>JAZKJV010000096.1:0-600000 GCA_037367405.1 Ottelia alismoides
TTTTTTTGACTTCAAAAAAAATTAAGCAGTTACACATGCATACTTATCCTGAGAATGTATGTTATTCATGGGTAAGAAACGATGGCTGAAGTAAATGTGATTAAGGAAGGGGTTTGCAGTTTGGAGGAATGCTTGCCATTCTCACGTTTTCAAATTAATCAATAGCCTCTTTTTTCAAAAAAAAGTCAACAGATAACAACAAAGTGTAATTATTCTTAGGTAGTTAAGTAGTCACATTTGCAGACTGGAAGAATGCTTTCCATTCCCATGTTTATGGTTAAGTCAATGATGTAGTTATTCTTTTTTTCTTGGCGCTGATTTTTGTTTTTTGAATGAAGTCAGTGAGTATAAAAAGGCAGTCGGTGATGTCTGCTCAAGACGACCAAGGGAAAGCAGATAGAGGTCTTGCTAATTAAGCAGTTACACATGCATACTTATCCTGAGAATGTATGTTATTCATGGGCAAGAAACGATGGCTGAAGTAATGTGATTAAGGAAGGAGGAATGCTTTCCATTCTCACGTTTTCAAATTAATCAATTGACTATTTTTTCAAAAAAAGTCAACATATAACAACCAACTGTAGATATTCGTAGGTAGTTAAGTAGTCACGTGTGTATTTGTTTTTTTTTTTGACAAAAAGTAAATCGGGCACTCTCCCAAGTTGGGAGATACCGCGTTAGTAGTATTCCATTAAAGAAAATCCGTTACAACATCAATAAGCCCAGAATTTGCAAAGCACTTTACAACGTGACAGGATATTTTTGAC
The DNA here is from genome assembly GCA_037367405.1 of Ottelia alismoides. Lineage (NCBI taxonomy): Eukaryota > Viridiplantae > Streptophyta > Magnoliopsida > Alismatales > Hydrocharitaceae > Ottelia > Ottelia alismoides. Next base: position 768 of record JAZKJV010000096.1, read on the forward strand.
ATAAAATCTCTGGTTCTTGAAAATAAGGTCATTGCGCCCCAACAATATAGCCCACAGAGCAACCCATGCAGGTGAGACGTCATCCGTGGAGCCGCCTCCCACCCTTCCGACGGAATGCCAGAAAGTCGCCTCATCATCAACCAATAGCCAGGATAACCTAAGCCCACTCCACACCCCGACCGAGAATGGGCAATTGAAGAAGAGATAGTTCGCATCCTCGTCATGGCCGTGGCACCTATCACACGCAGTGTCTTGCCCTCTAAAAAGGCGTGCCCGCCTAACTTTGTCACAGACACGACCTCTCCTCAAGCACCAAAGGAAAATCGTCACCGTGCAAGGAATGTTAGCTGCCCAAATCAATCTTATATCCTACTTAAAATCCGCGTTGTGATCATCCATCGGCTGCCTAAGCTCCTGGTATGCCATTTTCGTGCTGAACTTACCCCCCTCCCACACAAAGTGATCAGTGTGATCGGCTGCACCCGTCTCCCTAAGTTCATCTATAGGCGGCAATTCAGCCAGCATCTTGAGGAAGACGTTCAACCTCTATTCAGAAAGATCATTCACAAGCTCTGGAGCCCAAGTACCGGATCCCATTACTTGGCAGAGTAACACATCTCTCGAGGCCGCGAGGGCGAACAAACGCGGGAATCTAGCACTGAGCTTTCCCTCACCTGTCCAGTTGTCTCCCCAAAAATGAAACAGAGAGCCATTGTCGACTCGCGGTCGCAGCTTGTGCATCAACTCAAGAAGTACCACATGCACACCAACCCATAACGGTGACCTCATCCTGCCCGCCACCAGCTCTCCCCCCACGCCGTATATCCTGCGAATCAATCTGAGCACAAGCGACGAAGAGGGTCCCCAAATTAATGACACCCATTTCGCCAGCAGTGCACTCCACATCCCGGATGCCAAGCCCCCCCTCTTTCTTTTCCCGCGTGACCTCTCTCCAGCATACATGGTGTATCCCCGAATTCTGTTGCTTGCCATCCGACCAAAAGAATTTCTTCATAAGACCCTCCATCTTCTTACGAATCCCAATCGGCAGAATACGCGTGGAACAGAAAAACATAGGGATCGCTGAGAGCACATGTTTTAACAGGATCAACTTCCCCCCTTCGATCACATCCCAGCCCGCCTTCCTTGTTGGAGTATTTGGTAGTGCGCCTATTGAGTTGTAGATGGGTAAATGGATACCTCCAGGATCCATTTACCCCATCCAGTGGTTTAGTCCCACATTATCCAGTGATGGGACTTGGAGGCCCTGTGGAGACTATATAAGGAGCCTCAGGCCTCCTGTATCAGATGAGAAAAGCAATAGAAAAATATGCCCCGTTGAGGGCTTCTCCGTGGTTTCATCCCGCTCCTCACGGAGTAGGGTTCCACGAAAAATCCCGCGTTCTTATGTTCTTTATCCTTTATCCATGTTTTTGCTTCCGCTTCCGATTTTCTAACATGGTATCAGAGCGGGTTCGATTCTCGAGGTTTTTCATTATTTTATTTATTCTGTTCGAGATTTGATTCAAGCGAGGTTACGATTTATTATGTTCAAGTTCGAGGATCTGTTCTGGAACGTGATCTATCTCCCGGCGGAGATGATCTCATGTTCATGTTTCTGTCTGAAACCCTAGCCGCCATCCTCTTCATCCACGTGCAGGCGGCATGTGACATGGGGGCATCTTCATTTGTGGCGGATGCACAGGAACTATCCAGGCTGTGGCATCTAGCCCTAGGCCCTCCATCACGTTGAAGATCAGCCGCATAAGGCGGCACCTACCTCCAGATCAGCCGCACTCAAGCCCCAACGGCGCCTACCTCACGCGGCGACGCATTCAGTTTCAACCCAGGCGTTCCCACAACCAACCCAGTCGGCGATCCAGAAGCATCGGCCTAACCCTCAGCGGTACAGTTGCGCTGCCCTAATCCACGCACATATCAGGAGCGATGGTACCGAGCCCTAAGCAGCGGGTGGCGCATCAACTCCACGCGCATCGCACGCTTCAGGCGGCACAGCCCTAGCCGCTCTCAGGCGGTGGTCTTCCTCGCCGTGCAGGAGCCCCAAGCTCCAGGCGGAGGCACCACCTCCTCCGCATCTCCCAAACTGCGGTTGCGGCTCCAAACGACGAAGCCCAAGAGGGAGGCGACAACATGCATCTCTCCATCGCCCAATGCGAAGCCCCTTGCGGCACCCGCACCTTCCAGGCGACGAGCCCCCTCATGCTCCCGCGGCGTCGTCGCCCTCGATTTCCTGTGTAGGCCCACCTTCCAGCCCTCGCAAGGCAGAAGCCCTACCATCCTTGATCTCCTGAGCAGCAGCACCATCTCCGCCTCGCCGGGATCACCAGGTCCAGTCGTCAAATCATGCGCAAGCCCTTGGAGGCGCCCCTTCTTTGAATCCCCTCGTGGGGCGGCGGGCCATGGAATGGAAAGGGTTCCCCGCTGGGAACCCTAATAAAAGGAGGCCGCAGGCACATTTGGTTAAAAAAATGGGGGAGTGAGTTGGGCCCAAGTGGGCCACGTTAAAAAAAATACGAAAAAAAGAGAGGAGAGAAAAGGCGCGCGCATTAAAAAAAAGCCGCACGCAATTAAAAAAATGATTTCAAAAAAAATGATAATGCAAAAGCCGTAAAAAATGGAACGGCTTACAAAAAAAGTGGCGGCTTACAAAAAAATGAAAAGCCGTAAATTTCATGTTTGGTTTCCCCATTATGTTGTCTTCTCCCAACTTTGTCGATTTGTCTGTTTTCCGACAAGTATGGGAGAAAGGAGGAGTATTATGTAGAGTCACAGGTCTTCTCCAGATGTCAGATGCCAGATGCAAATTATCCAGACCGTCCAGATTTTTCAGACTCTACAATTTTTCAGATGAGTCCCAGTTTGATGCGCATATTCAGACTCGACAGATTGGTCAGAGTCCAAGATCGAGGCACTCTATGATGGGAGGCCCATTTTCGAGATCTCCAGAGAGAGACTCCAGTTTCAGACACGTACGAGTGTGCAGTCATTTTCAGATGAGCATATGTTGCCATCATTTGTTCGTGGTCCCCATTATATTCTTGTTTTGTAGGCCAGCGTTTTCATGTGAGCCATAGGGACTCCAGAGCAGAGGACCATTCCCTATGCCATGTTGGCAAGGGTTTTCATGTGGTATCATAGGTACACCAGAGCAGTGCACCATTCTCTGAGCCAGATGGGAGAGACCCAATTCTCCGACGAGGAGACTTTTCAGACTCCATTCTCCAGCGACCGTGGACTCCGACGAGGATTGCACAGCCATGGCCCTTTTCAGTTCATCCCTTTTTCAGAGATGGAGCAGTTGTCCACATTATTGTGGCGGGCCAGAGTACTTTGACGAGGAGGCTCATTTCAGTTGCAGTGACTCTGACAGGCGCAGTTCAGAGTACATGCTCTCCTACGAGGAGATTCAGCAGACTCACACTCCAGCCCGTTCGTCCTCCTCACCTGCACGGCATGAGAAGCAACGTCCTCGACTGCAACAATGTGCGCTGGGTTGATATTGTCCGTAGTGTCCTGTAGCGTTGAGTTGAATTTCTTTCTGTTTGTCCAAGCTGAGCATTGCATGCTCCAGCTTGAGGGGGAGTGTTGGAGTATTTGGTAGTGCACCTACTGAGTTGTAGATGGGTAAATGGATACCTTCAGGATCCATTTACCCCTTCCAGTAGTTTAGTCCCACATTGTCCAATGGTGGGACTTGGAGGCCCTGTGGAGGCTATATAAGGAGCCTCAGGCCTCTTATATCAGATGAGAAAAGCAATAGAAAAATATGCCCCGTTGAGGGCTTCTCCCGTGGTTTCATCCCGCTCCTCACGGAGTAGGGTTCCACGTAAAATCCCGCGTTCTTATGTTCTTTATCCTTTATCCATGTTTTCGCTTCCGCTTCCGATTTTCTAACATTCCTCAACTTCCCGTCTACCAAAGGTAAGCCCAAATACGTAATAAGCAGAGTCCCCTGTGGCCACCCAATAGTCTTGGCTATCCTCTGACGTTCATCATTATGCATCCCAAATGTGATGACGATCGACTTTCTATTATTCGCCACCAAGCCGGATAGCTCACCAAATATTTCGACCACCAAAGTTGCGGTCTTTGTTTGCTCCTCCGAGCCCCCCAGAAGTAATAGAGTGTCATCCACATATTGTATTAAAGGTATGGATATATCCTCCAGACGGAACCCCTCGCAGATCCCCGCCTCCACCGCCTGATTGAAGAGCACCGCCAAAGCATCATCAACTAATACGAAGAGCATGGGTGCCAAAGGGCAGCCTTGCCTCACGCCACGTTGCGACTGGAATGAGCCGCCTTCCTGGCTTCCGTTCACCAAGATCGAAAAAGAAGAGGTCGTAACACACCTCTTCATCCAATTGATCCACTTCGTCGGGAAACCCCTTCGGGATAACGATGTCCACATGAAGGGTCAATCCACGCAGTCGTACGCTTTTGAGAAATCCAATTTCCATAGTGCCCCTTTCTTCTTCAACCTCTTCCAGTGGAGACAGATTTCTGTTGCCATCACCAAACCATCCGCCATTTGGCGGCCTGGGATGAAAGCAGTTTGCCCCTATAGGACCACCGAGTCGAGAACCCTTCTGAGGCGATTTGCCAGGGTTTTTGCGATAATGAGGTAGATCGCATTGAATACCACAAACGGCCTGAAATCTTCAACATTAACAGGATTTTCCTTCTTCGGAAGTAAGCACAAGAAAGCTCTGTTCACTCTTTCAAACTCATTGTTACCCTCTGTGAATTCTATCAGGATCTCAAAGACCTCAGCCTTTAACATCTCCCAGAATTCCTTGTAGAAGAATACAGAGAATCCGTCTGGACCTGGGGTGCCCTCCGCATTCAGCCCCTAAACCGCTTCTTTTAGTTCCGGCTTCGAGAAAGGTGCTTGCAGGTCCGCCGCCTGCGATTCTGCCAGTCTCCTTGCTCCGCTTCCCTTCCATCCCCAATCGCCCCGCCTCTGTCTTCTCGAATTTGCGATGAAGTGCTCCCGGATCGCGGAACCCAGCCTTGCCTCCTCGGATATTCGTTGCCCCCCCACACGTAAGTTCTGAATATAATTCCGTCGTTGCCTCCCCGACGCAACGCCGTGGAAGTAGCGCGTGTTCGCATCGCCCTCGCTCAACCACTTTTGCCGCGACCTTTGCCTCCACTCGACCTCCTCCTTGCGGTCCTCCATTAGTAGTTCCTGAAGCAAAATTTGTCTTTCCTCTAACTCCACAAGTTCCAGGCCCCTATCGTCATCCAACCCGTCTAGTCGGGCCACGGCCTCCTGCGCTTCCACCCATCTGAGCTTCCTTCGCCCCTTATTCTCCCTGCCAAAATGAGTCAGATGTGCCTTTAGGAGCGCCAACTTCTTTGCGAAACGAGCGACCGCCGTCCCCACCGGTGCCCGCCCTCTCCAAAGGTCCTCCACGTTTTCACGAAACCCTTCTTCAAGAAGCCAACACGTCTCGAACCGAAAGGTGGCTCTACTCCTTGATTCCTCCCCAGAAGACCATAAGATCGACGTGTGGTTGGAATGCTCCCGCGGCAAGGCCCACTCTCGACAAAGGGAAAATCTCCACTCCCTCGGAAGATAGAAGAAATCTGTCAAGCCTCGACTGGGCCCTTGCATTGCGCCAGGTGTAAGAGCAACTAGCGACGTCGAGAATGGATAGACCCAAAGCATCCATCGACCTCCGTAACAATTCAGATTGCTCTCGTGTCTTGGTAGTTGACGCCTCTCGTAGCAGGCCCCAAACCGAGGGCCTTCGCTTGCTTTGTTTCCATCTTCGCCATCAACCCCACCCGCTGCGCCGCTCCCTTCATGACCCTGCAGGTCATATTGCGTGAACAAAGACTCCCCTAGGTTTCGATCATCTTCAACGAGCTCCTCCCATTCTTTCCCTCCTTTAACCCCCTTTGCGTCGCCACCCATAGTTTTAGCAGAGACTCTTTCATCCAGAGAAACAACTTCAGGTAACATGGTGGGGTTCTGTCTGGAGTTGGGCATCACATCCTGTTCAGCCCACCTAGGCGCAGCCAGATCCGTCTATTGAGCCGGACCCTCGCTCCGCTTCCCAGATCCGAGAAAGGAATGACGCATGCCCCCCTTCAGCTCCTGACCCGACAATGTATCCAAACACTTTCCCGAGACGTCCTCCCCTGGGAAATGAACATACGTTACCTGTAGTTTGAAGGGTTTTTGAAACGCTCCAGAATGAATGTCATGCAGAAGACGAGGAGGCTCCGCCTGAGCTGTCGAGGGCTCCTCCCGACAACCTATCATCTTCCCGACCAGTCCGCCGCCCACCGCTGTCGGACCCTCATCAGTTGGACTCGCCAACAACCCGTGGTATCCGTGGCGAAGGTGATTATCCAGGCATACAGTCGCATCCATCGATGAGATCTCCAAGAAAAACGTCCTTCCTAGCGAAGAAACCTTCCACCAGCCATGCCTTGTAGGGCTGAGACGTCGTACCCTGAGAATGGGATCCTTCGGATCTTCGGGCATGCAACCAATACAATCGATCCCCTCAACCACCGCAATCCCTTGTAACAGCTCCTGAATGCCCCGAATATTACGCAAAGCGTAGGGGAGCCCCTTGATTTTAACACGCTCCAGCACCCTGCAACTCATGGCGCTGTCCCAGGCTCCCAACCTGTGCCATCTCAGCCTCGTATCACCTGCAGTGGACCTTCTGAGTAAGCCCTTCTCCTCCTCTTTCGAAAGACCCCTCGCAACAGTACGCCACGGGTTGACCTCGATCACACCCCCTGGAAAGTGCCCCCCGAGATCATACCCACGTCAGACGATGCAAGGAAGAGGGCTCTAGGACCGCCTCCTTCTCCAACCAGTGTGCCACCACGGGAGCAGTGAACCAATCTTTCCGGGCAGACACGTCCTCTGTGTCCAAAACCGCGGCATTCAGCACGCTTTCGCCTAGTGCCGAAGGGATCCATAGCGGTAGCAACCCCGGCCGGATGGGTTATGTCGTTGTTCCGACCACCCTCCGTCCTTACGTGGAGAGCGCAAGACATCCTGATGTAACTGGCGTACCCTCTGGTGATGCACCTCGATCCAATCCTTCGGCGATCGCATCATCCGTTATGATGAAAGGAATGCGGTTAAGGCAAGGGTTTGCGGATTGAAGGAATTCTTTCAATCTAAAGGTTCGTTGTTAGTGAGGTAACTTGTTTTGACTACTTCCCAATAGGTAAGTTGGAGAGCTTGCAGCTGAGTCCAGAAAGTTACCTTTCTTTAAAGGAGTGTTGGAATTTGTCGCTTCTGTCATCGAGTATGAGTAGTACGTGGTTACTTCTGAACAACAAATTTCTGTGTGAATATGTACAAGGAGGCATAGTACATAAATTGTGTAATAAGCTAGCTTCAAGCAAGGCCTTAAATGTCAGTTTCGATCACCATTTCGGTGACGACCAAAACAGAATTTCGATGGAATTTCGGTCAAATTTCGATCGAAATTTCGATCATTTCGGTCATTTTTTGTACTAGGACCCCCATATTTCGGTCATTTCGGTCATTTCGATCGAATTTCGATTTCGACTGGATATCGATATTCGACAGAAATTCGACCGAATTTCGCTGAAATTTGAGGCCATGGCTTCAAGTGAGCTGAAAAGAGAAATTGATGTGGTATCGAATAATCTACCTACCTAGGGAAATACCTTTTCCCTTCGAGGTTTAGTTGTTTGAGAGGTGCTCCTACTAGTCCTCCCTCACTCCCCTGCCGACTAAAAAGCCTACCATAACAAACTAGTTATAGGATTGCTATGAAACATGCTAGTCTTTCATGGAAATATAGAATATACATCATAAAGAATGATAAAAAAATGATTTACATGTTTTATGATAGCACGATAGCTCCAAAAGTTTGTAGTAAGTGCATAGAGCGGAGGGAATTATGAGGGAGAGGAGAGAGGGCGAGCAGAGAGAGAGGGAGTAGAGAGAGAGAGGGAGCGGAGAGAGAGGGAGCGGCTATGGGGACGATTCTGACCTAGCGCTGGCGATCGGAAACATTACCCTACGTTTGGAGAGGGTCTGACGTCGGGAAAACAAAGACACGACACCGAGAGGGGCGGCATACGAGGGCCTCCGGCAGAAGGCGGCTGTATTCTGGTCTCGCACAAGAAGCAGATGTCCTACAAGCAGCTTCAGGGGGGGAGCAGATCCGGTCGTTTGCTAACCCATTCGGGAACGACTGTTTTCGATGCGGTGCTGAAAGTCATTGGGCTCGCCATTACTGCGAACCTATCTGGTGCTTTCGCTGCGGACGAAGTTCTCACATGAGAAGAAATTGCAAGGCGGGGTGGGGGAGGCAACAGTAGGAGGCACTCTGCTAGTGGGTGAAGGCAGAGGAAAAGACTTTGTTCCTGGGCTCCTCTGATGTTGGCATGGTCTCTGCAGTGCAGCTTCGCGGTGATATCGTTCTTTCCACTCCGTGACGGGTGGTTGCTAAAGGTCCCTCGAAGGATGAGGCTGGCGAATTGCTCCGGTGGACGTGGGAGGGTTGGACCTACCTCAAATGGCGGAGGGTGGCGGCCGTGGATGGATGTCTGATCACCGAACCGATTGACCGAATATGTGTTAAAGGCATCCCTTTTGGTGACCAGTGCATGTCCACTATTCGATCTTTGCTGAGCAAATTCGCGCAGGTGGAGGAGATTGAAAGCACGGGGTGCTTTATGGGGGAACTGATTGATCCAATCGTGCACGTGAGCAAGGTTGCAGAAGTCGGCAGTCGGTACTCGGTCGGCCGGGTCACTGACTAAGGATTAGTCGGCAGTCGGGTGACTAATCGGAATTAGTCGGGCATTAGTCGGTTTTGAATTTTTTTATTATTTTAAATATATAAATTATTATATATATATATACTCAATCATAAATTTTCATAGATTTAGCTATTTTCAATACTATAAGAGTTATAAAAGTAGCAAGTTAAGAACAAATCAGCCCTAAGATTTACTTAGTGAATTTCAGAATTAATAAGTAGTACTGGATTAATAAAATAGGGTTCTGGAAAGCACTACTAACAGAAACTAAATAAAGAAGCAAGAGAATATATTATTTCTTGGGGAAAAATTAACGGATGCCAAGTATGACATAAAAAGTTAGCTGATAAGCCTCATGCTCCGAAGTGGTAGTAGGAGATAACTCAAAAAAATAAACGCCATAATTTGTTGATAAACAAATGACCTATGCACAAATAACATAAGAAAGCACAATGTTTAGAGAACCACTGAACGCCACTGCAATGTTACTGCATGTGGAGATTGAAGATAATAGACCCTATTTATTTTCGTAATAGCAGACCCCATTTATTTTCCTAATAGCGACCAACCATCTTTCATGCCATAATATCTTGAGAAATCAAAATCGTAGTAGTTAACGACTTAAAATGGTACAACAAAGCACTGAGAGCAGCATCGGCTTCACTTTCAAATAAGAACAACAAAAACGGGTATTTACTCTAACGTCAACAGGCGACAGAAACTATCTCTCAACCAAAACCAAACCAATAGTGCATAACACTCCACAATCAAATACTATGGCAGAAAAATTAGGGATTTGATTCTCGTTACCTTAACCAGCAAGGGAGGATGATGTGCAACACAGTCAACACCTAGACCAGATCGAGGACCAGCACGGAAGGGGGCCTGCGGCGGCAATGGTGGCGCTGACACCGTAGGAATGGGCTGAGGGGGTTGAACCAAGGCGGCGAAAGAGGATTTGGGGGAGGGAGCTGGGAGAGGGTGTTGATCGAAGGAGGAGCAACGATTGTTGCCGCCTGGAGAGGGTTTCACACTTTCCTGTCGAAGAGAGCGATGGTTTCGGGTTTCGAGGAGAGTGAGGGTTTCGCCTGGAGAGCGGGTATCGGGTTTCGAAGAGAGAGGGCGAGGGTTTCGAAGCGTCGGGCATCGAGATTATTCCAATATATTGGGTATTCGGACTCTTGTAAAAATCGGCCGATTAATCGCCCGACTAGGCTGACTAATCGGCCCGACTAGTCGCTCTATCCGACTAAGGGCCGATTACCCTTAGTCGAGTCGGTCAGGCCACCAAGTCGACTAATCGGGCCGACTCGTCGGCCTAGTCGGCCGATTTTTACAAGCTTGCACGTGAGAGGTCTCCGCTCGACGATGTTCAGATGCTGGAAGGCGTCGTTCAAAGGTTGCATCTTCAACCTGGAGATCTACAGAGGGGCGCTGGGGAAACAGGTGTGGAAGTACGAGGATGAAGCCACGTCCCCAGGTCCGGAGCCGAGATGTCCGGCTCCTCTGATATATCAGCACGGGGAAGGGCCGGAAGAGACGGGAGACCAGCAGCCCTCCGGCGAGGCAGCTCAAAGGTCGGTCCTGTTGTTCGTCTCCCACCCCGTATTCAATTTAGCGCCTTTTTGGGAGCATGCGGCACGAGACACGAGGAGTGAGAGTTAGATATGCTCCCCGGGAAAGCTACGTCTCTCCTACGTTGTTCATGGGCGATGAATCACGGGCTTTATCGGGTCATGCGGGTCCATATTTCCCATCATCCGAATTGCAGATCGATTTACGATTCGAGACTTTAGACCCAAGTGCCATCCTCGCTTTTGAGAAGGGACCCATTTCCCTTGGGTGCGGTTCGAAGCCCCAACCGCTGAACTCGAGCCTTTTTATCTCTTATCATGTCGCTTCAGCGGAAATGCCCCATCAAAAGTCATCCGCAGAGGTCAGCCTGCGGGCCCAAACTTCTTTGGCCCACTCACCGCTAACTCATAAAATTCATCACCAAGCAGATGGTGTCTGCGACCCGCCTTTGCGCAACGCGATGGAGGGGGAGGGGGTACGAGCGATAGCCCTCCGGAGCTCTCCCCTGTACGTTTTCCACGTCAAACGAGAGGACCTAACAAAAGAGATAATGTTTGTACTCCTCACGTTTCTCACACCCAATCAGACGTCTGGGGAGGTTTGAATTTGACAATGACGCACCGACGCATGTCAACTGGAAGGGGTGGGCGGCTAGAGTTGCTCAGGGGTCGATCTCTCCTACCGGTTCGATTCAGCTTGCAGGGGAGGCTCAGGGGGACGAAACTACTGTGGGTGCTAGCCTGCCCGGTCAACCAGAAGCATTGGAAACTATTCTGATCCAGCAAGGCCACGAAGATGAAAGCACTAGATTCGACAATTACCACCAGAGAAGAAGAACCAAAGGAGCGGAGAGGAGGTTGAGAAGAGCAGCGACGCTTCGTGCGTCTGACCGCGAGGATCATACACAGAGGGATGCTTATTATCCTTCACAACCTGATGCCCAGCGGAACCGATTCTCTATCCTGGACAGGAACATAGCAGCGCAGCTGGGGTAATCCCTCCGCAGAAAAAGAGAGTCCATCAAGGTGATAAATGAAACTTCTATCTTGGAACGTTAGAGGGCTGGGTGCCTCGAGAAGAGGTTAGATGTCAAGAACATGATCTTTGAAGCTGGAGCGGACATTTTCATACTACAGGAGACGAAGTTGTCGCGTGGTCTTGATGAGGTCCGGAGGGACGTGGACGGTGGCGGTAGATTTGAGCTGGTCGAATCGTCTGCCCGAGGAACCGCGGGTGGCCTGCTGACTGGGTGGAAGGACTCTTTTGACTCCTTTTCCGTGTCTTCCTCAGAATTTTGCAAGGTTGCAGAAAGCGGTAGTCGGTACTTGGTCGGTGGGGTCACTGACTAAGGATTAATCGGTAGTCAGACGACTAATCGGATTTAGTCGGTCATAAATCGGTTTTGATTTTTTTTAATTATTTTAAATATATAAATCAATTTTTATACACATATTCTTATATATTTACATTGATTTGTATATTTTCTATACTATCATAATGAAATAAAAGAAGTAATTGTCTTAAATATACCATTAAGCATATTAGAATAAGTTTGCTTTTAAAAAAATGAAAAACTAAAAAAATTTAAAAATCTCTATGTAAAAGTCGGCCTTGTAGTCGGCCGACTAGATCGACTAGTCGGCCCGATTAGTCGGATTTACCGACTAATGGCCGACTAGGCCTAGTCGAGTCGGCTACCCCACCGACTCGACTAGTCGGGCCGACTAATCGGTCTAGTCGGCCGACTTTTACAACAGTGGAATTTTGCCTAACGGTCGGTCTCAAAAGGAGAAGCGATGATGCGATTATTTTCGTCACAATTGTTTACGAGCGTCTCGGGAGCGGCAATGGCTCGCTGGCGGCCGAGCTGGAATAATTGGGAATCGTTCATGCGTCGGAGCTTTGGCTTGTGGGGGGGGGGACTTCAACGTCCCCCTTCTCCTGGACGACCGCCCGCAATGCGACGGTGGTGGCAACCCTGGCTCGGAGCCGCTTCATCAGGCGATACACTCGCTTGGGCTATCCATCATCGACGCGGTCGGGTGCGCTTTCACTTGGCGGAATGCGCATGCGAGATCCAGATTGGATCGGTTTTTCCTTTCCTCTGTGGTTGCGGCGGCGTTCCCCCTTTCGAGGGCTTGGGCGCTATCGAGGACTCTCTCCGATCACACGCCAATTTTGTAGCGCTCTAGGGAGGAGACGAAGGGTAGATTCTTCTTTCGTTTCGAGCGAAGCTGGCTCCTCGAGGATGGCTTCAAGGATGAGGTAGTGAAGCTTTGGAACGAGTGGGCGCAAGAGGGCTCAGCGGTGGTCAGGCTTGCGACTAAGCTACAATTGCTGCGTAAACACCTTATTAGATTCGGCAAAGAGATCAAGCTCAGAAGGAAGACTAAGCGGGATTTCGCTCAAGCTGGGGTGGCCCGATTGGATGCATTGGATGACGAGCGTGGGCTCACGGCTGAGGAGTTGATTGAGAGAGCTGGGCATACTGCGGATCTGTGGCAGGAGGACAAGAAAGAGGAAATTGAATGGAGGCAGAAATCCCGTCAGCGTTGGCTCAAAGAGGGAGACACTAATACAAAGTTTTTCCATGCAATGGCCTTGGGGAGGAGAAGAAAGAACTTCCTCCACTAAATCGAGATTGGTGGTGAACGTATCACCGGGGAGGCGCATATTGGGAGGGCCCTGCGGAACCATTTCTTTCATGCGTCGAGAAGAAAGAACAGTGAGGGGAGGGGGTGGATGGGCAGAGGTGTGCATTCTTTGACCGGTGACCAGGCTGCTTCTCTTATTGCTCTGTTCTCTGAGGATGAGGCTAAAAGGGCGGTGTGGGGTCTAAATGCCGATGGCGCCCCGGGCTAGGACGGATTCCAGGTGCTTTTTTACAAGGAATTTTGGGGTATGGTCAAGGATGAAGTCCTTCAAATAGTAAATGAATTTAGAGAAGGCAATAGAGGCTTCGAGAGGATTAATAGGGCTTTACTTTTCCTTCTCCCTAAAAAGGAGTTACCACTGTCTGTCGATGACTTTATGCCGATCGCGCTCTCCAATGCCATTTACCTGATTGTGTCCAAGATCCTGGCTAACAGACTGAAATTGGTGATGGGTTCTGTGGTGTTACCTGGGCAGTCTGCGTTCATCTCGAGAAGATAGCTTGTCGACGGTTTAGTGATGGCATCCGAGATCTTCTTGGAATGGAAACAATTGAAGAAGAATGGCTTATTATGGAAAATTGATTACGCAAAGGCCTATGACTGCGTTGATTGGAGATTCCTTTGGACGTTCCTTCAGAGGAGGGGCTTCCTTGACCTATGGGTTGACTGAATGAAACACTGCGTGACCACCTCTTCCTTCTCAGTCCTCATCAACGGGAAGCCTGAGGGGGGCTACTTCCAACCCCAGCGTGGAGTGCGCCAGGGCTGCCCGCTGGCGCCTATGTTGTTTGTACTTGTTGCAGATGCCTTGGTGGTACTATTGGAGCGGGCGGTTAAGGTTGGCTGGTGTGAAGGCTTTCGGGTGGAGAACATCTCTATCCCGATCCTACAATATGCGGACGGCACGCTTCTATTCCTTGGAGGATCTCCGGAGCAGAACACTAATACGGCACAGATCGTGCAGATATTCAGCAGTATCTCTGGGCTTCAGATTAATAGGAACAAATCGACGATGGTGCCTTTCCATTTAGGGGAGGATGCACGTTCTGAGATGGAGGATGTGACCGGTTGTCGGTCGGGTGAGCTGCCCATCTCCTACCTGGGGCTTCCCCTGGCTGCGGAAAAACTAAAGAAGCCGGACTGGGATGGGGTGATCCATAAGATTGAACAAAGACTCGTCGGATGGAAGGCGTTCACGCTCTCAAGGGGGGGGGGGGAAGCTCGTTCTGCTTCGACATGTCCTTGCGGCGATCCCGATCTTCTTCTTCTCGACCTATCTCATGTCGGTTGGGGTCCGGAAGAAGGTGGAGGCTCTGATGAAGAGATTCCTTTGGTCGAGTGGGAATCAACAGGGTCTGGACTGCACCTTGTGAGTTGGGATGAGATCACCAGGGAGCGGGAGGAAGGAGGCCTTGGGGTGCGAGGCATTGAATACATGAACAAGGCCTTACTCGCTAAATGGGCAGTGCGCGTTTGGGGGCAGTCGACTGGTCATGCGGTCTCTCTGCTCAGAAAATTGTACGTAGTCAAGGGTGAGCTTGTAGCGGGCACGACGCGATATCAGTCCGCGCTTTGGGCGGGAATCCACGTGGTTTTGCCGTTGCTAGCACAGAATATGCACCCGTGTGTTGGGGATGGAAATGATTTTAGATTTTGGCTTGACAATTGGTCGGGAGATGGCCCCTTGAAGGCTAGATACCCACGTCTTTTCGCTCTGGCGTCGGAGAAGGATTGCTCGCTTATGCAGGCGGCGGATGCGGGTAATTGGTGGGCGCGTTTCAACAATGATTTATCTGACCAGCACTCGGAGGATTTCATCAAGATGGTTGGGGAGAATATGCACCCGTGTGTTGGGGATGGAAATGATTTTAGATTTTGGCTTGACAATTGGTCGGGAGATGGCCCCTTGAAGGCTAGATACCCACGTCTTTTCGCTCTGGCGTCGGAGAAGGATTGCTCGCTTATGCAGGCGGCGGATGCGGGTAATTGGTGGGCGCGTTTCAACAATGATTTATCTGACCAGCACTCGGAGGATTTCATCAAGATGGTTGGGGAGATCCCGCATCCTGTAGCTTTTTCGCGGGAACGCGATCATTTCTCATGTGGCGGTTCGGGCCTGTCGGTGAAGAAGTTGTACAAAGGGATGCGAAGTGACTTGGAGAACCGGGACTTAACGTTGCTACAAGATCTGAAAATTGTGTGAGCGTCTAACATTCCTAGCCGTGTCAAGTTTTTCCTATGGTGCTTCAGAAGAGGACGGTTGATCGATAAGGCGAGGAGGAGCCGCTTTCTTCACCTGGACGACGTATCTTGTGACCGATGCCGTGGCGCAATGGAGGATTCCGATCACCTGTTCTTCACGTGCCCGTCCTCGGCTCAGGTGTGGAGTGGGACTGGGTGCGATTGGGTCGCGACGAGCGGTTCGACGGAGTTTTGGACCTCCATTAGAGCTGTGGGAGGCAATTCCCAAGCTGATTGTGCGAGGCCTTTCGCGGTTTTATGGTGCATTTGGCTTGCAAGAAACGAGGTTATCTTCAGAAATCAAACGCCTAGCTATGAAAATGTAATTTGCCATATAAACTCCTTGTATAGCCTCTGGCTATCACGATAATGTACTTTAATCTTCACTAATCGAAACTCATAGAGTGGTGAATCCCACTTTTGGGATCTCACTCAGTTTTTCATCAAAAAAAAAGATAGCGCGATAGTATTGACTTACACCATGTTGGAGGGATCTTCAAGAGATTGGATCTTAATTGAAACTTTTCAAGGAATACAAGAGATGCTTGCCTTTCCCATTACTAGATCATGTGGGGACTAAACACATGAGAGATGTGCACTTGGATCTTGGACATATCCAATTACGCAATGGAATACATGACTGCCAAACTATATGGTTGCTGATGATGATGGCAATATCTTCATGCTGGTGAGTAGTTAGAACTTAAGAATATGAGTCTTGAATGATAATCCATTCAATAATCTGGGGAGTGACAACTGACAAGGTGCTTGTTTGGGATTTTCATTGATCAGAGTTATTGGTAATGCAATACGTCTCCCTATTGTAGATCTTTGGCCCATGACTTGTCTCCTTAATGGTTGAGGGATCCATCTCTCTCAAGGGTTCAAAAGGTCGTGGGAATGTCCATATGATAATCTCGAAAATGGACCCCTCTCATTTACCATGGAATCGGCCTTTCCTACACATTCAGAAAGAGTTTCTCTCATATAGGGCCTCGGAATGCAAGCATTCTCTCATAGGAACTTCAAGTAGATCTTATACCAGGGGTGACATAGAGGATGGAGCTTGAGTCTTGTTTACGCAGACAAACATGAATCTCGCTCAAGTTTGCCATAGCGATAGATGTAATCTCTTTTTGGAGAATTCAAAGAAAGCGACTACGTATTTGCTAATCTATTCTCATACTTAAATGATATTCAGCCATATCGCTTCCTTTTTTAAAGGTATGGTGATGTGGAGATATTTCTAGAGTTTATGTATTTTTCTGTTAGGTTTATATTCCTTGTTCCATCTTATGTAATTTACCCATAGGCTTTCTCTATATAAGAGAGCCTAGGGTTCTTTGCAATAAATATCTTATTTTCTTCCAACATGGTATCAGAGCCACCACCTTAAACCCTAGTCGCCCTCTCCTCTTCTCTCGTCGGCGCTGCCACCCCCGCCGCCACCTTCCTCTCGCCACCACCCCCTCCCCTCCCCACATCTTCCTCTCGCCCCCCTCTCGTCCGCTCCTCTCTCTCATTACCTATGGTTTGAGTGCATAGGTCTACATATGCACTCAAGTCCTTGGATGGTTATGTAGACATCTGTTCCTTGGTCCACAAACCCTAGTTCTCCATCTCCGGCATCAATGTCAGAGAACAAAGTTGACACGCCATCCATAGGCGCTTTCAAAGGTCCAATGCCCATAATCAAGATGGATGGGACGAATTACGAGCTCTGGGCGATGCAGTTCATGAGCCTCATGAAGTCAAATGGTAAGAAGCACATTCTTACCGAAGATGAGTCGGCAGAGAAGACTGTGGTTTATGCCTCATGGGAGGCTGATGATTCGTATGCTAAAGTTTGACTTTCAGGCACACTGACGATGGAGATTGCTAATGATGTACTCCATCAGCCCACTGCTAACGCAATGTGGGACATCCTTGCCGCGACATACTCGCAGATGAGAAATGAGATCAAGATTCTCCTACTGCAGCATGATATATTCACGGTCAAGCAGAATGGCCGCCCTCTGCATTCGTTATATACTTCCTTGCGGGGGATGTTTGAGAAACTCTACAGCATCATTCCCTTTACGGCGACTCCTGAGCAACAGAAGATGTTCCGAAATGCTACAATGGTGGGGGTCTTACTAGCGGCTCGTGATCCAGAATATGATGCGGCCCGCTCGCGGATCCTTGTAGATGCTACTATTCCTCCAATGGAGGAAGTCTATCGAAGGCTTAGCAGGATTACAGTTTCGTCTACTGCTACTACTCCACCCCCTTCGGCGATGATAACTTCTAGAGGAAGAGGAGCCTCTTCTTCTTTCCGTGGCCGTGGACCTCGTGGTCGAGGTGGCCGCTTTCGTCAGCCCTACACCTTTTGTCATCACACTGGTCATACGAAGGATACATTCTATTCTAAGCATGGGTTTCCTGCATCGGCCCGTGTAGCCGAGCATGTTGCGTCTCCACAACCATCTACTTCAGACCAGCGGTTTGAAGATCTTGTTGCTAGACTCCGAGATATAATGCCTCCTGTCTCTACTGACTCTCCAGGAAGTCACTCGGACATAGCAGCTTCAGCTTCTGCCAGTACGTCAGCCCCTGCCAGCACATCAGGTAGTGCTTATGCTTTTACTTCATGTCATGGTTCTGAAGTTTCAGACTGGATTATGGACTCTGGTGCGACACATCATCTTTGTCGAGATAAAGATAAACTTACATCATACAAGGAGGTTCCGCCAGGGAGATCTGTCGTGATTGTAGATAGGACCCATTCCCCTATCGTTGGACAGGGGGAGATCAATTTATCACCCTCCATGCGTCTACAGAATGTTTTGCATGCTCCGGATTAAATGAACTTACTATCTATTAGTCAGATTACAAAGGATTGCACTGTCGCGCTATTTTTGACCCATAGTCTCTTATTTTTCAGGACATTCTTACGAGCAGGGTGATTGGTTGTGGCTGTGAGCAGGATGGTCTCTATCAGTTTGGTCCGAACTTATGCTGGTGTCTCATCTCAGTCCAGTGGAACAATCTCTCCTTTTACTTGGCATCTACGCTTTGGTCACCTCTCTCTTCAGAAGCTGTGTCATATCTTGCCCCAGGTTTTGCCGAATTCTTCCTTTCAGTGTGAAGCGTGTCAGTTGGGAAAGCATCACATGTCTACTTTCCCTGGTCGTCAGTCTCGGAGCAGTAACTCCCCTTTCGAGTTATTGCATGTTGGCCTATGGGGTCTGAGTCGTGTTCCTGATCACCAGGGATACAGGTCTGACCTAGTCATGGTTGATGATTTCTCTATATTGTCATGGGTGTTTTTGTTAAAGAATAAATCTGAAGCAGGGGATGTAATAAAAAATCTTATAAACGAAATTCAGAATGTTTTTCTTCTACTGTGAAAATTGTGCATACGAATAATGCCTTGGAGTTTTGCGTTTGTGCTCTTTCACAATTCTTCTTATCTCACGGTATTATTCATCAAACGACGTGTCCTTACACGTCTCAACAGAATGGCGTTGCTGAGAGAAAACATCGTCATCTTCTTGATATCACTCAGACTTTACTTATCCAGAGTTGCTCCCGTGTCTTTTTGGATTGATGATGTCCTTATGGCGTTATCTGGTGAATCGTATGCCATAATCTGTGTTAGGTGAGAAAGTTCCTCTTTCGATTGTCTTTCCTGACATGGAATTGTTCTCCCTAACTCCTCGTGTCTTCGGTTCTGTTGCTTTCGTTCATCAGCTCTCTCCAAGACTTGACAAACTCTCACTCACCTAGGGCTGCCAAGTGTGTGTTTGTTGGGTACTCTCGTACTCAAAAGGGTTACAGATGCTATGTGTGAACATGAAATATTATGTCAGTGCTGATGTCACATTCTTTGAGTCTGTGATGTTTTTCTCACCTACAAGCGACAGGTTGACTTCCTCTACTACTGATGATGAGGTTCATGTGCCACCTCCTCCTCTGCGTCTGTATGTTCCTATACCAACTCCTACTGCTCCACCATCACCACCACCATTACCACCAGTCCACCACAACCACCAGTGCCACCTTTACAGAGATTTTATACCCGTCGTTCTGCTCCTGCTTACGGAAGTGGTCCTTCATCCACCACGCCCCAGGTTTGTCCAGGTGATATTACTAACGATGGATTTGAAAACATGCAAGTGCATGGATCTTTGTAGGAGAATAGCATACCGACGAGTACTATTGATGATTTGGATGTGCCTATTGCCTTACGGAAGCAGAAGCGGACTTGTGCATCATATCCACTTGCTTCAAAGGTTTCATTCCATTACCTCACTGGTGATTTTCAGAGGTTTGTTGTGGCCTTATCTACCATGGATATACCACGGAATTGTCAGGACACATTGAAGGAGAGTTGTTGGCGTTCAGCCATGGAGGAGGAAATGGCTGTTCTGCGAGCTCGGGTACGTAGAGCTTGGTGTCTGCTCCCCCAGGAGCTTCTGTTGTCAGTTGTAAATGGGTATTTACTGTCAAATATCATGCAGATGACAACCTTGATCGTTACAACGTAAGGCTAGTGGCACGTGGGTTTACTCAAACCTATGGCTTAGATATATGGACACTTTTTCTCCAGTTGCATGTCACTCCACTCTACGTGTCCTTTCAATTGTTGTGGTACGTGATTGGCTCTTGTTTCAGCTTGATGTTAAGAATGCCTTTCTGTATGGGGATCTGCAAGAAGATGTCTACATGCAGCAACCTCTGGGGTTTGCTGCTGAGGGGGAGTGTTAGATGGTGTGTAGACTTCACAAGGCTATATATGGTCTTAAACAATGCCTGGGATCAAGGTTTCAGAAACTTTTCAACCTAATTTAGAAGCAAGGGTTCAAAAGATCAAATGCTGATCATTCTTTGTTTGTTCAGAAGACTTCCAGAGATACCGTTGTTATTATGGTATATGTTGATGATATACTTGTTGCGGGAGATGATATGCAGGGGATAAAGATGGCAAAAGCATTTCTAGGCCATCAGTTTGTGACTAAGGATCTTGGTACCCTACGATATTTTCTGGGGTTGGAATTTGCTAGGAATGCGCAGGGTCTTGTGATGACCCAAAGGAAGTATATTACAGACATGCTTGTTGAGACGAGCATGATCAGATGTCGACCCTCGACTACTCTCGTGGATCCTAGCATGAAATTATATGAAGATGATACAGAGGAGGTTGACAGGGTCACAGGAGAAGATATAGAGAGATGGTGGGAAAGCTTCTCCATATTACTATCACTAGACCTGACACCGCTTTTGCAGTAAGTCGGGTGAGTTAGTTCATGGAACAATCCAGACAAGTACACATAGATGTCATATACATGATACTGAGATATCTAAAGTCATCTCCAGGTGCAGGACTTTTGTTCAGGAAAGAAACAAATATTATTGTCTCTGCATGTGTTGATGCGGATTATGCAGGATGTCCTAAGGATCGGAAGTCTACTTCAGGTTTTGCTGTGTTAGTTGGTAGCTCTTTGGTTTCTTGGAAAAGTAAGAAACAAACAATGGTGACTAGATCTAGTACTGAATCTGAGTACAGGGCCATGGCACAAGCAAGTACAGAGATGATGTGGGTTCGAGATGTATTAGAAGATGTGCATATAGATGTACCTCTACCCATGCAATTACATTGTGACAATCAACCAACACTATTTATTGCGCATAATTCTGCGTTTCATGAAAGAACAAAACATATTGAGGTAGACTGCCACTATATCGGAGATATGATTCAAAAGGGCTTGATTTCTACTTCCCATGTCAGTTCAGGAGAGCAGACTGCAAACATCTTTACCAAGCTGTTGCTCAGAGGGCCATTCCAGAAGTGTTCCTCCAAGCTGAGTATGATTGACATCTATGCTCCATCTTGAGAGGGAGTGTAGAGATATTTTTAGAGTTTATGTATTTTTCTGTTAGCTTTATATTCCTTGTTCCATCTTATGTAATTTACCCAGAGGCTTTCTCTATATAAGAGAGCCTAGGGTTCTTTAGAATAAACATCTTATTTTCTTCCAACAGATGAAGATCTTAAAAACTTAGACTCATATTTAAAAATAACATATAGATGAAAATATAGTATAATAAAAAATATGGGATAACAAATAAATCCTTCCATGGTCCCTAGGATGCCACCAGAGTCCCCTCTAAATACCTTCTTTTTTTATTCCTTTTTTTAATCTGTTGTGTGTGTTTTGGGTTGGGGAGGTGAGGTGAACAAAATACCTTTTCTTTTTTTAATCTGTGTTTTTCCTCCTTTGTTTCATCTTTTTTATCTTTTTTTTAATGGCAGGGTTCTAAGGGGAACTCACCACCGTCCCTTGGAGTCCCTTTGCCATAACTCCGGCTCCCAGCTTTTGAATGTGGGCACCACATGAGCTCCTTCATAATATCTTTTCAATGTGCATGCCGTCGCCAGTGCATCCTTGTGCTTTGCCGTCATGCGTCTCTTGGAGTCCCTTTGCCATAACTCCAGCTCCCAGCCTTTGAATGTGGGCACCACATGAGCTCCTTCATATTATCTTTTCAATGTGCATGCCATCGCCAGTGCATCCTTGTGCTTTGCCGTCATGCGTCTCTTCCATCGTTGTCTCAAATCAAGTGGTAGACTCAAAGGGGAAGGCAACCGGATGCTGGCACTGTCTGAGAGGACTGACTGTTGATGTCAGACTGATCAACATCCTCCGAGGGGTTTGATGGCAGGGATGAAGGGCTGGAGCCCCACTGGAGATCTCTACATTAAAACTCCCCTGAATTTTCCAGTCTGATCACTTGCTGCCACCATTACAAACTTTAAATAATAAGTCAGATACTTGTAACAGAAAGAATTAAATCTCACACTATCCCTAAAATTGACATGCTCTAATATTTGTGTTAGAGTATTCGGAGCATGCGTCACTTATGTAATAGGTGGGTAAATGGATCCCTCCAGGGTCCATTTACCCCACCACTGAGTTTAGTCCCACATCGTCCAGTGGTGGGACTTGGAGGCTCTGGAGAGGCTATATAAGGAGCCCCAGGCCTCCTGTAACAGATGAGAAATTCAATAGAATATCCGCCCCCTTAGAGGGCTTCTCCCGTGGTTTCATCCCGCTTCTCACGGAGTAGGGTTCCACGTAAAAATCCCGCGTTCTTATTCTTGTTTTTATCTTTTACCCATGTTTACGCTTCCGCTTCCGATTTTCTAACATGGTATCAGAGCGGGTCGATTCTCGAGGTTTTTAAGTTCTTTGTTGTTCGAGATTCGATTTGGAAAATTGTTTTATTTCAATATTTGAGGATTGTCATCGACGGATTCTGCCATGTTCCTGCGTGTTCTATCCAAGTTGAGGGTTTCAAATCGAAACCCTAATTTATGTCAGGAGATCCAGCGGCTTCGATCGATGAAGAAAGGCGTCTAGGGCTTTCGAAAACCCTAGATCCAGCATCCAGGCCGTACGCCCCGTTGAAGATCCAGCATCCTGCATCCAGGCGGTTGCACCAAGAAGCCCTAATCCAAGGCTCCATTTGATGGAGCATCAGGCACAGGCGGTGACACCGTGCACAGCCCTGAAAGCCCTCCAGCGGTGGAGCACCAAGCCCATGCGTGGAGGCACTCTTCATCGTAGCAGAGACTGCCAGGGGGCCGTGATCCTTGAGGATCTGGGAGAGCCCCTGCGCGACCTCCTCTTCCTGCCTCCAGGCCCAAGCAGAGAACCCAGCGACGATCTGGATCTCATATCTCCCATCGTCGCGCAAAGCAATAAAGCAGACCCTAGGCGGCGCTCCAGATCGCGCAAGCCCCTTTCTTTGTCGTGCAGGTGGCGCACCTCTAGCGCATGATCTCCATCCCCTTCCAGTTGCGGCGAATAATCTAGGCGGCACCGCACTCATTCGAGTCCTGTCGAGGCGACGCTATGTCATCGCGAGACCTCGGCCTCAGGCGCTATACCAGAGCTGCACGCGAAGAGACCAAGCGGCGACCACCCCCCTCCCGCTGTTGACGCCATCGCGCAGCTCTCCTTTCCGGCAAGACCAGTCGTAGGCGGAGGGAGCAGCCTCCTCTCCTCTATCTCCTCCAGCCGAAGCTGCAGCGGCGCCCTGCAGCAGAAGATTCAATGGCGGCATGCGGCAAGATAGATTCCCCAATCGGGGGCGGTGCACAACTCTCTAGCACGAAAACCCTTCGGGGAACCCTAACGGCGGGGGCTTTGTTTCCAAGAAAAGGGTTCCCATGAGAGAACCCTAAATAGGGTGTCGGCTGTTAAAAAAAAAGGTTGAAAAGGGCATCTGCGTTGGGCCCAAGTTATAAAAAAAAAACTGTGAAGAAGTGCAAGGTTTTGGGGCTAAGGTCCAAAGAGAGAGAGAGATGTTGTAAAGTCCAATTGGGCTAAGGTACATTTGGGTCCAAATGGACCACGTTTAGAGTGTTAAACAAAAAAAAAGGAAAAAAAAGGTACGTACATTTGAAAAGCCGTACGCATAGTATAAAAAAAACACGAAAGAGGCACGTACAGAGAAAAGCCGTACGAATTTAAAAAAAATGTGGTTAAAAAAATATATAGCGAGAAAAAAAACCCGAAAAAAAATTCATTATCGGCAAAGTGATGTTTTATTTATCTCCAATCCCATGTTTATGTATTATCTTATCTTCTCCCAACGTGGTCAAACAATGTCATTCCAACCAGTATGGGAGAAAGGGGGAGTATATGTAGAGTCACAGGTCTTGTTCTAAGACTCAGATATCAGCTTTCCAGACAGGTCAGATGTTCAGACTCTACAAATTCCAGATTCAGACTCGACGATGACGCATGCCAATCATTTGTCATTCATGTTGGTCGGCCAGAGCTTTCATGTGAGCCATAGGGACTCCAGAGCAGAGGACTATTCCCTATGCCATTGAGGGCAAGGGTTTTCATGTGGTATCATAGGGACTCCACAGTAGAGGACCATTCTCTGAGCCAGATAGACACTCCAGCCCCGTTCGTCCTCCTCACATGCACGCCATGAGAAGCAACGTCCTCGACTGCAGCAGTTGTGCGCGTTGGGTTGATATTGTCTGTAGTGTCATGTATTGTGAGTTGAGTTTCTTCCTGTTTGTCCAAGCTGAGCATTGCATGCTCCAGCTTGAGGGGGAGTGTTAGAGTATTCGGAGCATGCGTCACTTATGTAATAGGTGGGTAAATGGTCCCTCCAGGGTCCATTTACCCCACCACTGAGTTTAGTCCCACATCGTCCAGTGGTGGGACTTGGAGGCTCTGGAGAGGCTATATAAGGAGCCCCAGGCCTCCTGTAACAGATGAGAAATTCAATAGAATATCCGCCCCCTTAGAGGGCTTCTCCCGTGGTTTCATCCCGCTTCTCACGGAGTAGGGTTCCACGTAAAATCCCGCGTTCTTTATGTTCTTTATCTTTTATTCCATGTTTCGCTTCCGCTTCCGATTTTCTAACAATTTGAAAATATAAAAAAAGATGCGCATTGTTAAAAACAACATAAACATATTGTACCACCCTACACAAGATAAGAATCCTCAAGGGATTTAAGATCTTCATTATAAACTTCTCAAGGAATACAAGTGGCCCAATCAACTCCCACCAATAGATGATGTATGTGGAGATGAAAGAATGAATATATAATTAATGAGGTCCTATAGTTCTCTTATATAGGAGAGAAAACAATTAGGCAAATTACATAAAGAAGATAAAGAAAATAAAAAATTACACAAATAATATGAAAGATAACTAATATCTCAACACTCCCCCTTAAGCTGGATCGTAGATATCAATTAGGCTCAGCTTGAAGCAACATCTCTGGTAAGGCCTTCTGGCTAAGGCCTTAATACATATGCTATCTGGTCTCCAGAGCTGACATGAGTAGTGGCGATGAGATCCATCTATATCATGTCACGAGTGTAGTGACAATCCACCTCAATGAAAAGGGCAACTTGGTTGTCGCATTGGAGGTGCATGGGAAGATGTACCTCAATAGTCAGGTCAGTAAGAGCAAATCTGACCCACACATCTCTATACTTACATGCGTCATGACCATGTATTCTGACTCAACACTAGATTTGGCAACCACAGTCTGCTTCTTGCTCTTCCATGACATCAAGGAACTTCCTATGAACACTGCGAAGTCCGAAGTAGACTTACTGTTCTTAGGACACCCAACATATTCCGTGTCTGCACATGTTGTAATTGCAAGGGATGTACCTCTTCTGAATAGAAATTCAGTACCATGTGAGGCCTTCAGATATCTCAGAATCATATGGACTGCATCCATATGTATCTGTCTGGGCTACTCCATAAATTAACTCACTTTGCTTGCGGCAAAGGATGTATCTGACATGGTTATGGTCACACACATAAGCTTGCCAACAAGCTCCATATACATCCTCTTGTCGACCTCCTCAGTGTCGTCATCGTAGAGCTTTATGCTCGGGTCCATAGGAGTAGTGGTTGTTCTGTGATATGCCATGCATGTAAGAAGATCAGTAACGTACTTCTTCTGGTCATCACAAGACCTTGCATGTTCCTGGCGAACTCCAATCCAAGGAAGTAACAGAAACTACTATTAGGGAATCCTTGACAACGTGAATGCCCTGCTCATCATCCCTTGTGACAATTATATCGGCATAGACAAGCATGACAACTGTACCTTTCTGAGTCCTATGCACAAACCGAGAGTGATCGGTTGTCAATCGCACAAATCCTCGTTGCTCTATCAAGTCCGAGCGCTTCTGAAACCATGTTCTTGGACTCTGCTTAAGGCCATAAATAACCTTGTGAAGCATGCACACCTTCTGACACTCCCCCTTAGCAGCGAACCAGGTGGCTGCTGCATATGACCTCTTGTAGATCACCATATAGAAAAGCATTCTTCATATCAAGATGATAGAGGGGTCAATCTCGTGTCACTGCAATAGATAGAAGAATATACATAGTAGAATGTTTGGCAACTGGAGAAAGTATCCTGATAGTCTGCTCCATATGTTTGTGTGAACCCCCATGCCACAAGTCTCGCCTTGTAGCGATCTACACTACCATCTGCTCGGTGCTTCATTGTGAACATCCGCTTGCACTCAACAATGGATGCTCCGATTGGATATGAAACAAGGCTCCAAGTGCCACAGGACTGTAACACGATCATCTCCTCCTTCATGGCTAGATGTCACTGACTATCCTGAATAGCCTTCTACTATATCCGTGGTATCTCTACGGTTGACAATGCCAAGGTAAATCTCGTGAAATCCTCTGAACATCTGCTCAAAGAAACATGGGATGCAAGAGGATGTGTAGCACATGTACGTCTGTACTTTCGCAAAGCAATCGACACATCTATGTCATCTGTCATGTACTGAATCTGTAAGATTCCCTCTTGAGAGGCTACCTGCTCATCCTATAGGGAATCTTGTTGCACGGATAACTCAATATTGCCATCAGTGGAAACAATGTGTTCATTACATGCCTAAGGCATGCTAGATGATGGGGAAGACCTGTGAACATGGGGAATAGAGTGAGACCTGCGGGTAAATCCACGTGGCAAAAACTGAGTCAAGGTAGATGGTGGTCTAGGGGTAGCCACAGGAGCAGGTGGAGGAGCAGGAGTAGGTACAGGAAATGGTGGTGGAGATGACGACGGCGACGGTGGTCGTGGTGGACTAGTAGGTGGTAGAGCTAGTGTAGGTGGTGGTAGGGCTGTAGGAGGTGGAGGCATGTAGATCTCATCAGAGTTTGATGGGGCCAGTCTGTCACCTGTTGGAGAGAAATACATGATAGACTCAAAGAATGTAATGTCCAACACTGACAAATTATTTTTGCCGAAATGAATCAAAGGAACGGTATCCTTTTTAGGTACGAGTAGCCAACAAAGGCACACTTGATAGCTCTGAGGAGAGCTTGTCACGACCAAATGAAAAATCATGAACAAGGCTACATGTCCAAACACACATGGTGTAAGGGAGAACATATCCTTCTCAGGAAATGAAGTTGAGAAAGGGATCTTCTATCCCAAAACAGAGGAAGGCATGCGGTTCACTAGGTAGCAAGTAGTGAGAACCGCATCACCCCAGTAAGCGTGAGGAGCACGACTCTGAGTCGACATGGTTCCGGTCACATCGAGTAAGTGACGGTGTTTGCGCTGGGCAATACTGTTCTCCTGAGATGTATGGGCACACGAGGTCTGGTGAACAATGACAAGAGACTTGAGAAACTCGGATAGTTGTAGGGTGCATAACTCTAAGGTATTATCAAAACGTAAATATTTGACAGTGGCAGAAAAAATATTCTTTATCTCATTAATGAAAGACTTGATAACAGACCCAGCCTCAGACTTATTCTTTAGGAGGTCTTTAGGAGGAAAATCCAAGTCTAGAAAAATCATCTATAACGACCATATAAAAGCGATGTCCCCAGTGATCAGGGACACGACTCGGATCCCATATATCTGAATGATGGAGCTCAAACAACTGAGAATTGCTCCGATCTTGGTGAGATGGAAACAAGGAATGGTGATGCTTCCCAAGTTGGTAAGCCTCACACTGGAAGGAAGATCGCGTGGAGATCTGTGGGAGGGCATGACACAGCTTCTGCAGAGGAAGGTGGTTAAAACGAAGATGCCATAAGTATAGTGAGTCTGATCCAATAGGAATAGTAGAGGCAACAACATGAGGAGGTTGGACCAGTCTATAGAGCCCCGCTGCTCACGACCACATCCAGTTGCCTTGCCTATAAGTATGTCCTGAAACACAAGAGACGGAGGGTAAAAAGTGGCATGACAATGCATATCTTAGTCATCTGACATATAGTAAATTCATTTGAAAATCATGGGCATATAAAACATTCTAAAGGCGCATGGATGGTGTCAAATGCACATCCCCCTGTCCTGTAATGGGTAAATGAACCCCATTAGCAATAACGACCAATCTACCAGGAGGTATAGTCTTGCAGGACTGAACTGGGCTCTATCTCTATACAGATGGTGAGATGCACCGGAATCCATGATCCCTTCTGTCATATATGCACTGCTACTACCAGTAAAAGCGTATGCGATGATTGAGGAGCTCAAAGAGGCTCTGGTTGCAGCTGCAATATCCGTGGATTCTGTAGTGTTGGGAAAAATGAGAAAACTTGTTTATACCATACGCCCTAGGCTCTCTTATATAGAGAGTAGCCTATGGGTAAAATACATAAAGAGTCCAACGGGAAAAAGAAAATACGAAAAGGTACAGAAAAAAGTAACATATATCTCTACACTCCCCCTCAAGGTGGAGCATAGATGTCAATCATGCTCAGCTTGGACGAACACTTCTAAAACGACCCTCGAAGAACGCCTTGATAAAGATGTTTGGTCCCCTGAGCTAATATGGGATGTAGAAATAAACCCCTTATGAATCATATCTTTATGAAGTGACAATCAACCTCAATGTTCTTCGTTCGTTCATGAAATGCTGGATTATTTGCAATGAATAGAGCCGCTTGATTGTCACATTCCAGGGCCATAGGAAGAGGGACTTTTATATATAGATCTGTAAGCACAACCTCCACCCACATCATTTCTGTACTGACCTGGGCCATAGCCCTATATTCAGACTCAGCACTAGATCTTGCTACAACCTTTTGCTTCTTGCTTCTCCATGAGACCAGAGAGTCTCCGACATACACAGCAAATCCAGTGGTGGACTTCCTATCCTTAGGACATCCTGCGTAATCTGCATCTGCACATGCTGAGATAGTAATCTCCTTGTCTTTCTTAAACAACAGACTTGCACCTGGAGATGACTTAAGGTACCTGAGTATCATATGTATAGCATCCATATGTTACCTGACGAGGTTGCTCCATGAATTGGCTCACCTGACTCACAACAAAGGAGATATCGGGTCTGGTAATAGTAACCTAGAGAAGCTTGCCCACCGGTTCTCTGTATCTTCTCCTATCCACCTCATCAGTGTCGTCATCATATAGTTTCATACTGGGATCCATGGGTGTAGTGGTAGTTCAGCAACCAAGCATTCATGTTTCACTCAACAGTTTAGTGACATATTTCCTCTAGGTCATTACCGGCCTATGAGGATTTCTGGCGAATTCCAGTCCCAGAAAATATCTAAGAACTCCAAGGTCCTTGGTGACAAATTCACGACCCAATGTTTCTTTCGCCCTCTGAATTCCCTGTTCATCATCACCTGTAATCAAGATATCATCTACATATACCATGATTGCAATAGTACCTCTGGGTGTCTTCTGTACGAACAAGGAATGATCTGCATTGGAACGTTTGTACCCCTGTTTCTCAAACAGGTCTGAGAGCTTATGGAACTAAGCTCTGGGGCTCTGCTTAAGGCCATAGATAGCCTTATGAAGTATACACACCTTAGAACACTCCCCCTCAACAGTAAAACCAGGAGGTTGTTGCATGTAGACTTCCTCCTGCAAGTCACCGTATAAGAATACATTCTTGACATCTAATTGGTATAGTGACCAATTACGAGTAACCGCAACAGAGAGGAGGATCCGTAGGGTGGAATGGCGAGCAACCGGGGAGAATGTATCAAGATAATCTACCCCATATGTCTGTGTAAAGCCACGAGCAATCAGGCGTGCCTTGTATCTGTCCATGATGCCATCTGCATTATGCTTAACTGTAAAGACCCACTTGCAGCTCACTGTAGACGCATCAGTAGGTGCAACAACAAGGCTCCAGGTACCTCTTGACTGAAGAGCAGCCATTTCTTCTTCCATGGCTAAACACCATCGACTATCCTTCAACGTATCTTGGTAATTCCGTGGAATATCCACCACCGATAGTGCAATGGCAAAGCTCCTGAAATCTCCAGTTAAGCAATCAAAAGACACAGTAGATGCTATTGGATATGACGTGCAGCTGCGCTTCTGCTTTTGAAGAGCAATAGGTAGATCCAAATCACCTGCCTCCTCATCTGGCCTCTGTAACACATCCTGCTCAGGGAAATCGTTAGATCCATCAATATTGATAATATTCTCAAAACATATCTCAGGCGAGTTAGATGATGAGCGGTGACCATGAGCAGAAGCAGGCCTACGGGTATAGTGGAATGACAACGGGGAAACATGAACGGTAACAGGAGGTGTAGGGGATGGTAGTGATGGAGATGGTAATGGTTGAGGTGGTGATAGTGGTGGCATGTATATAGCTTCAATAGTACCAGAGGATACCAACTGATCACATGTAGATGAGAAGTACATAACAGACTCGAAAAATGTAACATCTGCACTGACGAGATACCTCCTGCGCAATGGATCATAGCATTTGTACCCCTTCTGTGCTGGAGTACCCGACGAAAACACACTTGATAGCCCTAGGAGAGAGCTTGTCAATCCCTGGAGACAACTGGTGGACAAAGGCAACCGAGCCAAACACACAAGGAGTGAGGGAGAACAATTCTTTGTCAGGAAAAACAAGGGAGAAAGGAATCTTCTCACCTAAGACAGACGATGGCATATGATTAATGAGATAACATGTTGTAAGAACATCATCGCCCCAGAAAGAATAAGGGGTATGACTTTGTATGAGAAGCGACCTGGTAACATCAAGTAAATGACGATGTTTCCTTTCTGCAACCCCATTTTGTTGGAAAGTATAGGCACAAGATGTTTGGTGGATAATCCCTTGAGCTGCAAAATAATTGGAAAGAGTATGAGTACAAAATTCCAAGGCATTACCACTTCTCATGATTTTTACAGATGCAGAAAAAACATTACGAACTTCATTGATGAAATTTATGATAATATTCCCCGCTTCAGATTTATTCTTTAACAGAAAGACCCAAGACACACGAGAGAAATCATCCACAATAACCATATAGAACCTGTGTCCCTGATGATCAAGGACACGACCGGGACCCCAGATATCGATATGAAACAACTCAAACTTGGAGGTACTACTCCGACACTGACGACTGGGAAAGGTAGACCGATGGTGCTTTCCCAACTGACAAGCCTCACATTGGATGGACGTGTGAGGTGAAACCCGGGGTAACACATGATGCAGTTTCTGAAGCGGTAGATGTCCAAAGCGCAAGTGCCACAGTAGTGGGGAGATGGATCCAGCGGGTAGAGAGGAGGCTCCAGCATAAGTGGTCTGACTAAGACGATATAGGCCGCCTTGCTCATAGCCATGCCCAATCACATTGCTCGTAAGGATGTCTTGAAAAATGAGAGAAGATGGATCAAAAAATGCTCGATAATGTAAATCGTTTGTAAGTTGGCTAATGGACAATAAATTCATAGAAAAATCCGGTGCATGCAGCATGTTCTTGAGGCGCATAGAAGGTGTTAGGCTGATCTCTCCCTGACCAGTGATAGGAGAATGCATCCCATTAGCAATAACCACCGGTACGGTCTGGAGGGACCTGTCGGTAGGCTGTAAGTAGGCCCTGATCACCAGATAGATGATGTGTAGCACCATAGTCCATAATCCACTCTAAAGTATCTGATCCACTACTGCTAGTAAATGCATAAGTGCTACCTGATGTACTGGTGGATGCTGAAGCAGCAACATCGGGGTGACTATCAGAAGAAGGTACTGATGCAACAGGGCCAGATGGAGGAATAATGCCCCTCATACGGGCTACAAGGTCATCAAAGCGCTGATCTAGAGATGAAGCAGATGGAGGCTCACTCTGTTCAGCTACTTGTGCGGAAGCAGGAAATCCATGTTTAGAGTAGTATGTGTCTTCAGTATGCCCAGAACGGTGGCAAAAAGTGCAGGATGTCCGAACACAACCACGGGATTGATGATGACCTCCACGACCTCGATTCCCTGCCATAGCTGAGGCGGTCTGATTTGTAGTGGATGAAGGAACAATAATGCAGCCCAGTCTCTGAAATGCTTCCTCCATTGAAGGAATGGTGGAGTCCGCCAAGATCTGGGAGCGTGCAGCCTTGTACTCTGGATCTAGTGCCGCAAGAAATACACCTACCATAGTGGCATTCCGGTAGGTCTTTTGTTGCTCAAGAATGGCTGTGAGAGGCATGAAGTTGTAAAGCTTCTCAAACATTCCTCGTAAAGATGTATACAATGAGTGTAGAGGTCGTCCATTCTGCTTGATAGTAAAGATGTCATGCTGGAGTTGTAGAATCTTCGTCTCATTCTTTGCCTGGGAATATGTAGCAGCTAGAATGTCCCACATTGCTTTTGCAGTAGGCTGATTAAGGATATCAATGACAATCTCAATTGCCAGGGTTCCTGATAGCCAAACTTTGGCATATGCATCATCTGCCTCTCATGAAGCATTGACTCCAGTCTTCTCAGCAGGCTCTTCTTCGGTAAGATTGTGCTTCTTACCAGTTGACTTCATCATACTCATGAACTGCATTGCCCACAGTTCGTAATTTGAACCATCCATCTTCACAATAGGCGTTGGACCTCTGAAGGCGCCTGTAGATGGATGTTTGCCTTGCTTTCTGACATTATGATAATAGAAGACTAGAGTGGTAGACTGAAGATATGCTTGTCTATATGGACATTAACAGGTTTAGTTGCATGTGAAGACTCAAGCAACCAAACCCATCAATTTGGAAACGCACGCGCGAAACAAGTGCTGGAGTCGCACGTGCGCTGGCCTAGGGCTGCACGCGTACGGAAGTCAGGAGCTTCACGCGCACATATATGCGCACAGGAACGCGCACAGATGCGCGCACAGGAGCATGCACATGCGGCTTACAAGGACGCGCACATGCGCACCGTTGCACAGATGCACAAGGCGCACAGACGTGCAGGCGCGTAGGAGTGCGCACAGACGCACAGGAGCGCGCGCTAGTGCGGCGCGAGACCGAGCGACGTCGAGGCAAAAGCGATGAGACGCGCGCGCACGCGGAGGCGGCGTGAGACTGAGCGCAGTGAGGCCTGGGGCGGCGCGAGACGGAGGCGGCGAGGCACGCGCGCTGAGAGGCGGAGAGGCATGCGCGCAAAGGGCTCGAGGGTGGAGGCTAGGGTTAGGGTTTGGTTCGAGAACTCCGGTCTAGGACCGTCGCTCTGATACCATGTTGGGAAAAATGAGAAAACTTGTTTATTCCATACGCCCTAGGTTCTCTTATATAGGAGTGTAGTCTATGGGTAAAATACATAAGGATTCCAACGGGAAAAAGAAAATACGAAAGGTACAGAAGAAAGTAACATATATCTCTACATGTAGTTATAGTGTCGACCACTAGAGTTATGATCTCTCGTATGCGAGAGACAATGTCATCAAGGCGGGGATCTGTCTGGGGATCTGTATTCTCTGAAGGTTTGATCTGCTCTGCCACGTGAGCAAATACGGGGGGTATCCATGCTTCTGATAGCATGTGTCATCTTAGTGTCATGGACGACGACAGTAGTGCAAGGACCACGTTGGCGCCCACCGCCTCTACCGTGGTGACTACGCTCTCTGGACTGAGTAGTCCCTCCTTTGCCACGATAAGTAGTTATCGTTGAGGAGGGTTGTGTGATGACAACAAGAGGAATAAGAAGCATATTGAAATGATTGTAGGCCTCCTCCATGGGGGGTATGGTCGACCCAGTGAGGAGCTATGCTCGTGCTGCATCATACTCAGGATCGAGTGCAAAAAAAGAAAACTCCAACCATCGTGGAGTTCCTGTATGTCATCTGCTTCTCTGTAGATGTTGTAATAAGTATGAAGCTGTGAAGCTTCTCGAACATGCCATGAAGCGAGGAGTAGAATATGTGCAGTGGACGACCATTCTGCGTAGCCTGTAAATGTCAAACTGAAGCTCAAGGTTTAAAAAAGCGTGAGGCGGTCCGAGGCGTTTTTTCTGAAATTGAGGTGAGGCGTAAGCCTCGATGAGGTCAAGGCGTAAGCCTCAATTTTTTTGGAAAAAATTTAAGCAAAATACATTGAAAAAGTATATAATAATATTAAGTTTTGCCAAAAACACATTCAAGAATGATTTAAAACCAGTAGAAGATACAATACATGTTGACGCATACACATTAGTAGTCGTACCTTTCTGTTATTTCTAATTTCGGTTGTATGCTTTATGTAATTTACCCATAGGCTACTCTCCTATATAAGAGAGCCTAGGGCTTATGGAATAAACAACTTGCTCATTTCTCCCAACATGGTATCAGAGCGACGGTCCTAGACCGGAGTTCTTGAAACCCTAACCCTAACCCTACCCCACCCGGCGGCCCCCTCTCTCTCTCTCTTCTCTGCAGATCGGCACCGCCCTTCTCCTCGGGTGCTTCTCCTCCGATCGGTGCCTCTCCAGCGCATCTGCGGCGCATCCCAGCCGCATCTGCGCCGCATCTGCGCATCTGCGGCACATCCCAGCCGCATCTCGACGCACCTCATGCGCATCTACGGCACGCGCCACCGCGTGATCTGCGCATCACCTACGCGCGCACATCCAGTGCGCGATATCGCGCATGATCTGCGCATTCCCAGCGCCTGACCGAGCATCCACAGCGCATCCACGGCGCACTAAGTGCACAACACACGCGATCTACTGCGCATCCAGTGCGCATCAAGTGCTCCGAGTCCTGTAGCTCCTGTGCGGGTGCACGGTTTCCAGCCCTAAGACCCAGAACATCATCATGGGTTTAGTTGCGTGAGGTCTACACGTGCAACTAAACCCATTTATGTCGTTGTAGACAAATCACAGTGTTTGTCAATCGTTCCAGTCTTCATTTTCAATATGTCAGAGAGCAAGGCAGATATCCCATCTATTGGCGCATTCCGTGGTCCAGCGCCTATTGTCAAGATGGACGGTACCAACTATGAACTGTGGGCAATGCAGTTCATGAGCATGATGAAGTCTACTGGTAAGAAGCATATTCTTACCGAACCAGAGCCTGCTGAGAAGACTGGAACCTATGCCTCCTGGGAGGCTGATGACGCATACGCCAAAGTTTGGCTATCTGGTACGTTGGCAATTGAGATTGCCAATGACATTCTCCATCAACCCACAGCGAAGGATATGTGGGACATTCTGGCGGCTACATATTCCCAGGCAAAGAACGAGACAAAGATTCTGCAACTCCAGCATGATATCTTCACCATCAAGCAGAATGGTCGCCCTCTACATTCTCTATATACATCACTGAGAGGGATGTTCGAGAAGCTATATAGCTTCATGCCCTTGACAGCCACGCCAGAACAGCAGAAGACATAGAAACGCCACTATGGTGGGCGTGTTCCTAGCTGCACTTGATCCTGAGTACGAGGCAGCACGATCACAGATTTTGGCCGACTCTACTATTCCTCCAATGGAGGAAGCCTTTCATAGACTGAGTCGGATCACAGTTCCCTCAACTGCTGCAAGTCAGAACTCTTCAGCCATGGCAGCAAGCAGAGGTCGTGGTTCGTATCACCAGGGTCGTGGACGTGGACCCCGTGGGAGGAGTGGCCGCACTAGGCCAACATGCACCTACTGTCATCGAGTCGGACACAATGAAGACACATGCTACTCGAAGCATGGATTTCCTGCATCAGCTCGAGCTGCTGAGCAAATAGAGCCTCCGTCTGCTGCTACCCTGGATCAGCAGTTTGATGATCTAGTTGCCCGTCTGAGGGGCATTATACCACCATCCAGTCCGGCACCGACTACAGAGAGTCATTCGGATGCTGTTGCTTCTGCCTCCGCATCTACCAGTTCTTCAGGTAGTACACTTGCACTTCACAGTAGTAGATCTGATACATTGCCATGGATTATGGACTCAGGCGCTACACATCATCTATGTGGCGACCAGAGTCTTCTTAGGGGATACACTCAGATCCCTCCAGGACGGACAGTAGTCATTGCCAATGGCACCCATTCCCCGATCACTGGTCAGGGGGAGATTAGACTGACATCTTCCATGCAGCTCAAGAATGTGCTGCATGCACCCGATTTTTCAATGAATCTGTTGTCAATTAGTCAGATTACGAAGGATCTTCATTGTCGAGCAATATTTGATCCATCCTCGTTGATTTTTCAGGACATCCATACGGGCAACGTGATTGGTCGTGGCTATGAGCAAGGAGGCCTCTACCGCTTGAATCAGACCCCATTCGCTGGAACCACTTCCTCTCCTGCTGGACAAGTATCCCCTTTACTGTGGCATCTGCGTTTTGGTCATTTACCGCTTCAGAAGTTGCGTCATGTATTACCTTATAGTCTGCCTCACACATCTGTTCAGTGTGAGGCGTGTCAGTTGGGAAAGCATCACAGGTCGTCCTTTCCCAGTCGTCCTGGTCGGAGTAGTACCTCCAAGTTTGAGTTATTTCATGTTGATGTCTGGGGTCCTAGTCGTGTACCTGATCATCAGGGACACAGATTTTATATAGTACTTGTGGATGATTTTTCTAGGGTGTCATGGGTGTTTCTGATGAAAAATAAATCTGAAGCCGGAAATATAATTATTCATTTCATCAATGAAATACAAAATGTTTTTTCCACTTCGGTAAAATTTGTGAGAAGTGACAATGCGTTAGAATTGTGCACAAATGCTCTTGCTAGTTACTACTCCTCAAAAGGGATTGTCCATCAAACGTCGTGTGCTCATACGTCTCAACAAAATGGAATTGCAGAAAGAAAACACCGTCATCTTCTTGACGTCACGAGATCTCTTCTTATACAGAGTCATGTCCCCTACTCCTACTGGGGTGATGCTGTTCTCACGGCATGTTACCTCATTAATCGTATGCCCTCTTCTGTTCTAAATGAACAGATCCCGTTTACCATCATTCATCCCGACAAGGAGTTATTTTCACTTACGCCTCGTGTGTTTGGGTCGGTTGCATTCGTCCACCAGTTGTCCCCTGGTACTGACAAGCTCTCTCCTAGGGCTGTCAAGTGTGTTTTTGTCGGGTACTCCAGAACTCAAAAGGGGTACAAGTGTTTTGATCCTCAGCGTCGGCGGTATATGATCAGTGCAGATGTTACATTTTTTGAAAATATTATGTATTTTTCAGCCTCTGGAGACAAGCAGCAACCACCACTATTCACTGACTCCATATATATGACACCACCTCCACCACCTCAGCTGCCGTCAACACCACCATCACCACCGCCATCACCACCACCACCGCCGCCACCACAAATTATATCACCGCTACCATATCATTATACCCGCAGGCTTCCTCCCGCTCATGGTCATGACTCATCTACTAGCTCGCCTATGGTATGTAATGATAATATTAATGTTGATGGATCTAACGACATTTCTGAGCAGGATACGTTGCAGGGGCCAGAGGAGAACATAGTTGATTTGGATGTACCTATTGCTCTGCGAAAGTCGAAGAGAAGCTGTGCTACATATCCCTTATCAGCATCCGTATCTTTTGAGAGGTTATCTGGAGATTTCAGGTCCTTTGTGGTGGCACTTTCAGCTGTCGAGATTCCGAGGAATCATCATGAAGCTATGCAGGATAGTAGATGGAGGCTAGCAATGGAGGAAGAAATGGCGGCACTCCAGTCCAGAGGAACCTGGAGTTTGGTTCCTACATCTCCAGAGGTGAACCCAGTGAGCTGCAAGTGGGTGTTTACAGTGAAGCACAATGCAGATGGTTCGATTGATAGATTCAAGGCACGACTGGTTGCCCGCGGCTTCACACAGACATATGGGGTGGACTACCTTGACATTTTCTCGCCTGTGGCACGTCATTCCACCCTACGGATCTTATTGTCAGTTGCAGTTGCTAGGGACTGGCCACTTCATCAGTTGGACGTGAAGAATGCATTCTTATATGGCGATTTACAGGAGGAAGTGTATATGCAACAGCCACCTGGGTTTGCTGTTGAGGGGGAGTGTTCCAAGGTATGCAGGTTACATAAGGCTATCTATGGCCTTAAGCAGAGTCCCAGAGCTTGGTTCCAGAAGCTATCAGATCTCTTTGAGAAACAAGGATACAAGCGCTCCAATGCTGATCACTCCTTGTTTGTGCAGAAGACCACTAGAGGTATTATTGTAATCATGGTTTATGTTGATGACATCTTGATTACAGGAAATGATGAGCAGGGCATAAAGCAGGCAAAAGAAAGACTGGGAACCGAATTTGTCACCAAGGACTTGGGAGTCCGGAGATATTTTCTGGGACTGGAGTTTGCTAGAAATCAATATGGATTAGTGATGTCACAGAGAAAATATGTTACAGATCTATTGAGTGAGACATGTATGCTAGGGTGTCGGCCTGCTACGACACCAATGGATCCCAGCATGAAGCTCTATGATGATGACACGGAAGAGGTGGACAGGAGGAGGTACAGAGAACTGGTAGGCAAACTACTGTATGTCACGATCACTAGACCTGATATATCATTCGCAGTGAGTCGTGTGAGCCAGTCATGGAGCAACCACGTCAGGTCCATATGGATGCTGTACACATGATTCTGAGATATCTGAAATCATCTCTAGGTGCAGGCTTGCTATTTAAGAAGGGAAAGGAGATCTCTGTCACAGCATGTGCTAATGCAGATTATGCAGGATGCCCCAAAGACAGGAAGTC
This sequence comes from Ottelia alismoides, assembly GCA_037367405.1. Classification (NCBI taxonomy): domain Eukaryota; kingdom Viridiplantae; phylum Streptophyta; class Magnoliopsida; order Alismatales; family Hydrocharitaceae; genus Ottelia; species Ottelia alismoides. The sequence goes on from JAZKJV010000096.1 coordinate 39,480, forward strand.
CACCTCAGGATTTGCAGTTTATGTTGGAGAGGCATTAGTCTCGTGGAGGAGCAAGAAACAGACAGTGGTAGCCAGATCCAGTGCTGAATCAGAATACAGAGCTATGGCCCAGGCTAGCACAGAAATGATGTGGGTAAAAGCTCTTCTTACAGATCTATATATTGATATACCGCTCCCTATGAAGCTGGAATGTGATAACCAGGCAGCCTTGTTCATTGCAAACAATCCAGCCTTCCATGAGAGGACCAAGCACATTGAGGTTGACTGTCACTACATACGTGACATGATTCAGAAGGGTTTCATTGCTACATCTCATGTCACCTCAGAGAATCAGACGGCTGATATCTTCACCAAGGCTTTACTTCGAGGCTCATTCCAGAAGTGTGCATCCAAGCTGAGCATGATAGACATCTATGCTCCATCTTGAGGGGGAGTGTTGACGCATACACATTAGTAGTCGTACCTTTCTGTTATTTCTAATTTCGGTTGTATGCTTTATGTAATTTACCCATAGGCTACTCTCCTATATAAGAGAGCCTAGGGCTTATGGAATAAACAACTTGTTCATTTCTCCCAACAATACATAAGCGGTGAAGGCATTAAAGTTCAAAAAAACTAATACTAAGCCACTAATATACGGAATTTCAAGTTCCAACTCCAACTTCAATGATTCTATATGATGATTGAACTAAAGTCTATACTTAATACTGAAGTACAATGGAAATCATAATTTTTAGTGTTGGCAGTAAAAAATATTAATATGCCTTGAATCCCAACCATTTGTCTTACTAGATGTAGTTGGAGAACCGTCATATGCATCCCCTTCTGCCATATCATACCCCAACAAGGCGGGGTCTCGCTACAACCAAATAACACGTGTTTATTCAGCTATTAACGATATCGATTTTTTACTAACGATATAATTTTTATTCAGCTATTCACAATAAAACGTGTTTATTTTCAACCTTGCTTCTTTATGTATGCGATAACTATTCTAAGATTCACAGCTTATACAACCAAATAACATCAACTTGCAAACTTGCTAATAATATAAAACATTTATTACAATTCAAACAAAAATCTGTGTGCAATAGAACTAGTATGTGTAGATGTATGATAAATTGAATATGATGTATACAATATCATGGAGCTTCGCTTGTTTCAAGCGATCTCTTTGCATGGAGGCTATATATAGAATATACAAGAATTAACATGGAAATAAAAACACAAACATAAAAATATAATGCTTACTGAAAAATAAGATCATGTGCAAAGCACATAACTAAAAATGTAAAAAAACCTCGTGCTCGAGGCTTACGCCTCCGCCTCGCCTCACGCCTTGAGTGCTTCACAGGAAGCTGAGGCATACGCCCCACCAATTAAACCCTAGGCGTGCGCCTCGGGGCGCTTTTGACGCACCTCACCTCGAGGCATACGCCTTTGCGTGTCGAGGTGCCACTTTTTAAAACCATGTTGAAGCTGAAGAATCTTGGCCTCATTCTTTGCTTGGGCATAAGTAGATGCCAAAATATTAAAATATCACACATTGCCTTGACGGTGGATTGATGCACTATATCATTAACTATATCTGTGGTGAGGGTCTCGGAGAGCCAAATACGTGCATATGCGTCGTCTTGCTTCCATGAAGCATTGTCCACAATCTTATTCGTCGGCTCCGGCATTGTCAGAATGTGCTCCTTTCTGCATAAGGATAAGAAATTGCATGGGCCACAACTCATGGTCCCATCCATCTTTAAGATGGGAGCCGGGCCCTTGAAGGCACTTGACAAAGAAAAGACACCACTCTTGTTCTGTGATATAATGGAAGAATGACCGAAACGGAACTCGACTGGGTAGTAGACCGATCTGAGCTACACAATCATATGGAGTATTGGTTGTACGCGTTGACTCATACAACCATCATCATCAATCTTTGGTGCACGCTAGGGTCGGAAAACATGATTTATAGGTCCGAAATCACGTTTTCCGGTCAAAATCAGACTGTTTTGAGATCAAATCAGACTGCTGGGCGGCGCACAGGAGCGCAAGGCGGCCCGGCGGTGCGAGATGAGTTGCCGCAACAGGCTTGCGGTGGCTGTGGAGGCCTGGTGCGGGGCCTAGCGGCAGCCTGTGGTGCTGGAACAGTGCCTCGCGGCTTGCGGAGGCTGGCTGTAGCCATAGCGGCAGCAAGAGGGGTGCCTCAGCCCCTTGGGGGCGCCAAAGGGGCCCTGATGAGGGCCTGTGACTGGCCTGGAGACTTGCGGCACCGCACAAAGGAGTAGACGTGAGGCGGCGGCGTTAGTTGAGCTGGCGGTGGGGACATGGATTAGGTCAGTGTTCTGGTCTAGGATCGTCTCTATTATACCATATGGAGATGAAAGAATGAATATATGATTAATGAGGCTCTAGGATTCTCTTATGTAAGAGAGAAATTTGTTGGGCAAATTACATAAAGAAGATAGAAAATAAAAATTATATAAACAATATGAAAGATGACTAATATCTCAACAATGTATGACTGACATGAGAGGTTTGAATTGGATCTGCATCTGATCCAATTACCCTATTAACTCAACCATTTAGTACCTTAACATCTTCCATACTGTAATCGATAGTCCCGGCATTCACATGGAGCATATTCCGTACAAGTAGTTGGGTAGGAGGTTTGCTATAAAGCTAATCCGACCCTCAAGCAAGGATGGAGGAAAGGAGCATTTCCTTGTCGCAAACAAATTCCTGCAGCACTGTAAAAGCAATGTTTCAATGCTTGTGATTAGTTTCAGACTCGGTGGTGGTGAATTTCTTCTGGAAGATTATACTCATATTGGCCGATGCATATGGATAACTAATCTGAAACTACTTTCTGACCCTCTTCTATTTCATTCCGTTCAACTAGGAGACGATAAAGCTTATTCCCTCCCATGCCTTAATTTTCTGTACAATTGAAAACATATCATCAATTTGTTCTTTTTCCTGCAAATTTTCAGTCCATTTCGATACCATGTGAAATGCAATTGTAAATATCGTTTGTTGAGTATAAATTTCCTCCCAGATCTTTGGAATAACATCACGTTTTAACCTCTTCTCGGATAATATGCATTTTGTTCAGTGTCTGGATGCGATGGATTCTGCAAGCAAGCAAACATGCTGTAGCTGTCCGATGTAAAGTTTGCATTGTGGAATAAAGAATCCTATTAGCATACATGGCCGATTATTATTTCCATGAGCTTCCTCCGGCATCTCCTAACATTGACATTGTCTGGTAAGTTGTAACCTCACGAAGTATTGGTGGTTCAATCAAATCTGTGCATGCAAGCTACAGGATTTTTTGGATGTGAGAAATCATGCAGTCTTAATCAGGTATTCTTGATGACAGTGGTGTGCTCCTTGATATGTATACATACTGAAACTGTAGAATAGGGTGTAAATGGAGGCATGAGCTCACAGACATTGCTGCTGGCTGGCAGTTGACCCTTCAGCACACCTGTATATCCATACACTATGTATATGTTTTGCAATATGAATGATTTGCCCTTTCAGTGTGAACCTGTTGCAGGATACTTGGAGTGAAATAAATACCTTCAATAATTTCCATACTCTTATTTGTTAACCTCTGTTCCTTCCTAAGAAGCGATTTCATATGTTGATATTTACTTACATATGCCTATATCGTTTTATATTTACATCCTAACCCTGGCATATTTCATAATTACCAAGCGACCTCTACAGAAATCATATAACTGGGATATCAAGGTTCGTAAGTTTGACTGTAAAAAATGGTTGTGGGTCCTACAGGGGTGGAAAATGAATGGAGTGGGCGAACCTTTTGGGGAACTCTTCCAGAACCGGGGAAAACCCAGATCTGGGGGATAACCCCCAAACTGGACGGGCCCTGAGGATTGAAATGCTGTTATAATTTTCATCAAATAATTATTGATTTCTGGCAATATTTATTAGTCCCTTCATTCTTCCTCCATATCTTACCCTTCTCGGCTTCTCCCTTTCCCCTCCACCCATGAGAAAAAAGATGAATTAAAATCAATTTTAGACACCCTTTGGTACTTAATTGTATTTCATTTCAGTTCTTATTGTTAAACGTAACCGTTTGACCAGATGACGTAAGATAAATCATTAATTGTATGGGTTGCAGTGTAAATATAAAGTATGCAGGGGTTTGGATGTAAATATGAAATTATACTAGGATATGTATCTCTTTCCGATAGAGGTTAAACTTGGGATTGTTCAAACGGTCCTTTTTTCCCATTTTATGATATGAGATTTTAAATTGTGTTCATGGCAATATTTTAAAACTGAACTAGACACGAACTTACAGATATCGGTTTTGAATTTTTATGATCGGAACAATAATAGTAATAAGTCAAAGTGATGATGATATCAACCATTCATAAAAATAGGAAAAAAATGAACTGTTGTCTTTTTGATTTGGTTGATGTTGTTGAACTAGGTCAAATCGAGTTAGATTAGTGTTTCAAAAAAATAAATATGAATAATGCTACATGATCTTAAAGGACTTGACATGTGTACTATTTTTTTACAATTACATCTGCCCCTATATATTTATAAAATTCATTGCATTGGCATTTTATTAGTATAACTATATTTCTATATTATACCAACATAAGGTTAATATTGTAAAATTTTTAAGGATATATGGGCACAAGTATAATTTGATAAAAAGTTAGAGGTATACATGTTATTAGAAAAACTTGAAAGGGCATAATAAATATTTTATCAAATTCATATGTGTGTGTGATATAAAACTAATCAAACTCTAATTGATAACAAGTGTTGCTATTTTACTGTTTCTCATTTTGTGACCACGATAACTTCTTTATGTGAAGGCATGGTTTCTTGCTATTAGAAGGGAATCTCATGCACAATGTAAGAAGATAGAGTCAATGCTCAACTATAGCAGACATGGAAGGAGAAGAGATAAGAGAATACCATGTTGTGGATTAGAACGAAAGTATATTATGAATAGTTTTTAAAAATTTATATTTATCAAATAGTTAGAAATTATTTTTTTGTTAAAAAATAGATGTTGAAATGGTATTTGGTTTAATTGGTCAACCTAGTCAAAAGGTATCAAAGGTTTTGACCGATTTTTATTTTTTTCGAGTAAAAATTAGATGGTGGAACCGTTCTTTCCGATTCTCGGCAGGTTAGGTTCGGTTTTTAAAACCATGTTCCACTGTGCAACGAATAAAATTATAGTACGAATTGATTAAGGCATGCTATTTTCCTTTTGGGTTCTCCAGCCATGATGAAGCAAAGAAGGATGAACATCAATAGTTCCTAAGTTTTTGTGTTCTTTATTTTATAAGGAAGGTATATTCCAATCTCATGCATATGCAATGCATCTTATTTCTATTTTGTTCACAAAATTTTGACTAAATTAGTCCTCTTATCTAATTTCCATGTGATTGTTTCCCTCTTAAGTAGTCCATTGGGGCTGTCCAATCGACTAATCTTCATTTAGATGGCTACCCCACCTTCTCCGATTGTCTCTTAATAAACCATAATCTACTAAAAATTCACTTTCAACCAACTATTATGTCAACGAATCGTTTAGTCAGCTACAGGGCCGGCCCTGAGGGTGGTTTTTGGGTGCAACCGCCCAGGGCCCACCAACTTTAGGGGCCTATTTTAAGGCACATCACTCATATTACCCATTTACAAAAATATCCCTTAGATGTCTTGCCTTCCTCCCCACTCCTAAAAATGGTTACCACACTCTTCGGTTCCCCTTCCCATTTTTAGCGACGTTTCCCATGCCGCCGCCACCATTTAAACCGAATCGACGATCGGAATCCAAAGTCCATACTCCAAACCCCCTTCTCTCTCAGAATCACGGTTTCTTTATCATTTGCAGTGCACGTTATGTTGCATCATCGTAATATTATCGAGACATTGAGTTGTCGGACATCATCTTTTCTCGTTGGTCCATCCCCATTGAGTTCTTGAATGATGAACTCCATTACTGCAGTGACGTTGGACTGTCACCGAATCCTCTCTGCAGCGCTATTTCCGCATCCAGTTTCGCCTGCATTTTATCATCTTATTTTATAGTTTACAAGAAAATATGGTCCCTTTTTTAACGATTATACCCTCCAAATTGAAATAATACCACAAGGAGTCTTGCTTTTAACCGAGGTGGTTCTCATCACTCACTTATTTGTATTTTTCATATATTATATACTCGAAGAACAAATTGTTATTGGAAGATTCGTTTTCCTTCCAATACAATCCGTTACATCTCGATGTGTTGTTGTTTGTGAGACTTTGATGCTGGATATGAACACTTCTCCCACTATTCTTTATTTAAAACAAAAGGTATGTTAATAGACCCAGTAGTCCTTATTTTATCTAACTCGAAATATTGCAGGATGTATTTAGTTTGAAATATTGTTTACGTCATCTTCAATTTCTACAATCCCACTGATATGCATCGTTTGTCCTCTCCTTTTCCTAAGCTCGACGCAAATCGCTGCACTTATGTCGTAATGTTCAACAATAATTGGGGGAGGGGGGGCATTCGATATCATCAAATCAATGTTGTCACTCTAAATCTCTGGTTAATTTCATCACCACTACTCCAAATCGGAAGATGCCTACAAAGCAAAAAATTGATGTTTAGCAGAGACGATTTGATGGAAGAAGATCATGAAATCCAAACACCCAATAAAATAAACTTCTTGTTCTTAAAAGCACCGTGTTCGCACCTATAACAAAAAAAACATCACCATTGTTCTCGATATTATAATATACCCCAAAGAAAAAACTTCTGAAATTTGATGCGAAATTTTTTTAAAACATAGACTCATTTCTTATAATCTTATTTTTAATCATAGGATGGGAGTCGGGACAATGTGTTTTTTTACTTGGACTTCTAGGTTTCGACATTTAAGAGCAACTATTTGATTCTGTTTAAACAAAAGTGAGGCACATAAAATTTTATTTGGAGTTGTTCTTTGTCGGATTGTGATTGAGGGCTCTACTAAGTTTGATGAGTTGCGACAGTGCAATTGCCTGGTGCTATTTGATTCTTTTACCAGGTGACATTGTTCTTTTTTCTTTTCATGATTTTTAGTTCATGACTTATTGTTTGATGCTCGTTATATCACATTCGTAGGTCTTTCTAAAATTTCAGGAGTTTTTTTAGGAAGCTTAGGACTTTTAAAAAATTATATATATTTAAAACTTTTTATAAGGGCCCAATTTTTTCCTTTTGCCTAGGGCCCATGAAAAGTCAGGGACGCCACTGGTCAGCTAAACCTTATGGGGCTGTTCTTTGAGGAACAAGGAGGGATCCTTCCTTATTTCTCTCCTCCATAGACGGTCAACGTTTTGGTCCAGGAGTTAAAATGAGGAGCAAAATTTCCCTCACAACTCCTCCATCATAGGCTTCTCCTGCAAAAAAATTAAAATAACCACTACTTATCTAACAATCTTATCTAATATAACCCAATTATCTTTCCTTATCTTCTCCCTCCTACCGAACAGAGAATACAAATAACTGCCACTTATATCTCATTATCCTCTCCCTCTAATCGAACAGAAATAATGCATTATCCCTCCGTATCCCTTTCCCTTCTTCCTCTACCGAACGACCCTTATGTGTAGTTGGATACACTTTAGTTCAGCTGACTCATCATTGTTCCAAACAACTAAATACCTATTTTCGACAGTTCCTGAAGCTTCACTTTCATTTGATTAATTGGTCGACCACTGATTAAATTATGAAGTTTATAATCCAACTTAGTAGAATGATTCATTCGACTCAAACTTTGTTTCATCTGACTAACTGAATTCCAATCGACTTACATTTTTTTGTTTAGTCGACTAGAACTAGATAAAGTTGTAGAAGTTGATGTGAACCAAAGCGTCTTTTGGTGAATGGGCATTTTGATTCTTAAAGCCTAAAAAACAACCCTACGGTCGAGTTGTTTAACACTCAATTCAAGCATTCAATCCTATAATTGTAGCCTTACTCTCGCTCACTTTCGCTTCCAACTTTATGAGAAGAAAATATTTTTAGCGCATTGTGCGCAACAAATTGTTCTTGCACACTTAATTATCTACTTTAACTTCACACTTTCGTTGCGGTTACAAAAAGGTTTTAATTCCTTTTTACCGTGTACAAGTACATGGGTTGTAGGAGTCATTAATCTGATTTGGAAGAGAAGTTTGAATCTAGTGGTTTCTAGTGTTGCGATGCATAAAAGAGGTTGAATTGCCTTTGTAAAAGCAGCTTATAAATGATAGTATCTGATCGGAAGGGGAGGAAGAACATGATGCTCAAATGGGGGATGAATGGATGAGAGAAGAACATTGTTGCCAACCCACTAAAGCATGGTTGCAAGAAAAGATTACAATAACGAATCAAAACAACCATTAGAATGTATATCCTTCCACTTGGAAAGATTGAACAACATACTAAACTATAGCCTAGTGGTCGGTGCAAGGATCCAAGTCAAAGAATGTCGAATGGAGTGAGGTACGTCTCCTGCGCAATCTTGAGAGAGAAGGAGAGAGAGAAATAGAGAGATAGGGATGGGAGAGGGCTCCCTATGGCAAGGTTGTTCACAGATGATACACTCCTCCCGTCGGAGGTAGATATATATAGGGGCGTGTTCGTCCCCTCGCCAAGTCCGCCCCCTCCCCCACGCCCGTGATTTTGGGTTCTCCCTCTGCGAGACTCGGTCTCCGCAACCTTCGGCCGCGCAACCGCCGCCGACGGTTATTGACCATGGTGTCATTGAACCATTGAATCCGTTCTTCATCTCCCACTTGACCGCAATGGTCAAGTCAATCACACTTCCACCATTCATGCTGTGTATGGAGATGTCAAAATTGAGGTTCATTATTCATGAAGACCTCTTCCTTGACTCATGCATTCCTAACTCCCATTAAACCAACATGTTTAATATAAGTGCTAGCTACAATTCCCTTAGTTAGGGAATCTACTAACATATCACTTGTAGGTATATAGGTTACCGTAATTCCTGTTTTGCCACGATATCTTGTATATAGTGATATTGAATCTCAATATGTTTTCCTTTAGAACTATTAGCCCCACTATTAATCAAGTGTATCGCAGCTTGATTGTCACAATACATTTCAATTAGCCCTTTGACCAATTCGAGGCTTAGGATCTCTAGAAAGCGCCTGATCCACACAACATGAGTGGTGGCCATGCTACATGCAATGTACTCAGCCTCCTGTGTATGTCGAGATACACATCCTTGTTTCTTGCTACCCTAAGAAACGACTGCACCACCAAACATGAACAGATAACCTGATGTGGATTTTCTATCATCCACATCCCCTCCGAAATCGGCATCGGAGTATCCTACCACTTCAAGCGATTCTGCTTGATACACAAGTTTCAGATGTACTGTCCCTTTCAGATATCGAAGAATCCTCTTTACAGCTTCCCAATGTGCTGGACCAGGATTGCTTTGATATCTACTGACTAAGCTTACTGGATAAGCTAAATCAGGTCGCGTACACATCATTGCATACATTAGACTTCCCACCGCTTGCGCATATGGTACATTTAAAGGTTCCTTCCCCTTTCCGGGACACTGACTCTTACTAAGTCTCTTTCCCATCACAAGTGGTGTTGGAGCTGGTGTGCTGTTCCGCATTCCAAATCTCCTTAATACAGTATGCAAATATCTTTCCTGACTAAGGCTCAATGTCCTTGAGTCCCTGTCTCTTATTATTTGAATTCTTAGAACATAGGATGCTTCGCCCATGTCCTTCATCTCAAATTCATTGCTCAATTTCTGTTTGATTTCATTGAGCATTTGTATGTCATTACCTACGAGCAGAATATCATCTACATACAATGACATGATTGCAAACCTGCTCCTACTCTTCATGACATAGACACAGTTATCCAATTTATTTGAAATAAATCCAAATTAGATAACTTTCTCATGAAATTTGAGATACCATTGTCGTGAAGACTGCTTCAAGCCATATAATGACTTTCTTAATTTATACATCCTTTTCTCCTGACCTTCAACCTGAGAACCATCAGGTTGTCGCATATAAATCTCCTCCTTTAATTCTCAATTAAGGAAGCTGTCTTCACATCCATTTGGAATAATTCCAAATCCATATATGCGACTATGGCTAAGATCATCTGAATGGATGCAAACTTAGCCACTGGAGAGTAGGTTTCCTGGAAATCTATTCCAGCTTGCTGAGTATAACCCTTGGCAACTAATCTGGCTTTATATTTGTCAACAGTACCGTCAACTCGATACTTTTTCTTGAATACCCACTTACATCCTATGGATTGCCTACCTTCTGGCAAATCACATAATTCCCAAACACCATTTCGCTCGATTGAGTCCAACTCATCTCTCATGGCGGCTGACGCGTCCGCAAAAGCCGTGTTAAGAAGTTGTTTTTAATCGTCAATCGTGAAAATAAATATGTGTCTTTCGTTGTAGGCGGCGATCGGAAACAGTCAAGAAATAACCACAATTTTTAAACAAATTCAATCAAGTGGTTTTTATGTTTATTTTACTTGGGCAAGTCCCAAGATCGATCACAAGGAGGCAAAGGAACAACCTAGATTAATGTCTATCCAATTTTGAGTTTGGTTTTCAAGGCGGTTTTTTTTGGAATTTTTCAATGCAATATGAGATGCAAAATGCAAATTCGGCCTATTTTAGGGACTAAAATGTAAAATTCAATCAAACGATGTCCGAAAAATACGAAACTTGGCCGAGATGTAAAATATGATGAAATAAGTGCACTGTAATTTTTTTGGAATTTTTAGATGCTATATGAATTTTTTATGAATTTTTAAATGCAAACAAATTAATTTTCAATATTTAATTTTAATAAATATTAAACCTACTTATTTTCGAGAACTAAAATTATCTAAGATCTATCACAAGGTAATGGATCTTAGAAAAATCCTAGACCACAAAAATGTGGGGTCTAATACCTATTAAAAATTAAACAGTGAAATATGCGAAATGATTTTTATAGAGCAAAGTATGCATGCAAATGCAAAGATTTTTGGGCACAATGTTAATCAAAGTCAACTCTACACTATGTGATTTTTCGGGGATTTTTAGAGCAATGGTTAACTAAATAAGAATTTCCGAGCACAGAGTGGGCAAAATATTCCAATTTTCACAACATATTTATTTAATAATCAACCGATAATCACAAAAATACCCATAGTATCTCAAAATGTAGAGAGTTAAACGATGAACAAAGTGCTATTTTTGTAGAAATAAAATGATTCTAGAAGAAGTTCAAAACAGAGGGAGAACACAGGGGGGTAAATGCAATGAATATAAATAAAATAAATAAAAAATAAAAGTGCAGACGGGGACCTAAATGCAATTACCTAAACTGGGGGGGTTGCTTCTGCAATTTTCCAGAGGGGCACGTGCATAGCACGTGCCTCTGGTCGGTGGTGGACTGGAGCGCAAATCAGAGAAGCGCCGGGGGGGGCTCTGCAATTGTCCCAACGGGTCACGTGTAGAACACGTGACCCCTGGGTTGAAGGCTGACGTTCCCCCGAGCGCACGTACCTCGCACGTGCGCGGGGGCCTCGGGTCTTGCGCCCGGTGGTGTAGCCTCGGCGAGGCCTCAAGCGGAGGAGGCTGAAATCTGCGGCGGAGGGGCCGGCGAGGGCGATGGCCTGGTGGATGGCGTGGCGACGGAGCTCGGCCTTTCTGATGAAGAGACGAAGCTCCTGGAAGCGACGGCCGCGTTGTGCTGATGACGATGGTCGGAGCTTGGCTGACGACGGAGGCTAGCCGGGCGGAGGTTGAAGGCGATGTCGTCGGCGGTCGATGAAGATGAAGTGGCTGTGTCGGAGAAGACGTAGGTGGTTGAAGGAGCTGCTGGAGATGGCGTCGATGTCGTTGGAGACGAAGGTCGGAGCCCGGCTGAAGGCGCAAGGCGGAGCGGGGCTCCGGTGGCGTGGGCAAGTCGATGAAGATGATGATAACGTTGGTCGTTGGCTCGACGAAGCTTCGGAGCTCGGAGCGAGAGCAGCTCAGGCGAGGAGGCGCGCTGCAACGAGGGTCGATCGACCCTCGGATCTCGCGTCTCAGCCCAGGCGAGGCTGTCACCCTCGTGAAGCTTACAGCGGCGGATGTCGAGGAAGCGGGGCGGCGAGGCACTATTTATAGGCGAGACGGGGGGTCGGAGGTGGTTGCGAGCGGGGCGGCGGCCGTTGCGGGAGTTGAGGAGGTCAACGGAGAAGAACCCGGGGCAGTTGGGTGGCGCGGCGGTTGCGGAGGGGTTCGGTTGCGAGGATCGGGGGAAGGGCGGCAGGCGCGAGAGGAGCGGGAGGTTGAAGGAGGGGTAGGGGCCGTTCGATCGAACGCTGATCGAACGGCCCAGAATCGGCCACGTGGCGGGAGCCTGGGGACGGGGTGCGGCACGTGCGGAGCACGTGCCTGGTGGCACGTGCGACGCACGTGCGGGTGCTTTAATTTTATTTTTTTTAAAAAAAAACTAAGATTTAAAAAGGCGAAAAATAGCTGACACGTGGCGGCCTCTGGGGCGGCCACGTGTCAGCACCAGATAAATCGAAAAATAAATCGTTTGTAAAATCAAAAAGAAATAGCAAATGACCTCGGATCGAAAAGGTTTCTTCACAAAAAATGCTCGTCTCGACAAGATCTACAACTTTCATGAAGACATCAAAGCCAAATTCGGTCAAATGTGAAAAGTGAATTTTTGGGGTATCCCATGTACAAAGAATACCTTGATTTTTGATTTTCTAAAATTTTTTTTTGTCATTTTTTTTAAACAAGATAAAAAAAATCCGGAAAAATACGGAAAACTCAAAGATAAATAAAAGACATCTAAATCTAATTTTTTTGGATTTTTTATAAATAAAGAAAATGTTAACATAAAATACAGGTCAAAAAGCCGCGAAAATATACAAGGTACAAAAGAGGCCCAAAACCCAACTTTCACATACGAACTCCGATTCACTTGAACTTGGTCTTGTTTTGAAGGTAATTGAATGTGCATTAGTTTAAAAGTGAGTAGGATCAAATCGGACACTGGATGGGGAAGATATGTGGCTTTTAGTCCGAAAATCCTGAAACTAGGGTTTGGGTTTTTGGTCTACTTACCTGGGTTAATGATTTTTTTGTATTTTTTATTTATTCTTGTTAGTGATGTGCACACAGTGGATGTGGTTTTGTGGCATTCGGAGTTAGCATGAAGGAGTTAAAAATAGGGGAAGTTAGGCTATTCACAGGTCACTTTTGGCTTGGATTTTTGGCTTCTTATTTTATGCAGAAATTAATGCTAAAATGCAATTCTTATGCAATCATGCCCGGATGCTAATTATGCGAAATAAATGCAGAAATGCAGTTGATCTTGAGGGACTTGAGCCTAATTAATGAGACTTAGAGTGATGAATCCGAGATTCATCAGCGGCCAACCATGATTCCGACTCAGATGAAGCCATAACTTCATCAAAGGATATGGGATCTGTACAATCCGTGACATCCTCATCCACGGTGTAGCACGGCGCCTCGCATCCATAGAAATGGTAATCTTCCATCCATGCGGGTCCTGTTTTGGGTCTCTAGTTGCCGATTATACTCGTGGGTTGTGTGGGTCCACCCACTTCTTCTAAAGGATCATCATGTTCCATAGGTTCATTCTCTACATTTGGATGATCGATATCATCCTCAAGTTCTTGTCTAATGCTCAAGTCGTCTTCATTGTCCTGTAAGACAATTAGAGGATCGGATTCCTCTACTTCATGCTCCTTTTCTTGATGAATTTCAAGGAAAGTAGCATCACAACTTTCGATCAGACCTTTAGTTTCATGGAAGAACCTATACCCTTTACAATGTTCACTATATCCAGTAAACTTGCACTTTAATGTCCTGAAGTCTAACTTATCTCTAAGCTGATTCGGTACCAGAACATGTGCTACACATCCCTATTTCCGGAGATGACCCAACTCGGGCTTTCTGCCATTCCATATTTCATATGGTGTTGATTCTACGGACTTGGTGGGAATTCTGTTCTATATGTAGTTCACAGTCAACACTGCCTCTCCCCAGAATTTCTTGGAGAGTCCTGAGTGTGAAATCATACACCTTACTGTATTCATTAGAGTTCGATTCTTTCTTTCTGCTACACCATTCTGTTGTGGTGTATAAGGCATTGTAGTCAGCCTATGAATGCCTATCTGAATACAGTAATCCTCAAATTCCTTTGAGGTATATTCCCCACCTCTATCCGTCCTAAGAGTCTTGATTGGTTTTCCTAATCTTGTCTCTACTTCCATCTTAAATCTCTTAAATATTTCAAGTGCTTCCGACTTTCTTCTTAAGAGATAGACATAGGAGAACTTCGAGTAGTCATTAATGAATGTTATAAAGTATTCTTTATTTCTATGTGTGCTGACGCTCAATGGTCCACATATGTCTGCATGGATCAAACCTAGTAACTCTGTTGACCGAGTTCCGATTGAGAAGGGTCTTCTCGTCATTTTACCAGTTAGACAGTGTTCGCAGGGCAATGTCCTTGCACCCGTGATCTTAGGAAACAGATTTGCCTTCATCATTTGATCCATTTTAGAATTTTCTGGATGACCCAGTCGCATGTGCCACAAGTCATAATCAGACAAATAACATAAGGAATAATCAGAAGCGACATTCATTGATTCACTAGAATTTATTACAGGTAGACAGAACAGGTCATGCTCGGGCACAAACTTTCCCATCGCATAGACCTTCTTATTCTTGCCTATAGATACACGCTTATTATAAAACCTAACTTCGAGGTCTTTTTTGAGCAGCACTGGGACAGATATCAGGTTCCGACGTATTCCTAGGGCATATAGTACATCATTCAGTACCATAATGCTATCTCCCAGATCAAGTCTGTATGTCCCAACACCTTCCACGTCCAGGTAGGTGTTGTTCCCCATAAAAATCCTTTGTTCGCATTTGCTCAACTCCTTAAAGTCCACAAGGCCTTCATTCGTCTTGACGATATGTCTGGTTGCTACAGAGTCGATCCACCATCCATCACTGTCCGTGATGACGGAGTTGCATTCCACGACAGCTGCGAATTCCATTTTTTTTACCTTTGTTTTCAGGCATTTTAGAGTTTCCTGCCTTCTTCTTGTTGGGGCAATTGACCTTCAAATGGTCATATTTGCCACAACCGTAGCAAGAGCCGCGTGGGTATTTCCCACTCTTTCCCTTGAAATTCGCCTTGGAAGGGCCTAGCCTTTTCTTTGCGTGCACGACATTTTCTTCTTCTTCATCCTCGACCTCAAAGATCTCAGTTTTCGATCTTTGTTTAGAGAGGTCCTGCTCAATTGCCAGTTGTGCAGGTAGGTCTGTCACAGACTTAATGTTGCCATTCATCCTCAGAGATGTGGCAACCATGTCGAATGATGGAGGGAGACTTCCGAGTATGGTTGCGATCTGCATCCTCTCAGGAATCGCGCAATCAGCATCCGCGGGATCTTTGGCCATCACGATCATCTTGTTCACGTGCTCGAGAACGCTTTCAGATTCCTTCATTCTACACGAGTTGTACTTGTGTAGAAGAAGTTGGACGCTCACTTCGGATTTGGAGTGATATTTCTCCTTAACCGCGGTCCAGAGCTCGTAACCTGATTCGCAGGTCTCAAATATCCGAATCAGGTTTAGATCCATGTGGGTCAGCATGAAGCTCCTAGGTTTATTATCTGTTTTCTCCCACTGTTCGCGGGACCTAATTTCCTCCATAGTTGGATTCTCAGATAAAGTTGGGCTGGGTTTATATATGATGGAGTGTATACTATCGTGCAACATGCCATAGTAGATCTTCCTATTCCATAATTCATAATTAGTACCGTTAAGGTACTCTATTTTTCCCACCTCAGTAGCAATTGTCTTGCTTTTCATTTTGGATCTAAAGAAATATGTGCGAGTTTGTATGAGAATGTGCAATAATATAAAGATTCGATCGCTATAGGGAAAAAATGCAGGATTGTTTATTAACTAAGTTTAACAGTTAATTACAAATAAAAAAACTTTTAACTACAAGAAAACACAATCAATAAACTGAAGATCAAGATTGATGGGAGATTAAGCAACTTTAATAAAACACTATCACACCACATGTAATTTACCAATCTGACACTTAGAAGCTGTCCAAATACACAATATTCAGGAAAAGTTGGCAAATCTTACTAAGTACTAATCCTATAAAGAAAAGGTTATACGAACCCAATCCTACCCTATCACACAATTGGTGTTGGCAAGTTCAAAAAAAAACAATAAGTATACATGTTATTATTAAACCCATTTCTGCTTTCATAACATCAAAAAAAACAAGAACAAATAAACTGCATTGTCAATCCTTTTTTAAAAAAAATGAAAACCAATCTTTCATATTGTTAATGAAAGAGAACCCTTTAATGTTTACGGCTACAAAACAAACTCTATATAATTATGCTTGGTGTGGCCAAATTCATTGCTTGGCATGCCGTGTTCCTTATTTTTGAGATCAAATGCTTGGTGCTCTTTGCCGCAATTACTCAATGATAGTTCCATGTCAATCATAAGATACAAATACGAATAAGGATCAATGCCAATGCATTAGCTTATGTCACAGAGAGTGAAAACTTCTCGTCATAAGAAAAGCTACCAGATATCAATTTGTAATTACGTCTCATGAAATTATTGTATTGATGATGCTAATTGACTAGTAATTTTATTAACAGGTGTCTGTTAATGATTCTACCCATTAGCAACCACTCTTAATGTTTAAATTCATGTTTTTTTTTAAAAAACTTCTCTTTTCATTAGTTAAAAAAAACCGGGAGAGGCAAAAATTGAAATTTCGAGCTTTCTATCAAACAACAAGGGCATGCACGTAAAAAAGATATATATAATAGAAAGAGACCTGTGACTTGTTAGGGTTTCAGACCACGGACGGATGGTCTTGACGGCGGCGGGCTGGATCTTGGCGGGCGATCAGCAACCGGAACGTGCAGCGACGGTAATGGAAGAAGTCGGATATGGTCGTGCATGGCGAGGCGAAGGTGCGAGTCACGCCAGATACTCTGATACCAGTCAAAGAATGTCGAATGGAGTGAGGTACGTCTCCTGCGCAATCTCGAGAGAGAACAAGAGAGAGAAATAGAGAGATAGGGATGGGAGAGGGCTCCCTATGGCGAGGTTGTTCACAGATGATACACTCCTCCCGTCGGAGGTAGATCTATATATAAGGGCGTGTTCGTCCCCTCGCCAAGTCTGTCCCCTCCCCCACGCCCGCGATTTTGGGTTCTCCCTTCGCGAGACTCGGTCTCCGCAACCGTCGACCGCGCAACCGCCGCCGACGGTTCTTGACCATGCAGTCATTGAACCATTGAACCTGTTCTTCACCTAGAACATCTCCTCCATTATTATTCGCTATCTTAGTTCATTTCCAGCTTCCTTAGTAGTCACCGAAGAACCCATATTAATGGCTCAAAACCACGATAAATTGAGCTATGGGAAGTGTCGATGCCCTAAAATAGTGGTTTACCTAACTTTAGTAGCGACTTTCATAACTCAATACATGCTTCTTAAAACATATAAAATCATGAGGTTGGGGAGCTTACACCCGTGCCACAAACGCTCATTTTTTTGAAATGAAACCTTGAGAGATTTACCTAGTATTATTAGTGGAATACATGTTTCAAATTTCTTGTAAAACATACATTCTTAATATGTCCATCTGGACAACTCAATTTCAACAATTCTGAGATTGTTAAAGTTTGATAGTCTTGATGAAGGGGTTAGAAGTCTCGAATTAAGTTGAATTTTTAATGACATCATAGTGATGTGTGATGATCTAAATCTCACATGATTTCATTTCAAAAAAATATCAAAAAAATAAGTATTTATGGCACCGTACATGTAAAGTTACATGCATCTTGGTGCAAGCTCCCCAACCTCTAAAATCATTACACTACTAGAACATGTACTTGAATAACAAAATCATGGAAATCAAAAGAATGAGCAAGCTCTCAACACAAAGAGAGATACATGGATACACTAGAGCAACTACACTACTAGATCAAAAAAGCAAAAAGTGTGATGAGAGAAAATAGGAGAGTGCACTTAACTCATATAACTCTTCTACTTCTATGCTTTTGATTGCACACCAAACTATCATTGGGCCCGACTTAACCTTCACACAAGTCAACTTCTATAGGTGGTATTTAGTTTATTTGATTTGTTTATCACATATTATATTATTTAATTGAATTAATCTTTACTTGTATGGTATCCAACTTATACATCTAATGCATGCATAAACATAAACAATGCCAAGGATTTGCTGGGAATTGTGTTTAACGTATCATGTATGTTACAGTGCGACCCTCAGGATCGGGGTTATCCATTTATACAGCATTCACAATACTACGCTATCGATCATATCAGGTTATAGAAAATGTGGGGAAATTTTTCGCATTTTTAAATTGTCAAACGACCTTCGATCGACAAAAGGTCGATTTCGTTGGTCTTATTTTGTTGAATCGAATTTTATGGTGGTCTCAGTTTGTTTTGTGGTTCGCACAACGTCGCATTTTCCCGGTGACATGAATTACAATGCAATCGATTTTTGATTGATTGATTTCAAACGAATTTTTGATTTACGATCTATGGATTGGTTCATATCATTTAATATAGGTCGATAGTTTTATCGGACCATATGGACCTTAATCAGGTCGAATTCGATTTCAGATTCAAGTGATTTGAATCCAGGTGTCACACCAAGATGATTGATCACATGAACATATTGGTAACCGACGCTGGATAGTGGCCTAGGATGATCTATCATTGTTTCCAGATCCACAATTTAGTTTCGAGCTCATGTTCATTGTTCCATTTTTGGGCCATCCATGGTATGCTCACACCTTCAGGTTGCACACATCATTCTTAATTGGCAAAAAATATCGATAATGGTATCAAACACCCAATAATTTTAAGTGTTTCTAAACACATATAATCGAGAAGATTATGCAAAAACCAAGAAGAAGAGGAATGGAACAATTGGTTACCTTCATGAGGATCTCTTCCTACTCAACACAAGCTTTGATCTTATTGACGATGACCAAACTACTAGAAAAGGCTAGATAATTGTGAAAATGGTAAGCCTAGCATCATCTTCTAACTAAGAGGAGAAGGATGGACTCGTCTTTCCTTTACTTGACAGTGTCCTCAAATTGTTGATAGATCGATCCCTAATAGCCTCTGAGACGTCCATTGATAATGACAACAAAGCTTCGACAAGCAGGTGGATGCTGGGCAACCAAGGTTTAAGACAACTTTCCTTTTGTTGAAATTTATATTTTAATTATTATCTAGAATGTATTCCAGATCCATGATTAAACGGATATGGATGCGAATATAAGTGTTACTATATTCTTATCCTTTTTAAAATATGAATACGAATACAAATATCATGCAGATATTAACAATCACAAACTATATCCTTAAATATGGATACAGATATGGAAACAGATAATTATACTTCGAATACGAATATTTTACAAATGCATACGGATTATCCTACAGATAGTAAATATTTACTAACACATAAATTCAATATACATATTCTAAAAGTTGAAATTGATAGTTAATTATCTCAATATAAACTACAAACACAATAAATAAAAAAGAAAATAAAGTAATATGTTAAAGTAAATAACTTTTATAACAAATAATCCAATCATATAAAATATACCTTTGGGTAAATTACCAAAAGGGAGCCACAACCATGCCTAATTCTCAATTAGGTGCCATGCTGTTGAAATGTTACAAAGAGGTAATAACCTTTCAACTTAATGTTTCAACATGAATAAAGAAGAATCGCTAAAGCTTACAGAAACCTCTATTTGAGATAAAAAGAGATTGAACCCTCTGTTTGTTACATTTAAAATTGAGGCCCTAATTGGAATCAAAGTATAGTTAAGGCTCTTTTTGTAATTTACCATATATATTTTTCCTCTCACATTTGAATGTGACTCTAAAAGCTATATATTAAATTAATCCTATAATATATTCCAATATCTATTTATACACCCATCACATATATGTCTATGATATATAGACATAGATTTAGCAATACAGATATCTGCATCCGTATCTGCCAAAAAAATCTGTAACTATGTCCTCCAAAAAATGAAAAATGATATTCGTATCCATATCCGTCTCCATAAAAAAAATAAAAATTCAAATGCATATCCGTCAAAATAAAACATACATATCCATGTCCACTTAAAAACAAATATGATGGCATCTTAATAATCAAGCATTTGTATCTTGAGATCTCAAATAAGGACATGAATTCTTAGGCTCACTAAAATCTCTCAACAAGTTTCTAATGAGACTAATATGGTGTATATTGAGTTGAGAAAATTTTTGTTACATGATACTGAGAGGTTTTACAATATGGTAAGGGCATCATCATCATCATGAGCTCATGACAGAAGATCACCATCAACATATATATTAATGATCGAGAGGGAGAGGGTATTAATTTTTAGGGTTTTTATCACTTGTGCTCTTCTTAACTTCATCAATATCAATTATCCCCCTCTCTTTTTTAATATAAGCCATGCCCATGACTTCTTGCAAAATTTATAGTTTTGTCCTTTTATAATATCACTTATGCCCATACTTTACCTTAACAAAAGGACGGAACCGTGAATTTTGTAAGAATTTTTGGGCACAACTTATATCACAAAAAAGGGAGATGTATAATAGATATTGCACAAGTTAAAAAGGGCACAAGTGATAAAACCCTAGTTATTATGATAGGAGTTATTCTAAAAAATACGAGGAGGAGATATATCATTCATGACATCTGGTTGTAGACATCGATGACTGGGGGTGTTGGATACATTATCATATTTCCAATGTTTAAAGAAGTTCTACAAAAAGTCCCGTGCAATATTGCAATTTCTAGATATAGTCCGGCAAACTTCATACATACATAAAATATCCTTATAAAGTTCTATGTTTGATAATTACATACATAATCCTCGATAATTTATAATTACATTTGAAACCCTGAATATCACTCCATCACACACCCATCATTAAGTTGACCTATTAACTCACAATTCATAATTATACCACATCCCAGATTATCGTTTACTCCTATAATATTTTAATTAAGAACAATCTCCTCTTCTCCCCCCTCGCCCCCACTCTCCCCCTCCCTCCCTCTCTCCTCCCTCCTCCTCTCCTACAGTAGAAACAACACTCTGGCACTGCTCCTCGGCCTCCTCAGCAGTTACAGTTGTCACCACCTCCTCCTATGCCTCGCCCTCTGCCACCTCAGCCTACTCCAGCTCCCTCCAGTCCCCTCCTCCAGCAGCCCCTTCTCTGCCTCCCCTCCTCCGCCGGCCCTTCTACCATGCCGTCCTCTATCGCCCGCCTCCTCCAACCTCCATACACCACACCCTCATTGGGACAATGAGGAAAATAAAACAGAAAAATGACCTCTTCTTGTTCACCACAATACCTTCGTCATAGCCCTCACTTTCATTTGTCACGAAAGTGTAAGATTCTCAAGTCAAGTTCATCAAAGCTCAAAAATTTTTGCTCTACTTTTAGGTTATACATATGCCAAAATAATTTATTGCATAAAGAGCATAATATTGCTGCTAAACATTAATCTAACTCTTTCCGGATTTCTCTCATCAGGAGCATTGCACACAAGGTTGCCTTTGCCAATGCATTTTCAAATCAATATGATTGTTTCAGAAAAAAAATTGTTCTTCTTTAATCTCGTGCATAGAAATCTTATTAATCAAATTAACTTCGAGGTTTACGCACTATTATATGCATGTTCCTTGCTTCACATTTCTTGGTAATAGATAAATACGGGGCACATCAACTTAAGGTATTATAAGTAGGGGTGTCCATGGAACGGGGTATCCGACCCATTTGACCATAACCCGCCCGACTTGTTGTTATTGGGTCATAGGTCGATCTGTCCCATTCAAACAGATATCAGATTGTAACAATACCCGATTAATATCATCAACGTGTAATGGGTACCCGCGGGTACCCGTGGAAGTACCGGCTCCATTGGAAGTAAAATACTAATGTATTAGACAAATATTAATCAGAAGACAACATTGATAATTATATATTTTTTCATAAACTCTATTTATCTGAATTAAAATTCATGATATGTTTTTGTAGCCATTCTTTCATGGATTCATTCTTCAGATATTAGATTGGTCAATTGTTTTTATACAATTTTGTTATTTAATATTGTGGATTTTACCGTAATTTTTTATAGGGATTTTTACCCCACGAACCCTATAAACTTGTTAAATGACCTATACGACCTTCGAAACATCGATATTCCTCCGTCGACCCCATAAACTTGTTCCGTCTTACCCCCACGAACCCTGCCGTTAAAGTTACTTTTACTGGAGTCAATACCTTGGGTTAATCTAACCAGGGAGGCATTGGTCGGTGGATCTTCCACCTCCTCATCTTCTTCTTCCCCTTTCATCTTTTCTTCTCCCATTCCTCTTCTTTTCCCTATGCAACCTTGATCCCGTAGAAATCACAGGTCGTGTTCATGCTCCTGCTGAGAGAGCGTGCCATTGTTGGTCTTCTTTTTTGATCAGAGAGCAATTTTATGCTTCGGAGGATCAAATGATGATAACCCACAACGCAAAAATCTGGAAAAAGGCGTGCTCACTGTACAGATGTGTCCGACGATGAAGACTAGAAATCAAATGAATGAGAGCAGTGATGGAGAAGACTTGCGGATGGAGAAGACCCACAAAGCAAATATCTAAAAAAAGACGTGCTCACTGTACAGATGTGTCCGGCGATGAAGACTGGAAATCAATGGAGAGAAATCTGGAAAAAGGCATGCTCATTGCTCGAAATTGACCTTGACTACTTTGTTGGTTTGTTACGCGTGAATGACCCGCAACCGTGTTTCTTCGATACAGAAGAAATGGCCAGAGAGGCGGCATGGGAGAGGAGGAGGTTAGGGTCGGGTGCGGCAGGGAACAGAGCAGCTGCGGCAGGTGAGGAGGTCGGGATGCGGGAGAGGGTGGGATGCAGGGGAGAGGAGGTCGGTATCGGGGATGCGGCGAGGGGGGAGAGGAGGAGGTCGGGGTCAAGGAGGCGGCGAGGGAGAGGAGGAGGTCGGGATGAGGGAGAGGAGGAGGAGGCAGGGGAGAGGAGGTCGGGATCGGGGAGGCGACGAGAGGAGGAGGTCGAGGTCGGGGTCAAGGAGGCGGTGGGAGAGAGGAGCAGCTGCGATAACGATGGGAAAAAGAGCAGCTGTGACGGGGAGGGATGGAGTAGCAGCCACATGCGGGTGGAGCAAGGGGAGGGGAGGAGGTTGAGGGATAGGGGAATGAGATGGATGGAAGAAGATGGTATTGTTTGTAATTTTTTTAAACAAAGAGGGTAATATGTAACTTATTTTAACGGAATCCGTTAAATGTAATGGGTAAATGGATGAGAGTTAACCGCGATGTTTATGGGGTAAGAATTAGCAAGTTTACGAGGTCGAGGGAGGAATATTGATATTTCGAGCTTTTATATGTCATTTAACAATTTTACAGGGTTCCTAGGGTAAAAATCTCTTTTTTATATGTAATTTTATTAAATAAATTTAGTTTACTTAATATTCAAATGAGGTTACTATTTATATGATTTTGAAAAGAATGTATATGTCCAATTCCATCCTTACTCGTTCATATATATATATATATAATTTATATTCATATACAATATCTTAAGACAAACACCAACATCAAGGAGTTGTAACAATGGAAATAAACAAATAGAATAAATCTCATTAGTGGAAATTTCCTAAAAATAAATTTATACAATATTAAAGGAGAAACGAAAAAAAAAAAGAAACAAATTCTATGATTGGGTTATGGATGACCGGCTCCTCAATTTCCCAAATGTGCTACCTAATCAAGATGGAAACGAAGCTGAGCTCCGCCCGAACTCGGATCCGATCTCGTAGGCCTTATGCCAGGCTCGAGTCCTAGATTTACACAAAATCTGGTCCTCGTCGTGGCCCAATGCCCGGAGAAAATCAATGAGCATGTGCCTGGCTTTCTCGAGGTCGAGCCCAATGCTTCATCTTATCTGTAAACCATATCATATTCATAATGATTAAGTAGTACATAGACAATAATCTAAATGGTAAAAAAATACCACCTAAGCGATGAGGATACATCAAACTATGCGTATAATATAACCATATAAATATATAAAATTGGAAGGAGTGCAACCGGATATAGATCAAATAAAACCACGCCCAGATAGATTCACTCTTATGAAATGAAGCTAATACAGATAAACATGATGTAAATTGACAAACGATATAAACATATAATTGTATTTGTATATAATTGCATTAATTATCACTTCCATTTGGTTGCTGGGATGGATATGTATGTACTATACGATTCGTATGCTATTGATTCTTTAGCATCTTGATTGAATATATGTAGAGATGGATACACACACATTGATTTGGACCATATTTGGTTTATTATCATATGCATTAATTCAAATTTTCGCATCCAAATGTATGTTCATTTCAAAATGGATACACAACGTGTAAGTCATCAAATGCATTTAAATTAAGTCTAATCTATATCATATTAATTTCTATTATTTTTTTATATAATCTACATCCAATTTCATATCCATATTCTTTTTAGTTATTTGGTAGTACATGTTCCTAGCTACCAATATTTATATCTGCATGCAGGTTTATATTTTAAAAGAGATACAAACAATGTTTATAGATTAGTATTTGTACTTAACCATTTGCATCCTTTTTGAATCAATTGAGTTGTGGAAGCTTTTAACCAGGTACCAGCAGGTACCTATTAATCCAAATGGATTTTTTGGACGGAGCGTAGGTCGTGGTATTGCATGTATCCGATCTATCATTTTCACATGGATACCTGTGAGTTTATAGTCAAAATGAATGGATCAAATTGGTACCGCTGAACTGAATATATTTGAACACCCCTAATTATAAGATAATGTAAATTTAAGCTTCAACTTCAGCACTCCTGGAAGGCGAACATTTGGCCCTCTGGACGAGAACGCTGCAACCTTCAGAGCATATACTCTGCTTCCAATTTCAGTGATGGTAGGCTTCACCTTTACCACTGCATTATTGCAATTGATCTCGTCCGAGAATCAAATAAATAAAAGATTTTTGACAGAAAGAGTACATGATTACCTAACACTTCTTATGTAGATCCAATTTGTGTTCCAATGTCAACATCTACAAGTACTAGAGGTATCATTTCCCTGCATGGAGCAAGTTTGCGCACTTGTTCTGGATCTTTTAGGTAAGCTGCTGTGTGGATGCGCTTGGTGGAACGAGGAGCAGCTGCTCGTTGCAGTTGTGAATGAGCACACACGACATCATGATATAGATGGTTATGGCGTGAAGATAGCCAGTAGCAGCAGCTTGAGTGAGATGGAGTGGGAGGTGATGGAGGTTCAAGGAAAAGGAAAGGGAAGGAGGAGTGATATCTATTATAAATGGGTGAACTCTTAGGTGGATTATTTAATAGATTCCGTCATATTTAATAGAGAAATAGATGGAAGCTAATACTCAAGGTTATGTATGTAATTATCAAACTACTCAGAATTATGCTATGTAAGAGTTAAGGACTATTAAGGGTTCTGGATATAATTATGAATTATCAAAGGTTAAGTACGTAATTATGAAACTACTCAAGGTTATAGGTGTAAATATCCCATAAGATATTCATCTTAATTAATTAAACTATTCATGAGTTGATAAAAGACTGATAATTAGTCAATTACTAAAGTGAATCGAACATAATTCAATTTTTTGTATGACCATTTCAGTCGACTAATTATTAAAAGTCGATTGTTGCCGTTTGTTCGACTAATTTTCGTTGAAATTGTATTCTTGTAATGCATCTCCTGGCTACTTTTTTGTAATCCTAATTACTTAACTAAATAGCTCTAAAGCATTCTCATGCTTATATATAAATCCTTTAGGAGACGTACTGATTCTGGGTTATCCGGAAGAATTCAGATTTTCCCCAGAAACCCCAAGGTTTCCATTCAAAAAGTTTTTTCATGTGGCAAACAATCAAATAATAAAGTTGAAATAATCTGAATTAATACGGCTAGAAAAAAAAATTTATAAAATAAATAACACAACTAATATTCTCAATTCAATATAATTTAAAACTCACTATTGTAATATAATTAGTTGTTCTAATGTATAAAAAAATAAGAATTTTTCTATTTATAATTTCCTGATTTTAATATATATTGAATATTTCTATTTTCATTATTTTTAGTTATTCTAGAAATAACATTCACAGTACATAAATTTTTCTTACCAATTAATCTTTCACAAAAATCATATATGTATAATTTTCGTGAAAAGTATAGTGAAATTGTTCGGGGTTTCTACAAAACTCCATTTCCATCCACGTGGGTCCCACGATCATATTTTATTTCTCCTCTTGCGGGGATCATCCAAAAACCACTCTTTCTCTCATTTAATATAATAAACCATTCATTTTTCTTCCATCCATTACAATGAAAAAAATTTTATAGTATACCATCTATCATCTAAAAATTACAAAATAATCAACATCTAATCATTTTTTTAAACTTCAATAAAATCACATCACAACAAACACTCTCAACAATAAACCCTTTATCCAAACATCAAAGCATACAAAAAGGCCTATCTACTAGATAACCTTTTTATGAAAGGTTATTATATTCAAAATAACCCTCTATCCAAACACATCCTTAGGATCCTTGACAAGGTGCTAGCTAAAAGAAAAGCATGTCTAATCATTTAAGTGATTTGTGAACTCTGAGCTCCATTCTCTCATTTTGTGTGCGCTTTCTTAAGCTCTTTTTCATTCACAGTGCTCTCAAGATCATCATTTGTTCAGGAGCAGTTCCAAGCTTAGTTGTAATTTGCAAAGATGTATAAGATTATGCTACTGATTTTAAGTATACAAGGATTTTGCATTTTAGCTTATTGTACTTAGGTTCCCAACACTTTGATTCTTTTGTCACTGAAAGATAAAATCTTTATTGATGATGTCTAAGGAAGAAAATTTTATTTGTAAGTTAGTGCTATCTTCAATTTAAAGTAACACAAATAGTGGAATGAAGATTCTCCAAGAAAGTGAAGGTGAAATACTAAAATATAACATTATGGATTGTGATTTTTAGTCGAGAGGGTTTCCACATAAAAAGCAACCTGTAATGTGTCTTGCATACTCCTTCTCACATCCCTTATTTTCTAATTGTCTATCTTTATTATATGTATACACACACACACATCAAAATCCATTCATTCTTGTGCCAAATTCATAATACCTCGACCACTCATCATCAACAGAGGGATACTAATTTGGTTATTGTTAAGAAGAGAATGTAGATACAAGTTACAACTAAGGAGAAAGGGAAAGCGAGAGAAGAAGATGAAAATAAGTGAAAAGGGAAGGGAAGGTCATAAGGAAGGAATTCAAGAAATATGATTTAGATAAATTTATTTATTTACCTTTACGATAATGCAATCATATTTTCTTTTTATAAACAAAAGAGAAATTACAATATTAGAAAGGATTTATTTCCTTCCCCTTTTAATCACGACGGAGCAAATATCTGATTTTAGTGGTCCTCTTCCAACGGTACGAGTTGACCTGATGGTAAATTGGTTATCCACAATCCATCTCATGTTCGGGATTGGGTTACCCTCATCTCTACCTTTGCACTACTGAGATAGAATTATGACACGGGTCCCACTTTTTCTCTATTATAACATCTCTAATCACTTTCAAATAAAAAAACATCATATATACATTCTATTTTAAATATAATCAATATAATATATAAATAATATTGCGTCACATGTACCTATTCAATCAATTTTACTCATCAAAATGCCTAATATTTATAAAACTATTAACCATCTTACTAATTATGTAAAAGAGGAGTAACCTCTTTTAACGACACGGATGGACAAGGGCGGCATCTCCTCCTCCTCCTATATAAGCTAGGGTAAATTACATATTGGGTCTTCATCTATGGGCTCAACCTAAATATGGATCCCAATCTTTCAAATATGACAAAATGAATTCTGACTCCAGTTTCTATAAACGACACCGTTAGAAAAAAGAGAAAGATTGACTAAATTGTCTATTTTCGAGAATGAACACTTCCAAAAATACCACTGCTGAAATGGATACTTTAATCTATTTCTCTCTTTTTTCTAACGATGCCATTTATGAAATGGAGTCAAGATCCATTTTGTTACATTTGAAAGATTGTGACTCATATTGATATTGGACCAATAGATGATGGCCCATTATGTAATTTACCCTATAAACTATTATTTTGTGTTCCCCCTAATTTATCCATCCAAAAATCGAAAAGCTGTATCATCGCCTCCCACGGAGCCACAAGCGAGGATGGATTGCCTTCGCTTCCGCCCTCTCCTCCTCCATTCTCGTGCCTTCTCTTCCTCTCTCGCCCCATCCTCGAGAGCAACAGCTCGTCTCCCTATGCAAACCATCATCCACTTCGCCTCCGTAGACTCCTCCGGACAGCGTTCTGCTCTCCACTCAGGTGACTTTTGTACGAGGTTCCTGCAATGTACATCAAGTTATATTTCGTCTTATGATTGTTGTGGGTTTCTTGTTGATGTGTACTTGTGCTAAACCTTGGTGGATTTGGTTCGTCAGCTGAGGCACCCATTTTAAATGTTTGGTAATTTTCTTTTTCTGGTGTGATAAAACGTAATACATTTGTCTGTTGCCACGGGACAGCACCAATTTTTTTTGTAATGCTATTTGATAACATCTTAATTCTGTCCCGATTTCCCCAATAGATGGCATCTTTTTGTGTAGCGCAGTCGCGATTATGACCGGTAATATGAGACCATTTTGTATTTTGTTGGAGAGCATCCTAGGATTATTTTAGCTTGGGCTGAGGCCTATAGAGTAGTCCATTTACCTGAAGAAGAATCACGTCATGCAATGTGAAGCATTAGAGAGGACTGCTCTAGATTAACTTCAATCATATTGGTGGTTGTGATAAATTGTGTCTTATGGATTATAGAAAGGAAGCTACAAGCTATGCATGGATTGTCTTCCATAGCAAAGCCAGGAATATAGGTTAAGGTGGGCGAACTTATATAGTATAGGAAAACAAAGATGTTGAGGGGGGTGAGATCTAGAAGGTTAAGACAAAAAAAAAGAATTGTGATATGCTTTTTTAGAAAGATAGGTAAATTAGAAAAAGAAAAGTCTCCATTTATGCATCAAAACCTAATTAGGGTCCTCATTTTTCAAACGTAACAATAAGGGTCCTAAACTTTAGGATTACCGTTAATAAAAAATGTTACGGAAGCTTACATAAGAATGCATTTGAGAAAAAAATAAAATAGCTTCAGGTCTTATGTCATGTTCAAAAAATGTGATCATTGTTTTTGTAAATTATCCTAGAAAAATTCTAAATTTGGTGGTGGGAGGACCCCCGGTTAGTCCTCATCACTGACTGTATTCTAACTGGGTCTTCTACTCTTGTAAACTTGTTCACATTTCAAATTCAGTTCTTACGTTATCCTTTATTAAAGCATATTATATAAGAGCCCAGTGTAGTACGGTCATGTAGGATTTTGGAGCTCTACGCATCATTTTCTTGGCCTTGTTATAATTGCATATTTTTTCTTTTGAGAGGTGTTGTAATTTGGATTTGAGCGAGGTTCAAATGACCAGGGTTTTAATCTGTACCTACTTAAATGGTCTGGTGTAGTGCAGTGTGCCTACCACCCAAATGACCAGTGTTTTAATTTGTACACACTTAAATGGTCTGCTGGTAGTGCAGTGTGTCTACCACCCTAATGATCAGGGTTCAAATCCCACCATTGTATGGGTTGTGTTAAGCAGTCGACAATCAGTGTAAAAAATAGTCGAATCTTTCAATATAGATTTGAGCAAGAATCCATGTAACCGACCCTACTTATAGTGGGAGAAGGCTTCGCCAAAAGTGTTGTAATTTAAGATACGTTATAAAATGCAATAAAGAATGGTATTTTGGAAATTCAAGTAACACAATCTTTTTGAGTTGAAAATGCTTATGTAAGGGACATGCTAAAAAAGAAATTTAGAAGATTTTTCCTAAGGAAAAGGACATTCACCGATAAGGTGCATGCCGGAAAACTTCTTCGTATATTCACATGTTCTAATAGTACAATGCTACAAAGATGTAGCCAAAAAATTCAGGAGCCCGTCAAAAAATTGGCATATTCCATTACTTTCTCCACATAAAATTACATAGACCATGAGTCCATCATATATAGAAGAATTTTTTTAACTCCTTTAAAAATTTTTCATGCTAATTCTTTGGTCAAAACACGAACATGCTAGCCATTTTAAAGGATTCCTATGAAATTTGTTGGATTTTCCAAATTAGGAGGCATGATTTATCAAGATGCAATCCACTTAGGCGGTCTGATAGTTGGACAGTGCACTATCCGTCCAAATGGCCAATAAAAATGTACTAAGCCTTCTTCCACTATAAGTACGGTCGGCTACATGGATTCTTGCTCAAATCCATTTTGAAAGATTCGACTATTTTTATGTTGGCCGTCGACTACCTAACGCAACCCCTGCAAGAGTGGGATTTGAACCCTGGTCTTTTGTGTAGTAGACACACTGTACTACCAGTAGACCATTAAGTGGGTACAAGGCCAATGATTGAATTTTACCATCTAAAAAAGCTTCTGCCATGATTACAGTTTCAATACCAGATCAAAAACCTTGACTAATGGGGCAATCACGATAAGTGAGACAACTGAATTTAGTCGCATATTTTTCATTTTAGGGAATGTTCTGATTCCCATGCTTTCATTTGGGTAAGTGGAGGCCACAATGCGAAAAAACATTAATAAATGTCACTGTAGTCACAATATGAAACCAAAACATTATTGCCTTAATCTTTTCGTACGCTACTCCCTTAATATTCTTTAGCTGGAGCTTTCATTTTATGTAATTAACTATAACGTCCATTGTTTAGTTAAAATTCATACAATAGAGCTATTTTTTCCGATAATTTAATGCCTATATGATGGTGACAAAGTAAAATCTTTTCTATTCTCTTGTTTATTTGCCCATCATTATTAGTGCCATGACCGTGCAGATAGTAACATTCACAGCCTTGATTTGAAATTTATTCATCTATAGATTGATTCATTTCTCTATAGTTTATACGTAATAGTAGACTTATTTTGTTTGTCCAATGATATTTCAAAACTTTTTTAATTAAACTTATTTTTGATCATGCATTGATATACTCATGGTGTGCTTTATCCCACCCCCTCGTTTTCAAGGCCTTGCTGCATCGGAAAGCCAATCTAGCAACGAAACAAGCAATGAAACTCTTGAGTGGGCATTGCAAGGTATGGTAGCTTTCTTCCTAGCACGCACATGACATCCCGTGTCTGTTTCTTTGCTAACATTGGTTCATGTTTATAATCACTCATTGACAGATTTTTATGCTCTAAGAAAAGAAGTTGAAACTGTTGTTGAACGTGTCAAAGAAATCAGGGCATCTTCTGGTCTTGAAAGGTTACAAGATGATCTGGCAGTTTTGGAGAATAAAGCTGCTGATGGCGCCTTATGGGATGATCCTTCAAAGGCGCAGGAAACACTTCTTGCCTTAACCGATGTGAAAGATAAAATTAAGCAGCTTTCTGAGTTCAAATCACAGGTACCTAGACTTCTTCATGCTGCCTATTAATTTCAAGCTATTAAAATAAAAAGAAAAGAGCTATGTAATAATTATAATGCATTGTTAGCCCTATAAATTTCAGGATTTGAATCACAGCAACTAGATATCACCTAATAGAGAAAATTCTCTCTTATTTATGGGGACAAGAAGAAGAATATGTTTCTCGTATCTATTCTGCACAGACCCATGACATGGCTACTTGAACCATATAAAATCAGGAATCTTTATTCATGACATGTTCAACAAGAACAACAAAATCTTCTCCCAATGGATCTTTGCCTGCATTTAGATTTATCTTGGATCATTTTCGAACTTAGATCCAAGTAATTAAGATCCTTTTGAATAGTTTCCTTCCAACATTTCTTGGGCCTTCCTCGCACTCTCTTAGGATGGCTCAACATCCCAAATCTCACATCTTCTAACTTGTGCATTAACAGACCTCCTTTGCAAATAGTTAAACCACCTGAAGCGGTTTTCTCTCATCTTATTCTCAATCCGAGATACACCAAGTTTCCTTCTGATCATGTCATTCCGGATCTGAAGTTTTTGTGTATTACCACATATCCACCTTAACATTTTCATTTCTACTAGTGTCATTCTCTACAAATGCCTATGATTCACATGCCAACATTCCGATCCATAGAGCGTAACATATCTCACAACTACTTTGTAATACTTTCCTTTTGTTTTTAAAGGAATTTTCTTATCACATAAACAATAAAGGCTCCTCTCCACTTCAACCAACCTGCATTTATTCTATGAGCAACATCTCCATCGATTTCCCCATCGTGTTGCAATATAGATCCCAGGTATCTAAAATAATCTTTCTTTTGAATGTTATCTTCTCCAATCTTTACCTCAATTCTTTCACTACTACTTTCATTAAATGTGCACTTCTCATATTTAGTCTTAGTCCTACTTATACAAAATCCTTTAGTCTTTAAGACATGTCTCCAAACCTCGAGTTTCCCATTTACTTCATCTCTAGTATTATTAACCAACACAATATCATCGGCAAATAACATACACTAAGGTATCTCATCCTGAATGTGACTAGTCAAATAGTCCAAAATCCATGAACGTGACTAGTTTACTTGTCCATAATCAAAGTAAAAAGGAAATGGCTTAAACCTGAACTTTGATGCAGACCGATGCTAATGTCAAAATAGTCGGTCTTCCCAGACTCGATCCTTGCATAAGATGAAGCTCCATTATACATATCCTTTATAAGGTTAGCGTACATGATATCCACTTCTCTTTACTCCAAAACTCACCACAAAATCTCCTTTGGAAGTTGGAACTGAATAATAAGCCTTGTCCAAATCAATTAAAATCATGTGGACGACGGTCCTTTTAATTCTGTAAATCTCCATTATTCTCCTCAACAGGTGGATAGCTTCAATAGTTGAGTGACCTGGCATGAATCCGAATTGATTTTCTATTACTTTAGAAACTTGTCTTACCCTTCTTTCGATCACACCTTCTCAAATTTTCATAATATGACTCATCAATTTGATGCCTCCATAACTCGAACAATTTTGAATATCTTCTTTATTCTTGTAAAGAGGCACCGCGATGCTTTTCCTCCATTCTTCATGCAATTTATCACTTCGCTAAATAACATTGAATAAATTTGTGAACTAGGTCAAGCTACATTTACCCATAACTCTCTATACTTTTATAGAAATGCCATCGGGTTCTATACCTTTCCTAGGTGTCATAACCTTTAAGGCCTCCTACACTTCCTTTGTATTTGACTATAGCTTGCACGATTTAGGTAACTTTCGTTGTTAGGTAGATCTCCCAAAGTGATCTCTTTATTCCCTTTCCCAATGAAAAGCTTATGAAAATACTGCTTCTATCTGAGTAACAAGCACATGTCCTTCCTCATCGTTAGTGCATCTCATTTAAGTAAGATCTTTGGATTTCTTTCTCTTGCTTTGGTCAATTTGAAGATATCCTTCATGTCCTCTTTAGAGTCAAGCTTTTTGTACAAACCTTCATAGGCTTTTGTCTTAGCTTCATTTACAACATTTTTTGCTTCCTCCTTTGCTATTCCATAGTTCGTGAGTGTTTCATTTGTTTTATCTTCATACTTAGATTAAAGCAGGGTATTTCAAGTTTAAACTTCTCTTGCACCCCTTAACTCCACCAAACCTCCTTTTGACTTGGAGCTCTTCTTTTAGACTCGCTATCATCTATTTGGCTACCCTTTGGATACAAGATGCTGCCGCCTCCTATATCGCGTTGCACTTCCGTTACATTCCCAAGATAAGTATTCTAAAACCTTCTCCTTAAAGCTTATTTGCTTCAATTGGAGATTCCACCACCTAGTTCTATTGGTTTTGGAAACCTTCATTTTATTTCCAAATCTTTCATTTGCACATCCATGACTAGGAAATGATGTTGACATGACAAGCTCTCTCTTGGGATTAGTTTATAGTCTTTACATCACAATTGATCTCTTTTCTTCATCATAAAATAATATATCCGTGTTTTAGTTGGACCACTCTTATAAATGATTAAATGCTCCTCCTTCCTGAAAAGAGTGTTTGCTATGAAAAGATCATAAGAAGTTTTAAAATCCAGAATGGCTTTTCCCTCTTTATTTCTAACCCCAAAGCTATATCACACACTAACACTAGAAAATCTTGAAGCATCATTTCCCACATGCCCATAAAAATCTCCACATGTGCAAGTCATCTCCCTTGTGGGATTCTTTGCATAATCTTATTAAAATCCTCGCAAAAATCCTGTTTAATCATTTCCTTTAAACCAATTTGTGGTGCAATAATTGAGAGGATATTCATGATTTCTTCCTCAAGCACCAATTTTGACAAAATAATTGAGAGGATATTCCTTTAAACCAATTTGTGGTCCATATCTTTGCACCTCAACCACACTATCATTCAAATCCTTATGAATAATCATTCTAACACAATTTCTGCCATTCTCTTTACATGAATATCATAATTTATACATGTTTTCTCAATCTCCCTTGCTTTCTCTCCAACCCATTTTGTCTCTTGGAACCGAATCTTCCTTCTTTCCATCGTATTTGCCATCTCCGTCGATTTTTCAGTCGACGTGCCAATATTCTAACTACCTATCCGCAACTTCTTTTGCGACCTCTTTTGGATTAACTTCTTTACTATTGCATGTATCCATTATTGTGAGAACCGTTGCAAATTTTGGACTGCATCCAGGAAGCAATGCAACGGAACTAGCTTATTTACTTGCATGTGTTCCTCATGCGAGAATCCTTGCAAATTTTGTATTACATCCGTATAATGATATAGTGACCATTGCCAACTTCTCATTGTATTCGGATGATGCAACACATTGCTAGTAGGGAAAGCCCCAATGAAATATAAACAATTGCTTAAATCCACATTGAAAGATCCAACAGTTTTATGTTGGCTATCAGCTACCTAACGAAACCTTCCTCATTTACCCGGGCTTGGAATCTGCAATGGTAATCTTAGGAACCAACCACAAGCTGAATTTACCATTTTCGAGTATTTATGGTCGTCGGCTACCTAACACAACCCTCCTCATGACATGTTATAATAACAAATTCTGATACACATTTATGGTTTATTTTTTCATGGAAGAGACGCCAAGTTAAGAGTGTGAACATGCTTAGGTGCTTAGCAACTCCATGATTCTCACCATGTCAAATAAGTGCTTTTTTCTAGCCAAATGGCCCATGGTTGATCCATTTCGGGGCTAACTCAAACTTCAAGATGCAAACCTTTTTTGTTTGTTCCTTTGAAACTTATGGTCAAAATGATCCTCCAAAGTGTAAACAATTTACACAAGGGCATTGAAAGAAGAGGTAACCCATAAATTTGTTTCCTTGAACATGACTGACGAAGATTATTAGTCACATCAAAATTCATCATCCATCTTACTCAATAAGATTATAGCTGTTGGAGCATAAGTTGTAAGCGCCTATTGAGTTGTAGCAGGGTAAATGGATCCTGGAGGAGATCCATTTACCCCATCCAGTGTTTAGTCCCACATCGTCCAGTGGTGGGACTTGGAGGCTCTGGGAAGGCTATATAAGGAGCCCCAGACCTCCTGTACTCATTGAGAAAGTGCAATGCATAACACACCCCTTTGAGGGCTTCTCCCGTGGTTTCATCCCGCTCCTTAGGGAGTAGGGTTCCACGTAAAATCATGGTGTTTCCATGTTGATGTTTCTTGTCCTTATGCTCTGTTTATCATTTCCGCTTCCGCTTCCGATTTTCTAACATGGTATCAGAGCGAGTCGATTCTCGAGGATTTTTTTTAAGGTTCTTCAATTTTGTTCGGGATTCGATTATCAAGATGATTTGGCTCTTGCTGATTCGTGAAGATTTATATTTGAAGATTCAATTTTACACCTTTCAAGTTTGCATTCTGATAAGGAATCTAGGGTTTCGTCAAACCCCTGAGTTCAGGCTCTCAGCCACGCAAACCCCAGGCACAGGCAGCGACTCCCGTGCATCGTTCTCCGTGGGCGATGGCTCCTGTCAATCCCTTCCTCCAGCCGCACTTGAGGCGGCGTCCTCGCCCCCATACTCCTCTCGTCCGAGCACCTAGCGCGAGTCCAGGCGTGCTCCACGCTGACGGCACAACTCTGCCGCATCTCCAGTCACGACCCAGGCGGAGCCTCTCCCAGCAGCACAGGCGATACCGCACCACAGATCCTTCTCCCAGGACCGAGCGCCTCCACATCGCAGGCGCGCAAGGCCGGCGCACCTCACCACTCCTCTTCCGGCTCCGGCGATACCGCACCAGATCTTCAGGCTGCAAGGGAACCTACAGGCGCACTCCATGCGGCATCCCATCCTCTCGATGTCGTTTTTTTTCCTACAGCAGGCGGCGCCATTCGTTCTTGCTCCAGGCGCGATTCCCAACCCCCCAGCCACGGCGGCCCCTTCTGCAATCACTGGCAAGCCCCAACGGGGCCCATCTCTCGTTCAAGCCCTAAGGGGGCGGCGGCGAAAATCGAAGAAACCCCTTCGGGGGCGGCAGGCATTCGAAGGGGTACTCGTATATGGTACCCTAAGGTTAGCGGGCCCCACCCTTTTATGTAGAAAAAAAATATTTGTCAGAGAGCCCCAGTGGGCTCTGTCTTGAAAAAAAAAGAGGAAGGGGACTCTATGGGCCCAAGTGTATGGGCCGTGAGTTGAAAAAAAAAAGAGAGAGAAGAGTTTACAAAAAAAAAATCGAGAAAAAAAAGAGGGGATGCGTACATTAAAAAAAAATCGTACGCAAAAATGATGTGAAAAAAAAAGAAAAAGGAGAAAGCCACAATATTTCAAAAAAAAAAACGGCATATGTTTGTACCCTATTTGGGTCAAGTTTCAAAAAAAAAATATAAAAAATGTGACGGCTTATAAAAAAAATGAAAGCCGCAAATTTCATGTTTTCCCCATTATCTCTTGTCTTCTCCCAACTTTGTCGATGTCATTTTCCGACAAGTATGGGAGAAAGGGGGAGTATATGTAGAGTCATAGGTCTGTTCTATTCTTCCAGATCCAGATTCAGATGCCAGTCTCCAGACCAGCCATATTTTTCAGACTCTACAGGTTTTTCAGATGCGCAATTTCAGACTCGACAGATTGGTCAGAGTCCAAGTTGGAGGCAGTCCAAGATGAGAGGCCCAGTTTCGAGATCTCCAGAGAGAGACTCCAGTTTTAGACACGCACGAGTGTGCGGTCATTGTCAGATGAGCATAAGTTGCCATCATTGTCAGAGGTCCCCATCATTCTTCTTGTTGTCAGGCCAGAGTTTTCATGTGAGCCATAGGGACTCCAGAGCAGAGGACCATTCCCTTGAGGGCAAGGGTTTTCATGTGGTATCATAGGTACACCAGAGCAGTGCACCATTCTCTGAGCCAGATGGGAGAGACCCAGTTCTCCGACGAGGAGACTTCAGGCGCAGTTTCAGACTCGACAGTCAGATTCCGAGTCTTCAGTTGACTCACACTTCAGCCCGTTCGTCCTCCTCACCTGCACGGCATGAGAAGCAACGTCCTCGACTGCAGCATGTGCGCGTTGGGTTGATATTGTCCGTAGTGTCTTGTAGCGTTGAGTTGAGTATCTGTCTGTTTGTCCAAGCTGAGCATTGCATGCTCCAGCTTGAGGGGAAGTGTTGGAGCATAATTTGTAAGCGCCTATTGAGTTATAGCAGGGTAAATGGATCCTGGAGGAGATCCATTTACCCCATCCAGTGTTTAGTCCCACATCGTCCAGTGGTGGGACTTGGAGGCTCTGGGAAGGCTATATAAGGAGCCCCAGACCTCCTGTACTCATTGAGAAAGTGCAATGCATAACACGCCCCTTTGAGGGCTTCTCCCGTGGTTTCATCCCGCTCCTTAGGGAGTAGGGTTCCACGTAAAATCATGGTGTTTCCATGTTGATGTTTCTTGTCCTTATGCTCTGTTTATCATTTCCGCTTCCGCTTCCGATTTTCTAACAATAGCAACCAAAGGAATATGTCAATCTCACTTGGACCGAATCTTTCCTGGAGGAAGAAAGCATTTGATGGGGCACCGGACCATAATGTTTAAGAGGAATTTCTAGTTGTGAAGACATTCATGGCATGGTAGAGGAGTTTCCACCGAGTCACAAAATGTTCCCAACCTGCTTGTCGAGTACTTTCTGAAGTACCTTGAGGTCAGGACTAAAATTTGTGGGTGATTGACTGATGAATGATATTTTGAGCAAGAAGCGACATATACTACCCTCGCCATTGGGAACTACACTTAAAATTGCCATGTTTGAACAACTCTATTGTCGTGTCCAAATTTTCAACCATTGGAGATCTATTCTTGTCTCCTTGACCTGTTTAAAAATAAATACTAACATATATTTTGACTCAAAATAAATAAATAAATACTGACATATAAATCCATCATGTAAGGCTTGGAAAATTATACATAAGGGTTTTAAGGAATCTGCTGATTCAGGACTGCAACAGCTGTTGATGAGTTTATCTAGGTCCCTTTCTTGAGAAGGATCTCGCTTGAGATATTATGCACATGCATAGCAGTCTGTAGCATTTTGACATTGTACAACTGACGATTGAGTTTCCTCAAGGAAATAAAGTATGATTTATGTATATAATAGATAGGACCTTTTCAATTTTCTAGAAATTTTTTATTTGATGGCAACTGTCATGTAGGCTGATGAAGCAGAAACAATAGTAATGCTAACTGAGGAAATGGAATCCATTGATGCGGGACTCCTTGAAGAAGCCTCCAAAATCGTCAAGGGTTTAAACAAGTCTCTTGATAGTTTTGAATTGACTCAACTTCTTTCTGGACCGTACGACAAAGAAGGTGCTGTAGTCACCATTACTGCAGGTGCTGGTGGAACTGATGCCCAGGTAGGTGATCGTTGAACCATATAAGCTTAATTCGTTTTGTATGAATTTTTGTTAGCAATTTTAAGCTATTCAATGCCATGTTACAGGACCTTGCATTCTCTGATTAGTTTTCCTGAAGGTTGTACTTATTGTAACACAAAAAATTGGATGCTCAAATAGGGGGGGGGGGGGGGTCTTTATAATTATTAATTAAGAACTGTGAGAATTATGTTTTTCCACACTATTTTTTTCACAACAGACACGTTTTGCTTGGTGATGCCATCTGGTTGTTAGCCGACCCTACTTAATTGTGGGAAAAGGCTTTGTTGTTGTTGTTGTTGATGCCATCTGGTTGTGGTGTTTTGTCAATCCTAAGGGAACTTGGTTGAGAGTTAAAAGGTCTCATGAAGTAGATTTACCAGAATTTGCCCACCTAAAGGACTGAGCAACCCATCAGAAAGCAATTTATGCACAATGAGTTTGATACTACAAGAGTGGCCACTATTTCAGGGCCTTTTCCCATGAAACTTTGCATATGCAAGCTACATTTCTCATTCTTTAATACTATCACATATGTTCTTCCGCCAACAATGTCAGCATTAGCTGAATTATTTGCTTAACTTAGTTGAAAACCTGCCTTTATGTATACACAAACTTCAATTTTATGAAACCCTTTTCATTAACTTCAGTGCAGGATTGGGCTGACATGCTGCTTAGGATGTACATAAGGTGGGGTGAGAAACAAAGATACAAGACCAAAGTAGTCGAGAAATCGCCAGGCGAGGAAGCTGGAATTAAGTCCGCGACTGTTGAACTTGAGGGGCGTTTTGCTTATGGGTACATATCAGGGAGAAAGGAACACATCGCATTGTCCGGCAATCTCCATTTAATGCCAAAGGTCTTCGCCAGGTAATTTTTTAAGCAGAATCAATTTGCAAAAATAGAGATTTTAGGCGCAATAGAAAGGAATGCTGTCATCGGCGCAGATGAATCCTCATAGATATCAGGTGCCCACATATAATCAGTCAAAATACTAGGGCTCGGGGGGCGGGGGGTTGGGGGGGACGGATTTGTGCTGATGTTCAATTTTTCTTCCATAGTTTATCTTGGAAGTACTGGATATACTTCTAAAAAGTTTATCTGGATTTATCACCCAACTGTTGCTAGTT
Organism: Ottelia alismoides; assembly: GCA_037367405.1. Classification (NCBI taxonomy): domain Eukaryota; kingdom Viridiplantae; phylum Streptophyta; class Magnoliopsida; order Alismatales; family Hydrocharitaceae; genus Ottelia; species Ottelia alismoides. The sequence goes on from JAZKJV010000096.1 coordinate 79,867, forward strand.
ATAAAGTCCTTGCCTAGATGATCTTCAGCATTTTCATTCCATTTAGAAGGTTGTTGGTATAATTTGCAGAATTGACTGACTGAGACAATCTGTCAGTTATGCCAAGAAACAGCGGTGGTATTTATTCTCCACTTCCACATTACACAAAAGTACTTTTGAGTTCCATTGTCTTGTTGAATATTTGATTACAGTCTAATTTTATGCTTGTCACACATCCTCTTTGTCTCATGTACTCTTTCTTCAGAAACTCTAATTCTCTGTTATTTTGGTAATATTCAAATGTATACACGATTTTTGGTTCTAAAGGACATTGCTTCGTGGCATATATTGAAGATCTGTTTATAGGGAGGCGATTATTACTAATGGTTAGTGACTGTTCACCATGTATCCATTAAGAATGTACCAAGTACAAGGTGACATTTAGGACAGGTGCCCTAACATGTTGACCAGCATCCTGTCGGGTACTAATATCCTGTCCCATCTGCTGTCATGAGCGATGATAGGTGACACTAAAAGTCTGTCACATGCTGCCAATCATAATTATTCGGGCTCCCAACTTTTGTTCGGAGTTCTCAAAGCAACGACTCCAGGATTTTATTTAACTGCTGGCAATCATCGGCTACTTTGAAGGCTCTTCGAGAGGGCATGATCATTGGATATGGAGAGATCATGATTTCTCAGTGAAACTGGCTTACACGGAGTTGGATAGGCGGTCTGGTCCATCTTCAGAGGAGTTGATTAGAGATTGAAGATTTATCTGGGACATGAAAATCCCCTCTCGTATCCATATTTTCCTTTGGCGACGAGGAAGATTGCTCACCAAGGATAGATGAACAAGATTTCGTGCACGCAAATACACCAACTGTGTATTATGCGTCGGGGAGGCAAAATCAATTATTTACCTTTTCTTTGCTTCCAAGAGAGCAAAAGATATATGGTTAGAGATGGACGTTGATTGGTTGAACTCTAGTAACCAAGCCAATATTTTGGAATCACTTTTCAATTCTTCTTTTCATCCTAACATGGAGTTGTTGCTACCAATCGCCGTGATCTGGGCACTTTGGCTTGCACGTAATGGAGAGTTTTTTCGAGCTGATTATGTAGAAAAAGTAACTCAATGTACTAAAACTCTTCTCGAGTCTTGCCTAATCCATTTTGGGGCAGACACCTCCATGTGTTCCCCCCGTTTTTTTAGAAAAACTTCTTCATTCAAGGATCAAAGATACATCAGGTGCCCTTCTAGGGGAATTCCGCATTCGGACCAAAAAGTGCAAAAAACATAAAGAGGAAAGGCCACATCCCGGGACAACATATAATTGAAAACTAATAACAGGAAAGGGACTAAATAGAAAACGAGGATGCTGTGAACCAGTAGAACGGAGGAGATCACATTCGCTTGAGCCCGGACCTAGTAAACTTTTCAGTATGTCCCCCCGTTTTTTGTCTCAAAGAATATTGAATTGTGTGTCCTAGGCCTTTTTATGTAGAGAGGCTAGAGTTTGGGCTGACATAAACAAAAGGAAAAATTACATAAATACCCCTAAAGGGGTATGTTGGAGTATTTGGTTATGCGTCACTTATGTGGGAGATGGGTTTAAATGGATCACTCTAGGATCCATTTACCACATCCAGTTGTTTAGTCCCATATCTACCAGCTGTGAGATGTGGAGATTCAGTGAGGGCTATATAAGAAGCCCCTCACCCCATGTATCCAGTGAGAAAGTTGAATGCTAAATATAACCCTTTGAGGCCTTCTCCCTTGGTTTCATCCCGCTCCTTAGGGAGTAGGGTTCCACGTTAAATCTCGTGTTCTTCATGCTTAATCTTTTTCTCTGATATTCGCTTCCGCATTCCCTATTTTCTAACATGGTGTCAGAGCGAGTTCGATTCTTGAGGATTTTATGTTGATTATTTATTCAAGATTCGATTGTTTCTTGAAGATGATTTATTGAAGTCCAAGTTCTAGGGATTCTATTGAAACCCTAATTTCTGCATATTTCAAATGTCATCATCGAGGTTTTTGAAGATGCGAAGATCACGTTTGCCGCTGCCTGCGCCTGGGAAGAGTGCCAAGACAGAAACCCTAGCCGCAGCTAGTGATGCTTCCTCCCCTAACCGCAGGTCCAGGCAACATCATCACCTCCCGGTCGGTGTTTTTGAAACCGGACCGGACCGGCCGGTTCGATCGGTCCGATCGGTGAACCGGGTCTAGACCGGTCCGGTTAACCGGTTTATGCCGATTCGGTTCGATTATTCAAATTTTAATTAACCCGTCCGGTTCAATCTATTCTTTTGATTCGGTTTAACCAGGTTCAACCGAAGTTAAACCACATTCAATTTTTAAATTATTTAAAAATTTTATTAGTAGTGGGAGTTGAACCTATGACCTTTGATTACCTATTTTTCACTTCCAACCAACTACACTAACACAACTTTTTGCATGTATTGGGTTTTAAATATAATTAAACTATTATCATGTTATAGAGCATCTAGTCCAAATAGTATATATATATATGATATGTATGATATTTGATGGTGTATAAGAAAAATACTTTATGTATAGTGTGAAATATATACATTATCTATGTATTTTATATATATCTCAAGTATATTAAGTGTATATTATATATATATATTATTTTATTTTGATTTGATTAGCCGGTTCAACCATTTCTTTCACCGGTACAGTTTAATCCGATTTTAAATAACGATGACATCATCATCCGGTTGAACCGGTTTGATTACATGGTTCGACCCGATCCGACCATTTCAGCAAGGTTTCCGGTTCGGTGTCCGGTTCGATTTCAAAAATCTTGCTCCCGGCAGAGGCCCCTACAATCCAAGGGGAATCGTGCGCAGCTCCAGGGCGGCAAGCTCATCTCCAGGCACCCTCAAGGTGACGCTACCGGGAGAAATTCCAATCGGCGGCGGTTGCTGCAGCCGCATTAGGCGGGACTACCTCGGCATTGTGCGGAGCAACACCTCTTCGACGTGATCAACCTTCCTCCACTCGGAGATCTCCATCTTCTCCCCCAGCAGAGGCGGTAGCCCAGCACCTTCTTCCAAGGGGCTGTGTGATGCAAGGGACACCGCTTGCAGTTCTAACGTGAGATCGATGATAGGCGACAGCCTCCCCATCATCGCCTCCAGGCGAAGACCCTCCTCCGTGCGTAGCGGCACCGCTGCATCTCCCTCGCGGCTTTTCCAGGCTTTGCGTACTTCCGCTCCGACGCCTCCTTCTTCTCCTTACAGACCCCGTTCGATGGCGATGGCCGCATCCTTCTCAGGCCTCCTCCTCGCACGTGTGGCCCTCCTGGCAACGATGGCCCGATCTTCATCAAGCGGCTGCAGAGGCGCAACCCAATCCTCTAAGTCCCAGCGGCAACAATTCATGCTCTGTGTTGAGGGAAAAGAATCGAATGCATTATGAGAGACCCTAGGGTTCTCTTATATAGGAGAGGAACCTATTGGGCAAATTACAGAAAGAAGAAAAGAGAAATAGAAAATGAGAAAACAATAATAAAGATAAGTAATATCTCAACACTCCCCCTCAAGATGAAGCGTAGATATCAATCAGACTCAGCTTGGAACAACATATCTGATAAGGTCCTCTCGCTAGGGCCTTTGTAAGTACATTTGCTGTCTGGTCTCCAGAGCTGACATGCCTAGTGGCGATAATACCCTTCTGTATCATGTCACGAGTGTAGTGACAGTCCACCTCTATGCACTTCGTCCTCTCATGAAAGGCTGGGTTGTTTGCAATGAAAAGAGCAACCTGATTATCACATTGGAGGTGCATGGGAAGAAGCACCTCTATAGTCAGGTCAGTAAGAACATATCTGACCCACATCATCTCTGTACCAGCCTATGCCATGGCCCTGTATTCCGACTCAACACTTGATCTAGCAACCACAGTCTGCTCCTTACGCTTCCATGAAATAAGAAGGTTCCCTATGAACACAACAAAGCCTGATGTAGGCTTTCTATCCTTTGGACACCCAACATAATCTGTATCTGCACATGTTGTAACTGAGAGAAATGTACCTCTGCTGAAAAGAAATCCCGTACCAGATGAAGTCTTCAGGTATCTCAGAATCATATGAACTGTATCCATATGTGCCTGTCTGGAATGCTCCATAAACTGACTCACTTTGCTCACGGCAAATGATATGTCGGGCCTGGTAGTCGTCATATGTAGTATCTTACCAACAAGCTCTCTGTACCTCCTCTTGTCGACCTCCTCAGTGTCATCCAAGGCCATAAATATCGGTTTCGGTCACCATTTCGGTGACTGATCAAAACGGAAATTCGGTCGAATTTCAGTCGAATTTTGATCGAAATTTCGGTCATTTTTTGTACTAGGGCCCCCATATTTCGGTCATTTTGACCATTTCGGTCGAAATTCGATTTCGACTGATATTGGTATTTGACAGAAATTCGGCTGAATTTCGCTGAAATTTGAAGCCATGGTGTCATCGTCACATAGCTTCATGCTCGGGTTAAGGGGAGTAGTGACAGGTCTGTAATCTACCATGCCTGTATCTGAAAGAAGATCTATAACGTACTTCCTCTGGGTCATCACAAGACCTCGCTGGTTCTTGGCAAACTCTAGTCCAAGGAAGTAACATAAATGTCCAAGGTCCTTGGTCACAAACTGCTGACCTAGGAAGTCCTTGGCACCCTAAATGCACTGCTCGTCATCCCTTGTAACAATAATGCCATCAACATAAACAAGAATGACTGTAGTACCTCTCTAGGTCCTCTGTACGAACAAGGAGTGATCGACAGTTGACCTCAGAAACCCCTGTTGCTCTATTACGTCCGAGAACTTCCGGAACCATGCTCTTGGACTTTGCTTAAGGCCATAGATAGCCTTGTCTAGCCTGCAAACCTTCTGACACCACCCTCAACAGCAAATCCAGGTGGCTGCTGCATGTAGACCTCCTCCTGTAGATCACCATAGAGAAAAACATTCTTCACATCAAGATGATAAAGGGGCCAATCTCGTGTCACAGCAACAGAAAGTAGAATACACAGTATAGAATGTCTGGCAACTGGAGCGAAAGTATGCAGATAGTCCACCCCATATGTCTGGGTGAACCCTTGTGCCACAAGTCTCACCTTATAGCGATCCACACTGCCATCCGCACGGTGTTTCACAATGAACACCCATTTGCATCCCACAACAGATGCATCAACAGGAGCAGAAACAAGACTCCACGTACTACGTGACTGTGACACAACCATCTCCTCTATGGCTAACCTCCACTGACTATCGTTGAGAGCCTCCTGATCTGTCCGTGGTATCTGCACGACTGATAATGCCAAAGTAAACCTCCTGAAATCCTCTGACAACCTGCTCAAAGAAACTTGGGCTGCAAGAGGTAAGTAGCACACACCCGTTTCTGCTTTCGTAGAGCAATCGGTATGTTTAGACCATCTGCCAAGTCCGGAGCCTGTAGGTTTCCCTCTGGAGAGGGCACCTGCACATCTTGTCCAGAATCCTGCTGCACAGACAACTCAGTAGTGCCATCAGTAGAAACAATATGCTTATTACATGTCTGAGACGTGCTGGATGATGGGCAAGACCTGTGAGCATGGGGAACATGGCGAGACATGCGAGTAAAAACACTTGGCAAAAACTGAAACAAAGGAATAGGTGGTGGAAGAGCAGGAGTAGAAGATGAAGGACTGACTGTAAGAGGTGGTGTCATGCATATCTCATCATCAGAGTCAGGTGGAGCAAGTCTGTCACCTGTAGGAGAAAAATACGTGACAGACTCAAAGAAAGTAACGTCAGCACTAACACAGTATTTCTGCCTTAGCAGATCAAAGCAACGATACCCCTTTTGGGTATAAGAGTAGCTGACAAACATGCACTTGACATCTCTAGGCGAGAGCTTGTCACGCCCTGGAGAAACATCATGAACAAAGGCAACATATCTAAACACACGAGGTGTAAGAGAGAAAAGATCCTTCTCGGGAAACATAATCAAGAAAGGAATCTTCTCTCCTAACACAGACGAGGGCATACGGTTCACCAAATAGCAAGAAGTAAGGACAACATCACCCCAATAAGCATGAGGACCACGACTTTATATCAACAAGGTTCTGGTCACATCAAGTAAGTGACAGTGTTTGCTCTCGGCAATACCGTTCTGCTGTGAAGTGTAGGTACATGAGGTCTGGTGAACAATGCCATGAGATCTAAGGAACTCAGAAAGCTGTAAGGTGCAGAATTCCAAGGCATTATCAAAATGGAGATATTTGACATTGTTATAAGAAATATTCTTTATCTCATTAATAAAATACTTGATAATAGACCTGCCTCAGACTTATTCTTCAATAAAAAGACCCAGGAAAGGATCACGACTAGAACCCCAAATGTCTAAATGAAGGAGCTCAAATAATTGAGAATTGCTCCGACTCTGACGAGATGGAAAAGAGGAACGGTGATGCTTCCCAAGCTAATATGCCTCATACTGAAATGAGGATCTCCTAGAAATCTAAGTGAGGACATGACATAGCTTTTGCGGGGTTCAAGAAGGACTCTAGGCTGGCGCGTATTGCTTTGCACGCGGAGGCGGAGGAAATTATCTTGCGCCTTGATTCGACGGAGAACGAGCGGGACCTTTTGCCCGAGGAACTTCTGGAGCGCTTCTCTGCTCAGTCTCGGGTGCAGGCTGAAGACAAGAAAAGAATCGTTGAATGGCGGCAGCGATCACGATTAAAATGGCTTAAACAGGACGACACGAATACGGCTTTCTTCCACCGTGTGGCGAGCAATAGAAAACGTTTCAATATGATGCGGGGTCTCTCTGTCAATGACGTTCACATTTCTGGGGAAAGGGAGATGGGGAGTGCCATTGTGGATCACTTCAGGCGCTTCTCATCGTCTTGCTCTCCGCGTAGGTGGTGCTGGCTGGGTCTTGGCGCATCTTCTCTTTCGGACTTTGACTCTGCGATTCTAATTCGTCCCATTTCTGTGGAGGAGACAAAGGAGGCCGTGTGGGCCTTAAATGTTGATTCCTCCCCGGGCCCCGATGGCTTCTCGGTTGCTTTCTATCGTGATTTCTGGGAATTAGTGGCCGGCGACGTTATGGACGTCATTTCAGATTTTTGTGCGGGCAACTTTGGTTTTGATCGTCTGAATCGGGCTAACATTGTATTGATTCCAAAAAAGTCGGCGGCGCAGCGCATAGAGGATTATCGCCCCATCTCTGTCTCTAATGGTATTTACCTTATCGTGGCTAAAGTATTAGCCACTCGTTTGGCTCGGGTTTTGGACACTCTTATATCTCCGGTCCAGGCCGCTTTCATTAAGGGAAGGCAGATCGCTGGTTGCATTGTTGTTGCCTTTGAATTGGTCGCTGAGTGGAAAAAAGAACAAAAGAAGGGGGTACTCTGGAAGATCGATTTTGCTAAGGCGTACGATTGCCTGGATTGGTGATTTCTTTGGTCGGTTTTGCGAAGGTGCGGCTTCCCTGACTTGTGGATTTCGTGGATGCGCAGATGCGTCACCATTGCCTCCCTCTCTGTGATGATCAATGGCAGGCCGTTTGGTGGTTCTTTCCAACCGAGAAGGGGGGTGCGCCAGGGCTGTCCCCTTGCGCCCCTCCTTTTCGTGTTGGCATCGGATGTTCTCGCGCGAATGGTGGACCGCGTTATTGACGCTGGGCTCTATAACGGCTTCCATAAGGGGGATGTCTGTGTGCCCTTGATCCAATTTGCAGACGATACTATCTGCTTTATTGAGGGTGGTGGTGCGGAGGTCTCCGGTATGGCGACCACTCTTGCCCTTTTCAGTGAATTGTCGGTATTGTCGATTAACGCCTCCAAATCCAAGGTGGTTCCCTTTGGCCTTTCGCAAGCGGAGGCGAAGGAATGCGGTCGGCTGCTTGGTTCTTCTTCTGGTGAGCTTCCTATTGCCTATCTTGGCTTACCTTTGTCGGTGGGTCGGGCCAGAGTCCGGGATTGCGTTTGATTACTGAGCGCGTGGAAACGGGCCTTGCTGGTTGGCGGGCGGCTTTGCTCTCCAGGGGGGGCGTCTTATTCTTCTCAAGTCGGTGCTCTCCTCTATCCCTTTATACTTTCTCTCTGTTCGTAGAATGTCGGCAGGAGTTCGATCGCGGATCAAGCGTTGTGTGCGTCGTTTCCTATGGGGAAGGAAGGGGGGGGGGGAGGGTAGGGGCCTGCATCTTGTTGCTTGGGATGACGTTACTATGCCTAAGCGTTATGGTGGCCTCGGTGTGCGGAGATTAGATGTGGTGAATGATGCCCTGTTACTCAAGTGAGTGAGTAGAATTTGGGGGACGGATGATAACTTCTTTATCTCTGTCCTCAGGGAGTTCTTGGGCGACGATTGGTTGGGGTTGGCGCGGGGGGCAATGAACTTCCATCCCTCCCCGTTTTGGCGTAGTGTGATGGACGCCTTGGCGAGGAATGCTGCGCTTTTCATCCCGGTGTTGGGGAAGGGGGACTTATTCAAGTTTTGGAAGGATGATTGGTCGGGCGGTGGTCCTTTTCAGGTGCATTTTCCGCGCTTGTTCGCATTAGCGTCACATAAGAATGCGATCGTGGCTGATTGTTGGTTGGATGGGTGCTGGTGTCCTCGTTTCTTTGCGAACTTCTCTGAGCAGCAGGTGGACGATTTTGTTTCGCTGCTGGTAGCCCTTCGTGATGCTGCTACGCCGAATGTGCAAGTGGATCATTGACGTTGGAAGGACGGCCCTTTTTCTACGAGGAAGGCCTATCGGGCTCTGATCATTCCTCCTCCTCCTGCTTCTTCTCTTCTTGTTCGTGATTGTGGATTCTTTTGGGGCTTGCGCTTGCCGGAGCGCATCGACATTTTCCTTTGGCTACTGCGAAGACGGAGGCTGATGACTCGTGATCGTTGTGCTAGAATCTTTGCTAACATCAGTGCCTCTTGCCCCCTTTGTAATGCTGACGACGAAACTATTGACTACCTTTTCTTCGGCTGTCAGATGATGTCGGGGATCTGGGACGACTTGCCTTGGGCGAGAGCGGACAACTCTCTGCTCTCTGCGAGCTTCTTTGGACCAACAGGAACATGGATAGGCGGGATCTCTTGGCTCCCGTTGCGCGACTGTGGTGCATCTGGCTTGGCAGGAACGAAGCTATTTTCTCCGGGCAGCGGTTCTATAGGGAAAACATCCTTATTCTGTGTGCTCGCTTTATTGGTGACTGGTGTATTCTGTAGGGTTTTGGGCCTTATTGTTGCGGGCCGATGCCTTCTATAGCCCTGGGGTTTTTGTTGTTTTTGCTTGTGGCTTCTCTCTTCATTTCTCCCACCTCGACTTTGTAAGTATCTTTTCTTATTTTCTTTTATACATTTCTGGGGCGAACACCAACGGGTGTCTCCCCCTTTTTTGAGCCTAAAAAAAAGCTTTTGCAGAGGAAGATGTCCAAATCTAAGGTGCCACAGATATGGAGAGACATGTCCAGTAGGTATAGTAAAAACACTAGCATGAGGAGGTTAGACCAATCTGTAGAGTCCCTGCTATTCACGGCCGCATCCAATCACCCTGCCCGTGAGTATGTCTTGAAACACAAGAGACAAATGGTCAAAGATGGCACGACAATGCCGATCCTTAATGATCTGACTAATAGAAAGTAAATTGATGTGAAAGGCAGGAGCATATAAAACATTCTTAAGACGCATGGATGGGGTCAGATGCACCTCCCCTGTTCTGTAATGGGTAAGTGGTCGCCATTAGCAATGACATCTCATCTGGCAGGTGGTATAGTCCTGTAGGACCTCAGCTGCACTCTGTCTCCACACAAGTGGTGAGAAGCACCAGAATCCATAATCCACTCTGTCATGTCTATATCTGTACTACCAGGAAAAGCATAGGTGATACTCGAGGAGCTCGAAGAGGTTTTGGCTGCTGCTGAGGTATTTATAGTGGTGTCGTCAGCAGTAGGAGTCATGATCTCTTGAATACGAGAGACAATATCATTCAGTCGAGGTTCAGCATGGGGAGCTGAAGTCTCTGAAGACACAATCTGCTCTGCTACACGACTAGAAACATGACATCCATGCTTCTGATAGTATGTATCCTCTGTATGTCCAGGCTTGCGACAGTAGGTGCAAGGATCACATTGCCGTCCACGGCCTCTTCCGCGAGGGGTGCGTCCTCTGGACTGGGTCGCCCTCCCTCGGCCATGAGAAGCGACCATCGCTAAAGAGGGCGAAGACGTGACTGTCGAATGGATGATGATCCGGCTGTGACGGTATAGGCCTCCTTTATGGGAGGTATGGTAGCGCCAGTAAGAAGCTGAGTACGTGCAACATCATACTCTGTATCAAGTCCAGCCATGAAGACTCCAACCATCGTGAAGTTCCTATACGTCTTCTGGTGCTCAGTAGATGTCGTAATGGGCATGTAGCTATGAAGCTTCTCAAACATGCCATGAAGCGAAGAGTAGTTAAATGCAGAGGCGGCCATTCTGCTTGGTATTGTAGATATCAAACTGTAGCTGAAGGATCTTGGCCTCATTCTTCGCCTGAGCATAGGTAGATGCCAAATTGTCCCACATTGCCATGGCAGTGGGCTGAGTCAGAATATCATTGGCTATTTCTATAGTGAGAGTCCCACAAAGCCAAACACATGCATACACATCATCTTGCTTCCAAGAAGCATTTGCCCAATTTTATCCGTTGGCTATGGATCTGTCAGGATGTGCTCCTTGTTGTTGCACTGCATGAGAGTGAGAAACTGCATGGACCACCACTCATAGTTGGTCCCATCCATTTTAGTGATGGGAGCCAGGCCCTTGAAGGCTCCGGACGAGAAAATGCCACCCTTATTCTCTGACATGATGATAAGACGACCAAATAACTGAACTCAACGGGGGAGTAGACCGATATAAACAAGTCTACACGATCATACGAAGGATTGGTTGTACGCGTAGACTCATACAACCATCCTTACCAATCTTCTTTCCTTGCTAAGCCCGGAAAACGTGAATTACATGTCTGAAATTATGCTTTGTGGTCAAAATCAGACCGCAGAACGACTTGCAGATGTGTTTGGAGGCACACAGAAGGGCTGACAGCAATATGGGAAATCAAGGTAACAGTCTGGGGCCGAAGGCAGCAGCCCTAGGGGTCGGGGCAGCAGCCCGGAGACCGCACAACGACGCTAGGTGGCCGGAGCAGCGGCCCATGCGGTGTCGAGGGTGGCTGGGCAACGTCGGGGAAGGACAGCGGTAGCCTGGCGTGTGCGGTGGGGGGGGGAGCTGGTGGGTAGGGTTAGGGTGGGATACAGAACTCCGATCTAAGACCGTCGCTTCGATACCATATTGAGGGAAAAGAATCGAATGCATTATGAGAGGCCCTAAGGTTCTCTTATATAGGAGCGGAACCTATTGAGCAAATTACAAAAATAAGAAAAGAGAAAATGGGAAAATAATAATAAAGATAACTAATGTCTCAACACTCTGGGAACCCTAACGTGAAGCCACAAGGAGTCCCGATACCCTTTTTTGGGGCTTTAATAGCCGTATTTTTTTACTTTATTTGGGGCCCAACGGGCCTGCTATGTTGTATCACAAAAGGTGGGGGGGGGAGATGAATAGCCGAGTAAAAAAGGGGAGGGGGGTCGTTTATTAAAAGGGGGTGGGGCTTATGTTTTGAAAAAAAAGAGAGAGGGAGATAGGTTGCAACTTAAAAAAAATTAAGAGACAGCTTGTCTTGGGTCCAAGTTGGCTATAATTAAAAAAACGAGGCCAAGAGGTTATAAAAAAGGTGAAGAGCAGAAAAAGAGAGAGGCCTGGTTTTTTAAAAAAGGGAGATAACAGGTTCAAAAAAAGGAGGGAAATGAAAAGTCATAAAAAACTCGATGAAAAAATGAATGGATTATTTAAAAAAATTGAAAAAAAGTGACGACTATTTAATAGAAGAATGAAATAGACCGAAAAAATGATGTTTTGATTTCCCCCATTTATCTTGTCTTCTCCCAACTTGGTCGATGTTTGTCATTCCGACCAGTATGGGAGAAATGGGGAATATTGTGTAGAGTCACATGCTACATAGTCAGATTCTCCAGATTCCGTATTCCAGGACAACTAGTTATTCAGACTCTATAGTTCTTCAGATGTTCAGAGTCAACGTCAGATTGGTTACGAGTCTTCAGTTTCAGACACACACATGTATGCAGTCTTCTTTTCAGATGTGCACATATTTGCCATATTTTGTGTGGTCCCTATCTTTTGTGTTTCGGCCAGGATTTTCATGTGATCTATAGGGACTCTAGAGTAGAGATCACATTCCCTATGCCATGTAGGCTAGGGTTTTCATGTGGTTTCATAGGGACTCCAGAGTAGATATCCCATTCTCTGAGCCATATGTGAGAGACCCAATTCTCCGATGAGGAGTCTTTCAGACTCCATTCTCCAACGACCGTGGACTCCGACGAGGATTGCACTCCACGGCCCTTTTTAGTTCGGCCCATTCAGAGATGGAGCAGTTGACCACATGTTGTGGCGGGCCAGAGTTTTCCAGGTGGAAAATCATCCAGTTACAGTGACTCTGAGAGGTGCAGTACATAGCACATGCTCTCTGACGAGGAGATTCAGTTTGACTCACACTCCAGCCCGTTCATCCTCCTCACCTGCACGACATGAGGAGCAACATACTCGACAACAGCCGGCAATTGTGCGCGTTGAGTTGATATTGCCTGTAGTGTCTTGTAGCGTCAGTTGAGATTTCTTTCTGTTTGTCCAAGCTGAGCATTGTATGCTCTGCTTGAGGGGGAGTGTTGGAGTATTTGGTTATGCGCCACTTATGTGGGAGATGGGTAAACGGATCACTTCAGGATCTATTTACCATATCCAGTTGTTTAGTACCACATCTATCAGTTGTGAGATGTGGAGACTCAGTGAGGGCTATATAAGAAGCCCCTCATCCCATGTATCCGATGAGAAAGTTGAATGCAACATATGTTCCTTTGAGGTCTTCTCATGTGGTTTCATCCCGCTCCTTAGGAAGGGGGGTTCCACGTTAAATCCCGTGTTCTTCATGTTTAATCTATTTCTCTGATATTCGCTTCCGCATTCCTTATTTTCTAACAGGGTAGATACTCACACTCTAATCCTAGTGCTTATATGGTTATACTCCCCTCTAGCTTGATCATAGATGTCTAACATGCTTTTAGTTTGTTATAATATTTCTCGAAAGAAACTCTGAGAAGTGCCTTGGTGAACCTATTTGTTTTTTGGTCTATAAAAGTAAATCAAAAGTCCAAAGAAAATATCTAGATGAGGTCTGTAGTCAAGCAGCAATCAACCTCTACATGTTTAGTCTGCTCATGGAACTTAGAGTTGTTTGCTATGTGCACGGCAATCGTGTTGTCGCATCTCAACTCCATCACTATACATGGCGATGAAGATCATCTACTGCATTTCTTTAGCTACACAAGCCACTGTCCTATATTTTCTCTCTTATATTTTCTCTCTGCAATCGAATAAGATACTATTGCTTGTTTCTTCCTCCTCTTTGTAATTGGATTGCTTTTACTAGGTGAAAAATGGTTGGACTTCATATCCACAAAGCATCCTACATAACATGCATTATAATAGCCATAATAATCCATCTCTGGAGTTGATTTTGATATACCTCAAGACCATCATGGCGGCATCCCTGTGGGGATGTCTAGGCTTGCTCATGAATAGGATATTTTCCTAACTACCAAGGAGATGTCTTATTTGGAGGTAACATAGAAGAGCTTCCCGACCATCTGATGATATTGCCCCTCATCCACTAGCTTGTCCTGCTCATACAATCGAGCCTTGTGATCCATAGAATCTTAGCCTTTAGCACCAAATATGCCCTTGTCATCCTTCTGCAAGAGATTAATTACATACTCCCTCTTGGACAAAACAAGCCCTTTATGGTTGTGAGCTACCTCAAAGCCAATAAAGTATCTCGATGGCCACTTTTTTTTGATCATGAAGTGGTAAACCTTCATCTAATTTACTTCTCTGATTCTCAAATGGCTTCTACAACCAAGTCAGCAGACTCTGTTTCAAACAATAGATGGCATTCTTCAACAAAGAGAATTTTCTTTGAAACAAACTAAAAAAAACTCTTTTGAAGGGAAAAAAACCGCTTCAAAATTTTTTCCCAAAAAAACATTGTAAATTAAAAAAACTTTTTTCCAAAAAACAACTATTTTTGAAAATAACTCTTTGTAAAAATGATAAAGATTTTTGAGAAAAAACTAAACACTTTTGAGAAAAAAAACAATAAATCCTCTAATAAGGTTTTACTTCTGACAATTGCACATGCACACACGACTCGTAGTACATCATGTTTCTTGATTCGGAGAACTCTCAACTTCGAGTCTCGATCGCTCTTAAACCATGAGGGTCTTAGCCTTAATGTACTTAAAGTGCTAGATTGGGGATATACATGCTATACTACGTGTAGAATCTCTTTGCTTAAATCGAATATGACCAGCACCTCACTTGTACGGTTTCTTGTACTTAGTGACGAGTCACCGTTTCTCCTAAGGACTTGGGATTTGAGTGCTGACATTAGGACCCCATATTATGATTCTCGAGGATGGGAAAGAGTCTATAATCAATTCATAAAACCTGAGTGTCAGCACAAAGTCAGTATGCGGACAAGGTTCCCTCTACTAATAACTTGACTTGTTCTAGGTGCTTGTGTATGTGAAAAACCTTAAAAATGTGGATCAATGCATGCTAACTTGTAAGAATTGAGTGCTCCCGACCTTTTGAGTGTCCACTTGGACCATAGGAAGTAGACCACAATATCGCATCTTCCCAATGCTTTTGACCAGAAATAAGAGCCGCACGAGCAAGAAAAAAGGGCCCTGCATCGTAATTGTTAGATACTCGCAAAAGGGACACCCTGATGCATCACGAAAAAACAAGTGCAGAAGGTTCGAACTTCTTGATGGATGTATTGATCCACACCAAAAAATACATGTATGTGTTTATGGCACTCGAGTGATCCCTAGTCCAATGAGAGGAAGAGAAGAATAAGACAGAATCTTATTCATTCTATAACTGGTCTTTTTGCTTACATATTTGAGTTTGACAACTAAAGAGACGGTGGATTGAGTTGAGAGTTGACTCTGAAACTAGAGAATTGAGTCCCTAATCTAGCCTCTTAGACTAGGACCTTGGTCGAGACACCGATTGTATACTTTGTATGTCAATCAACACTAAATGCCATATCTATTACTATATAGCAGATTAAGAGAGTCTAAGGCCTAGACACTTTGAGTTCCTTTTAGGTGAGAGTTGAGTGGGACTTGACTTTGAGTAGTCCACGAAACTTGGGACCTGATCGATGAGTTTTGTTTTCACTTTCACAGTTAGAAATTCAATCTAAAATTCAAATACTTGACTTATGAGTAGTTCACGAAACTTGGGACATGATCGATGAGTTTTGTTTTCAATTTCACAGTAAGGATTTCAGTCAATTCAAATAAGCATTTGCTAAGGGACTAGCAAAGTTTAAGTATATGGGGTGATGAATATGTGATTCGTCGTCCTAATATCTGAATCTTTAGCTTGAATCCCTGAACATAACACCAAATAAATGCTCCTAAGATCAATAAATTAGCAAAATACATCTTGCAATAAAGACCATTAATGTATATTTATCTTGTAAATAAATCCATAAAATAATTCAAAATAAAAACCACAAAAATAAGGAGTTGAAAATGTGTATATATTCTCATGTAATTAGCTTAAATTTTCTTGATTTTTAATAAAGTCTAACTAACTCAGTTGGAATTAATTATTTTTCTAACGTGTATATAAAAATGTATATAAAAAAAATGTACTAAGCCTTCTCCCACTACAAGTGGGGTCGGCTACATGGATTCTTGCTCAAATCCATGTTGAAAGATTCGACTATTTTTTACGCTGGCCGTCGACTACCTAACGCAACCACTGCAAGAGTGGGATTTGAACCCTGGTCTTTTGTGTAGTAGACACACTGTACATATAAAAATGTATATAGAAATACAAAAATAAAAAACAATTCCCACCTTGGATAAATTCTCTTAGATCTTGAACCGAAAAAGTCGTAAAGTCTACCTTCTCGGCTGAATTCCCGCTCCATATCGATTCCAAATTGATCAAACTCACTTTCACAATTTAAGTTATAAAATTGTTAATCCAATGAAAGCAGTTTCTTTAAAATTGATATTGTTTGCAAAAAGTCAGTCTTGTGAACTAATTGTACTTTCTAAATATTTGCTAGCTTTGTTTTTTTAACCCTCTTTTATTTATTTTTTTCATTTCTTTTCTTTGTTCTATGCTTTAATAAAATAAATTAAAATCAAAGTCCAAAAAATATAAAAAAGGAGAGAAAATGATGTGTTGTGATCATTTTATTTCTAGTATTTTATTAAACTTTCTTATGTATATAATTTTCTATTAAAAATGAAAATAAAAAATATAAAACCTTCAAAAATTGGTATTTTAATATTTTAAAATACCCTCAAAATTTTGTTTCTTCTATATATTGATTTATTGAGTTGAAGGTCTTTATAAGAAATGCAGATCTCATTTTGATCTATAATTCATATGTTAACCATTTTTTTTCATTTTTTCATTCTTTATTTCTTTTAATTTCTTTTTCTATTTTCTTCTTTAATTCTGGTCAACCTTTGACCACCTCTGCTGAGGTGGCCGTCTCCCATTCGCCTCCACATTCCCATTTAAACACATCAGCAACATCTCAACCCTTCTCTACTCCAGCTAATCACTGTTGCACTTAATACACCTACGACCAACTTCCCTCTACCCATAACTGATCCCTCCCCACTCCTCGTCGCCAAATGCCCCTCCAACTCCCACGTTCCAACACCACTGATCGCAGGAAGCACCCTCCACCACTCCGCCACTCCTTGTTCTCCTACTACAACTCAACAAAAAGGGTCTCCATCATCCATTGTTGTTCATCCGCTATTTTGTGAGGGTATTTGAGATCGCCCCTTCTTGTCTTGGTGACTGCAAGATAGGGATGCAATTGGTTACGGATATATCCGTATCCGATCTGTCACCGTATCCGTTTTATATCAATTTTGACATCCGTATCCGTATCCTTTTTAAAATGGATACGGATATAGATATCATTTTGATATCCGCAAACATCCGTATCCGCATCCGTATATCCGTTTTCATATATAAATATAGTCATAGATTTATTTTTAATCGTATAACATAATTATACACCTTCTTTTACCATATTTATTTATTTTTTATGATACAAACACATTTAGTAAATTTATATCATGTGTTTTCCATCCTATATTTAAGTCGATTCTATAGAGTATTTCTAACATTACTCGTATGGGATCAGTTCCATTTTACATCCGTATCTATTTTTTTTAAGATATGGTAAGGTAGTTTTAATATCCGTCAATATCCGTATCCGCATCTGTATTCAAAAACGGATAAGGATACTGTAATACCTATATCCGTATCCGTATCCGTCCGTTTGCATCCCTACTGCAAGGTCAAGAGACCGGGTTGAGCGAGGACCAATGATCTCTGACGTGATCCGAGGGCTTCACTGCCTTCGTCGCAGCTCTTCCAAGTGTTGCTCGAGCTTGACCCCAACCGAAGTCTAGAGCGACGACCGACGCTCAACTTTGAGCTCTCCCCAGGCAGTCCTTCACCCACTCCCATGTAGTACCTTCTTAATCTTCTTCAACTCTTTCTTCTATCTTTCTTCTTCTTCTTTACAGTTTTGCTGCAAAAACATTTTCTTCTTCCAAATCTTCTTGCCGTGAAACCCAAACCATCACCTTCGAACCTCTCTGTCTTGCTGTTCTTCTTCACACAAACTCCCATCGACTACATATCTCTTCTCTCATACACATAGATCTGTCCAATCCTCGATCTATTTTCCCTATCCTTCACCTACTGGTCGAGCATCACTTCCTCGAGCCCCTGGTCTTAATCTATTTTCAGGAATAACTCCCAGGAGTTCTGACATCTTTGGTTGCGTTCAGTAAAAGACAAATCCACCTCCTTGTAATAGGAACCCAGACTCCGTGTGCTCCCATCTGGAGGGAAGCACACAACAAAGCAGCCCACATATCGAGCATCGACTCATCTTGGATTTTCTCGAGCTGCTCACCTTGCATCAAAGGAGCTCGATCCTTGTAGTGCATGCCGATCTTTGAACAAAAACTTCAAGGTTCTAGGAGCAGCACTTGGAGCACCTTCTGAGACCATTAAAGCCCCTACGAACATCAGCTCGCCTTCCCGATTGACCCTATGCAGCTATAAAGAATGGCATTACAAAAGATCTATCATTGAGGAACAATAAATGCTTGAGTGATTGAATCTCCGCGCCAACTCGTTCTCTATCGATAGAGCAGCTCGAGCTCCAACCTCTGTGGTAGCGGAGCGTCGTTGAACCATCACCGGGCTCCCACTTGTTTCCAGCCACGACCCACATGTAGCACAAACCAAAGGAGGGGAATGGAGGAGGGGATCTCCAGTTCATCTCTAATCTTGTCCCCTTTGCCGCACAGAGCAACAACCACCACGACTTCGACAGTAGATCTGCGATCCTCCTCTACCATTGGTCTGATCAGCAACATACGAAGCAAAGAGCAACGTTAGGGATGAAAATGATCGGATACAGATACAAATATAGGAGTAACCATATTCTTATCCTTTTTAAAATCCAGATAGGAATACGAATATCACACGAATGTATAAAATGTAAAATCATATCCTCAAAATATGAATACGAATGCAAAATGAATACTGATAATTCGGATATGGATATTTGACGAACGGGTATGAATTAATATATGAATATTGTACATGCCAAAATTTACTTAAAAGCTATAAGACTTTTCGGTTCGTAACAATTTCTAATATATAAAAGTATATTAAATATTTTAATAATGAATATGTGCATATAAAATAACTAAATAATAAAAGGAAATGTAAAGATATAACTAAATAATAAAAGAAAGCTTACCAAACTTACTTCTTTGTGTACCATGTAAGTATTGGTATCATTCGGAATTTGAATATTTGTATTCATATTTTTGTATCCACATTCGTATCATTCAAAAAATGAATATTCATATCTTCAAATATTTGAACTTCATGTTCACATTCATATTCGTCAAAATTGAGGATATTATATTCGTATTCGTATTCGTATTTGGCGAATGTTGAACATTTATTTTCGTATTCACTTTCGTATTCGTATCCATATTCGCCAGATACGAGAAAATGACATCCATATCCTTTATTTGATGAATGCAGATACGAACGGATACATATATATTTGTATTCAATTTTATCCCTAGGCGACGTTCCTTAAGCCATCCGCCCTTTTGTCTAGTATACAACCAAATCCATAACTGCATTGTTGGATGCAGAACGGTGTTTACGTGAGCTCTTCACATGTGTGGATCTTTGCGCAAAGACCCCTAGGAGTCTATCAAGTAGCCGCTACATCCCCATACTGTTGGGCTTGAGCCACATGGACCCCCAACCAATTTACATAGGGACCCCTCCATTTCGTTGTCATTAAAGAAGCACATGTATACGTTACTTCTTTGTTCATTTTATTTAAAGTTTGCATTGTGCCCTCGTTTTTTAGCACAATGACATTATATTTTCACCAAATTGCACAATAAAAATATCATTTTCTTTATCAATTAAATCTCTATTACCAAAAGCTTGGTATGCACTTTTGTGATGCTTGATTAAAAAAATGACGAAGCATTCTCCCACTTAAAGTAGGGTCAGCTACATGGATTCTTGCTCAAATCCATATTGAAAGATCCGACTATTTTTTACGTTGGCTGTCGGCTACTTAACGCAACTCCCACAAGGGGGGATTTGAACCCTGGTCTTTTGGGTGGTAGACACACTGCACTACCACCAGGCCATGGGTTTTTTGTGATGCTTAATTGATTTAATAAAATTATTTAAGTAAAAATCAGAAATATTTAGACCATTTGCATCGTAGATTTTGTATTAAATCACTCTTTGATTTATAAACCCTTGAAAAATTGGCGATTGAGTGTTTAAATGTACTGAACATCGTACCTAATTTTCAAGGGACATAGGTGTGTTTGTTGCTTAAAATAAATTGTTGAGTGATATTTGAATTAGGTTTTTGAGTAGGTCTGTGGATCTCTTTTTTTAAAATTTGAAGTCTCTTGATTTGGTTATTAACATACCTATTTGAGATAATTTTGTTTTACCTAATTGCTTTGTAGACAAGTTGACAAGTCACATTCAGGATGCGTTACCTTAGTGTATGTTATTTGCTGATGATATTGTGTTGATTGACGAGACTAGAGATAGCGTAAATGAGAAGCTTGAGGTCTGGAGACATGCTTTGGAGACTCAATGATTTCGTATAAGTAGGGCTAAGATAGAATATATGTAGTGCACCTTTGATGGAAGCAATGGTGAAGGAATCAAGGTGAAGATTGGTGTCGATAACATTCGGAAGAGAGATTCTTTTTGATATCTGGGATCTATTTTGCAACATGATGGGAAAATTGATGGAGATGTTACTAATAGAATAAATGCAGGCTGGCTAAAGTAGAGATGAGCCTCTGCTGTCCTTTGTGATAAGAAAATTCCTTTAAAAATTAAAGGAAAGTTTTACAAAGCAATCGCGAGACCTGCTATGCTCTATGGATCTAAATGTTGGCATGTGAACCATATACATGCGCAGAGAATGGCTGTAGCAGAAATGAAAATGCTAAGGTGGATGTGTGGATACAGGTAAAGATTGGATTCAGAATGATGCAATCAGAATGAAAGTTGGTGTAGCTCCGATCGATGATAAGATGCGAGAAAACCGCTTAAGATGATTTGGTCATTTGCAAAGAAGGTCAACTGATGCACCAGTTAGGAGATGCGAGTATTGAGATGTTGAGCCGGCTAAGAGAGGGCGAGGACGGCCCAAGAAGTGTTGGAAAGAGACTATACGAAGGGATCTTAGTTTTTTGGATATAAGCCCGAGATTGACCCAAGATAGTTATGAATGGAGGCGAAGAATCCATGTAGCCGACCCTACTTAATTGTGGGAAAAGGCTTTGTTGTTGTTGTGATTGCTTGGTGGATTTATTAGAAATTGATTATCCAAATTCACTTTGTTTCATTTAAAAATTCATAAAAATCATATATTGTCCGAAAATTCTAAAAATTTTAGACCAAGCGCATTTCATCATATTTTAACTTCTACCCAAATTACAGAATTTTCTCATATTGTTTGAATAAAAAATTGCACAAAAACCCAAACACTTTGTTGATTTTTCACGCATGCATCTTATGCCCTAAAAATCTAAAAGAAATGTGCATCAATGAATTAGGTTTCCAATGCATCATTGAATTAGGTTTCTAGAAAAAATAGTGGTTGGCTTAATTGGATTCATTTCACATCAAAATTAATCTAGCTAAGTTTGCTTGTTGTTTAAAAAAACCAAATTCATTTGTATTGCATTCTTGCATTTCTTTTGCATAAAAAAACCAAAAAATATTCTTCTCCTTGAAAACCAAGCACTAAGTGATTTGAATTGAGCTTTAGCATGTATTTGCTTTCTTGAGTCGACCCTGGGGCTTTCCCAGGTTAAAAATACATAGAACCACACACTTTGCTTTCCTTCAGTTGAAGGTGTTAAAAATAGGAATGCGGAAGCGATTTGATAAACAGAGCACTAAATCAGAAAATATGAAACATGAAGAACGAGATTTTATATGGAACCCTACTCCCTAAGGAGCGGGATAAAATCACGAGAGAAGGCCTCAAAGGGCCATATGCTTCATTGCTTTTTCTCATCTGAATACAATGGTTGTGGGGGTCTATATATAGCCCCCATGGAGCCTCCGCATCCCACAACTGGTAGATGTGTGACCAAACAACTGGATGGGATAAATGGATCCTGGAGAGATCTATTACCCATCTCCCACATAAGTGACGCATAACCAAATACTCCAACGCTCCCCCTCAAGCTGGAGCATGCAATGCTCAGCTTGGACACTCAGAAGGAAATCTCAACTCATAGTACATGACACTACAAACAATATCAACTCAACGCACATAACTGTCAGTTGCTATCGAGGACGTTGCTTCTCATACCGTGCAGGTTAGGAGGACGAACGGGCTGGCGTGTGAGTCAAACTGGGTGTACTCTGTACTGCACCTATCAAAGTCACCAACTGAAAATGAGTCTCCACATGAAGAACTCTTGCCCTCCACAATATGTGGACAACTGCTCCATCTCTGAAAAGGGCCGAAACAAAGAGCATCGCTGGTTATCCATACGCAGACCTCTGAAGATGGGTCTTTCTCATAAGGACCTCGAAGTAGGTTCACTCTCAAAGGAACCTCGGAAGGATCTCATACTAGAGTTCACGATCGCTGGATAATGGAGTCTGAAAAGGTCTCCTCGTCGGAAAACTTGGTCTCTCCCATGCGACACAGAGAATGGTACTCTACTCTGGAATCCCTATGAAACTACATGAAAACCCAAGCCAATATGGCATAGGATATGGTATTCTACTCTGGAGACCCTACGGATCACATGAAAACCCTGTCCGAAAACAAGAATGTTGGGGACCGCACAAAAGATGGCGAACATATGCTCATCTGAGAAGAAGACGACATACATGTGCGTGTCTGAACTGAAAACTCAGAACCAATCTGAGTTCGAGTCTGGATATCTGAACTGTAGAGTTTGGATATCTGGTTGGTTTGGAATCTGACATCTGAATCTGGAATAGACATGCGACTCTACACAATACTCCACCTTTCTCCCATACTAGTCGGAATATATGTCATCGACTATGTTGGGAGAAGACAATAAAATAGAAAACAAACCAAATAAACCGTCACATTTTTTTCGGCTTTTCTTCTCACATTTTTTTTGAAATTTTTTTAACTTGCGTACGACTTTTCTTTGGATGCTCCTTCCCCCCCTCCCCCTTTTTCTAACTTTCATCCCAATCGGGCTTTTCTCTTTCTACCTCTTTTTTATTTTTATTTTCTTTTGTAAACAACCATTTTTTTAAACAGTTTTTCAGCCCAATTGGGGCCCAAAAGAAGCTCCACTCCCTACTTTTTTGGGTTGCAGTCGAACCCAAACTTTCGGCCCCTTTTTTTTCATAAACACGAAGCATCGTTGGGCTTATCCTCTTGCGCATTCTCTAGGGTTCCAAGGGAACACCCCCCCGTCGAATCGCAATAGAAGAAGGGTTCCCTGAGTTATCGCCTCCTCTGTGCATCGAGAAGGAGTTGCGCGTAAAGGAGCTGATGGTTGGCCGGAGCAGCTGTACTAGGGAGAGCTCGCACGATGCCGCTGGATATGTGTCTTTGCCACTGGATCTTTTCACTGTAGAGGGGTTTTACGCAAGGTGTTTCGGGTTTTTTTTCTTTCGAGAGACACCGGAAGTGCGGCTTCAGGAATAGAGACCTCCGCCTGTGTTGCTGCCGCCATGAGAGATGGAGCTCTGCCTGGGAGCCATATGCAGCTCGGGCGCTTGGAGGATGCGCCACGATGGCACGATGCAGCCTGAATATGGAGAGGGTCACTACGGCTGGGGCACGAGTGCCTAGGAAGAAGGAAGCTAGGACACCGCCGCCTGGCCTGGAGGACTTGCTGCTCGAAGATTCGGTGGTTGGTTGGCGGCGATGGGGTTCCCGTGGAGGCGACACCTCCCCCTGGAACTCCGAGATGGGGGGGTGCCTACGGTTTGTGCAGCCTGCTCTTGCGCGCCGCCTGCGCCCGTGGAATTCTGTCTGGAGAAGATCGAATGAGTTGCGGCACCTGGAGCCACCTGGAACACAAAAGATTGCCGCCAACGAAGGAGATGCCCAGAATTCATATGGAGATTTAGGGTTTTCCTCAGGAACCCCAAAAAAAAATTCTTGATGCCGATCTTGAGAATCGAACTGATTAGGATTGATGAAACCCTAGAATTCTTGATCAGATTTCAAATAATCTTTACGAACAAATCTTCAACATAAACGAATTTCGAACAGAAATAAGAACTTGAAATCCTTGAGAATCGACCCGCTCTGATACCATGTTAAAAATAGGAATGCAGAAGCGATTTGATAAACATAGCACTAAATCAAGAAATATAAAACATGAAGAATGAGATTTTACGTGGAACCCTACTCCCTAAGGAGCGAGATGAAACCACGAGAGAAGGCCTCAGAGGGCCATATGTTTCATTGCTTTTTCTCATCTGAATACAATGGCTGTGGGGGTCTATATATAGCCCCCACAGAGTCTCCACATCCCACAACTGGTAGATGTGGGACTAAACAACTGGATGACATAAATGGATCTTGGAGAGATGCATTTACCCATCTCCGACATAAGTGGCACATAACCAAATACTCCAACAGAAGGCAAATCCACCTCCATGTAATAGAAACCCAGACTCCATGCATTCCCATCTGGAGGGAAGCACACAACAAAACAACCCACATCTCGAGCATCAGCTCATCCTCGAACTGCTCGAGCTGGTCAAATGCATCGAAGGAGCTTGGTCCTTGCAGTGCATGCCGATCTTTGGACATCGATTTCCAGGTCCTAGGAGCAGTTTGTGGTGCACCTTCTGAGACCATCAAAGCCCCTACGAACATCAACTCCCCTTCCCAATTGACCTTGCGCAGCTACAAAGAGTGGAACTACAAAGGCTCCATCAATGAGGAACAATACACGTTCGAGAGATCAAATCTCCGTGCCCACTCATTCTCTGTCCATAGAGCAGCTCGAGCTCCAACCTCTGTAGTAGTAGAGCTTCATCGCACCACCACTGGGCTCCCATGTGTTTCCAGTCGCAAGCCACCTGTAGCACAAAATGAAGGAGAATGGAGGAGGGGATCTCTAGTGCAGCTCTAACATTGTCCCCTCCGCCACATAGAACAACAACAAACATGGCTTCAGCGGCAGATCTCTGATCCTCCTCCGTCATTGGTCTGATCAGCAATATATGAAGCAAAGGGCGGCGTTTATTTATCCATCCGGTCTCTCGTCCAGTAGGCAACCAAATCCAAAATTGCACTGTTGGATGCAGAAGGGTGTTCATGTGTGGATCTTTACACAAAGACCCTTGGGAGTCTATCAATTAGCTACTACATTTCCGACTCCTCGACTCCCCATGCTGTTAAGCTTGAGCCACGTGGACCCCCAACCAATTTACAGTGACCCCTCCATTTCGTGGTAATTAAAGAAGCGCATATATGCGCTATGTGAACCCCTCAGGATCCGGGTACCCGTTTACGACACAATTCGCGAAATTCCATTTATGACATCGCATTTAACAACATAATTTATGGGGAATTTTTTTTCGCAATGAATATATTAACAAGTGACATTCGACATTCACATTCACAACCACAAGATAATAAAGATAAATGTCACCAAGAATTTATTTCATTAACTTTTATTTCATTTTCAACCTTTACAATGTCTGAAAGTACATACAGTATATCCCAAAATCTGACTGAAGAGAAAAGAAGCATATAACATTAACAACCGAACAAAAACTGAGACAAAAAGAATAACATACCGTCTAGTATAGACCTTGTCTCTTGGAACCCTGTATAGCTACTGAACAACAGACTCCTTTCCTGCCATGCGTGCAAGGAAGAAAAGGAGTCACAATTGTGAATACAAACCCGTAGTTTAAAATAATTAACAAGTAATTTAATGTGCAAAAGAGAGCAAGTAGAAAGGTGGAATAAGCACTATTTACATCTACTTGCGTGAGTAAAAAGGTATTCAGGCTTGTAAGCATTTCTCATAAACTCCCATTTTCCCAACACTTTTCATATTTAACATATTTATTTTGTAATCAAATGTAGATAATTATAGGAGTATGCATATATGTATATATCTCTATTATCATATTGACCAGATATCAAATCTGTGGATTTGTCGATGTGGAAGATGGAATAGGAATTACTAAATTCCCAAGTTCAATAGGTAGGCATCAAATTCTTAATTTCAATTGTTTCAGATATAACTCCAGATTATGTAGATAAAGATCATGATTCTTGGTCTTGGAGATCATGTCGTGGAACTTGATGGCTACTTTCTTGTTATTGAGATCGTGTCATGGTTTTCGATAATGGACTGATATGATGATGATGAATTTGATCCTTAATTCTATTTACTCCTTCTAAGTTAGTGGATAGTCTGTGGTCTTGGTCTGTGTGTAACCTCACACTATGACTCTAAGGTATTTAAAAGTACCTTAGGGTTGGGGTGCCTCCGTAGGCATGCGGTGTTGTATAATGCATCCTAACTAAGTTCCCAACACGTCCACTAACTTATAGGGTTTTTGAACCAGATTAAAGTCACTTCTAATCAACTAAATTTTAATTGTGATTTCCTCTAAACCTTCACTGTAACTCTCTCAGATGTACTCTCAATGATGTAGATATAGATGTAGATACGAATGATCTGGATGTAGAATCGCCGTCTGTTGGCGAAAGAAAACTCAAGCGGTGAAGAAGCCTGCAAATGGCTCTTTCGTCTCGCCCTCTAATTGGAAGGCCGGTCCAATAGAGGGATAGGTCTACTCCCCAACTACGCCACTGAGACGGGTGAGAGGGACTTCCTAGAAAAGTCGCTCTAGAAAACTGCCCGACTAGTACGGGCGGACGAGCTCGTACGTAAAACTGAAAACCAAGGATCCCCCGCCTGGGTATCCTAAAAGACAGGGTCAGCGGAACTGGTCTAAAGTCTGGATCCCAACGAGGCGTAAAAACACTGCGAGCTCGCGTAAAAACCGTGAAGAAGACTGGGACCCTAGACCCGCGCATTAAGCGGCCGCTGCCCTAACTGGGCTTCCTTTCCTCCGCCCAGGTGAGAGTCACCGCGCTCTCGCACGGTCAGGTGCAAAAGTCACCATGACTGGCACAATTAATTGATATCCTGATCCACCATCATACATGTTTGATTTCTAAATCCCTCCTTAATCTTCTATGTGATCAATTTTACAGATCTTGTTATCTTGTCAATGATTCTAATCGTAATGATTTATGGTTAGCAGATCTCAAATAAAAGATTGTCTTATGAAATTGATTAGACCTTGGATCATTTAATGTAAAGTATATAAGGACTATATTTACAATTAAGAGAAAACATGTGAGAAATTAAGAAATTAAGTCGGGATATAGCTCTAGTACTGGTTAATATGATTTCCTACTATCAGATGGTCTCTCTATGATTGACTGATTGAAAGTACAACTAATAGTAATGCAATTCTAAACTATTGGTTGGATCTAAGAAATGAAGAGATACCTACAATATGTCTTGATCTTGATTTATGATACTTGACATACTAATCACAGTTGTTCTTATCCCTCACCAATTTCATGGCATCCAAAATAACCTTTTTAAAGGTTTCTTATTTTATGTATAGATTGAAATAGGTCTCTCCATAATTGTTGGTTCTGCTACAAGTGAGGATTTCTGGGTCACACTAGAAGTCTGGAATGACTAAGATTCATAAAACCAACCTCTTCATTTCAAAGTCACAATGCATTTAAGATATTTCCCATAATAGGGCTATTGAATCATTTTAATTCTAGTTAATGGGTGTGCCACCGATATACAACCCCTTGCACTCTATTTGCCTTTTCTCACCGTTGTCATTAACACTCCTCTATTGGCGGCTGGAATATAAGAAATTTGAAGAGGGACTCTATTAGGGTCTTCCATACTCCTAATTCATTGACCCCATGCTATTGCAACTTTAATTAACTATATATATATATGTGTATGTTCGGGATGTTATTGATTGAGTATATAAAATTCCATGAAGGTATAGATATCATGTGCTAACCTTGGAAATTTAAGATGGACATCCGTCATGAACATATATTAATAGAAAGTTATTCACACCAGATAGACTTGTATGCATTTGCTTTACTTTTACATTAAATAGGTGAAAATGATGATTTCTCAAGATTATCTTTCATCCATAAAACCGGCCCTAGGAGAAGAGATGTTTTTGCTCCCTGAAACATTAAGCTTCAAGAGAAAAATAATTAAAGGCCTAAATCATATGGCCTGGTTTTCTTCTTATCTTATATGCGCTCCATTTTCTGTTCTTTTTAAAGCTATCTTCATATGTTCAGATGGCGAATATTGAATGATCCAACTCTAAATTTCCCATTGATACGGATGTTGTTCAAGTTCAAGTAAATTAACCGTTCTGTACCTTCTATCTCTCTGATTTAATATTATTTTCCATAATCTCGGTTCAGTTAAAAAAATCATCTGGAAATGTCTTTCAAATTTCCATTTGTTGAGATTGTCTTTATCCAAACCAATCTCCTGATCAAAGAATGCTACTGTTATAACATGATTAGGTATTATGGAGATTAAAGATAATAAAACTGACATCAATTAAATTGCAGCAATAAGGATTTATGTATAACAATTAATATCACACAATAAATCTCAAATTCTGTAGTAGCTTACTTAAGAATTTCCATTTAACATGAAATCAGAAAGTGAAGGAAAGAAGTATGTCTGGCAGCAAGAGGAGAGGAGGGGAATGTACCTCTTTTGGGTCTCAAATTGAAGATCAAGTTTTGCATGCAATAAGGAAGGTTGCAGCAACCTCCAGGGAATGAAAGACAACAGCTTCAGCTGCTGTTTTTGCTCCTGACAGTGGCTGGACAGCAGCAATGGAGGTCTTCCGACAAGGGTTAATATCTGAAATTTGGTGGGAATGAGAGCAGAGACTCTCCTCTTCTCTCGGCTGGGAAATTTTGGAAGAAATGAGAAGTGTGTTGGGTTTTATAGAAAAAGGACAGGTCTTAAATCAGCCAGGTGTGAGGGAAAATTATGCCAAGTGGACATAAGATAGGGCCATTTGGAGAAAACAAGAACTACAATAGTTAATTGTAGTTGCCAACGTCTGCTACAGCAGACAGTTATTTTAAATTTTTTTTTAACGAGTCTGCTACAGTAGCAGAACTTTAAAGTTTTGTTAATTAATTATTATTATTATTTCTTTGATATACAAAAGTGGATCGTATTTACACCTCGGGCTTCGGATTTTGACGCATAATAGCTCGTTTTGACCGTCTCTAAACGATGATCAAAATGAGTACAATATTGATATACTTTCGGTTGGGTTTTGAACCCCCGAAATTTTCGGATACGGTTTTTGTTTAAGATTAAATTTTGTAATTTAAAATATCATATGACCTCCGATTGACAAACGGTCGATTCCGTTGGTCTCGTGTCGTCGAATCGGATCTAATGATGGTCTCGGTTTGTTTTGCGGTTTCCGAATTTGCGTCGCGGCTTTTCGCGGCGCGCGATACGGTGTGACCGATTTTCGGTCGATTTCGCCCGAACGACTTTTGATTCATGATCAATTGGTCGTTTTAGGTTGTTTAGTATTTACCGACAACGTTTTTGGGTTCATTAGACCCAAAATCGGACGAGTTCGGGTTACGCGAATTCCCGGATGTTACAATTATAAAAACCTCAAAGGGAGTCTCGTCCTCGAGACTCGAGTCAAGGTTAATAGGTATCTTGTTTGGATTTAATATGGTCATAAAAACCTCAAAGGGTTTTGAACCCATAAAACCTCAAAGAGAAGACAAGCCATATCTTTATAATGTATCTAATTACAAAAGCCTGTTTTGATGCTTACATCAGAAAAGCTGCGGGTATCGTGCCCGCATGTCGGCTTCGGTCTCCCACGTCGCCTCTTTGACGTCGTGCCGGTGCCACAAAACTTTGACCAATGAAATTTCCTTGTTGCGAAGCTTCTTCTCAGCGCGGTCAAGTATCTGGACTGGCTTCTCCTCATAAGTCAGATCCGGCTCTACATCGAGATTCTCGTAACTGATAATATGTCGAGGGTCATGCACATACTTCCTCAGATTGGATATGTGGAAAACATCATGAATAGCTGAAAGATATGGAGGAAGGGCTACTCCGTATGCCACTTTCCCCACTCTAGCCAGAATCTCAAAAGGTCCAACATATCGCGGCGCCAACTTGCCACGAACACCGAATCTCTGCACTCCCTTCATGGGAGATACTCGCAAAAATACCCAATCTCCAACCTATAATTGATAGGAATGTCATTAATATGAGGTTAAGTAAATTTTTTAAATAAAGGAAGAGAAGGAGATTGGATACCTGGAATTCCAAATCTCTTCTCCGACGATCTGCATAACTCTTCTGGCGACTCTGTGCCGTCAGAAGCCTCCGTCTCACAAGATCAACAGCTCTCGCAGTCTCCTCCAAGAGATCCACGGAATATAAAGCATGATCACCTACCTCACGCCAACTGAGAGGCGTGAGGCATCTCCGCCCGTATAGGGCTTCGAATGGTGCCATGCCAATACTTGAGTGATAGCTGTTGTTGTACGTGAATTCCACCAAAGGCAAATGGTCCTTCCAGGACCCTTTCCACTCTAAAGTGCATGCACGAAGTAGATCCTCAAGCGTCTGAATGGTGCGCTCACTCTGACCGTCAGTTTGTGGATGATATGCAGAACTCATCTTCAGCTCTGTCTGTAGTGCTGACATGAACTGATGCCAATAATGAGATGTAAATCTCGAATCCCTGTCAGACACCACCTCACGTGGTATACCATGCAGTCTGATGATGTTCTGCACATAGAGCTTGGCCAATCTGGATGGAGTGTAAGTCGTGTTGACAGGTATGAAATGGGCTGACTTGGTCAACCTATCAACAACGACCCATATAGAATCATGGCCACCTGGTGTCTTTGGCAGACCTGTGACAAAATCCATAGAAATGCTCTCCCACTTCCACTCGGGAATGGGGAGAGACTGCAGTAATCCTGGTGGTCTCCTGTGCTCAGCCTTGACCATCTGACAGGTCATGCATCTGCTAACATGTAGTGCCACATCGCGCTTCATTCCATCCCACCAGAAATGTCGACGCAGATCACGGTACATCTTCGTACTGCCTGGATGGATAGATAACCGTGAACTGTGTGCCTCATCGAGAATGTCTCTGCGAAGCTGCTCATCATTGGGTACAACGACCCGTCCTGCCTTCCATAAAATAGACTCCATCACAACAAAGTCATCAAATTCATCCTTGATGGCGCGCATGTATCTATCTCGGATCCAAGGATCGGTCTTCTGGCCCTCAACAATACGATCCCAAAGACTGCTGTATCGTGGAGGCACGGCGGTAGAAATGGATGCGCTCTCCTGAGGATGCCAATCGGTCAGAGCAGCAAGCGTATCCCATGTATATAGCCAGTTCGCCGTACCATCAGCATGCGCTCTCCTGCTAAGTGCATCAGCCACCACGTTTCCCTTACCGGGATGGTAAGAGATCGTGCAATCATAATCCTTCAGCAATTCGAGCCATCTACGCTGCCTCATGTTCAGCTCCTTCTGATCAAAGATGTACTTTAGGCTCTTGTGATCTGTGAAAATCTCGAAGTTCACCCCATATAGATAGTGGCGCCAGATCTTCAAGGCGAAGACAACTGCCGCCAACTCTAAGTCATGTGTGGGGTAGTTCCGCTCGTGCGGTCTCAACTGCCGTGATGCGTAAGCAATCACCTGTCCTCTTTGCATCAACACTGCTCCCAGACCTTCTCCAGATGCATCAGTTTATACTGCATAATCCTGAGTACCCGAAGGAAGAGCAAGAATAGGCGCTGTAGTCAACCTCTCCTTCAGTGTCTGGAAGGCCTGCTCACATGAATCGTTCCAAATGAATGGAACTCCCTTCTGCGTCAATTGTGTCAATGGACGGACGATGCGTGAAAATCCGCTGACGAAGCGTCTGTAATAACCTGCTAGTCCGAGAAAGCTCCGAATCTGAGTAACTGTCTTGGGCTGCTCCCAAGACATAACTGCATCTATCTTCGCAGGATCAACTGCAATGCCTGCTCCAGAAATGATGTGCCCCAAAAATGAGACCTGGGATAACCAGAACTCGCACTTGCTCAACTTGGCATATAGCTTGTGCTCCCTCAATGTATCCAAAACAATTCGTAGATCATTCGCATGATCCCATTCATTCCGTGAATAGATAAGCACATCATCGATGAACACCACTACAAACTTGTCCAAGTATGGACGGAAGATACGGTTCATCATATCCATGAAAGCCGCAGGTGCATTGGTGAGCCCAAACGGCATCACCACAAACTCATAGTGTCCATAGCGAGTCCTGAAGGCTGTCTTCGGAATATCTGACTCGCGAATCCTCAACTGATGGTAACCTGAGCGAAGATCGATCTTCGAGAAAACCGAAGATCCCTGGAGCTGGTCAAACAAATCATCGATACGTGGCAAAGGATAACGGTTTTTTACCGTTCTCTTGTTCAACTGCCTGTAATCGATGCATAGTCTCATGGATCCATCCTTCTTCTTGACAAATAGAACCGGAGCACCCCAAGGTGAAGTGCTCGGCCTCACAAATCCCAAATCAAGCAACTCCTGCAACTGCACCTTCAGCTCCCTCAACTCGGCTGGTGCCATGCGATATGGTGCCATAGAGATCGGCTGTGTATCGGGCAGCAATGTGATCTCGAACTCGATCTCTCTCTCAGGAGGTAGCCCTGGTAGCTCATCAGGAAATACGTCAGGGTATTCTGAGACTACTCGGATGTCCTGTATCATCGGCTCCTGATCAGACACCTCCCGAACAAAAGCAAGATATGAATCGCAACCCTGGTCAACAAGTCGCTGGGCTCGCAATACTGAAATGTACTCCATGGTGGAGTCATGTGTAGTACCATCAAAAGTGAACTCGGGTAGATCTGGAATCTTGAAGACAACCGTCTTCCTAAAGCAATCAACAAGTACATGATGAACGGATAACCAATCCATGCCCAAAATCAAGTCGAACTCATCAAGCTGTAAGAGTAGACAATATGCGATCATCTTGTGACCGCCAATCAGTACGGGCAATTGCCTGACTATCAGGGAAATGATAAACAACTGGCCACCTGGCCCTTGTATGTGATATGGGGAAGAGAGTCTCAGAGACTCTACCTAACGAAACAAGTAACCTCGAAGAAAGACATTGATCGGTAATGTCTCCATTCGTGACATCGGTAACATCTGATTGGTCAAGTAGATGGAGTGGTCGTGTCTGCTCGCTGCGACCCAGATGGTCGAGCGGAATCTGTGCAACGTCCGACAAGTGCTCCTCCTAATGTAGTCGATAGAGATGAGCGAGCACTGCCAGAGAATGTCGAACCTGTAGGTCGAAACCGTCTGTCTGACCTCTGCTGCTGAAATGGTCGACGTATCGGTCCAAAAGATCGTCGCGGTCTAGGCGCTGCTCCAGACGAGCTCTCGAAACGTCTCCCCCTGATGTCCTCGAACTTCTCCGCAGCATCGGTAGCCTCGGAGATAGAAGTGATGTGTAGTCCTGCCAGCTTCTCCTGCACCTCCTCGCGCATGCCGCCAATGAACTTCTCCAGATTCTCCTCTGGAAATGCGCCAGCTGCTCGGGTATGTCGTGATAGCTCTGTGTATCTGATGAAATAATCTCTGGCGGTCATCTGTCCCTGACGAAGCTCTGCAAACAGTCGGCGCTGGGACTCCTTCCACTTCGCAGAAAAGAAGTGGGCTCGGAACTTCGTCTCGAAATCGTTCCAAGTAGGCTCTCGGCCTAACTCGGACGCTACGGCCTCCCACCATCGCTCGGCGAAGTCTGTCAGTGAATACTCTACGAAAGATAGCCACGTGTCTCGTGGCGCATGAATTGCCCTGAGCACCTTCATCACTCTCTTCAACCACTGCTCAGCATCATCTGGTGAACCTGTGCCCTCGAACAGGGGTATGTTGGCCCGCTGATAAGAAGTGAAGACTGACTGGTGCCTGTGAATGGCTGAATACTCGTGTGCATCTTCGCCAGCAAAGTCAACAGGGTCCTGCTCCCTGTCCAAGTCTGCATCCTCCTGAGCTCCATGCTCTAGTATGTCCTCTAGTGCATCATCAGGGTGAGGCTGCTCTACCTCAACAGACTGGTGCTGGTCCTGCCGTGTTCCATCCCGAGATGGATGGTACGTGAAATCTGACAGATCCTCAAACCTCATCTCTATGTCCGTCTGCCTGTCAGCAATCTCGGTCTGCTGGGCCAATATCTGCTCCTGCTGGCCTCTCATAGCAGCCTGCTGCTGCTGAAGATCAGTAAGTGCGCTCAGTATGCGTGCCAGCTGATCAGAAGTATCCTGACCTGGTCGAGATGCCATGGCTCTGCATGAGAACCATAATTAGTCATAAAATGCCATAGACATACACTTATCGTAAATGCTTTTCTCTCTTGGGATATAATATGAAAATTAATGAAATTGGTGACATCTGTGGTTATAGAATATGAATGTCATATTTCCCTTCTCGAACTCACGACAAGTCGGAAGACTGTCGCTATTCGAGAACTTAATGCGATCGGAATTGAAATACTGCGAATATGCGTATCGGGGTACCACTGCTCTGATACCAAACTGTGAACCCCTCAGGATCCGGGTACCCGTTTACGACACAATTCGCGAAATTCCATTTATGACATCGCATTTAACAACATAATTTATGGGGAATTTTTTTTTTCGCAATGAATATATTAACAAGTGACATTCGACATTCACATTCACAACCACAAGATAATAAAGATAAATGTCACCAAGAATTTATTTCATTAACTTTTATTTCATTTTCAACCTTTACAATGTCTGAAAGTACATACAGTATATCCCAAAATCTGACTGAAGAGAAAAGAAGCATATAACATTAACAACCGAACAAAAACTGAGACAAAAAGAATAACATACCGTCTAGTATAGACCTTGTCTCTTGGAACCCTGTATAGCTACTGAACAACAGACTCCTTTCCTGCCATGCGTGCAAGGAAGAAAAGGAGTCACAATTGTGAATACAAACCCGTAGTTTAAAATAATTAACAAGTAATTTAATGTGCAAAAGAGAGCAAGTAGAAAGGTGGAATAAGCACTATTTACATCTACTTGCGTGAGTAAAAAGGTATTCAGGCTTGTAAGCATTTCTCATAAACTCCCATTTTCCCAACACTTTTCATATTTAACATATTTATTTTGTAATCAAATGTAGATAATTATAGGAGTATGCATATATGTATATATCTCTATTATCATATTGACCAGATATCAAATCTGTGGATTTGTCGATGTGGAAGATGGAATAGGAATTACTAAATTCCCAAGTTCAATAGGTAGGCATCAAATTCTTAATTTCAATTGTTTCAGATATAACTCCAGATTATGTAGATAAAGATCATGATTCTTGGTCTTGGAGATCATGTCGTGGAACTTGATGGCTACTTTCTTGTTATTGAGATCGTGTCATGGTTTTCGATAATGGACTGATATGATGATGATGAATTTGATCCTTAATTCTATTTACTCCTTCTAAGTTAGTGGATAGTCTGTGGTCTTGGTCTGTGTGTAACCTCACACTATGACTCTAAGGTATTTAAAAGTACCTTAGGGTTGGGGTGCCTCCGTAGGCATGCGGTGTTGTATAATGCATCCTAACTAAGTTCCCAACACGTCCACTAACTTATAGGGTTTTTGAACCAGATTAAAGTCACTTCTAATCAACTAAATTTTAATTGTGATTTCCTCTAAACCTTCACTGTAACTCTCTCAGATGTACTCTCAATGATGTAGATATAGATGTAGATACGAATGATCTGGATGTAGAATCGCCGTCTGTTGGCGAAAGAAAACTCAAGCGGTGAAGAAGCCTGCAAATGGCTCTTCCGTCTCGCCCTCTAATTGGAAGGCCGGTCCAATAGAGGGATAGGTCTACTCCCCAACTACGCCACTGAGACGGGTGAGAGGGACTTCCTAGAAAAGTCGCTCTAGAAAACTGCCCGACTAGTACGGGCGGACGAGCTCGTACGTAAAACTGAAAACCAAGGATCCCCCGCCTGGGTATCCTAAAAGACAGGGTCAGCGGAACTGGTCTAAAGTCTGGATCCCAACGAGGCGTAAAAACACTGCGAGCTCGCGTAAAAACCGTGAAGAAGACTGGGACCCTAGACCCGCGCATTAAGCGGCCGCTGCCCTAACTGGGCTTCCTTTCCTCCGCCCAGGTGAGAGTCACCGCGCTCTCGCACGGTCAGGTGCAAAAGTCACCATGACTGGCACAATTAATTGATATCCTGATCCACCATCATACATGTTTGATTTCTAAATCCCTCCTTAATCTTCTATGTGATCAATTTTACAGATCTTGTTATCTTGTCAATGATTCTAATCGTAATGATTTATGGTTAGCAGATCTCAAATAAAAGATTGTCTTATGAAATTGATTAGACCTTGGATCATTTAATGTAAAGTATATAAGGACTATATTTACAATTAAGAGAAAACATGTCAGAAATTAATAAATTAAGTCGGGATATAGCTCTAGTACTGGTTAATATGATTTCCTACTATCAGATGGTCTCTCTATGATTGACTGATTGAAAGTACAACTAATAGTAATGCAATTCTAAACTATTGGTTGGATCTAAGAAATGAAGAGATACCTACAATATGTCTTGATCTTGATTTATGATACTTGACATACTAATCACAGTTGTTCTTATCCCTCACCAATTTCATGGCATCCAAAATAACCTTTTTAAAGGTTTCTTATTTTATGTATAGAATGAAATAGGTCTCTCCATAATTGTTGGTTCTGCTACAAGTGAGGATTTCTGGGTCACACTAGAAGTCTGGAATGACTAAGATTCATAAAACCAACCTCTTCATTTCAAAGTCACAATGCATTTAAGATATTTCCCATAATAGGGCTATTGAATCATTTTAATTCTAGTTAATGGGTGTGCCACCGATATACAACCCCTTGCACTCTATTTGCCTTTTCTCACCGTTGTCATTAACACTCCTCTATTGGCGGCTGGAATATAAGAAATTTGAAGAGGGACTCTATTAGGGTCTTCCATACTCCTAATTCATTGACCCCATGCTATTGCAACTTTAATTAAGTATATATATATATATATGTGTATGTTCGGGATGTTATTGATTGAGTATATAAAATTCCATGAAGGTATAGATATCATGTGCTAACCTTGGAAATTTAAGATGGACATCCGTCATGAACATATATTAATAGAAAGTTATTCACGCCAGATAGACTTGTATGCATTTGCTTTACTTTTACATTAAATAGGTGAAAATGATGATTTCTCAAGATTATCTTTCATCCATAAAACCGGCCCTAGGAGAAGAGATGTTTTTGCTCCCTGAAACATTAAGCTTCAAGAGAAAAATAATTAAAGGCCTAAATCATATGGCCTGGTTTTCTTCTTATCTTATATGCGCTCCATTTTCTGTTCTTTTTAAAGCTATCTTCATATGTTCAGATGGCGAATATTGAATGATCCAACTCTAAATTTCCCATTGATACGTATGTTGTTCAAGTCAAGTAAATTAACCGTTCTGTACCTTCTATCTCTCTGATTTAATATTATTTTCCATAATCTCGGTTCAGTTAAAAAAATCATCTGGAAATGTCTTTCAAATTTCCATTTGTTGAGATTGTCTTTATCCAAACCAATCTCCTGATCAAAGAATGCTACTGTTATAACATGATTAGGTATTATGGAGATTAAAGATAATAAAACTGACAACAATTAAATTGCAGCAATAAGGATTTATGTATAACAATTAATATCACACAATAAATCTCAAATTCTGTAGTAGCTTACTTAAGAATTTCCATTTAACATGAAATCAGAAAGTGAAGGAAAGAAGTATGTCTGGCAGCAAGAGGAGAGGAGGGGAATGTACCTCTTTTGGGTCTCAAATTGAAGATCAAGTTTTGCATGCAATAAGGAAGGTTGCAGCAACCTCCAGGATGAAAGACAACAGCTTCAGCTGCTGTTTTTGCTCCTGACAGTGGCTGGACAGCAACAATGGAGGTCTTCCGACAAGGGTTAATATCTGAAATTTGGTGGGAATGAGAGCAGAGACTCCTCTTCTCTCGGCTGGGAAATTTTGGAAGAAATGAGAAGTGTGTTGGGTTTTATATAGAAAAAGGACAGGTCTTAAATCAGCCAGGTGTGAGGGAAAATTATGCCAAGTGGACATAAGATAGGGCCATTTGGAGAAAACAAGAACTACAATAGTTAATTGTAGTTGCCAACGTCTGCTACAGCAGACAGCTATTTTAAATTTTTTTTTAACGAGTCTGCTACAGTAGCAGAACTTTAAAGTTTTGTTAATTAATTATTATTATTATTTCTTTGATATACAAAAGTGGATCGTATTTACACCTCGGGCTTCGGATTTTGACGCATAATAGCTCGTTTTGACCGTCTCTAAACGATGGTCAAAATGAGTACAATATTGATATACTTTCGGTTGGGTTTTGAACCCCCGAAATTTTCGGATACGGTTTTTGTTTAAGATTAAATTTTGTAATTTAAAATATCATATGACCTCCGATTGACGAACGGTCGATTCCGTTGGTCTCGTGTCGTCGAATCGGATCTAATGATGGTCTCGGTTTGTTTTGCGGTTTCCGAATTTGCGTCGCGGCTTTTCGCGGCGCGCGATACGGTGTGACCGATTTTCGGTCGATTTCGCCCGAACGACTTTTGATTCATGATCAATTGGCCGTTTTAGGTTGTTTAGTATTGACCGACAACGTTTTTGGGTTCATTAGACCCAAAATCGGACGAGTTCGGGTTTACGCGAATTCCCGGATATTACACGCTATTTCTTTGTCTGTTTTTATTTAAAGTTTGCATTGCACCCTTTGTTTTTTAGCACAATTTTGGGCATCATATTTTCGTCAAATTGCACAATAAAAAATATCATTTTCTTTATCAATCAATTCTCTAGTATCAGAAGCTTGGTATGCATTTTTGTGATGCTTGATTGATTTAATAAAATTATTTTATGTGAATTTAGAATTGTCTTGACCATTTGCATTCTGGATTTTATATTTTGTATTATGTCACTCTTTGCTCTATAAATCCATGAAACATTAACTGAATGTTCAAATGTAATGAACATTGCGATCTAAGTTTCAAGGCATATAGATGTACTTGTTGCTTAAAATAAATTGCTGAGTGATATTTAAATTGGGTTTTTGAGTAGGTCTATGGATCTCTTTTTATCAAAATATCAAGTTTCCTGATTTTAATAACATACCTATCTGAGATAATTTTGGTTTGCCTTGATATTGCTTTGTGGATTTCTTAGAAATTGATTACATAAATTCACTTCGTTTCATTTAAAAATTCTTAAAAGTTTCATATATTGTCCGAAAATTCCAAAAAATTAGAATAATCGCATTTCATCATTTTTAAGTTCTATCCGAATTTCACTATTTTCTCATACTATTTGAATAAAAAATTGCATAAAAACTCAAACATTTTGTTAATTTTTCATACATGCAACTTATGCCCTAAAAATCATTAAAAAATATGCTTTATGTGCATCATTGAATTAGATTTCCACGAAAAATAATGTTGGCTAAATTAGATTCATTTCACATCAAAATTAATTTATCTAATTTTGCTTATTTTCTAAAGAAACCAAGTTCATTTACATTGCATTCTTGCATTTCTTTTGCATAAAAAACTAAAAATATTATTTTCCTTGAAAACCAAACACTAAGTGATCTGAATTGATCTTTATCGTGTGTTTGCTTCCTTGAGTCGACCATAGGGCTTGCCCATCTTAGAAATATACAGAACCACACACTCTGCTTAATTGCTTGGTATTTATCTTGTGTTTTTTATTGAATTCCGATTGCCCGACTACAACAAAATTTCACATAATTACATAGGTGATAATCAGCTCATCATTCCTCTTTGCAGGTCTCAAGAGTTGGGCCTCTCCTACACGTGAACCTTGAGAATGGCCTCTCCCATTTTTCTTATAGGACATGGTGCCAGTTCGCTTATATATGGGCCTTGGAGAAGAGATTGCTTTTGTTGAGGAGCTACGAGTAGATGATGGATGCAGTAGAAATCCTGTAACTATATGTCTTAACAGAAAAATATGCCCTGCTCTCACTCCCCCTTTCTCCCATACTTGATATAATAAGAACATACATCATCAAGTTGGGAGAAACAAAACACGATGCAATTTTTTTGCTCCTCTTTTTTTCCTGCACAACTTTTTATACGATCGCCTCCTTTTTTTCAAAAGAACTCTCTTTTTTTCTCACAAATCATGGTCTTCTTTTTTTATTAAGACTCACATGCCCTCTTTTTTTTCTCTTAGCCTAATTGGATCCGTAAACTCATGTTGCATTCTTCCTTTTTTTAAATGCAGCAGATCCTCTTTTTTTCCTTAAAAAAACAGCCCACTTTGGGCCCAATAGCAATGCCTCTTCCCTTTCTTTTTTTAAAATAAAACAGAAGCAAGCAACACATGGGGCTCCTGGCTTATTAAAGCCAAGTACACGGGTCTCATCTTGGAATGACTAGGGTTCCACTCGAAAGGAATCCATCTTGCTTTGCCATCGCGTGAAGAAGAGGTAACTTGCCTTTTCGCCTCTCGATGGAGATGGAGAAGAGCACCGCCATTCTATTGGGACTTCGGGAGGTCGTGCAACATGTCGAGCAATCACACATCAACGGGGTCTTCGGGAGGAGGATGCACGATCGTGGGATCCTAGAGGAGGTGATGCACAGAGGGGCTTCAACGATGTGGGGGGGGGGGAGTTGGCAGTGTAGCATCCGGTTTCCAATCAAACCCCGAACTCGTCCGATTTTGGGTCCAATGAACCCAATAACATTGACGGTCAATACTAAACAACCTAAAACGACCAATTAGTAGTGAATCAAAAGTTGTTCGGGTGAAATCAATCAAAAATCGGTCACTTCGTCTTGCGCACCGCGAAAAAGCCGCGACGCAAATTCGGAAACCACGAAACGAATCGAGACCGTCATTAGATCCGATTCGACGACACGAGACCAACGGAATCGACCGTTCGTCAATCGGAGGTCATATGATATTTTAAATTACAAAATTTAATCTTAAACAAAATTCGTATCCGAAAATTTCGGGTATTCAAAACTCAACCGAAAGTATATCAATATCATACTTATTTTGATCGTCGTTCAGAGACGGTCAAATAGATATATTGTGTGTCGAAATCCGACACTCGAGGCGCGCACACGCACGACTTTTACAATTTTTACAAAAAGAATATATATATATAATTACATATATATATAATTTTACTGTTTTACAGTAGCCAGCAGTGCTATGTAAAAAAAAATAAATAAAAGTTTATATTACTGTATCTGGATTCCAGCAAAAAAAAAATTTTCCCCATAAAAACTATGCTTTTAATGCGATGTCATAAATGAAATTTCGCGAATTGTGTCGTAAACGGGTACCCGGATCCCGGGGGTTCACAGTTTGGTATCAGAGCAGTGGTACCCCGATACGCACATTCGCAGTACTACTATTCCGATCGCATTAAGTTCTCAGATAGAGACAGTCTCCCGACTTGTCGTGAGTCCGAGAAGGGAAATATGACATTCGAATTAAATAACCACAGATGTCACCAGTTTCATTAATTTTCATAGTATATCCCAAGAAGAGAAAAAAGCATTTATGATAAGTATCTGTGAATGGCACAGATTCCGCTCGACCATCTGGGTCGCAGCGAGCAGATAGACCATATGCAGAACCATGGCATCCCGACCAGGCCAGGAGATAACTGACCAGCTAGCACACACACTGACTGCTCTTATCGAGCTTTCCACGTTTTATTAGATTCTGGAGCGACACACATTTTCCTTGCTTTGTGGTTACTGCTTCTTTAGATAGAGTCGCATAGACTCTCTCTTCTCCATATCACATCCGAGGGCCAAGTGGCCAGTTGTTTGTCATTTCTCTAATAGTCAGGCACTTGCCCGTATTGATTGGCGGTCACGAGATGATCGCAGATTATCTACTTCTACAGCTTGATGAGTTCGACTTGATTTTGGGCATGGATTGGTTATCCGCTCATCATGCACTTGTTGATTGCTTTAGGAAGACGGTTGTCTTCAGGATTCCAGATCTGCCCGAGTTCACTTTTGAGGGTTCTATACATGACTCCACCATGGAGTACATTTCAGTGTTACGAGCCCAACAACTTGTTGATCAGGGTTATGATTCATACCTTGCATTTGTGCGGGAAGTACCTGATCAGGAGCCGATGACACAAGACATCCGAGTGGACAAGTTTGTAGTGGTGTTCATCGATGATGTGCTCATTTACTCACGGAATGAATGGGATCATGCGAATGATCTACGGATTGTCTTGGACACATTGCGAGAGCACAAGCTATATGCCAAGTTGAGCAAATGTGAGTTCTGGTTATCCCATGTCTCATTTTTGGGGCATGTCATTTCTGGAGCAGGCATCGCAGTTGATCCTGCAAAGATAGATGCAGTTATGTCTTGGGAGCAGCCCAAGACTGTCACTCAGATTCGGAGTTTCCTCGGATTATGGCTATTACAGATGCTTTGTCAGCGGATTTTCACGCATTATTCGCCCTCTGACACGATTGACGCAGAAGGAGTTCCATTCATTTAGGACGATTCATGTGAGCAGGCCTTCCAGACACTGAAGGAGAGGTTGACTACAACGCCTATTCTTGCTCTTCCTTCAGGCACTCAGGACTATGCAGTCTACAGAGATGCATCTGGAGAAGGTCTAGGAGCAGT
This sequence comes from Ottelia alismoides, assembly GCA_037367405.1. Taxonomy (NCBI): domain Eukaryota; kingdom Viridiplantae; phylum Streptophyta; class Magnoliopsida; order Alismatales; family Hydrocharitaceae; genus Ottelia; species Ottelia alismoides. The sequence continues at coordinate 122,597 of JAZKJV010000096.1, forward strand.
GTTGATGCAGAGAGGACAGGTGATTGCTTACGCATCACGGCAGTTGAGACCGCACGAGCGGAACTACCCCACACATGACTTGGAGTTGGCGGCAGTTGTCTTCGCCTTGAAGATCTGGCGCCACTATCTATATGGGGTGAACTTCGAGATTTTCACGGATCACAAGAGCCTAAAGTACATCTTTGATCAGAAGGAGTTGAATATGAGACAATGCAGATGGCTCGAGCTGCTGAAGGATTATGATTGCACGATCTCTTACCATCCTGGTAAGGGAAACGTGGTGGCTGATGCACTCAGCAGGAGAGCGCATGCTGATGGAACGGCGAACTGGCCATATACATGGGATACGCTTGCCGCTTTGACCGATTGGCATCCTCAGGAGAGCGCATCCATTTCTACTGCCGTGCCTCCACGATACCGCAGTCTTTGGGATCGTATTGTAGAGGGTCAGAAGACCGATCCTTGGATTCATGATAGATACATGCGCGCCATCAAGGACGAAGTTGATGATTTTGTCGTAGCAGAGTCTATTTTATGGAAGGCGGGACGGGTCGTTGTACCCAATGACGAGCAGCTTCGCAGACATTCTCGATGAGGCACACAGTTCACGATTATCTATCCATACAGGCAGTACGAAGATGTACCGTGATCTGCGTCGACATTTCTGGTGGGATGGAATGAAGCGCGATGTGGCGCTACATGTTAGCAAATGCATGACCTGTCAGATGGTCAAGGCTGAGCACAGGAGACCACCAGGATTACTGCAGTCTCTCCCCATTTCCCGAGTAGAAGTGGGAGAGCATTTCTATGGATTTTGTCACAGGTCTGCCAAAGACACCAGGTGGCCATGATTCCATTTGGGTCGTTGTTGATAGGTTGACCAAGTCATCCCATTTCATACCTGTCAACACGACTTACACTCCATCCAGATTGGCCAAGCTCTATGTGCAGAACATTATCAGGCTACATGGTATACCATGAGAGGTGGTGTCTGACAGGGATTCGAGATTTACATCTCATTATTGGCATCAGTTCATGTCAGCACTATAGACAGAGCTGGAAGATGAGTTCTGCATACCATCCGCAGACAGACGGGCAGAGTGAGCGCACCATTCAGACGCTTGAGGATCTACTCCGCGCTTGCACTTTGGAACGTAAAGGGTCTTGGAAGGACCATATGCCGTTAGTGGAGTTCACGTACAACAACAACTATCATTCCAGTATAGGCATGGAACCATTTTGAAGTCCTATACGGGCGGAGATACCTCACACCTCTCAGTTGGCGTGAGGTAGGCGATCATGCTTTATATTCCGTAGATCTCTTGAAGAGACCGCGAGAGCTGTTGATCTTGTGAGACGGAGGCTTCTGACGGCACAGAGCCGTCAGAAGAGTTATGCAGACCATCGGAGAAGAGACTTGGAGTTCCAGGTTGGAGATTGGGTATTTCTTCGTGTATCTCCCATGAAGGGAGTACAGAGATTTGGTGTTCGTGGCAAGCTCGCACCGCGATATGTGGGTCCGTTTGAGATTCTTGTGAGAGTGGGGAAAGTGGCATATCGAGTAGCCCTTCCTCCACATCTTTCTACTATTCATGATGTATTTCACATATCCAATCTGAGGAAGTATGTCCACGACCCTCGACACATTATTAGTTACGAGAATCTCGATGTAGAGCCGGATCTGACTTATGAGAAGAAGCCAATCCAGATACTTGACCGTGCTGTGAAGAAGCTTCACAGCAAGGAGATTTCATTGGTCAAGGTTTTGTGGCACCGACACGGCGTCAAAGAGGCGACGTGGGAGACCGAAGCTGACATGCGGGCACGATACCCGCAGCTTTTCTGAGGTAATAACCAAAACAAGCCTTTGTAATAAAATATTTGTTCAAATATATGGCTTGTTTTCTCTTTGAGGTTTTTATGAGTTCAAAACCCTTTGAGGTTTTTATGGACATATGAAAATCCAACCAGACTCCTGATAGCCTTAACTCGATTCTCGAGGACGAGACTACCTTTGAGGTTTTTATATTTGTAGCATCCGGTTTCCAATCAAACCCGAACTCGTCCGATTTTGGGTCCAATGAACCCAATAACATTGACGGTCAATACTAAACAACCTAAAACGACCAATTAGTAGTGAATCAAAAGTTGTTCGGGTGAAATCAATCAAAAATTGGTCACTTCGTCTTGCGCGCCGCGAAAAAGCCGCGACGCAAATTCGGAAACCACGAAACGAACCGAGACCGTCATTAGATCCGATTCGACGACACGCGACCAACGGAATCGACCGTTCGTCAATCAGAGGTCATATGATATTTTAAATTACAAAATTTAATCTTAAACAAAATTCGTATCCGAAAATTTCGGGTATTCAAAACTCAACCGAAAGTATATCAATATTATACTTATTTTGATCGTCGTTCAGAGACGGTCAAATCGGTATATTGTGTGTCGAAATTCGACTCTCGAGGCGCGCACACGCACGACTTTTACAATTTTTACAAAAAGAATATATATATATATATAATTACATATATATAATTTTACTGTTTTACAGTAGCCAGCGGTGCTATGGAAAAAAAAAATAAATAAAAGTTTATATTACTGTATCTGGATTCCAGCAAAAAAATAAAAAAATAAAAAAAATCTTTTTGCTAAACAGTGACAGCAGTGCAGTCCACTTGGCTTCATGTCTTCTTTACAACACATATACTTCTCACTCCACATGTCATAGCATAGATGTTCCCTCTTCCCTTATTTATAACCCCAAGTTTCCCCAACGAGGGAGCAAAACTCTCAACCCTTTCTGGAAAATTCCAGTCACGGTTATAAATCTCCAGCCATTGCCAATCTCAAAAATTCTACCGCATAGATCCGCTACATAGAAGAATACTCTCCAACATTTGGAGAATCCAGGAGTATAGGTACACCCTGAGACCCTCCTCTTGCTGCCATACATGGATTATTTTCATAGTTGTCCCTTCTCTTCCCCTCATTGTATGAAATTTGCAGTTGGGACTGCAAATCTATTAAAATTCTTGCTCCAGATTAGGGGCTAATTAGAGCTCCTATTGCTGCTCCAGTTTCTGCCAAGTAGGAGCTGATCCAAAACATCAATTGTAGCATGCAAAGAGATTCTATTTGGAAATCTAATTAGGTACAATCCCTAATTCCCTCTTTGCTGCCATGCATGCCATCTAACCCAAGTTAAATTCATCTTCTTTTTCTTCTCTTTTGTTTGAAGATCATATTACATTTCTATTTTTGTTATTAACATATCCTATCAATATCCAAACAATAGGTTGGAATGCAGTTATAGATAGTGTATTTTCAATAATACTTCTCCAGTAAAATCCAGATTCAATTAAACTACATGTTATTGATTTATTCATTGTGAAACCAACGAAATTTTGTAAATAGCTTCTCTGCTATATACCAAGGCCTTAAATATAGGTTTCGGTCACCATTTCGGTATCGACCAAAACAGAATTTCGATGGAATTTCGGTGGAATTTCGATCAAAATTTCGGCCATTTCGGTCATTTTTTGTACTGGGAACCCCATATTTCGGTCATTTCGGTCATTTCGGTCGAATTTCGATTTCGACTGGATATCGATATTCGACAGAAATTCGACCGAATTTCGCTGAAATTTGAGGCCATGCTATATACACAAATATGTATTGTAACTCTTTGTATATATACATATATATATATATATATATATGTTTTCTAGGTACTTCTTGTACAGATTTGAGAAAAGAAATCATAGGTCAACAATGATTTTAGTAAAATTTTACACTTGTATTGGTTTGCATTATACGACTGTTATAAAAATCACTGAACTTATACCCATTGATCCTCATTACTGGAATTAAAATCAGATACTAAAGGATATTGATTTAAGGGAAGTTTAGAATCAAAATTTGACATGAATAATAATTTCATTAGTTCGTTCCAAACAAGATTTAAGTAACAAAATGCAAATTAGCATTTCTGTTGGAACATATGAACACTAATTATTTTAGGCAATTAAGTATTAATGTCAATTCAAGTGGATGACAGTATTAATGTTAAATATATCTGTAGTTGCACACGTGGGTTGAACACATAATCATTTTGTTGCACCTTTGCCAATCAAGTTCTCCCTTCTTTTAGAAAATCTTTAATCTACACGTGAAGGTAACTTCACTTTCATACTCCTATTATTTCTATGCCTTATACACACAAGGATCTTACCTCAAGATCTTATATCACTTTCCAAATATTTGCTTTTTGCACTTTGTCAATGCCCAGAACAGGAAACTCCTCCCAGAAATTTCTCAATTTCGAGAGTTAGGTGACGTAACGGAAAAATGATAATTCTCCTAAACCTTGGTTATAATATTCCGCCTTAGGCTCCACCTGGAATATCCCTATCTATGTTAATCTCTTAAGATAAAGGTTCTACTTTAAATAGGATCAGAACTTAAATCTTAGTTGTAGTAGAATAGTACCTATACATTAATTGTCTGGAGATATACACACATATACGTAGGTATAAATACAAAAATGAAACACTCAGACTGGGTTTGTCTATAGGCAAGATAATTAACCGATGAGGATCTGTTGATTAAAATGGATTCATAAAAACACAGTAAACTGCTAATATATCTACTGCTAGAAATACTCGGATTTCCAAGCTATCGTTGATAGTAAAATACAATCTAGTTGTGCTTAGAAATCTTAGTGAAAATTCGAATTTATATTATATACATATATAAAAGAGAATCGAATATCCAATAGAAGAAAGGAGCATACATCTTTACTCTTGTATCGAATATTAATACTCTTCTTTTATGAAGTTGGTAAATGATTTCCAAGATTGAAGATTAAGAGAGCTAGATCTGTATCAAATATTAATACTCTTCTTTTATGAAGTTGGTAAATGATTTCCAAGATTTAAGATGAAGAGAGCTAGATCTGTATTACTAATCTCAAAAAGGGAATTGAGAAGGAAAGTAGACAAGCAAATGAAATTGATTGTTAGTCGGTAATGACTTATAAATTATATTGCCGGTCATGGTGGCCTTTTACACCGGATCGTGCGAGGGGGCGGTGACCCTCACCTGGGCGGAAGAAAGGAAGCCCAGTTTGGGCAGCGGCCGCCAAGTGCGCGGGTCTAGGATCCCAGTCCCATTTCGGTTTTTACGCGAGCTTGCAGTGTTTTTACGCCTCGTTGGGATCCCGACTTTAGACCATTCCACTGACCCTGTTTTAGGATACCCAGGCGGGGGATCCTTGGTTTTCAGTTTTACGTACGAGCTCGGTTGCCCGTTACCGGTCGGGCTGTTTTTCTAGAGCGACTTCCCGGGAAGTCCCTCTCACCCGTCTCAGTGGCGTAGTTGGGGAGTAGACCTATCCCTATATTGGACCGTCCTTCCAACTAGAGGGCGAGACGGAAGAGCCATTTGTAGGCTTCTTCACCGCTTGAGTTTACCTTCGCCAAACAGACTTGGCGATTCTACATCCAGATCATCCATATCTACATCTATATCTACATCTAAATCATCAAGAGTTGCATCTGAGAGAGTTAGAGTGAAGGTTTGGAGGAAATTACAATTAAAATTGAGATGATTGGAGGTGACTTTAATCTGGTTCAAAAACCCTATAAGTTAGTGGACGTGTTGGGAACTTAGTTAGGATGCATTATACAACAACGCATGCCTACTGAGGCACCCCAACCCTAAGGTACTTTTAAATACCTTAGAGTCATAGTGTGAGGTTACACACAGACCAAGACCACAGACTATCCACTAACTTAGAAGGAGTAAATAGAATTAAGGATCAAATTCATCATCATCATATCAGTCCATTATCGAAAACCATGACATGATCTCAATGACAAGAAAGTAGCCATCAAGTTCCGCAACATGATCTCCAAGACCCAAAATCATGATCTTAAAACACAGGAAATCATTATATGTTAGGGTTTGTCATCTAAACTATATATAAATATATATATATATATATATGGGATGAATGGGAAAAAGGGGAGAACAAATGAACTTAATAGCAAATAGTTGAAAACCCTTTTACTAACGCAAGTAGAGGTAAATAGTGCTTATTCCACCTTTCTACTTGCTCTCTTTTGCACATTAAATTACTTGTTAATTTTTTTAAAACTACGGGTTTGTATTCACGTTTGTGACTCCTTTTCTTCCTTGCACGCATGGCAGGAAAGGAGTTTATTGTTCAGTAGCTATACAGGGTTCCAGGAGACAAGGTATATATACCAGACGGTATGTTATTCTTTTTGTCTCAGTTTTTGTTCGGTTGTTAATGTTATATACTTCTTTTCTCTTCAGTCAGATTTTGGGATATACTGTATGTACTTTCAGACATTGTACAGGTTGAAAATGAAATGAAAGTTAATGAAATAAATTCTTGGTGACATTTATCTTTATTATCATGTGGTTGTGAATGTGAATGTCTAATGTCACTTGCAAATATATTCATTGCAAAAAAAAAAAAATTCCCCATAAAAACTATGCTTTTAATGCGATGTCATAAATGGAATTTCGCGAATTGTGTCGTAAACGGGTACCCGGATCCCGGGGGTTCACAGGCAGCGATCTGGAGGGGCTTCGGGCGTATGACCTTCCGTTTTTTTCTTCAATTGCCCAGGGTTCGGGTGCAATGGGAGACGACCTTGCTCCTTCTCGTACATGAGGATATTGAGGTTTTGAGGTGCACCGCCAACATATGTTAGAGAAGGAAGATTCTCGATGTTATCGGCTCTTTGGGTGTCCTGTTGAGTCGAAGGAGGCGGTGCCGTCGTGGTTGTAATGGCGCCTAGAGGACTCGTGTGTTTGAGATGGGCTCTAGTACGCATGAGATGGTGGCTTGGAGATGCGGTTGGGGATTGAGGATGCCGTGGGACCTCACGTGTTGCAGAACACTGTTGCCTGGAGGTTTCATGAACCGTAGTTGTTGTTTATTGTATTCGCCTTGTTGAATTAGGGTTTCTTAAAGAAACCCAACTAGGAGAATGCATAGAATCAACCCGTCAGATGCACAAAGCTCTAGAGAAGCTGTGAGATCTGCAACCCTAGTACTTCCTTTGAACTCGTAACTTCAATTTTCAGAAACTAGAACAATATGAATAATAAATCTTTTAAGAATAACACCTAGAATTAAAGTAGAATAATCGAATTACAGAATTGGCATGCTCTGATACCATGTTAAAATATAAAATGCGAAAACAGAATTAGAAACGAGGAACATAAACATCTGTAGATTTTACGTGGAGCCCTACTCGAGGAGCGGGATGAAACCATAGAATAAGGCCTCAAAGGACCGGATCTTCCATTGTGAATAGCTCACACGGGTATGTTGCTTCTTATATAGCCCCACCAACATACCATAGTCCCACTTATAGATGATGTGGGACTAAATATGAGTGGGGGTTACATACTCTAAGAAAAGTATTTTGTGATAATAGAAGTACAATTAGCCTATCTAAAAATCCATGTCACTCTCAAACTAAGCTTATAGATGTTAGACATCACTTTTAAGAGATAATGTGGTAAAACTTGAAATTATTTTAGATTTTATTAATACTGAGAATCAATTAGTTGCTATTTTTATTAAACGTCTAAATTATGAACTATAATTACCTTTATACGAAGGAAATTTAGTATTATTGTAGAGACTTATGTTATGATATTATGTATCGTTTCTTATTTCGTACTTATTCTCTGGACTCTTATGTAATTTACCCATAGGCTATTCTCCTATATAAGAGAGCCTAGGATTCTATGGAATGCCAATTCTCTCTTTTCTACCAATATGGTATCAGAGTCAAAACCCTAACCCTACCCTCTCAACCCCCACGCTGCCCACCCTCTCTCCTTACTCTCGACGATGCCGCCCTCTTCCCCCCCTCTTCCGTCGGGTCTCTCCAGCCCTCCAGGCTTCCGCCGGGCCCTCCCCAACCCTCTAGCCCTCCGCCGGGAACCCCCAGCCTCCGCCGAGCCCTCCCCAGCCCGCTGCCGGGTCCTCAAGTCCTCCATCGGGCCTGCCAGCCCTCCGTCAGGCCCTCCCTCCTCCATCCCAGGCCTCTGCCGGGCCCGCCAGCCCTCCGCCAGGGCCCCAGCCCTCCGTCGAGCACCCCAGCTAGCCGCATAAGCCCCCTGCCGGCAACTTAACTACTCGTTGGCCGATATATTGACATGGGTTTGAGTGCATAAAGTCTACGTATGCACTCAAATCCTGTCCGATTGATGTAGACACCGTCTTTTGTCTACAAACCCTAGTTTTTCATCTCCGGCTAAATGTCAGAAAGTAAAGTCGATATGTCCTCCATAGGCGCCTTCAAAGGTCCTGCGCCAATAGTCAAGATGGATAGGACGAACTATGAGCTCTAGGCAATGCAGTTCATGAGTCTCATGAAGTCAAACGGTAAGAAGTATATACTTACCGAGGATGAGCCGGAAGAGAAGACTGGGATCTATGCCTCGTGGGGGGCCGATGACGCTTATGCCAAAGTTTGGCTATCAGGCACACTGTCGATGGAGATTGCTAATGATGTCCTCTATCAGCCCATTGCCAAGGCAATGTGGGATATTCTGGCCGCTACATATTCCCAAGTACGGAATGAAACCAAGATGTTACAGCTCCAGCATGATATACTCACGATGAAGCAGAATGGGCGGCCACTTCACTCGTTGTACACGTCCTGAGAGGGATGTTCGAAAAACTATATAGCATCATACCACTTACGACGACTCCAGAGAAGCAGAAGACCTTTCGGAATGCTACCATGGTAGGTGTACTACTTGCAGCGCTAGATCCTGAATATGAGGCAGCCCGCTCTCAGATATTGACCGATGCCGTTATACCTCCTATGGAGGATGTTTATCGGAGGCTTAGTCGCATATCTGTTTCCTCCATCTCATCTACTCCACCCCATCGACGATGGCAGTATCGCGTAGGAGAGGTGGTCAGTCTCCTGCTCATGGACGTGGACCTCGTGGACGAGGAGGTCGCTTTCGCCAGCCATGTTCGTTTTGTCATCGCACATGCCACTAGAGGAGACATGCTACTCAAAGCATGGGTTCCCAACATCAGCGCGTGTAGCCGAGCATGTCACACCTCAGTCAGCATCCACTGCAGATAACCGGTTCGAAGAGCTTGTGGCGCGTCTACGAGGTATTATGCCTCAATCGTCTACTGATTCTCCAGATGGCTCTTTAGATATTGCTGCTACAGCTTCTGCTAGTTTGTCTGCCGCTGGCAGTACCTCAGGTAGTGCCACTGCCTTTACATCTTGTCATGATCTCTCCGATTGGATTATACATTCTGGCGCCACCCATCATCTCTGTCGTGACAGAGAGAGACTTGAGTCATACAGGGACATCCCATCTGGCTGCTCAGTGTTGATAGCAGATGGGACTCATTCCCCCATCATCGGACAGGGGGAGATCGCCTTATCACCTTTTATGTATTTAAGGAATGTTCTTCATGCTCCTGAGTTCTCCATGAATTTGTTATCCATTAGTCATATTACAAAGGATTTGCACTGTCGTGCTATATTTGACCCATCCTATCTCATTTTTCAGGACATACTCACGGGCAGGGTGATTGGCCGTGGCTCTGAGCAGAATGACCTCTATCGTCTGGTCCGGAATTCCTATGCTGGCGTCTCTTCACATTCAGCAGGATCAGTCTCTCCATACAGCTGGCATCTTCGCTTTGGCCATCTCCCTCTCCAGAAAATGCGACATCTCTTGCCTCAGATCTCTCCGAGTTCGTAATTCCGTTGTGAATCGTGTCAGTTGGGAAAGCATCACCGGTCTAGCTTTCCTAGTCGTCAGAGTCGGAGCAGTAGCTCCCCATTTGAGTTGTTTCATATTGATATTTGGGGTCCGAGTCGTGTACCTGATCATCAGGGACACATGTTTTATTTAGTTGTGGTTGATGATTTTTCTCGTGTTTCTTGGGTCTTCTTTTTAAAGAATAAATCTGAAGCAGGGGATGTTATTAAAAATTTGATTAATGAAGTGCAGAATGTCTTTTCTTCTACTATCAAATATGTTCGTACAGATAATGCATTGTAATTCTGCACCCGTTCTCTCTCAGTTTCTTTCATCTAAGGGCATTATCCACCAAACCACCTGTGCTTACACTTCTCAACAGAATGGAGTGGCGTAGAGAAAGTATCGTCACCTTCTTGACATCACTAGAACCCTACTTATCCAGAGTTGTGCGCCTATCACTTTTTGGGGGGATGCTGTTCTTACAGCCTGCTATCTTGTCAACCGCATGCCATCATCTGTTCTTGGTGAGAAAATTCCTCTTTTCGTTATTTTCCCTGATAAGGAATTATTCTCACTTACTCCTCGTGTCTTTGGTACTGTGGCATTTGTTCATCACCTGTCTCTTGGACTTGACAAACTCTCTCCTAGAGCTGTCAAGTGTGTCTTCGTAGGTTACTCTCGGACTCAGAAGGGTTATCGGTGCTACGACCTCATAAACAAGAAATATTTTGTCAGTGCTGATGTTATATTTTTTGAGTCAGTCATGTACTTCTCCCCTGCAGGAGACAGGTTGGTCTTGTCTACTTCCGATGATGATATCTATGTTCCTCCTCCTCCTAGTCTGAGTCCACCTGAGTCCACTCCTACTCCTGTTGCTGCACCACCACCACCTCCACAACCACCTGTCCCACCTTTACCTAAATTCTATACACGTCGGTCAGGTCCTGCTCAGACTACACGCCATGCATCCATCAGACCTCAGGTATGTTCAGATCGCATTACTACTGATGGGTCAGATATTGTACATGTGCAGGATTCTTCAGTGCAGGAGGAGGTTGCACCATCTAGTACAATGGATGACGATCTTGATGTTCCCATTGCTATTCGGAAGCAGAAACGGACTTGCGTGTCTTATCCCTTTGCTTCCCAGGTGTCCTTTCACCGCTTTACAGGGGACTTTCAGAGGTTTGCTATAGCTTTGTCTTCCGTGGATATACCACGGACCTATCAGGAAGCTATGAAGATTGATTGCTGGCGATTGGCTATGGAAGAAGAGATGTGTGCTTTACAGTCTCGTGGTATATGGAGCTTGGTGAATGCTCCATCTGACGCATCCATTGTTAGCTGCAAGTGGGTATTCACAGTTAAATACCATTCAGATGGCAGTCTCGATTGATACAAAGCACGACTTGTTGCAAGAGGTTTCATACAGACCTATGGCGTGGACTATATGGATACATTTTCTCCAGTGGCTCGTCACTCTACTCTTCGCATTCTCCTATCGGTTTGCTGTGGTACGTGACTGGTCTATATCTCAACTTGATGTCAAGAATGCCTTCTTGTATGGAGATCTGCAGGAGGAAGTATACATGCAACAACCACCAGGGTTAACTGCTTGGGAAAGTTCAGATGGAGTTGGTAGACTTCACAAGGCGATTTATGGCCTTAAGCAGAGTCCACGAGCCATGGTTCCAGAAGCTTTCCCACCTTATTGAACGACAGGGATTCAAAAGACAAACGCGGATCACTCGTTGTTCATTCAGAAGACCTCTACAGGTACGGTTGTCATCATGATCTATGTTGATGATATTCTGGTTACAGGAGATGATGTTCAAGGAGTAGAGAGGGAAAAAGCATTCTTGGGTCGTCAGTTTGTCACGAAGGACCTTGGTACCCTAAGATACTTTTCTGGGGTTGGAATTTGCCAGGAATGCACAGGGTCTAGTGATGACCCAAAGGAAATATATTACAGATTTTCTGATTGAAACAGGCATGGCTGGATGTAGACCATCAAGTACTCCCATGGACCCGAGCATGAAACTGTATGACAATGATACTGAAGAAGTCGACAAGAGAAGATATAGAGAGATGGTGGGTAAGTTCCTTTATATCACCATAACTCGACCCGAGTTGCTTTTTGCAGTAAGTTGGGTGAGTCAGTTTATGGAGCAGCCAAGACAAATTCATATGGATGCCATATACATGATACTGAGGTATCTAAAGACTTCTCCAGGCTCAGGGTTGCTATTTCGAAAGAGCACGTATTTATCTTTTCAGCGTGTGCAGATGCAGACTATGCGGGGTGTCCTAAGGATCGAAAGTCTACGTCAGGATCGCCGTTTTTGTTGGGAGCTCTCTGGTCTCGTGGAAAAGCAAGAAACAAACTGTTGTGGCAAGGTCCAACGCGGAGTCTGAATATAGGGCCATGACGCAAGCAAGCACGGAGATGATGTGGGTTCGAGCTGTGCTGGAAGATCTACATATAGTTGTACCTTTACCATGCAGCTTATGTATGACAATCAGGCAGCATTGTTTATTGCCAACAATCCAGCATTTCATGAAAGAACAAAGCATATCGAAGTTGACTGCCATTACACTAGAGACATGATCCAGAGAGGCTTGATATCTACGTCTCATGTTAGCTCAGAGAATCAGACTGCCGACATATTTATCAGCCGTTGCTCAGAGGACCCTTTCAGAGATGTTCTTCCAAGCTGAGCATGATAGACATCTATGCTCCATCTTGAGGGGGAGTGTAGAGACTTATGTTATGATATTATGTATCGTTTCTTATTTCGTACTATTCTCTGGACTCTTATGTAATTTACCCATAGCTATTCTCCTATATAAGAGCCTAGGGTTCTATGGAATGACAATTCTCTCTTTCCACCAACAATTATGAAATTAAGTATTTGCAACATGATGAAGAAATTGATGGAGATCTTACAAATAGAACAAAATGCAGGCTGGCTAAAGTGGAGAGGAGCCTCTACTGTTTTCTATGATAAGAAAATTCCTTTAAAAGATCAAAGGAAAGTTTTACAAAGCAGCTGTGAGACATTCTATACACAATGGATCTGAAGTTGGCATGTGAACCATAGACATGTGCAGAGAATGGCAATAGTATAAATGAAAATGCTAAGGTGGATGTGTGGACACACACACACACAATGATTGGATTCGGAATGATGCCATCATAATGAAAGTGGGTGAGCTCCGATCGAGGATAAGGATGAGAAAAAACCGCTTAAGGTGGTTTGACCATTTGCAAAGGAGGCCAGTTGATGCACCGGTGAGGAGATGTGAGTTTTGGAATGTTGAGTCAGCTAAAAGAGGGCGTGGAAGGCCAAAGAAGTGTTGGAATGAGACTATACGAAGAGATCATAATTTTTTGGATCTAAGCCCAAGAACGATAGATTTGATTCATTTGAATGGAGGCAAAAAATCCATGTAGCCGACCCTACTTAAAGTGGGAAAAGGCTTTGTTGTTGTATCAGATTTATAATACTCAATGGCTTAAAATATCAGGGGGTACCTTAAACAGAAAGATGTTAACAGGCTATGTTCTCTAAAGAACTAGGAACCTTGCATGACCCTTCGGGTGTCTAGAATTCAGGTGTCTAGAACGGAAATCCAATATTTCCTATGCATGGCCTATTAGATTTCGTGCTTATCTAACATTTATGAGAGCAGAATATCAAGATTAAAAAGTACTAAGCCTTATCCCACTATAAGTAGGGTCGGCTACATGGATTCTTGCTCAAATCCATGTTGAAAGATTCGACTATTTTTACGCTGGCCGTCGACTACCTAACGCAACCACTGCAAGAGTGGGATTTGAACCCTGGTCTTGTGTGGTAGACACACTGTACTACCACTAGACCATTCGTTGGGTACTTTTAAAAATATGTTGATTTAAAAAAATATGTTGATTTAAGCAGAATATCAAGATTGATTTAAAAAAATTACTTTTAAAATAATATGTTGGCTTGTGAACCATAGACGTGTGCAGAGAATGATAGTAGCAGAAATGAAAATGCTAAGGTGGATGTATGGTCATGCATGAAAAGATCAGATTCTGAATGTTGCGATTAGAAGGAAAGTTGGTATAGCTCCGATAGAGGATAAGATGTGAAAAAACCACTTAAGATGATTTGGCCATTTGCAAAGGAGGTCGGTTGATGCATCAGTTAAAAGATGCGAGATTTGAGATGTTGAGCTCGTTAAGAGAGGGCAAGGAAGGCCCAAGAAGTGTTGGAATGAGACCATCCGAAGGGATCTTTTTTTTCTGAATTTAAGCTCGAGAATGACCCAAATAAATTTGAATGGAGGCACTCGCCGACCCTACTTAATTGTGGAAAAAGACTTTATTGTTGTACTTTGAATTAATATGAAGCTTTATTTAGGATGGTGATGATTTATTGGGATTTAATTCAAGATTTTTGATTTCATTACTTAAGTGTTAATGGTTTACCCCCTACATAAACCTAAAATCTTACTTTCCTTCCTGTTTATATCTCCCCAAAGAGAAGAACCCATTCTAAAGAGAAGAAATCATCCCCAAACCTTCGTCTCAACTCACTCCTACAATGATTTCTCTCCGAACGTGCTTCTCGCCTCCTTTGGACTCGAGGTAAACCTCTATACTACTATTGTTTCCTTTCAAAGTGCTAGACTTGTGTTATGGAGAACGTATAATCTTAGGGTTTTCTTAAGTCTGATCCTAAATCTTTGTTTCCGTGGTGTTCTTATGATTGTTGGTAGGTATCCTTCACCTAAACCAATCTTCACTACATCCCAAAAGTCCTCTTCCAAAATCCTAACCCGAAACTTGCATTTGTAACCAATTCTTGGCTGGAGTTTCCGCGTGTCCTAGTCCAAGCTCCTGTGCACCAGTACAACAGCGTGCTTTCGGTGCATGCTTTTTGTTTGTTAATTCTGTTTTCTTGAATCCTCGCTCATCCACGTATTCACACTGTCCTTGTTTTCAACTATATTCTGATGTAGAAATTGAACGTTATAATGGCTACAAGAATTTCCAGATTTTGCCTTCTTGTCCGATACCATGGGATCAATGTGATGATTATTTCTAGGGATACCGAGACTTGTTTCAAGTCCAAGGTTTCACTGCTTTCTTAAGTAGTCGTTTTATGATTATGTTTTTTTTCATTAACTAACTTTTCTCTTTTATACCAACTTCAAATAAAAAGATGGTCACATCTTGTTTACCTTTATAAACCATCGTACTTTTAATTTTGGACATGGTATATTTTTAAATGTCTTAGAATGAGGTCACGCGGCCTAAGCGAGAGGGGGGCTTAGGTGTGAGGCGTGTGGAGGTGGTGAATGATGCCCTTTTGCTCAAATGAGCTGCTAGGGTTGGGGTCGGGAGGAGAATTTCATGCTGAATATTCTAAGGGAGGCGTTGGGGGTGGACATGATCTCCGCGTCTCGGGGGAGACTCACTCTTCGAACTTCTACTTTCTGGCGTGGTGTGATAAGTGCTCTTAACCGCAACAGATCACTCTTTAAACCAATGCTCGGTGATGGGAATTCGTTTCGCTTCTGGACGGATGATTGGACTGGGAGGGGTGCTCTCAAGGACGTGTACCCTCGTTTGTTCGCTTTGGTGGACGACAAAGACGCTATCGTGGCATCCTGTTGGGACGGTGGCTGCTGGTGCCCTATGATTGTTGATAATTTATCGGACCAGAGATTGGTCGACTTCATCTCTATGCTGGCTACTCTCGCGGACGCTTCCAAGCCCACTGTGGGCCGTGATCATTTGGATTGGAAGGATGTCACATTCTCTACAAGAAAGGCGTACATGGCTCTTCTTCCTCCCGCCGTGGGGGATGACACTATTTTTTTGCGAGATTGCCGATTCTTTTGGCGTCTCAAGCTTCCTGAGCGCATTGGCATATTCCTCTGGCTTCTTCGGCGTGGTAGACTGTTAACTCGGGATCGGTGTGCAATTATGTTTCCCAGTGGTTCACACTTGTGCGGTCTCTGCGACACGGAGCGGGAAACAATCGAGCACATCTTCTTCAACTGTTGCTGTGTTCGTGCTCTTTGGGATGTCCTGGGCTGGCTTAATATATCGACCTTTGCTTCTTTTTGCGAGAGCTTAGTCACTTCCAGGGGCAGATCTAGGAGGGAATTGCTGGACCCGATTGCTCGTTTGTGGAGCATTTGGTTGGGAAGGAACGAAGACCTATTTTCTCGGCAGCGGTTTTACAGGGAGAATATATGTATTTCGGCGACGCGTTTTGTTGTTGATTGGTCTTTTGGGTAGCGACATTTGTATATGTCGGGGGGTATCTCTTCTGGGATACCGTAAGGGGTTTTGATTTGGGCTTCTGTTTTTTTATCTCCTGTAAATACTTTTTTCTTTCCTTTTTAATATAATTGGGGCGAACACCATTGAGTGCTTCCCCCTCTTTTGAGCGTAAAAAAAAGAATGTCAGCTTGATGATTTATCGCTTTATGCTCTTAAGGACGGAGCTTATCATTCGTTCGGTCCTTCTCCATCCCAACATTCAAGGGTATGGTGGTCCTCTCCATTACAAGAAGTTCTTCAACCCCACTAAAATGATTCACATGATTCTGGGATGGAACTTCATTGCTCGTGAAAGTGATTTTTGATCTCATTTCACAAGATAAGGATATTATTGTGTTTGCTATTCTTTTGGGAGTTAAATTCCCACTCTTTCCCACTCGCTATTTCTCAACTTCATAGCATTCAGACCCTCCTCCCTACCAAGGTTCGACTGTCAATCCCCATAATGACATTATCTCTAGGATGACCTTCATATTGAACCATCAACAAGATATTTATGGTCAAATTTCAACCATGCATGGTCAACTGGAGTAAGATCTGGCTGAAAGAAGAAGTAATGCGGAATCACAAAGTTTATATCTCAGACTCAAGAAAGATTTCAAGTATTGAAGAAATCCAATGATGTTTGACTGAGTACTTTAATCTTGGTCAACTCATCTCCTTTAAAAGACATTGTCATGAAGAACCTAGCTTTTTTGACATTGACCAAAATAATGAGTAGAATTTTATCTTACTTTTCGATAAGAACTATTAGTCTTTGTATCTTTGGTTTGTGTATGACATGTGCATTGTCCTTTCTCTGATTTTTTTCTTATCACTATTGTTTTACTTATGTTTCAACTATTGCTCATGTTAGAGTATGCGCCACTTATGTTGTAGACGAGTAAATGGATCACTCCAGGATCCATTTACCACATCCAGTTCTTTAGTCCCACATCTACCAGTTGTGAGATGTGGAGACTCAATGAGGGCTATATAAGAAGCCCCTCACCCTCTGTATCATTTGATAAGTGCAATAGACACATCAGCCCTTTGAAGTGTTCTCATGTGGTTTCATCCCGTTCCTTAGGGAGTAGGGTTCCGCGTAAAATCTTGAGTATCCATGTTTCATATTTCTTTATTTTATTGCTCTGTTTATCAATTCGCTTCCGCATTCCTCATTTTCTAACATGATATCAGAGCAGGTCGATTCTTGAGGATTTTAAGTTCTTTATTTTTATCCGAAATCCGGTTTTGGTGTTTTTGTTCTTGAAGATTATTATATTTGGGATTGTTCAAGTCCAAGTTCTAGGGTTTCTATTGAAACCCTATATTTTCTCAATGATCTTCATCAACGGTTCTACGGTTCCTAGAACCCGAGTTCTATTCGCTGCTCTAAAGATCTCTGCTATCATTTAGATCTATCTCCAGGCGGAGATCCTTTCAAGCTCTAGTTTTAAGGTTTCAACAGAAACCCTAGATCAAGCTGTTGCGTGGAACTCGATGCTGCACTTGAAGGGTCCAACACAATGCAATCCACGATTCTCTAGACAGAGCATCTCCACCTCAGGCGGCGTAAGATGCATCTCGTGCAGGTGGCGTGCGATCCAACCAACAAGAGCAGCCCATGCGATCAACCCAGGCATCCAGGATCTAGGCCTTCGCCTCCAGCAAGCGGAGCCACCAGGCGGTGCCACCTGGCATCCAGCCGCCCTTCTCGAGCTCCAGGCGATGCCACCCAGTAGTCCTCGCCTAGTGGCGGTGGCTTCCTCTTCGCGAGACCCTCCAGTGGCCGCTGGACTCACCTCCTTCGACCTCGAATGCATCTCCTCCTGGAGCCGCACCTCCAACCTAGCTCCATCGGCGATGGTAGATCCCCAACGTCATCCGCAACCAGGCGATCGGAGCAATGCCGATCCAAGCCGCCTCTGCCTCCTGCAGCATCTCCAGGTAGCGGCGAGGCCTCCACCTTCTCAGCTCCTCCTTGGCAGCGAGCTCCTCCATCGCCTCCCTTGCGCTCGAGGCGGCGTGCGGCACCCAACAACCCTAGCCGCACATGCGGTGCAACGGTGTCAACCCCAATCAGGGGTGGCATTGTCGACTTCCGCAGGAAGCCCTTATCGGGGGCGACACTCCTTGAGAAAGGGGTTCCCGAGTGGGAACCCTAAATATGAGCAAGTGGGGCCACCGTAATTTAGAAAAAGGAAGAGGTGGCTGCTTCGTTGTTGGGCCCTTCGGCCGTCACCAACAAAATTAGAATATGAGGTTATGCCAAGATAATATAGACCGTTCTTCTCATGACCCAAACCAAAAATCTTTCTCGTCTGAATGTCCTGAAAATAATAACAAGACTCATCAAATATCACACGGCAATGAAGCTCAACACAAAGCTTGTGAATTGATAGCATGCTAAGAGGAAAATCGGGAGCACAGTGAACCCTAGAAAGTCGGAGCTTGGAAGAGAATTCCATAGTTCCGACAGTAGTAATCGGTGATTGAGTCCCATTAGCGACTCGAACTGACTTCACAGAGGTAGATGGTACGGAAGAGGTAAGCAAACTACCTTCTCCGGTGAGATGTGTTGAGGCATCGGAATCAATAATCCATGCTGGAGCAGGAGTGACAACAGAGTTGGCTATTGTATCTGAAGGAGTAGCCAGAGCAGCAATGGTAGTGTTCCTAGTGGTAGTAGGCCCTGAAGTCTGAAGGATCTGCATCAGGCGGGAGTAATCTACGTCATTAAGATGAACAGTCTTTCCACTGGAGGTTTTTATAGGTGATGCTTCTTACACATCATAGGCATCCTCATAGGCATTATTGGTGTGATAAGAAGGTACGCCAAATTTCTGCCAGCATTATTCAGTCGGGTGGTTCCACCTATCACAGTGAGTGTATAGGGCAGTAGAGTCTCGCCCACGGCCACGACCAATGTCACGGCCTCGTCCAGATTCCCGTCCACGGCCACGACTTAGATCACGATCGCATCCTCCTCGTAAGACGTATCTGCCTCCTCGCCCAGATGAGATGATGTGTGCAAAGTTCTCTGTTGAAGGTATGACGGGAGGTCAGGTAGTCGATGTCTCGAGTTCCTCAAGTCGGCCAAAGATGGCCTTCATTGTTAGCAGTGTGTCTGATATAAGAAATTGCTTCTTTGTTGCATGGTATCTAGAATGCAAGCCATCAAGGAAGCGGTATACCTGCCAGTCAGAACACTCTTGTATCTGTTTGGTGCAACACGAGGGCTGGAATATTGCAAGCTCCTCATACAGACTCGAGAGATGCCTGTAGTACTCGATGAGGGTGGAATCACCCTGAGATGCCGACCAGATTCGCCTGTAAATGTCTGCAACGCGTGACTTCATCTTCTTCTGGGAGTATGTTTGCTCGATATCCTCCCACATTTCCTTAGCTGCATTTTTGTAAAGAAGATTTGAGGCAATGTGAGCCTCAACACTGTTGGTTATCCATTTGATAACCAAGTAGTTGTTAGTCTGCCAATTGTCGTACTCTTTATCCTTTTCATTTAAAGGATCTTTAGTCAGAATGTAGAGTTTCCTCTGACCACCAATGAACACCATAAAAGATCGAGACCAGAGGACATAATTTTCTATGCCCTTGAGTTTGATATCAGTGCCTTGTGCCATAATATTCGTGGCCAAGGGCTTTGTCTCGGTAGAAGAATGCGCCATGGTGGTCTTAAAATAGAAAGAAGATATTGTGATCAATTAAGAAAGGACTAGAGAATGCCCTAGAACTCACGTTTGCCCTTGAAAAAGGGCTGAAAATCCTCAATAAACAGCATATTTGGATTCATGGAAGCGCTGGGCAGCGCTAACATGAGGGTTGTGACCTCCTGGCGGCATCAGCGGACCTCCATAGGTGGTTCCAGCAGCACCGGTAGGTGCTGGAGATGCTCCTTTGGGGTCGAGCTGCTGCACTGGAATCAATTGGATGACCTTGTACGTGCTCTAGTTGGGGGAAGAGGACTCGTGCAGGCTTTTGTGAGGCTTGAAGGTGGCGGTGGGGATTTTAGGTCAGAACCCCAGTCTAGGACTGTTGCTCCGATACTGTCGAAAGAATTATGTAGTTTGTGTATCGTTTGTCTTTTCTATTATTCTATGTTCTGTCTTATGTAATTTACCCATGGGTTTTCTCTATATAAGAGACCCTAGGGCTCTCAGGAATAAAACACAACTATTATTCTTCCTACATGGTATCATAGTCTAAACCCTAAGGGCTCCCTCTCATCCCACCCGCAGTCCCCCCCCCCCCCCCCCCCCCCTCTCCTCTCTCGTTCCGCTGCAGGGCTCTCCGCCTCCGCCTCCAACCCCGCTTCCGCCTCCCGTCCCCCCGGGATCTCCTGCCTCCCGCCGTCAGGCCTCCAGGCCCCCGCCCTCAGGCCCCCGCTGTCGCCTCCTGCCATGCCCTAGCCGGCTCCGGCAACCGCCCCCTGTCGCCTCCTGCCGACTGTGCCCTAACCGACACCCATCACCGGCCGGTCTTGCCCTAACCGGCCCCGCCACTCGCCTCCTGCCGGCTTTGGTCTAGCCGGCACCGGTGCGCCCCCTGCCGGCTTGGTCGTAGCCGCCTCCGTCGCCAAATCTATGGATTTGGGTGCGTAACGTCTACATACGCACTCGAATCCTATGCAGTTTGTGTAGACATCTTTCACTCTGTCTACAAACCCTAGTTCTTCTCTTGCGGCGATATGTCAGAATCCAAGGTGGATATGCCCTCCATAGGCGCGTTCAAAGGTCCCACACCAATAGTGAAGATGGACGGTTCGAGCTACGAGCTTTGTGCGATGCAGTTCATGAGTCTCATGAAGTCAAACGGTAAGAAGCACATTCTTACCGAGGATGAGCCAACAGAGAAGACATGGATTTATGCCTCGTGGGAGGCTGTTGACTCGTATGCCAAAGTCTGGTTGTCAGGCACGTTGTCGACGGAGATTGCTAATGATGTTCTCCATCAGCCCACCGCTAAAGCGATGTGGGACATTCTTGCAGCGACATATTCACAGGTTCGGAACGAAACCAAGATGCTACAACTGAAGCACGACATATTCACCGTGAAGCAGATTGGACGGCCACTTCATTCCTTGTATACATCCCTTAGGAGGATGTTTGAGAAACTCTACAGCACTATCCCTCTGACGGCCACACCAGAGCAGCATAAGACATTTCGTAATGCCACCATGGTAGGAGTCCTTCTTGTGGATTTTGATCCTGAATATGATGCGGCCAGATCTCAGATACTTGCAGATGCTACCATTCCTCCTATGGAGGAGGTCTATCGGAGGCTTAGCCGCATCTCTATTCCATCCAGCACATCTACACCACCTCGCTCTGTGATGGTAGTTTCCAGAGGGAGAGGTGGTTCCTCCTCTTCATTTCGTGGCCGTGGTCGTGGAACAGGAGGCCGTGGTGGTCGGTCCCGTCCACCTTGCAGTTTTTGTCACCGTCCAGGTCACTCGGAGGATACGTGCTATTCGAAGCATGGCTTTCCAGCATCAGCGCGGGTGGCAGAACATGTCGCATCTCCATCATCCTCTACTTCGGATCAGAGATTTGAAGAACTCGTCGCTCGGTTACGGGATATTATGCCTCCTACTTCTACAGATTCTTCTGGAGGCCCTTCCGATATAGCTGCGTCTGCTTCTACTAGTACCTCTGCCACGGTTAGTACCTCAGGTAGTGCATGTGCCTTTACCACATGTTATAGTTCAGACATCTCCGATTGGATCATGGACTCTGGTGCCACACACCATCTATGTCGAGACAGAGACCGACCTATTTCATACAGAGAGATTCCTCCAGGGAGGTCGGTGATCATTGCCAATGGGACTCATTCCCCCATTGTTGGACAGGGGGAGATCTTGCTATCCTCTTCCATGCGTCTCAAGAATGTCTTACATGCCCCTGAATTTTCGATGAACTTACTCTCTATTAGTCAGCTTACAAAAGATTTGCATTGTCGTGCTATTTTTGACCCATCTTCTCTTATATTTCAGGACATTCTAATGGGCAGGGTGATTGGCTGTGGTTCTGAGCAGGATGATCTTTATCGTCTGAACCAGAGTTCATATGCTGGAGTCTCTTCTCATGTTGTTGGATCTGTCTCTCCATATACCTGGCATCTACGCTTTGGTCACCTCCCTCTACAGAAGATGCGTCACCTTTTGCCTCAGATATCACCAGGTTCGTCCTTCCGGTGTGAAGCTTGTCAGTTAGGGAAGCACCATCGAGCTAGCTTCCCGAGTCGTCAGAGTCGGAGCAGTGCCTCCCCTTTTGAGTTACTCCATATTGATATTTGGGATCTCAGTCGTGTCCCTGACATGGAAGGCCATATCGATATCGATATCGTTTCAGTCCGCCCGGAAATGGATATATCGGGATATATCGACGATATCGATAGAAATGTCGAAAATGGCTCAAAAAAGCCAATTTTTTAGCATTTTTCAGAAATTAAGATCATCCAAGATATTAGAACAACAAATAATCTACAAATACACACTTATATCACACATATCGGTCATTTATAGACCATATATCGCACATATCGATCATATTATCGAACATATCGCTGTTAATATTTATTCCTGACCTTTAGATATTGGAAATGGATTCCATTCAAGTTCTTATAACATTCAATAACTTACAAATATACACTTAGATGACACATATAGATCATTTGTGAAGACTATGATCCTTATATTGCACATATCGATCATATCGAAATGTCGCTGGTACTGTTAGTTGTTGACCTATATATATTGAAAATGGAGTTCATCCAAGTTCTTAGATCACTAAATAGCTTACAAATATACTCTTAGATCACACATATCGATCGGTCTATGAAGCTTATATCGCATATATGATCATTTTGAACATGTCGATATTAATGTTTGATTCTTGACTTATAGATATTTTGTTTTTGAAGAATTGACTTATAGATATTGGAAATCGATTTCATTCAAGTCTTACAACATGAATAACTTGTAAACATACACCGAGTTGAAGAATCATTGTATGCACCCTCCTGTTGCACCATGTCCTACCAGTACGGGGGTCTCGCTGCCCGGTCAGCGAACCTAGGGGGGCCCAGGTTGGCCCCCCCCTTACGGGGGTGCGGGGGCAGCGCCCCGACCCGAAATAAAATATATATAAACCATTGTGTATTTTAATACTAGGTGTAGCTAGATATATGTGTTTTAATACTAGGTGTTGAATCAATCTTCCATGAATAATAGCATTGATATATAGAGATATCGGCGAAATATCGTTGATATCGATCGATATCCGGGTTTTTTCTACAGAAACCAGTCATTTTTGATCGATATGAGCCGATATGGTAATATATCGCCGATATATCGGCGATATATCACCGATATCCCTGTAAAAGGAGATACTGGGTAATAAATCCCTACCCTGTCGAAACCGATATATTGCCGATATATCGCCGATACGGCCTTCCATGGTCCCTGATCACCAGGGACACATGTTTTATCTTGTCGTGGTTGATGATTTCTCTCGTCTGTCGTGGGTTTTCCTGTTAAAGAATAAATCTGAAGCTGGTGATGTTATTAAAAATCTTATCAATGAAGTAAACAATGTCTTTTCATCCAATGTGAAATATGTTCGTACTGATAACGTATTGGAATTTTGTACTCAGTCTTTCTCACAATATCTTTGGTCAAAAGGCATTATACACCAAACTACATGTGCCTACACCTCCCAACAGAATGGAGTTGCTGAGAGAAAGCATCGCCACCTTCTTGACATTACTCGTACTCTACTTATCCAGAGTTGTGCTCCCATTTCTTTTTGGGGAGATGCCGTTCTTACAGCCTGCTACTTGGTAAATCGTATGCCGTCCACGGTACTTGGTGAGAAAATTCCTCTTTCTGTTGTTTTTCCAGATAAGGAATTATTCTCACTCACCCCTCGTGTTTTTGGAGTTGCTGCATTCGTTCATCAGCTATCACCAGGTTTTGACAAGCTCTCACCTAGAGCTGTCAAATGTGTCCTCGTGGGGTATTCTCGAATGCAGAAGGGATATCGTTGCTATGATCCGGTTAACAGGAAATACTTTGTCAGTGCTGATGTCACTTTCTTCGAGTCCGTTATGTATTTTTCACCTGCAGGTGACAGATTGGTATCTAACACATCTACTGATGAGGTCTATGTTCCTCCTCCTACGGTGAGTCCTCCATTGTCCAATCCAGTTCCTAACGTTGCGTCACCTCCTCCACCACCACCACCTCCACCAAAACCCCTTGTCTCGCCACTGCCTAAATTTTATACCAGTCGACCTGGTCCTTCTCATGCTCCACGCCAATCATCCAGCATGTCCCAGGTATGTTCTGATGTTACTACTAATGATGGGTCGAATAGTGTGCCTATGCAGGATGCATCATTGCAAGGCGAATCTGCTTCGGCGAGTTCAGTGGTTGATGATCTGGATGTTCCTATTGTGATGAGAAAGCAGAAACGCAGCTGTGCTATGTATCCTTTTGCCTCACAGGTCTCCTTTCATCGCCTCACAGGGGACTTTCATAGATTTGCAGTGGCTTTATCTTCAGTGGAGATTCCAAAGAGCTATCAGGATGCATTGAAATCTGATTGCTGGCGGTCTACAATGGAGGAGGAGATGGCTGCCCTACAGTCGAGGGGCACATGGAGCTTGGTTCTCGCTCCTTCAGGAGCTTCTGTTGTTAGCTGCAAATGGGTATTCACTGTTAAGTATCATGCAGATGGTAGCCTTTATCGATACAAGGCACGGCTAGTGGTACGAGGTTTCACTCAGACTTATGGAGTGGACTATATGGATAATTTCTCTCCAGTCGCCCGTCACTCCACTCTTCGTATTCTTCTGTCTGTAGCTGTAGTACGTGATTGACCTTTGTTCCAGTTAGACGTTAAAAATGCATTCTTGTATGGAGATCTGGAGGAAGAAGTCTACATGCAGTAGCCTCCGGGATTTGCTGCTGAGGGGGAGAATCATATGGTGTGCAGACTTCATAATGCCATTTATGGCCTTAAACAGAGCCCAAGGGCATGATTTCAGAAGCTTTCCCATCTGATTGAAGAACATGGATTCAAGAGATCCAATGCAGATCACTCACTGTTCATCCAGAGGACTACTTGAGGTACAGTTGTCATCATGGTATATGTTGATGACATTTTGGTTACAATAGATGATGCTAAGGGGATAGAGATGATCAAAGTAGTGCTGGGTCGTCAATTTCTTACAAAGGACCTTGGTACATTACGATACTTCCTGGGGTTGGAGTTCACCAGGAGTGCACAGGGTCTAGTAATGACCCAGAGGAAATATATTACAGATATGCTTGTTGAGACTGGCATGGTTGGATGCAGACCGTCTACTACTCCTATGGACCCTAGCCTGAAATTGTATGATAATGATACAGAAGAAGTTGACAAGAGAAGGTATAGAGAAATGGTGGGGAAGCTTCTTTACATAACTATAACCCGACCTGATATTGCCTTTGCAGTTAGTCGGGTAAGCCAGTTTATGGAACAACCGAGACAGGTACCGAGACAGGTACATATGGATGCTATATATATGATACTCAGATACCTTAAATCGTCTCCAGGCACAAGATTGCTGTTCAGAAAGGAAATCAATTTATCTGTTTCTGCATGTGCGGATGCTGATTATGCAGGATGCCCTAAGGATCGAAAGTCTACCTCAGGGTTTGCTGTGTTTGTGGGTAGCTCTCTAGTTTCTTGGGAAAGCAAGAAACAAACAGTTGTGGCTAGATCCAGTGCAGAATCTGAATATAGGGCTATGGCACAAGCAAGCACGGAAATGATGTGGGTTCGAGCTGTATTAGAAGACTTGCATGTAGATGTACCTCTACCCATGCAGCTACAATGTAATAATCAAGCCGCACTGTTCATTGCCAATAATCATGCCTTTCACGAGAGAACCAAGCATATTGAAGTAGACTGTCACTACACCAGAGACATGATCCAGAAGGGGCTGATTTCTGCCTCACATGTTAGTTCTGAGGAGCAGACTGCCGACATCTTCACCAAACCGTTACTCAGAGGACCATTCTAGAAGTGTACTTCCAAGCTGAGAATGATCGATATCTATGCTACATCTTGAGGGGGAGTGTCGAAAGAATTATGTAGTCTATGTACCGTTTGTCTTTTCTATTATTCTATTTTCTGTCTTATGTAATTTACTCATGGGTTTTCTCTATATAAGAGTCCCTAGGGCTCTCAGGAATAAAACACAACTATTATTCTTCCAACAGATACCATGTGGAGAAGAGAGACGAATGAGATATCTATTCCATAGGGCTAGGGTCTCTTATATAGAGAGAAAACCCTAGAGAGTACAAAAGGAAAAATACATAAATACTCCGAGGGTTTACGAATCCCGAAGAGTTGAAGGTTACAGAACCCGAATGGTTACAATCATAATTGTAAGTATAATAACTCTAACAATTAGAAACATAAAAACAGAAAATCAACTATATGTATTAGTCGAGTGACCGGTGATTAATCATTAGTGACCAATTGACTAAATACCAACTAACTCCTTTTGCAACCTTGTTGGAGTATTTGGTAGTGCGCCTATTGAGTTGTAGATGGGTAATTGGATACCCTCAGGATCCATTTACCCCATCCAGTGTTTAGTCCCACATCGTCCAGTGGTGGGACTTGGAGGCTCTGGAGAGGCTATATAAGGAGCCCCAGACCTCCTGTATCCATTGAGAAAAGTAATAGAGAAACACGCCCCTTTGAGGGCTTCTCTCGTGGTTTCATCCCGCTCCTCACGAAGTAGGGTTCCACGCAAAATCCCGCTGTTCTGTTCTTGTTATTTATCTTTTCCATGTTTACGCTTCCGCTTCCGATTTTCTAACATGGTATCAGAGCGGGTTCGATTCTCGAGGAATCGTGTTATATTTTTTATTTAGTCGAGTTTCGATTCATTTATTGTTCGTGGATTTGTTCTTGAAGAATGTCGAGTTTCGATTCAATTCTAGGGTTTCAGTCTGAAACCCTAAATTCTCCATGGATTCAAGACTCCTGTCCAGATCGGCATCGCTAGGGTTTCATTCTTGAAGTTCGGTGATTTTAAAGTTCCAGATCCTCTCCGTGAGGGTTTCATCTCTGAAATGGGGGTTTCATCTCTGAAGCCCTAGCGCGCCTTTCCAGTCCGCAGGCGGCGGAGCCCAGCCGTGCCCAGGCTGTACTACAGGCGGTGCTCCTCGATTCTCCGCACGCGCGCGCCTTGCCGCAGCTCCCTGCCGTTCGACCCTCCAATGTCGCGCGCACACCCCAGGCGTTTCTCCCATCTCCAGATCGCGAGACCCCAAGAGCCCAGGCGGAACTCCTGCTGGCAGCAAGCTTCGCAACCCCGCGCGCCATGACGACGCATCCAGGCGGCAACCCCCGCTGCGCCACCCTCCAGGTGCCTGCTACAACCATGGCGCCATGCTCTAGCCCGTTACAAAAGCCCTCGCCGCCCCGTATCAGCGAGCATGCACGAATCCCTATCATGGGGCGACGTGCGATGAAGAAGCCCCCTCCAGGAGCGACGGTCCTGTTTGATGGGTTCCCATCATGGGAACCCTAACGGGGGTGGCGGCTTATTAAGAAAAAAATGAAAGGCTATTTGAGCCCAAAAAAAGTTTGCAGATTTTGTAAAGAGAGAGAGAGAGAATAGAGTGTTGGGCCCAAGTGGGTCGATGAAGAAAAAAAATTGTGTTTCGAAAAAAAAAAGAAAAGGCGCGTACATCTCAAAAGTCGTCACTTATTTGCAAAAAGAGAGAGAGAGAGAGGAGATGTTTGTTAAAAAAAAGAAGCGCGTACAAAAAAAAGAGTCGGACGCAAGTTGAAAAAAAGAAAAAAAAAGAAGATTTGTGAAAGCCGTAAAAAAATTTTAATTAACGGCTTAAAAATATATATTAAAAAAAAAGAGCCGTAAAAAATGAAACGGCCAAATGTTATCCATGTTTTGAGAAGCCGGAAAAAAAATGTAATCGGCTTATTAATGTTTTATACCCCTATTTTCTTTGTCATCTCCCAACTTGATCGACGTCCATGTTTTCCGACAAGTATGGGAGAAAGGGGGAGTATATGTAGAGTCACAGGTCTTCTTCCAGCCATATTCAGATGTTCCAGATTCACATGCAGAGACCATTCAGATTGCAGACTCTACAGTTGTTCAGACTCGACGATATTTCCGAGTCTCCAGACACGCATATGATTGCGGTCATTTTCAGATGAGCATATGTTGCCATCTTTTGTTCGTGGTCCCCATCATGATTCTTGTTTTGTCAAGCCAGAGTTTTCATGTTAGCCATAGGGACTCCAGAGCAGAGGACCATTCCCTTGAGGGCAAGGGTTTTCATGTGGTATCATAGGTACACCAGAGCAGTGCACCATTCTCTGAGCCAGATGGGAGAGACCCAGTTCTCCGACGAGGAGACTTCAGGCGCAGTTTCAGACTCGATGGTCAGATTCCGAGTCTTCAGTTGACTCACACTCCAGCCCGTTCGTCCTCCTCACCTGCACGGCATGAGAAGCAACGTCCTCGACTGCAGCATGTGCGCGTTGGGTTGATATTGTCCGTAGTGTCCTGTAGTGTGAGTTGATTTTCTTTCTGTTTGTTTGTCCAAGCTGAGCATTGCATGCTCCAGCTTGAGGGGGAGTGTTGGAGTATTTGGTAGTGTGCCCCTCAGGATCCATTTACCCCATCTAGTGTTTAGTCCCACATCGTCCAGTGTTGGGACTTGGAGGCTCTGGAGAGGCTATATAAGGAGCCCCATACCTCCTGTATCCATTGAGAAAAATGTAATAGAGAAACACGCCCCTTTGAGGGCTTCTCCCGTGGTTTCATCCCGCTCCTCACGGAGTAGGGTTCCACGTAAAATCCCGCTGTTCTGTTCTTGTTATTTATCTTTTAAATGTTTACGCTTCTGCTTCCGATTTTCTAACAAACCTCATATGGTGTCATTTGAAACCGACTCTTAAGGCTTTAGCAGAGACCTTAACTCCATCGTGGATAGTCAACTAACGCAAAACGTCGATCCATCCTTGTGGATGATGTCTCTGGAGAAGGAAGCACCCAAACTAGCAAGAGCAGTTGCTTTCTTGAAGTCTCCAATGGCATGTCTCCAACTAAGCATCCATCAACGTTATACAGTGGATCCCCCATGTTTTTCGGCTTGTCCACAACTTCACCAAATGGACATGACACACCTTCCAGACGCCGCTCTGAGTGCAGTCTCCTATGATATCTGACCTTCACCGAAATCAGACCAAAGGATCTAAGCATTTCCATCGCGAAATGTCCCATCCACCACATTGAAGGCACCACAAATGGAAGTGTGATTGCGTCCCTGCCTTCGATGACTGAACCCTCTAATTGTGCCACACCCACCGCTCTTCTTGGAACAACTTCTCCCGCACTCATACTCCTTCCACCCATCCTTCTCCCGCCCTCTCTCCCAACAGGTGGTTCTCACTCACTCCTCCCTACTGCCGCTAGCTCAAAGTCCCACAGCCCATTCTTCCCCTTCCTGGTCTTCTTCTCACCCTACCCTGCTCTCCCCATCTCACTTCCTTTACCTGCTGAAATTCAGCTGCCTAATATACATACTTTATCTGCCCCTACTATGTTTCTCATGGGCATACCCCTCTGCTGGACATTTTTTTAGACAGCAATTTTACCTAATCTATGTTTTGCAAAAAAAAAAGTTGAACTTATTTGTAATATTGTCCTTGGAGTAGTCATGTAGTCTGTCATTTGTAAATATTCTCCTTATCTATTTTTAAAGTTTTTTTTGTAAATATCCTCCATGTCTATTTTTAACAGGAAATACATTGCTTTCTCTTCCAACATTTTGATTGAGCTAAACAAAAATCGATCATGTTATATATCCGTATTTTAAGTATTTGACAATAAGCGTTATTTCATGATAATTGATTTTTTAAAAAAGAAATTGCTTGGAGAATTATCTTTATCTGTCCCTATTTTACCCATCAGGAAGGGAATGAAAAAGCATGGCCACCTTTAGCATGAGAATACACAAAAGGGAAACTGAGCATGACTTCTGGCCGATATATGAATTATAAATTATAATTTCTCACTTGTGCTAGGAAATATCAAGGACAGAACTGAAATATTACTTTTAGTTTCTTTTCCTGCTGATGCATAGTATGTATTCTGATAGTTCTAGATTTAGAAGTCATAGGTAAGGGAGAAATAGTTAATTCCTTTAACAGTCTCATTTAGAATGGATGTTGTTTTGATAAGAGCAGGTATTTTTTTTTTGAAAGGAACAAGAGATAAGAAATCACACCACAAGATGTCATTTTGCTCGATCAATTCCAATTTTAAGTAATATGGAAAAAGTAGTATAAAATGGAAACATATTTTCATTTTGACAACACTTTACTTGTGCCTCTACTCGTTTGGACATTTGAAAGTTGATTCTTCCCCTGTAATCAATGCAGACCAGCTTTGCAGGGATTGAGGTTATGCCCCTCCTTACAGACGAGTCATTGGATGTTGAAATACCTGAAGAGGATCTTGAAATAAGTACTTCACGAGCAGGAGGGAAAGGTGGTCAGAATGTGAACAAGGTAGAGACTGCTGTTCGGATTGTTCACATCCCTACCGGTGTTGCTGTAAGATGCACAGGTTGGTCCCACTTGTTTTGTTTATACCTTTTGGTTGGTTCCACTTGTTATGTTTATACATTTTGGATTTTGTTGGAGTAGAAAATACAATTTACTTGAGTTGATTTATGCTGATACTTTGCAAAACTTGCATTTCTTGGCCTACTCCAATTGCAGATTAGTAGAGGAATTATCCATCTTCCAATTCAGTCCAATGGCCTGATGGTTTGCCAGTAAGTTATGGGATGGATTATCCTGTAGTTAATTATATATCAAATATTTAGTATCATTGGAGTAATTATTTCACAATATATCCTTTGCAAAAACCTAACACTAGATATTTCTCAAGAAATATCCCATAGGGTAATAATCCACATAATTACTTTATCCTTCTTACCACCAACTCTTCCATGCCTTTGGATGGAAATCTAGTGAATGGATATCCTACGTAGGGCGGTTAATACTCTCATCAATAGAAGGGTTTCTTGTGGCATATGATGTAAGCCATCCTTTGTCATGTTAGTACTTGGTAAATTTCTCATGGCTCATGACATCTGTAAAATATAATCAATGTATATTATAGAACTCTAGCGTCTCTTCTTAGTTCTATATAGAGGAAATGAAAAGGAAAATTAGTTAATAGTATACATAAGAAAAATGAGGTACAAAACTGATATAGGTTGGTGATGGAGGGCGTGAGTTGGAGTAGGTACAACGCCCATGGATCCGGGTTACCTGTTTACACTGCATTTCACAACATTACATTCAATATCGATCACATTAGGCTACAGAAAATGAGGGAAAATTTTCAGCGTTTGAATGACATTCACATTTTAATAATCAACCATAGAACAACAAGTGTCACCAATTCATAATTGCATTAATTTCTATAAAACACTACATATGTCAAAAGAAAATGACATTATGTACATGTATCCCAAAATACATTAGAAGAGAGAAATAAGCCCAAAATAGTTACATCATCTGTACAATACTATAATGTGTATCGTAAACAGAAACTATTTGAATAGCGGAAGCTCAGGGTCCAGCTGTCGGACTACTGTGATGCAGATGCTTTACCTGCCATTCATGTTAGGAAGAAAAGGCTGTCAACAAAGGTTGAGTACAATCTAATTCAGTGTTGCAATAGTCGGCCGACTATACCGAATAGTCGGTCCGACTATGAGGTGCGGTGGGGTATCCGACTGAACAGACCTCCAGTCGGGTAATAGTCGGCCCGACCGAATAGTCGGCCGACTATTCAGCCGACTGGCCCGACTATGAGGCCGACTGGAGTTTGACTCTTCAAATTTTTATTTTTTTATTTTCAATTTTCAATATTTATAGGTTACATTTTACCACGGTATCGCCACAAATGTCAAATTCTATATGTTTATTATATTGATTGGTACTTTTATCTTGGATTCATGTTAAATAATGACCATATATGTATAAAAATATAAGAATATATGTATTATAAATAATTTTTATATTAAAAAATACAAAACCGAATAATTCCGAATAGTCGCCCGAATACCGATTATTCTCTATTCAGTGACCCCTTCGACTGAATACCGAATACCGTCTTCTGCAACACTGATCTAATTTATTAAAACTATCTGACGATTTAGTGGTTTCAAAAGAAATCAAGTAGATAGGTATTGGCATTTAAATTTAACGAGCTACTTGCGTGCAAAGTTGATTTTTAAGCTGTTCTGTATATGAATCCTCTTGTTCACTCTCCACCTCAACTACTCATACTTAATACTTTTTTTTATTTATAAGATCCATATTCAGGCTATCATCATTTTTTTATTTATAAGCCATGTTGATGGATCTTAGTAAGTATAGATGATGTGTCTCCTGTTCTGATCTTTGTCCTTGTCAAGTTTCTAAAGCTCAGTGGATAGTCTGTGGTCTTGGTCTGGGTGAGACGTTACACTATGACTCTAAGGCAAGAATAATGCCTTAGGGTTGGGGTGTCTGCGTAGGCATGCGATGGAGTGTAATGCATCCTAGTTAAATTCCCACCACATTCACCAGCTTTACCTAACAATCATAGTGATATTTCTTATTTTGATATAGATGATTTTACATCCACTTCCATTGTTGTGAGATGTCGGATGCGATGATGGATCTTATTAAATGTTGATGATTGATGTTTGATAATTGATGGATGATGATTTTCAGGATCTAATCTCTTTCCTCGTCAGCACCTATTGGCGGAACAATAACCAAACTCAACTCCTCCTGACAATGATCTTCTCCTCGCTAGGATCTATTGGGTGAACAATAACCAAAACTCAAGCGGTGAGGAAGCCTCCTAAGAGACTCTTCCGTCTCGTCCTCCCAATGGAAGTGTGGCCCAGGAGAGGGCTAGGCACTCTCCAAAACTACGTCCCTGAGACGGGTGTGAGAAACTCTTCGGATTGAGTCACTCCAAAAACGGCTCGACTGGTACGGGCAAACTGAGCTCGAAAAACAAAACCATGGGTCCTTCAGCCTAGGCACCCTACTGAAAACATGGTCAGCGGAACTGGTCAAACTAAAGCACATGGATCCTGACGAAACGTAAAAATTGTAAGCTCACGAAAAACCGTACAAAGGACTGGGATCCTAGACCGGTGTACTAGGCAGCTGCTACCTTAACTGGGCTTCCTAACTCCTTCCCAACTGAGGATCACTGCACCCTCGCATAATCATGTCTAAAGGTCACCATGACCGACACAATTAATTGCCATCACTGATTCATCATCATTTTCACCTGATTACTCAATCATTTCCCAATCTCTTTTGTAGTCAACTTTTCCAGATCTAGGTATGTTGTCAACAACTTATCAACAGTGATTTATACTAAAGGATCAATTGATAAGATTAATAGTCATAATGATCGTAGAAATCCATAGATTGATTTAATGATATCTGAAATATTTCTTTAAGAATTTATGAACTTCCTATATATTGACACCCAAATCTTTCATTAATGCCATTCCTGGATAATGGCTCCATATAGGTCATCTATTTAGTGGCTTTTTTAAGAGAAGGGAAACGATATCTTAATATTTATATTTAGAATATTATCCTTAATTTCAAATGATCAGTGGTCAAGTAATTGGTCTGAAATTAGAAGTCAATTCTTGCGAAAACACCTCACTTTTCATCATTTTACACATGAAATCTGGAGCAATGAATATGTATGAAATTTAGTTATAACGACGTGCTAAAATCTAAATTTTCATCCTCATATCATGAATTCTGTAGCCTAAACAATGATATGTTTTTTAAATCAATTACATGTTAAAATCCCAACTTGTTCACCTTTTGAAAAATAAATTCGAAAGCTTATTATTGATCTGAAATTTAGGTACAATTATATATAAAAATCTCTAAACTTTCACCTTGTAAAGCATGAATTCTGAAGGCTATTAATAGGTCTAAATTTTGTCTTAAACACATGCATAAATACCTAATTTCTTATTTCTAAAAGTTGCATCCTGGAGCTATTTCATTGAAATGAAATTATGATATATTTGAATGCAAAACATTCTCAATTTCTCATCTTCAAACATAAAATATGAAGTATAAATTATTGATATGAAATTCGGTCAAACCTCCATCTCTTTTCTCTTTTTAATCATGAAATCTGGAGCATAAATTATCTTAATAGTGATATGAAAGTAGGTTTAATTTCATGCAATTCATCCCTAAATTCTCCCAATTCAAGTATACAAATCTGTAGCAATTATAGGTCTGCTTTTAGTTCTAATTGCATGCAAAACACTTCTGTTAAGAAGATGAACGAATGAGATGTTTATTCCACAGAGCTAGGGTCTCTTATATAGAGAGAAAACCCTAGAGAGTACAAGAGTTACGGAACCTGAAGGATCACGGGAGGTACAAAACTCGAAGGGTCACAGAGGGTTACGGAACCTGAAGGGTCACAGGGTGTTACAGAACCCGAAGAGTTACAAGTATAAATGTAAATATAATAACTCTAACATTCCCCCTCAAGCTGGAGCTGAGAAAGCTACAACTTGTAACAAAAAGAAAAAGTATACACCATATCTTCACATGATGCATCATAAGAACATATGTCCGCTGCTGGTAGAAGACCTCGCTCGAGGACGAGTATCTGGCTCCCAGGTCACCGGAGCGTATCTCTGCCATGCCTGTAGAGTTGTTGCGATATCAGGTCACCGGAACGTATATCTGTCGTGCCTGTAGGTCACCGGAATATATCTCTATCGTGCCTGGAGAAAATCGCTGTAGAAGAAGTCTATCGCGGAGTAGTAGTCGGGTCGTAAAAGAAGAAGTATACGCCCTCACGAAGAAGTCGATGCTCAGTGAAGACTGATGATCTGAGTAGTAGTTTGGAGTGTCGGTCTATCAGTCATGGTAGGGCAGTAGGCGTCCTGAAGAATCATCTTTGACTCCCCCTTTCTCACATACTTGATAGAATAAAGAGTATGGAACATCAAGTTGGAAGAAACAAAAAGCTGGGAGAAATAAGTTGTGGTGAAGCAAGAGCTATTGGAGGGGGGGCTCCAGGTGGTACCGTTGACGCAAGAGGTGCGGCTGGAGCTGCTGGAGCCTTGGGCGCCTCTTTAGATGTCGCTGGAGGTAGCAGTTGGTAATGTTGGGGACTTGGACTGCCTTGCACGGGACCATCGAATCCACAAGCGACGCAAGAGGTCCATCCCTCTCTCCTTGTCGGTGGAGAGAGGACTGGTGATGGTGGCGGATTTAGGGTATTAGGCTCCGATCTAGGATCGTCGCTCTGATACCATGTTGAGAAGAGGAACGAATGAGATGTTTATTCCATAGAGCTAGGGTCTCTTATATAGAGAGAAACCCCTAGAGAGTACAAGAGTTACGGAATCCGAAGGGTCACGGGGGGTACGAAACTCAAAGGGTCACAGAGGGTTACGCAACCCGAAGGGTCACGGGGTGTTACGGAACCCGAAGAGTTATATAATAACTCTAACAACTTCCTATTTCTCATCAATTCAAACATAAAAACTTTAGTTAATTAGTAGTCTGAAATTTGACCAAAATGCATGCATATCACCACCAAATCTTTCACATTTTAACATGAATCAGAGCATAAACAGTGGTCTAATTTTAGGTCTAATTACATGCAAATCATCCCCAAATCTTTCAATTCTAAGATACAAATTTAGTAGTTGAACAGTGGTCTGAAAATTAGATCATATTCATGCCAATTTACTCCAAATTCCTTCAAATTTTATGGCATGAACAACTTAACAATGGTCTGATTTCTGATCATATTCATGCCAAATTACCTCCAAATTCTTCAAATTTAAAGGCATGAATATTAAATAAACAATAGTCAGAAATTATGTTTAATTTCATGCAAATCACCATCAAATCCTCATCA
The DNA here is from genome assembly GCA_037367405.1 of Ottelia alismoides. Classification (NCBI taxonomy): domain Eukaryota; kingdom Viridiplantae; phylum Streptophyta; class Magnoliopsida; order Alismatales; family Hydrocharitaceae; genus Ottelia; species Ottelia alismoides. The sequence goes on from JAZKJV010000096.1 coordinate 158,778, forward strand.
TTCAAGCATGCAAATCTGGAGCAATTATAGTCTGATTTTTAGGTTAAATAGCATGCAATTCACTTGATTTTTATCATTAAAATCTAAGAAATGAAGAGTTATTAATATGATTTTTGATTTGATTCTTAATTGCATGATTGATAGCAAGATGAGGGGTTAAATTGTACCTTTGGAGATCAACTGCATGCAACAGTAGCTCCAAGAAGTAAGGGGACATTAGCTGCATCCAGATGTTCAAAGCATGCAACAACAGCTGTTGTGCTGTACTTCTAGCAAGAGGGGAGCACCTTGGTGACTTTGGACAGCAACACGGGCTGCTGGGAACAACTCCAAGCCTTGGATGCATCAACAACTTCAAGAGAGAGGAGAAGCTGCTATTTCATCACAGCAACTCTAGCTGTTGTGATAGCATCTCCAGCTGCTCTAGGGGATGGAGGAGCTCCAGCAACTGTGCAACAATGAGGGGGCAGGGAGCTACAACATCTGCTCCAGAGTTGTTGGACAGCAGCTCCAGCAGAGAGAAAAGGGGCTGGGGATGCTCCTTCGATGGAGAAAATATAAGGAAAAGGGAGAGAGAAAAATGTGAGAAGAAAGAAGGGTTTGGAAGTTATAAATATGGGGAAAGGGTGGCTCTTTGGTTGCCAAGTGAAGGGAGAAGAAAGAGCCAAGTGTTGGGGTTGGATTTCAACATTTATAATTAATATATATAATCCTTTATCTCCAATTCATTGAAATAGCAAAGTCATCTGTATTTGCATCCTGATTCAGTTGAATAATAGCTCGTTTCTACCATCTCTGAATGACGATCAAAATGAGTATAATATTCATATATTTCTGATCTGAGATGTATTCAGAAATTGGCAAAATACATACCTTATTTGTGATTAAATTTTACGGTTTTAAATGATCAAATGACCTCTGATTGACGAATGGTCGATTTTGTTGGTCTTATTTTGTTGAATCAAGTTTTATGGCGGTCTCAAATTATTTTTGCAATGACACAAATTACGAGGCAATCGATTTTTGATCGATTGATCCAAACAAAATTTAATTTACGATATACGGATCAATTCAGATCATTTAATATTTGATCGATATCTTTATCGGATCATATGGACCATAATCTGGTCGTATTCGGATTCGGGTGATTCAGATCCAGATGTCACAAATATAAAACCTCAAAGGGAGTCTCAACCTCGAGACTCATTCAATGTCACTATGCGTCTTATCTGCACTTCACCTCGCCATAAAAATCTCAAAGGATTTTGAATCCATAAAAACCTCAAAGGAAAAACAAGCCTTGTTCTTTCAACATGTGTATAATTAAATAGGCTTGTTTTGACGATTACTTGAAAATAGTTGCGGATATCTTGCCCACATGTCTACTCGGTCTCCCATATCGCCTCTTCGATACCATGTCGCTGCCATAACATCTTAACTAAGGGAATCTCTTTGCTGCGAGGCTTCTTCATAGCACTGTCAAGTATTTGCACTGGCCTCTCCTCGTATGTAAAGTCAGGCTCCACATCAAGGTTCTCATAGCTGATGACGTGTTGAGGGTCGTGCACATACTTTCTTAGGTTGAATATGTGGAAGACATCGTGAATGGATGATAGATGTGGAAGAAGGGCTACTCGATAGGCTACCTTCCCTACACGGGCAATGATCTCAAACGATCCCACATATCGTGGCGCTAACTTGCCACAAACACGAAATCTCTGTATTCCATTCGTGGGAGATACTAGTAGGAACACCCAATCTCCCACCTGTATTTACATGAATTTCATTAGTATAAAAGATTAAGTTAAATCTTAATAAATCATATTTGCAAATGGATTCAGAGAAGAGGGTCGGATTACCTGAAATACTAAATCTCTTCTCCGTCAATATGCATAGCTCTTCTTGCGGCTCTGTGCCATCAGAAGCTTCTGCCTTACAAGATCATCAACCCTTACAGTCTCCTCCAAGATATCCATGGAGTAAAGATCGTGGTCGCCTACCTCACGCCAACTGAGAGGTATGAGGTATCTCCGCCCGTATAGGACTTTGAATGATGCCATGCCAATACCGGAATGGTGATTGTTGTTGTATGTGAACTCTACTAACGACAGGTGGTCCTTACAAGATCCTTTCTACTCAAGGGTACATGCACGTAGCGAATCCTTAAGTGTCTGAATGGTGCGCTCACTCTGTCCGTCTGTCTGCGTACGGTTTGCGGAACTCAACTTCAGCTCTCTCTGTAATGCTGACATGAACTGGTACCAGTAGTGAGATTTGAACCTCAAGTCCCTGTCAGATACTACCTCATATGGTATACCATGAAGCTTGATAATATTCTGCACATATAATCTAGCCAATATAGCTGGAATGTAGGTCATATTGACAGGTATGAAATGGGCTGACTTGGCCAACTTGTCAACAACGATCCGAATAACATCATGTCCATCTGGTGTCCCCGGCAGTCCAGTGACAAAATCCATATAGATACTCATCCACTTCCACTCGGGAATGGGGAGATATTGCAATAACCCTGGCGGTCTCCTATGCTTAATATTGACCTTCTTACAGGTCAAGCATCTGCTAACATGTTGTACCACATCACGCTTCATCCTGTTCCACCAGAAATGTTGGCGCGGATCACGATACATCTTTGTGCTGACAAGATGGATAGACAATCATGAACTGTATGCCTCATCAAGAATGTTTCTGTGTAACTGCTCATCATTGGGCACAACGGCCCGGCCAGCCTTCCACAAAATGGACTCTGTCACAACAAAATCATCACACTCATACATGATAGCACATATGTATCTGTCTTTAATCCAATGATCTGTTTTCTTACCTTCTACTATGCGATCCCATATACTGCTGAATCATGAAGGCACGTCAATAGATTTGGATGCACTATCATGAGGGTGCCAATCAGTCAAAGCTACAAGTATATCCCATGTGTATAACCAGTTTGCCGTACCCTCTGCATGAGCTTTCATGCTAAGTGCATATGCCACCGCGTTTCCCTTATTGGGGTGGTAAGAGATTGTGCAGTCGTAATCCTTCAGTAGCTCAAGTCACTTGCCTTGTCTCATGTTCAGCTCTTTCATGTATTTCAAACTCTTGCGGTCTGTGAAAATCTCAAAGTCCCCCCATAGAGATAGTATCGCCAGATCTTCAAGGCAAAGATAACTGCATCCAACTCCAAGTCATGAGTGGGGTAATTCTGCTCATGCGGCCTTAATTGATATGATGCATACGCAATCACGTGACCTCGCTGCATCAGAATTGCTTCTAAACCTTCTCATGAGGCATCTGTATATAGTGCATAATCCTGAGTGCTTGAAGGGAGTGCAAGAATGGGCACAATCGTTAATCTTTCCTTTAATGTCCTGAAGGCCTGCTCGCATGAGTTGTCCCGAATGAAAGGAACTCCCTTCTGTGTCAATCGTGTCAAGGGAAGAACTACTCGGGAAAAACCACTGACTAAGCGTCTGTAATAGCCCACTAGTCCAAAGAAGCTACGAATCTGAGTGACTGTCTTGGGTTGCTCCCAAGACATAACTACTCAATCTTCGCAGGATCAACTGTGATATCTGCTCCAGAAATGACATGCCCAAGAAATGAGACCTGGGTTAACCAGAACTCACACTTGCTCATCTTAGCATATAATTTGTGTTCTCGAAGTGTATCAAGGACTATCTTCAGATCATTTACTTGATCCCTATTCATTTCGAGAATACATAAGCACATTTTCAATGAATACGACCACAAACTTGTCCAAGTACGGACGGAAGATCTTGTTCATCATGCCCATGAATGGTGCAGGGGCATTTGTGAGCTCAAATAACATCACGACAAACTCGTAATACCTATATCGAGTCATGAAAATTGTCTTCGGAATATCTTATTATCGAATTCTCAGCTGATGGTAGCCTGATCTAAGATTGATCTTCGAAAACACCGAAGATCCTTGTAGCTGATCAAACAAGTCATCAATGTGTAACAAAGGATAACGATTCTTCACCGTTTTCTTGTTCGACTGTCGGTAATCAATGCATAATCTCATCGATCCATCATTGTTCCTGAAAAAATGACGGGAGCACTCCAAGGTGAAGTGCTTGGCCTCACAAAACCCAAGTCAAGTAACTCTTGTAATTGCACCTTCAACTCTCTCAACTCAGCTGGTGCCATACGGTAGGGAGCCATCGAGATCTGTTATGTATCTGGCAGTAATGTGATCTCAAACTCAATCTCTCTCCTAGGCAGTAAACCTGGCAATTCATCAGGAAACACATCGGGGTAGTCTGATACCACCCTGATGTCCCGTGTCATCGACTCTCTATCAGATGTCTTTCGAATAAATGCTAGAAATGTGTTACATCCTTGATCAACAAGTCTCTGAGCTCTCAATACTCGACGGTAGTAACATGCGAGTGAGTCCCATTGGTGACTCAAACCGACTTCACGGAGGAAGATGATACGGAGGAGGTTAGCAGACTACCTTCTCCAGTCAGATGAGTAGAGGCACACTAGAATCAATAATCCATACTGGAGCATGAGTGATGGCAAAGGTGGATGTTGTACCTAAAGGAGTAGCCAGGGCAGTAGTGGTAGTATCATTGGAGGTAGTAAGTCCTGGGAGTCTGGAGAATCTGCATCAGGCGAGAGTAATCTGCGTCATTGAGATGTGTTGTCTTGCCACTAGGGGTTGTTGTAGTTAACGCGTCTTCTACATCATAGGCATCCTCATAGGCACTATTGGTGTTATAAGGAGGTACATCAAACTTCTGCCAGCATCGTTTGGACGGATGGTTCCACTGACCATAGCGAGTGCATTGTGGAAATAAGGGACAATAGTATCTCGCCCACGATGGTGATCAAAGTCACGTCCACATCCTGGCTCTCGTCCACGACCACATCCTGAATCACGGATATGTACTCCTCGAAAGCTGTATCGACCTCCTCTCCCAGATGCGGTTATGTGTGCAAAACTCTCACCGAAGATAAGACAAGAGATCGAGCAACAGATATCTGTAGTTCCTCAAGACGACCAAAAAATGACCTTCACCGTTGGTAGTGTATCTGATATAAGAAATTGCTCCTTCACTGCATGGTACTTGGAATGCATGTCATCCATAAAACAGTAAACCTACCAGCCTAAACGCTCTTGTACATGTTTGGTACAACATGAATGCTGAAATATCACGAGCTCCTCATACATGCTAGTGAGATGCATGTAGTACTCAACAAGAGTGGAATCACCCTGTGATGCAGAACCAACCCGTCTATAAATTTCTTCAAGATGTAACTTTTTCTTCTGGGAGTATGTCTGCTTAAGATCCTCCCACATCTCTTTGGTTGTGTTCTTGTAGAGAAGATTCGCCTCAACACTATTGGTCATCCATTTGATAACCAATTAATTATCTGTCTGCCAGTTATAGTGTTTTTTGTTGTTTTCATCTAGAGTAGCTTGAGTCAGGATGTATAGTTTCTAGTGATCACCAATGAACACCATGAAAGAATGAGACCAGAGCACATAATTTTCTGTGCCCTTAAGTTTGATAGTAGTGCCTTGCGCCATCATGTTTGTGGCCAAGGGCTTTTCTCAGTAGAGGAAGTAGGTGCCATGGTGGTCTTAAAGATGGAGATTCTGTCATCGACTATGTATGCATACGAGGACTAAAAGATGCCCTAGAAATCATGTTTCAGATGTGCAAGAGGTCTGAAAAGCACGCTCCAAAGTAGTTCAAGAGAAAATCAAGGGCTTGACGGAAGCAACGACGGCCCTGGGAGGCTTCGACAATGACCACGGAAGCCCTGAAGGGCTACTGCAGTGTTTGCCACGGCCCTGGAAGGGTTGCAGTTGTTGTTGCGGAGCCCTAGGGGCTGCTGTCAACGGTCCTGGGGGTTGTTGCATCAGGACTGGTGCCGAAGGGGGGCTGGCGGTTTAGCCCTAGGAGAGCCTGTGCGGGGTCCTAGGCAAGGGAGAAGGGCCCGTGCAGGCACGAGGAGAGGCTTGGAGGTGGTGATCGGATGGAGTTGGGTCAAAATCCCGATTTTGGATCGTTGCTCGGATACCATGTGCAGAAAAGAATGAATCTTTGCGTTTATTTCATAGGTCTAGGGTCTCTTATATAAAGAGAAACCCTAGAGAGCAAAAAGGGAAAAAATACAAAAAAAGACCCCGAAGGTTACAAGACACAAATAAAGTAGAAAAAACTACTGTTACAATATTCGATTGAATGGGTGACCGAATAGAATATTGCTATTCGGTCAATATTCGATCCAACTCGAATATTCAGATATTCGACCGAATATTACAAGTTGCTGATTTTTTAAATTTTTAAATTTTTAAAAGTTCCCAATTGTCACTGTTGGGAAAAAGAATGAAAGATGATTTATTCCTTGGGATCCTAGGCTCTCTTATATAGTGTTGGAAAAAGTGAGCAATCTATTATTCCAAGGAACCCTAGTCTCTCTTATATAGAGAGAGACCTCACGGGTAAAATACATAAGAGAAAGTAATCTAGAATTAAGAAACGGTACAAAACATAATAATATAAGTCTCTACACTCCCCCTCAAAGTGGAGCATAGATGTCTATCATGCTCAGCTTGGAAGAACATCCCTGAAAGGGTCCTCTGAGCAACGACTTGGTGAATATGTCAGCAGTCTGATCCCCTGAGCTAACGTGAGAAGTAGATATCAAGTCTCTCTGGATCAAGTCTCTCGTGTAGTGACAGTCAACTTCAATATGCTTTGTTCTTTCATGGAATGCTGGATTGTTGGCAATAAACAATGCTGCCTGATTGTCACACTGAAGCTGCATGGGTAAAGGTACAGCTATATATAGATCCTCTAGCACAGATCGAACCCACATCATCTCCGTGCTTGCTTGTGCCATGGCCCTATATCCAGATTCAACACTGGACCTTGCCACAACAATTTGTTTCTTACTTTTCCAAGAACCAGAGAGCTCCCAACAAACACGACAAATCCTAAGGTCGACTTTCGATCCTTAGGGCACCCTACATAATCGGCGTCTGCACATGCTGAAACAGATAAATCTGTGCCCTTTTGAAATAGCAACCCTGAGCCTGGAGAAGACTTTAGATACCTCAGTATCATGTATATAGCATCCATATGAACTTGTCTTGGCTGCTCCATAAATTGACTCACCTGGCTTACTGCAAAGGCAATATCGGGTCTAGTTATGGTAATATAAAGGAGCCTACCCGCCATCTCTCTATATCTCCTCTTGTCTACTTCTGCAGTGTCATCGTCATACAGCTTCATGCTTGGATCCATAGGAGTGCTCGATGGTCTGCATCCAACCATGCATGTTTCAATTAAAAATCTGTAATGTACTTCCTTTGGGTCATCACCAGACCCTGTGCATTCTTAGCAAATTCCAACCCCAGAAAGTATCTTAGGGTTCCAAGATCCTTCGTAACGAACTGACGGCCCAGGAATGCTTTTGCCCTCTCTATTCCCTGAACATCATCTCTTGTAACCAAAATATCATCAACATAGACCATGATGACAACCATACCTGTAGAAGACTTCTGAATGAACAACGAGTGATCTGCATTTGATCTTTTGAACCCCAATCAGATGGGAAAGCTTCTGGAACCACGTCCTTGGGATCTGTTTAAGGCCTTAAATTGCCTTGTGAAGTCTACACACCATATGCTTCTCCCCCTCAGCAGTGAACCGTGGTGGTTGCTGCATGTAGACTTCCTCCTGCAGATCTCCATACAAGAAGGCATTCTTGACATCAAGCTGAGATATAGTCCAGTCACGTACCACAACAACTGATAAAAGGATGCGAAGAGTAGAGTGACGAGCCATTGGAGAAAATGTATCCATATAGCCCACGCCATAGGTTTGTGTGAAACCTCTCGCGACCAGCCGTGCCTTGTATCGATCTAGACTGCCATCAACATGGTATTTAACTGTGAATACCCACTTACAGCTAACAATGGATGCGTCAGGGGGAGCATTAACCAAGCTCCATGTGCCACAAGACTGTAAGGCACGCATCTCATCTTCCATAGCCAGTCGCCAGCAATCAATCTTCATAGCTTCTTGATAGGTCCGTGGTATTTCCACGGAAGACGAAGCCGCAACAAATCTATGAAAGTCGCCTGTGAGGCGATTAAAGGACACCTGAGAAGCAAAAGGATAAGACGCACAAGTCCGTTTCTGCTTCCGGATAGCAATGGGAATATCAAGGTCGTCGTCCACTATACTGGATGTTGTAGTCTCCTCCTGCAATGAAGAATCCTGCACATGTACCATATCTGACCTGTCAGTAGTGATGCCATCTGAACATACCTGAGGCATGATGGATGCCTGACGTGTAGCCTGAGCAGGACCTGACCGATGCGTATAGAATTTTGGTAAAGGTGGAATAGGAGGTTGTGGAGGTGGGCAGTGGTGGAGGTGGCGGTGGTGGTGGTGGCGTAGCAACTGGAGCTGGAGTGGACTCAGGTGAACTCAAACTAGGAGGAGGAGGAACATAGACATCATCGTTGGTAGTGGACGAGACCAGCCTGTCACCTACAAGGGAAAAGTACATAACAAACTCAAAAAACGTGACATCAACACTAACAAAATATTTCTTGTTTATGGGGTCATAACAGCGAAGCCCTTCTGAGTCCGAGAATAACCTACAAAGACACACTTGACAGCTCTAGGAGAGAGTTTGTTAAGTCCAGGGGACAGAAGATGAACAAACGCAACAGTACCAAAGACACGAGGAGTAAATGAGAATAATTCCTTATTAGGAAAAATGATAGAAAGAGGAATTTTCTCATCAAGGACAGATGTTGGCATACGATTGACCAGGTAACAGACTGTAAGGACAACATCCCCCCAGAAAGTGATAGGAGCACAACTCTGAATAAGGAGGGTTTGAGTGATGTCAAGAAGGTGACGATGCTTTCTTTCTGCCAGCCATTCTGCTGGGATGTGTAAGCACAGGTGGTTTGGTGAATAATACCCTTAGACGAGAGAAACTGAGAGAGATCTGAGGCAATAGACGTCGTATTTTCTGGAGCGAAAGATGACCAAAGCGAAGATGCCAGATGTACGGAGATATTGGTCCGACGGAATGAGAAGAGACGCCACCATAAGAGTTCCGGACCAGCCGATACAAACCATTCTGCTCAGAGCCACAACCAATCACCCTGCCCGTTAGTATGTCCTGAAAAATAAGAGATGAGGGGTCAAATATAGCACGACAGTGCAAATCCTTCGTAATCTGACTAATAGATAACAAATTCATGGAGAACTCAATAGCATGTAGAACATTCTGTAGATGCATAGAAAGTGATAAGGAAACCTCCCCCTGTCCAACAAGGGGGGAATGAGTACCATCTGCTATCAGCACTGAGCGGCCATGTAGGATGTCCCTGTAGGACTCAAGTCTCTCTCTATCGCGGCAGAGATGATGGGTGGCGCCAGAATATATAATCCAATCAGATATACCATGACAAGATATAGAGGCAGCATCACTACCTGAGGTACTAGCAGCAACAGACGAACTGACATAAGATGTAGCAGCAACATCTGAAGGTCCACCTGGAGAATCAGTAGACGATTGTGGCATAATATCACGTGGACGTGCCACAAGCTCTTCGAATCGGTTATTTGCAGTGGATGCTGACTGGGGCAGTACATGCTCGGCTACACGCGCCGATGCTGGAAACCCATGCTTAGAGTAGCATGTACCCTCCGAGTGACCTGTGCGGTGGCAGAACGAACATGGCTGGCGAAAGCGACCTCCCCGTCCACGGGGTCCACGTTCACGACCAGAAGACTGACCACCTCTCCCACACGATACTGCCATCGTCGATGGGGGTGGAGTAGATGTGCTGGAAGAAACTGATATGCGACTGAGCCTCTGGTAAACGTCCTCTATTGGAGGAATGACTGCATCGGCCAATATCTGAGAGCGGGCTACCTCGTACTCAGGATCGAGGGCTGCAAGTAATACGCCCACCATGGTAGCATTCCGAAATGTCTTCTGCTACTCTGGAGTCGCCGTGAGTGGTATGGTACTGTATAACTTCTCGAACATCTCTCTCAGGGACGTGTACAATGAGTGAAGTGGCCTGCCATTCTGCTTCATCGTGAATATATCATGCTGGAGATGTAACATCTTGTTCTCATTCCGCACTTGGGAATATGTAGCGGCCAGAATATCCCACATTGCCTTGGCAGTGGGCTGATGGAGGACATCATTGGCAATCTCCATCGACAGTGTGCCTGACATCCAAACCTTGGCATAAGAATCATCAGCCTCCCAAGAGGCATATATCCCAGTCTTCTCTGCCGGCTCATCTTCGATAAGTATATGCTTCTTACCGTTTGACTTCATGAGACTCATAAACTGCATCGCCTAGAGCTCATAGTTTGTCCCGCCCATCTTGACTATTGGCGCAGGACCTTTGAAGGCGCCTATGGAGGGCATATCAACTTTGTTCTCTGACACGTCGCCGTAGATGAAGAACTAGGGATTGTAGACCAGAAACCAGTGTCTATAAAAACTTGATTGGATTTGAGTGCGTATGTAGACGTTACGCACTCAAATCCATGGAGATAGAACTACCAACGAAAGAGTTGATGTCGGCGAGTAAGGGAGGGGAACCCGGCGGTTAGGGTCCCCTACCTAGGGCTTGAATCGACGGAGTAGGGTGGCCTACGACATGGTGGGGGACCCGACGGCTTGGAGGAGGGGGCCCGACGTGGAGGGGGGGCCCGACGGCGTGGATGGGACCCGGCGGCGTGTAGGGGAAGGAGGGGGGGTCCCTACGGCGGCGTAGAGGGGAACGAAGGGGGGGGGGGAAGGAGGCAGCAGAAGAGTGGTGGAGGAGGGAAGATCCAGCGGCGGCGGTGGAAGGGCCTAGGGTTAGGGTTAGCCCCTGGGCTCTGATACCATGTTGGAAAAAGTGAGCAATCTATTATTCCAAGGAACCCTAGTCTCTCTTATATAGAGAGAGACCTCACGGGTAAAATACATAAGAGTCCAGAAAGTAAACAGGAATTAAGAAACGATACAAAACATAATAATATAAGTCTCTACATATAGAGGAGAGACCCATGGGTAAATTACATAAGATAACCGAATATAAGAACAATAAGAAAACAATACAAAAAAAGAAATATTTCTAGACTCCCCCTCAAGATAGAGCCTAGATGTCGATCATGCTCAGCTTGGATGAACATTTCTGGAATGGCCCTTTGAGTAATGCCTTGGATATCATCAGTTTGATATCCTGAATTGACATGAGCGGTGGAAATCAAACCCTTCTGGATCATATCTCTTGTATAGTAGTAGTCTACTTCGATGTGCTTTGTTCTTTCATGAAATGCGGGATTGTTTTACAAGAAATAGAGCATCTTGGTTGTCACATTGTAGCTGCATAAGAAGAGGCACATCTAAGGTTGCAAAAGTTGGTAGTCAGTACTCGGTCGGCTGGGTCACTGACTAAGGATTAATCGGCAGTCGGGGCGACTAATCGGGTTTAGTCGGACTTTAGTCGGCTATGAATTTTATGATTATTTTAAATATATAACTCATTTTTATACATATATTTACATAGATTTTGTACATTTTTGTACTACCATAATAAAATAAAAGAGGTAATTGAATTTAAATAAAACATTAAGCATATTATAGTAAGTTTGCTTATAAAAAAAGGCAAAACATTAAAAAAATGGTATCTCCAAGCAAAAATTGGTCGATTAGTGTACATAGTCGGAATTACTCGGTACTCGGTCAGCCACCCCACTGACTAGACTAGTCGGACCTACTAGTCGGGCCAATCGGTTGACTTTTACAACATTGGGTACATCTATATGCAAATCTGCTAACACTGCTCGAACCGACATCATTTATGTGCTTGCTTGCGCCATAGACTTATATTCAGACTCAGCACTTGACCTAGCAACAACAGTTTATTTCTTACTCTTCCAAGAAACAAGAGAGCTGCCAATGAACACAGCAAATCCAGAAGTTGACTTCCTGTCTTTAGGACACCCTGCATAATCTGCGTCTGCATCCGTAGAAATAGATAGACTCGATCCTTTTTTGAATAGCAGTCCTGTACCTGAAGAGGATTTTAGGTACCTTAATATCATATATATAACGCCCATGTGTACCTATCGGGGCTGCTCTATAAACTGACTCACTCGACTCACTATAAGGGAGATGTCAGGTCTAGTGATAGTAACATACATGAGTTTTCCTACCAGCTCTATATATCTTCTCCTGTCAACCTCATATATATCATCATCATATAACCTCATGCTCCCATCCGTAGGAGTGGTAGAAGGTCTACACCCACTCATGCTTGTCTCAACCAATGTATCTATAACGTACTTTCTTTGGGTCATCACAAGACCCTGTGCATTCCTAGCAAACTCTAACCCTAAGAAATACCGTAGGGTGCCAAGATCTTTGGTGACAAACTGTCGACCCAAGAATTCCTTTGCCTTCTTTATCCCCTGCACATCATCTCCTGTAACAAGTATATCATCAACATATACCATGATCACAGTTGTACCTCTAGATGTTCTCTGCACAAATAACGAATGATCTGTATTTGACATTTTAAACCCCTGCTTTTCAATCAGATCTAAGAGCTTCTGAAATCAAGCCCTAGGACTTTGCTTAAGCTCGTATATTGCCTTGTGGAGTCTACAAACCTGTTGCCACTCCCCCTCAATAGCAAACCGCAGAGGCTGCTGCATGCATACTTCCTCTCGAAGATCACTGTTAGAATTATTATATTACAATTATATTTTGTAACCTTTCGGGTTCCGTAACCCCTCAGGGGTATTTATGTATTTTTCCTCTTGTACTCTCTAGGGTTTTCTCTCTATATAAGAGACCCTAGCCCTATGGAATAGATATCCCATTTGTCTCTCTTCTCCACACGGTATCAGAGCAAAGGTCCTAGACCGGGGTTCTGACCTAAAATCCCCATCGCCACCTTCAAGCATCGCAAAAGCCTGCGCGGGCCCTCTCCCTGAATTAGGGCCCCGCGCAAGGCCCTCCAATCACCTCCAGTGCAACAGCCCTCCCGCTAGCGCTACCCTGCGCTTTCAGGACCTCCTACGAAGGTCGCCAACCACACAACTACCCTCCACGGGTACCGTAGGACTCTTTGGAGATCCAAAACTCATCACGGACCTCTTCCAAGAATCTAGATCTGCTGTCCATTGAGGGTTTTCAGTCCTTCTTCAAAGGCAAACGTGAGTTCTAAGGTATTTTTTAGCTCTTTTATGCAACCTTAGTTGATCACATGATCATCTTTCTATTTTAAGATCACCATGTCGCCTTCTTCTACCGAGACAAAGCCTTTGGCCACGAATATTATGGCACAAGGCACTACTATCAAACTCAAGGGCACAGAAAATTACGTGCTCTGGTCTCGATCGTTTATGATGTTCATTGGTGGTCAGAGGAAACTCTACATTTTGACTAAAGATCCTTTAGATGAAAAGGACAAAGAGTACGACAACTGGCAGACTGACAACTATTTGGTTATCAACTAGAAGACCAACAATGTTGAGGCTCACATTACCTCAAATCTTCTTTACAAAAATACGGCTAAGGAAATGTGGGATGATCTCAAGCAAACATACTCCCAGAAGAAGATGAAGTCACGCCTTACAAACATTTACAAACGAATCTGGTCGGCATCTCAGGGTGATTCCACCCTCATCGAGTACTACAAGCATCTATCCATCATGTATGAGGAGCTTGCAATATTCCAACCCTCATGTTGCACCAAACAGATACAAGAGTGTTCTGACTGACAGGTATACCGCTTCCTTGATGGCCCGCATTCTAGATACCATGCAGCGAAGGAGCAATTTCTTATATCAGATACACTGCCAACAATGAAGGCCATCTTTGGCCGACTTGAGGAGCTCAAGACATCTACCGCCCGGCCTTCCGTCTTACCTTCAACAGAGAACTTTGCACACATCGCCTCATCTGGGCGAGGAGGCAGATACGACTTGCGAGGAGGACGCGGTCGTGATCCTAGTCGTGGCTGTGGACGGGAATCTGGGCGAGGCCGTGACTTTAGTCGTGGTCGTGGGCGAGACTCTACTGCCCCATGCACTCACTGTGGTAGGTGGAACCACCCGACTGAATCATGCTGGCAGAAGTTTGACGTACCTTCTTATCACGCCAATAATGCTTATGAGGATGCCTATGATGCGGAAGAGGCATCGTCTACCTCCACTGGCAAGACTGTTCATCTTAATGATGCAGATTACTCCCGCCTAATGTTGATCCTTCAGACTCCAGGGCCTACCACCGCTAGTAACACTACAACTGCTGCTCTGGCCACTCCTTCAGGAACAATAGCCAACTCTGCTATTACTCCTACTCCAGCTTGGATTATTCATTCTGACGCCTCTACTCATCTCACTGGAGAAGGTAGTCTGCTCACCTCTTCCATACCATCTACCTCTACGAAGTCAGTTCGAGTCGCTAATGGGACTCAATCACATATTACTACTGTCAGAACTATGGAATTCTCTTCGAAGCTCCAACTTTCGGGGGTTCACTGTACTCCTGATTTTCCTCTTAGCTTGCTGTCAGTTCACAAGCTTTGTGTTAAGCTTCATTGTCGTGTGATATTTGATGAATCTTGTTATTTTCAGGACATTCGAACAAGGCAGATTTTTGGTGGGGGTCATGAGAAGAACAACCTATATTACCTTGACATACCCTCAGACTCCAATTTTGTTGGTGCTGCATCTAACTCCGAAGATCCGCTCCTATGTTATCTACGCCTTGGGTATCCCTCTGCTAAGGCCATCTCCATGATGTTTCCTGAACTCTCTGCTATGAAGCCCTTGTAGTGCGAGGCATGTGAGTTCGGGAAACACCATCGAACTTCGTTTCATGTTCGTACTGAGTCTCGTAGTACTGCTACTTTTCATCTTGTTCACTGTGATGTATGGGGACCTTGTCCGATCCGCACATTAAGTGGTCATCGCTATTTTATTGTTTTCGTTGATGATTATAGTCGATCTTCTTGGTTCTATCTAATAAAGGAGCGTTCGGAGATTAATCAAATTGTCAGAAATTTCTTTCAATATGTTAAAACTTACTTTTCTAGCATTGTTAAAATCATTCGTATCGACAATGCTCTTGAGTTAACCCAACATGACTTGACCTCTTTCTTTGCATCCCAGGGAACTGTTCACCAAACATCATGTCCATATACCTCACAACAGAGTGGTATAGCTAAGAGGAAACTTGGACACTTGCTAAATGTTGCCAGATCTCTTCTTAGTCAAATGAGTGTTCCTAAATAATATTGGGGAGATGCTATCCTTACTGTAATATATCTCATCAACCGTGTTCCTTCATCTGTTCTCAAAGGGGAAATTCCATTTTCCTTACTTTATCTTACCAAGTCTCCTTTTCCTATACCTCTGCGAATTTTTGGTTGTATTGCCTTTGTTCATAACTTTCATGCAGCTGACAAATCATCCTCTCATGCCATCAAATGCGTCTTTCTTGGGTACTATCGTACTCAGAAAGGCTATCGTTGCTATGATCCTGTTGGACGTCGATACTATGTATCTGCTGATGTCACCTTCTTTGAGCAAACAAGTTATTTCACACAGACTGTGAGTGACATTCCTATGGACCTACCTCCTCCACCAATCGTCTATACTCGCTAGCGTACCTCTATACCTTCTACACCCGTGTATGTACCTTTGCCTGTCCCTTTTATGCAGGATGATATGACCACTTCGAGTGCTCCCACCACTGCTGTCCTGGATGTACCTGGGGAGCTTCTTATAACTCTATGCAAGAAAAAAAGGAAATGTACGTATCAGCACCCCATGTCACATTTTACTTCTGCAGATGGTTTATCTAGCTATGACAAGAGATTTGCAGATGCTCTGAATGCTATTACCGTTCCAAGAGATCATTTCAGTGCAATGCAAGATCATGGTTGACGACAGGCCATGGATGAGGAGATGGATGCACTTAGCTCCCGGGGTACATGGGATCTTGTGCCGTGCCCCCCAGGAGTTTGCCCTGTGGCTTGTCGATGGGTCTTCACGATCAAACAACCATCTGATGGTTCTATTGACAGGTTGAAAGCTAGACTTGTTGCCAAAGGTTTCACACAAACCTTTGGAGTTGATTATTTTGAGACCTTCTCGCCTGTTACCAGAATGGGGTCGATACGTACCATTCTCTCTGTTGCTGACAACAAGGCTTGGCCCATTTATCAACTTGATGTGAAGAACGCCTTTCTTTATGGCGATCTTGAGGAGGAGGTCTACATGATGCAACCGTCGAGGTATGTAGTCGAGGGGGAGCATGCATGTCGACTACGCAAGGCCATTTATGGCCTGAAGCAGAGCCTAAGGGAATGGTTTGACAGGCTCACTACGGAGATCAACACACTTGATTTTCAGAGGACAATATCTGACTACTCTGTCTTTGTTAGATGACGGTCTACTGGCACAATCATCCTTGTTGTCTATGTTGATGATATGGTATCACAGGAGATGATGTAAATGGTATTCAGGAGACCAAGGCCTCCCTCCAGAAGGTCTTTGTCACGAAAGATCTCGGCCAACTTCGTTTTTTTCTTGGCATTGAAGTAATACTCACTACAGAGGGACTCCATCTTTTACATAGAAAGTATTGCCTCGATATTCTGACTGAGGCAGGACTTCTTGGATGCAAGCCATCTGGCATCCCTATAGAAGTGAGAAAATATTTAGCATTTACTGATCCAACTTTTGAGGATGCAACACGATACATAAACTTAGTGGGAAAATTACTCTATCTCACTGTTACTAGGCCATATATATCATATGCTATGAGCAGAGCCAATCAACATATAGAGAAGCCTCTTTACATTCACTGGCAGGATGTTCTTTTGATCCTTCGATATTTGAAGGAATCTCCCGGACATGGACTCTTCTATGGGGTGAATAGACACACTAATATCTCCGCCTATACAGATTCTGACTATGCTAGCTGTCCTGAGGACCGCCAACCCACTACAGGATACGTCATGTTTGTTGGGGATAACCTTGTCACTTGGCGAAGCAAGAGGCAGACAGTGGTATCCAGATCCAGTGCGGAAGCAGAATACATGGCAATGGCTCATGCCACATGTGAGATCACATGGCTTGTTTCTTTCCTAACGGAACTTGGCATGTCAGTCACCACTCCTGTACCCTTATACTGCGACAACAAGTCTGCCACGTACATCGCCACCAATCCAATTTTCCATGAGCGGACAAAACACATTGAAGTTGATTGCCATTTTATTCGTGATGTAGTACGAGAAGGATGAATCAACACTCCACACATCTCCACTGAACTTCAACTTGCAGACATCCTCACAAAGGCTCTTCCAAGGAAGCATCTAATGTACTTAGTATCCAAGTTGGGCTTGATCGACATATATGCTCCAACTTGAGGGGGAGTGTTAGAATTATTATATTACAATTATATTTGTAACCTTTCGGTTCCGTAACCCCTCAGAGGTATTTATGTATTTTTCGTCTTGTACACTCTAGGGTTTTCTCTATATAAGAGACCCTAGCCCTATGGAATAGATATCACATTTTGTCTCTCTTCTCCACAATCACCATACAGAAAGAATTCTTAATATTGAGCTGATATAAAGGCCAATCACGTACCGCAAAACCAAAAGGATGACACATAGGGTAGAGTGATGAGCAACATGAGAGAAAGTATCCAGATAGCCCACTCCTTAAGTTTGTGTAAATCCTCGTGCCACCAACCTCGCCTTGTAACGATAAAGACTCCCATATGCATGGTGTTTAATAGTAAACACCCATTTACAACTGATAACAGATACCCTATTAGGAGCATTCACCAAGCTCCAGGTACCTTGTGACAGTAGAGAGGCCATCTCTTCTTCCATGGCTAGACGCCAACGACTGTCCTTCAAGGCCTCATGATAATTTTGTGGTATGTCCACAACAGATAGAGCAATAGCAAACCTTCGAAAGTCCCCTATTAGGCGATCAAACGTAACCTGAGAGGAAAGGGGACATGAGACAACCACGCTTCGACTTACGAAGTGCAATAGGAACATCCAAATCATTGTGAATTTCCTCAACTTGTAAAATATTCTCATGCATCTGATCTTGTCCAGAGACAACATTAGACCCTTTGTTGGATATAATATATTTAGAACATACATTGATCGTGCGAGATGATGGGCGTTGACCGCGAGAGGAGGAAGACCGACATGTATAGAAACGTGGTAAGGATGGAACGACAACATCGGAAGATGGGAGAAGTAGAGGAGTCGGTAATGATGGAGATTGTGATGGAGAATTAGGAGGCGACGATTGAGGTATAGTAGGAGGTGGTGGGGTTGTAGGTAAAACATGCGTAGGTGGAGGTGGTGGCATATAAATTTCATCATTTTTCAGATGAAGTCAACCTATCGCCTGAAGGGGAAAAATACATTACCGACTCAGAATGTAACATCTGCGCTAACATAATATTTTCTATTAAGTGGATCATAGCATATATACCCCTTTTGCATCCGAGAATACCCAACGAAAACACTCTTGACAACTCGAGGAGAGAGCTTGTCAAGTCCTGGAGACAACTGGTGAACAAACACAACAGAACCTAAGACACGTGGAGTAAGTGAGAATAACTTTTTATCTAGAAAGCCATAAAGAAAGGAATTTTCTCACCAAGAACAAGCGAAGACATGCGATTCACAAGATAGCATGCCGTAAGAATAACATCACCCCAAAACGAATGCAGGGCGTGGCTCTGGATACGATGGGTATGAGTGATGTCAAGTGTAGATGACGATGCTTTCTCTCTGCCACACCATTCTGTTTAGAGGGTATATGCACACGATGTCTGATGAATGATACCACGAGAAACAAAGAATTGCGAGAGTGCACGAATACAAAATTCCAGCGCATTATCTATCCATACAATCTTAACAGAAGAAGAAAAAAATATTTTGCACTTCATTTATAAATCCTGTAATGATAGTTCCAACCTCGAATTTATTTTTCAACAAAAAGAATCGTCTACAGCAACTAAATAAAACTTGTGTCCTTGATGATCAGGGACACGATTTGGACCTCAAATGTCACTATGAAACAACTAAAAAGGAGAGCTACTCCTCCGACTCTGACGACTGGGAAACACCAAATGGTGATGCTTGCTTGTTTGACATGTCTTACAATCAAAAGAAGAGCAAGGTGAAATCTGCGGAAGAATTTGACACAGCTTTTGAAGAGGAAGATGACCGAAGCGCAGATGCCACATGAAAGGTGAAACATACCATGTAGAATGGGAGTAAAGGTCAACATATGGAGTTCGTATAAGGCGGTAGAGACATCCTTGCTCACGGCCACAACCAATCACCCTGCCCGTAAGAATGTCCTGAAAAATAAGAGATGATGTGTCAAAAATAGTTCGACAATGCAAGTCATTAGTAATTTGACTTATGGACAATTAATTTATAGAAAAATCTAGGACATGCAACACATTCAGTAGGTGTGTCGAAGATGTCAGGTTACACCCCCTGTCCAGTGATCAGGGAGTGAGTACCATCTGCAATGACTATTGTCTTCCATGGAAGAATATGTCTGTAAGCTGTAAGCTTATCTCTATCTCTACACAAATGATGTGTAGCCCCAGAGTCCATAATTCATTCTGCAATATCATGATTCATGCCCATGACATGATGTAAAGGCAAAAATGCTACCTGAGGTACTGGCACCAGCAGAGGCAGCAACGTCTGGATCAGATGAGGAGGCATTGGACCCTCCTGAATGCATAATGTCCCTCAATCGAGACACCAGGTCATCATATCTCTGGTCTAAAGGAGTAACAATAGATGAGTCAGCTTGCTCCGCTACACGAGTTGATGCAGGGAAGCCATGCTTGGAATAGCACGTATCCTCTGTGTGACCAACATTTGTGAGCAGACAGCTTCATATTATGGACTGAGTGCCTCTAAGAAATGCCAACCATTGTGGCATTATGATAAGTCTTCTGCTGCTCTGTAGTGGTTGTAAGCAGCATAAAGCTATGGAACTTCTCAAACATGCCGTGCAGAGAAGTGTATAGAGAGTGAAGGGGCCGCCCATTCTGCCTGATGGTGAAGATATCATGCTGCAGCTGTAGAATTTTTGTCTCGTTCTTTGTCTGTGAGTATGTAGCAACAAGGATATCCTACATAGCCTTGGCTGTGGGATGATGTAGAACACCGTTGGTAATCTCGACAGTTAGAGTCCCAGTCAACCATACTTACGCATACAGATCATCCGCTTCCCACGAGGCATTGACCTCAGTTTTCTCAGCTGATTCTTCCTCAGTAAGAATATGTTTCTTACTCGTAGACTTCATGAGACTCATGAACTGCATGAATTAGAGCTCGTAGTTCGTCCCATCCATCTTGACAATCAGCACTGAACCTCTGAAAGCGTCTGTGGCGAGAACATCTGCTTTGCTCTCTAACATAATCTCGGATGAAGAAAACTAGGGATTTTAGACCAATATAACTTTGTCTACACAAACATATGGGGATTTGATTGCATGTGTAGGCTTATGCAATCAAATCCACCAACATGAGCGGGGAGAGCCAACGTCAATCTCGGTAGCGATCACCACTGACGGTGATGCCGGCGCGAGAGAAGCCGGCTACGGAGGACCCGATCACGAGGGTTGAAGTCTACGTCGGAAGGGGCCGACAGCGGAGTGTAGGGCCGACGACCGAAGGTGGGATTGGCGGCGGAAGTAGCCGACGATGAAGAGGCCGGCGACGGCGAGCTTCTGAGCGCGGAAGAGAGAGAGAGAGAGGCTGGCGGGTGGAACTAGGGTTGGGTTTTTTTCAAGTACGAGAGCTCCGGCCTAGGACCACCACTCTGATACCATGTTGGGAACAAGAATGAAAGATGATTTATTCCTTAGGGCCTTAGGCTCTCTTATATAGAGGAGAGACCTATGGATAAATTAATTAAGATAATCGAACATAAAGAACAATAAGAAAACAGTACAGAAATAAGAAATATTTCTACAGTCACATATCACCACAAATGTTTAAGCTCCATACATGTAACCATGTAACTTATTAATTGGTACTTTTATCTTGGGCTCTTATCGGTTGATGACCATATATGTATAAATATATAAGAATATATAATAGACTTAATTTTTATATTTAAAATAATTAAAAATACATTACTGAGTAATTCTGAATATTCTCTCAAATATCGATTAATCTTTATTCAGTGGCCCCTCCGACTGAGTACCAAATACCGACTTCTGCAACACTCAAAGTACAATAACTCTAACAGCTCTAATACCATTTGGAGAAAGAAATTGCGAATGAACGGAATAATTTATTCAAGGGGTATGTAGTTTCTTATATAGCGTGAACCCTTAGAGTCTAAAATTTGATAATTACATAATAGACCCCGAAAGGTTACATGACTCAATAAAAGAAAAAGAAAAAATAGCTTCGACAATTTATTCCGTGAATGCATGTATGCTCCTATATGTGTACATACGAAAGCTGTAAATCATGTTCAACATTTAAAGATGAATCCTGGAAATGGTCTTCTCTACAAGGAGGGGAGTCAATTTGAGGTTGACGCATTTAACAATGCTAACTAGGTCGGATCTATCTATGTAATATTGTCTACTTATAGATGTATTGTGTGTATCTTGGACGATATGCGTGCTCGTTCAAGTGCTGAAGTCAGAATATTGTGCGGTTATTAAAGAAGCTATTGAACTCCTTTGGATCAAACTTATGCTGACTGACATTGGGATGCCCGTTAATTTGTCTATGAAGTTCTATTATGATAACAAGTTTGATATTAACCATATCAATGATTCATGAAAATATTGACACAAAAGAGTCGATACTTCCCTATCTCAAAACTGAAGATCCAGTTGCATATATTTTTGCTTGGGGCCTGTCCACAAATGAGTTTGAGAAGAATATTAACAAGTTGGGCATGTAGGATTTATATGCCCTAATTGAGGCGGAGCGTTGATTTTCCATTGTATTAGGAAATGATTTAAATGTGCTACTTGAGGAGGAGTTTTGAGTTTCCCTTACATCTAGGGAAATGGATCTTGGAGGAGAATCTATTTATCCATTTTATAATGTTGTTCTCTGTAGCACCAGAACATAGTCCTTCTAGTAATCATAAAGTGTGAGTGAGATATTAGTGGGGACGAATACTAAAAAAATTGACCTTAAACATTTTGGGTGGTGGTCAATGAGTCTACTTGGGCTCGAGCCAACAAGTTGTGGGCCAATTTTCCTTGTTAACTGATCGGGCCTAGGCCGACGATATTATAAATGGTATCAGAGCGGGGTCCTAATAGTGGAAAAAGATACTCAAGAGGCGGACCCACCTTATCAAAGAGATAGGAGGAAAAAGCTACCCAAGAGCTGCATATTACTGGGAATGAGTGATGGCCATATGGCAACGAGGACGTTGCATATATAAGTGGGGGAGATTGTGGCACCCCAACGTAGTTCCCACATCTAGTAATCACAAAGTGTGAGAGTGGAATCTAAATAATGGGGGCTACCACTAAAAAAATTAGTTTAAGCATTTCGACTGGTGGTCAATGGGTTGTCTTGGGCCTGAACTCAACAAGTTGTGTAGGACATTTGTCCTCGTTAAGGGATCCGGCCTAGGACCGGACCATCACAAGTGTCCAGTATTCCTTCATACAACACCCTTCTCCCTTTCTTTGATGGTCATGTGTTCCCATGATTTGATTGCTTTTCTACAGTATTCATTCTCCATGCAAATTGGATCTCTTGAAAACAATACTTCATTTGTTGGATAAGGTTTCAATCTGCAATGTGGCTTTTTTTGTTGCGGAAAGTCAACATAACATAATAATATTTATGACAAGTACAAGCAGAAACCGATTTTCTTTCTTGTATATCAAAATTCTAAAATAAATAAATTGGAGCCACCTTATCGCACCAAATGGTGGCGAACATTCCATGAATTTGCTACGTCGATTGATTTGTGTGTATGCTGTATTTTTCCTGATCTGAGAAGATTAAAAGAAAATGGAAATTTGAAGGGTTTCTATCATTCTGGAAAACTAGGCAAGGGTTGTTTTGTTTGGTGGTGGAATGTTACAACCTTGAATAATGGAGCAGTAACCCTCGTATGATAAATTCAGATCGTAAGTGCATGAAATCTTTAATCATGAGAACTTCCATGGCGTGCCACAACCTTAAACTGCTTTTTATAAGCTGCCATTCAATTATAAACTATTGGTATATGAAATGTACTTGACCCACCTTGGCTTGACATATTACTGCCGTTGTGTCTCTCACTATCCTTCTCCAACTAAATTTCAGAGGAGAGGAGCCAGCTAGCCAACCGTATCAAAGCCCTTAGCCGCCTGAAAGCCAAACTGCTGGTGATAGCTCAAGAGCAACGGGCTACTGAGATAAAGCAAATCCGTGGGGATGCGGTGAAAGCCGAATGGGGACAACAGATACGCAACTATGTCTTCCATCCTTATAAACTCGTGAAAGATGTTCGGACTGGATATGAAACCTCAGATATCACCTCTGTTATGGACGGAGAGCTGGATCCTTTCATCAAGACTTACCTTAAATACAAGTATAACATGGCATTTGAATCGTAAGCGGCTATATATTGGCAGTTTCCATGAATGCGGTAGCTTGAAGACACTCCATCCTTGACATTCTTGCCCAAAGTGATCACGCCCAAACCCCAGATTGAATGTTGCAGATTCCTTTGCTTTTCCGTTTTGTTCTCACCATTGTCGGCATCTGTGAGGATTGTGGAAATGTTAAGATCAGCAGTAAAGAAACTTTTTTCCCCCCGAGGATTCTGGAAATGTTAAGATCGGCAGTAAATAAACTTTTTCTCCCCAGAGATTTATGAATTTATGTCCTCATTACATTTTTAGTGTATACCACAAGCAATTTTATGTTTGAGCAAAGATTTGATCAACCTTCAGCAGCATTGTATGTAAAGAGGCTTACTCTCACACTTCTTAGCATTGAAAAGATCTTCCGACACTTTATTTTTTCTTGCAAGAATGATTAAGGCCGCACTGGTGGATACATTCACATCCTATGTGCTCTTATGTTCTTGCATATATCCACATTTATATAGTCATTTTAATATATAAATATAATCATAGATTTATTTGACGACAATATTTTATCTTAATGTGGGAGAAGGTTTTATTGTTATACTTTTATGTGGTGTTTGATCATACCCGATATAGTTGTTATGACATGAATTCATTTTATCTATTTGTAGCATATAAAAGCTATCAAATACATGTGTATTTAAGTGTTTAAGTAGAGCATTTCTTTTGATGTTCATATCTAATTTGTACATGGTTAATATTTACATTTTTAAGGATTTAATAGTATACTTTGTGTAACTGTCAATTTTCGTATCTTCATCTAGATTTATAGCAAATAGAGTAAATTACACAGATGTCTCTGAACTATACATCCGATTTCAAAGGCATACATGAACTTCAAAAGGTAACAATGTGCTATATGATCTTTAAGATTTGTCTCAATGTGGTCCAT
Organism: Ottelia alismoides; assembly: GCA_037367405.1. Taxonomy (NCBI): domain Eukaryota; kingdom Viridiplantae; phylum Streptophyta; class Magnoliopsida; order Alismatales; family Hydrocharitaceae; genus Ottelia; species Ottelia alismoides. Next base: position 183,415 of record JAZKJV010000096.1, read on the forward strand.
GGCTATTTAAATTTAGTTGATTGTTTGGCTTTTCTAACCCTAAGGGCATGTTTGGTTGCCAGGTTACCTCAGGGTAACGTGGCATACCCTGTGCTTTATCCTTGCATTCTTACGTTAGAATTTGTTGTATGAACCATACAATTTCTTTGTTATAATATTTTTAACCACGTTCAAATAAAACTTAACATAAAAGATATATTATAATCATAAAAAAGTTAATATAACACATAATCAATGTCACATCACAATTATCAATTCAACCATTTCCAACCATCCAAACAACTACTATTCATATGAGGATACCCCATCCCAACTCAGTTACCAAACATGCCCTAAGGGTCTAAGGACTTGTTTGGTAAGTGGGTTGGGGTGGGTTGGGGTAATTGTTGACTCGAATTTTGCAAGGGTCTAAAATATCCTCACAAGATAAGAATATAGTGTCGCTAAGGTAACCACTCACTAAAGTCAAGAGACCAATAACAATTAATCCACAAATAGATATAGCAATGCAAAGAAAAATATGGACTTAAAATTTATTATAATTCTACAAAATATGTTTATAGTGCAAGTAGAGTAGAGTGTCGAATACAAGGAGCACACAAGATATATTGGTAAATTAAAATCCAAAATTGTCCTCTTCTTGTTTTTTATGGCATTTTGATGTGGGTTTTATATTGTATATTTTTTATGGAATTTTGTTTTGATATATTTTCTTATGTGGTTTAAATTTTATATATTTTTTATATTTTTTGATTTTTAATATTCTTTTTCGTTTAATTATAAGATATAGGCTAAGTATAGATAATGTATAGATATAGACAATATAAATATTAAAAATATAAAATAAAGGCAAAAATCTAGGAAATATCCTATGGTACAATGATTTTTATTTTAAAGGGTATTAAATATATTTGGTATTTTTAATATTAATAATTATTATAATAGTAATATGAGTAAATATAGCTATATATAGAGAGAGTAAAACTTTTATATTTATAGATATAGCTATAAATACACAAAAATCCCAACACAAAATAATTTTGTCTTTTTATGCTTTTCTTTATTTTTGGTATTTTCCTCAGAATTTTTGCTATTTTTTATAGTTTTAGTTGAATAAAAATGTCAAAACAGTACCTTATAAGGTCGAATGATTTGGGCTTTAAAAATAGATAAAAGTTCCCAAAAAATTTCAAAACTATTTTTGATATAATATAAATAAATTTTGAAATAGAAATACATATTCTTGGGATTTTGTAGAAATCTTAATGATTTTTATGAAGATTTTGGAGCTTTTTAATTTTTAGTATTTTTATTTTGATATTTTTAGAGATTTTTTGTCTACAGATACAAAATTACACTGACGAACAATATTTTTTTGAAATTTCTAAAAATGATTTATAATTTTTATGGATTTTTTAAAGTAAACCGGGAGACAATGCAAGATTTTTGAACTTTCAAAAATAGGAAAATGATTTTAAATGGCCTAAGAAAAATATTTGTGATTTAAAAGGTGTAAGGCATTTAAAATGTTTTTCCTGAACCTTTTGGAAGCCGGATGGTGTTTTTAACAAATAAACAACAAGAAATAAAATTTAATTTATGGTGGGGACCTAATTGCAATTATCCAAATGTAATTCTATATTCCCGAACACCTGAACAAAACCAAGGGTTTATACTATAGAACGTCCAGAATATATTCAATAAATAATACCAGCAGGGGTATTTTGCAATTACTAAAAAGCGACAAGCCCTCTTTGTAATTTAACCAAAAAGTTTAATATAGGAACTAAAAATTTTAAGACTAATTTAAAATAATAAAAAGCAAGGGCACCTCTAAGAAACGCTCCCCCCCACGCACACAAGCACATGATGCGATAAGGTGGGGACTAAAATGTAAATAAAAGAACTACGGGGGCCTTAATGCAATTTTTACACAAAATTTTGAGCTACAGAAAAAATATTTTAATACCAAAAAAAGTACATTAGGCTCGGGGGTTTGGAGTGCAAAATACCCCGCTAGGCGATCCGACGGCTCTCGTCCTGCACTTATCCATGGGTTGGCCTCCGGTCGCACAATAACGCTTAACCTTTGGACGATTGAGATTAGCTCTCAGTTGCTGATCTGAGGTTGATGGGCGAAAGATCCAACGGTAGCTGTAGACCTAGAGTGTTCTTCTTGATTGGACGGTGGAGAGATGGCCTAGACAAAATGGGTTGAAGCTCCACTTGGGTGAGCTTCAATCTAGTCAATCTTAGGTCTTTGACCACCCAGGATGCTCCCACCCGGTGCAAAATGGAGCAGGAGCTCCTCATCAGTTGTTGGTGCCCTCAGGTGGGTCCGGTCCCCATCGATAGGGGCTTGGAACGCGATGAAGCTGGAGGGCCGTTCTTGACATTGATACCTTGCAGAAGGGGTCTTCGGGACCTGCGAAGGCACGTAAAAGCACGACGAGAAAAAGGCAGAGGCTCCTGGCTTTTATTTGGCGAAGATCGATGCAAGAGTGAGGGTGGAGCGAAGAGGTCCAGCGAGCGGTGGAGGAAGGACTTCGAACCTTCGATCTGGGAAGGAGTGAAGGGGGAGGGATGATTAGGGAGATGGAGATGTGTCTGGGGGAATGCAGTGGAGGTGAAATGGGGTTAGAACATGGACTACACGATGGTGGAGCGAAGGGCGAAGCAGATCTCCGATGAACTACGAGGTTGACGAATTAAGCTATGACGAGAACTAAAACCTAGTCTAAAAGCATAAAACTAATCCTAAGGCTAACAACTATCTAAAAAGCGAGAAAAGGAAGCAGCTTTGACCTGCAACATGGAGCAGGGGTACCTCACCGGTGGATCTCTAGCGAGATGTGGATCGTCAACTTCAGTCCTCTTCCTCCACACCCGAAGTGCTGAGGGGATTGTTGTTGTCACCAGCAAATCTTAGCTCATGAAATCAGGGGATTTCAAGGGGAAAATCTTGATAAAAAAATCAAAATTGGGTGTAGGCGAGGCGTACATGGGGTCCAAGAATGGAGAAGAGTGATTGTCTCAATGATTCATCGATCGAGATATAGAGCTGGCGTGAAAGAGCATGAATCGAGGTGCAAAAGTCAAAGAGAAATCGAGCTAAAAGGTTGAAAGGATTGGGCGAAGGAAATGGGAGAAGTGAGAGGGCCTAGCAACTGACAAAGCAGCCTAAGGAGGTCGGAGAGTTGACTGGAATCAACTCTGATTGGTCTCCCATTAGTCCACATCAGCCATAAAGAAGACAAAAATAGGGAAAACTCCCTTATTAATTCAAATTAGAATAATACATATTTTATTAATTTTAGTTCAAAACATGAAAAATATTTGTTATTTAATGCAGTATTTAATTATGATTTTTATTTATTTTTACAAGTGAATTTATTGTAGATTACTTTTTACAAGTATAAATATAGGTATATTTACCTATATATTGTATTTTATTTTTTTACATTTCGGATTTTATTATTTTATTCCTTTCTTTTATATATTTATAACTTAGTTAAATATACATAAATATATTTTTATTGAATTCTTATGATATAATATGTGTACTTAATTAAATATGTGTATTTATTTTATAGTTGTAAGTATGTTCAATTCATCCATACATTTTAGCATATGTGTTTATTTAATTATATTTTTGATGGTTTTATTTCATTCTAATCATGTACTAAATAATATTTACAAGATTATAAAAATATAAAATCATGAAGAATATAAAGAATAAATAACATGAATATTTTATTCAGGTATAATGTACAAATAGGGGTCCAAAACCTAACTTTTGTATCATAATTCCAAATTAAATGAAACCACTTTCATTAAATAGCTAATTAAAATCTATATACAATTAAAGGTGATTATGATGGACTTTTTGTTCATATAGAGAAAATATTAGTCTGTAAAGTTAGGCTTTTTTATTTTTATTCAGAGTGCAGAAAGCACAATATGTAGTATTTTTACATAAAATCAATTTTGTATTTCTCTATGTGTTTTTATCTAAAGCTTTTATGTACAACATTTATTGATTTTGAGGTGTAAATATAGAATAAAATAGGTCTAAAAATGGACTTATTATTGAATTGAAAACTAGGGTCTCTCGTATTTATTGACCCTTAACTCCCACTACTTTATTCCTTGTCGACCCAATCATCATGATGCCTAGGTCTGGGGTTTAGGATCATTCAATACTCGTGGTATTTCATTATATTCTTTTCTTTTCTTTATTATTTTGTTTTGGCTTTAAAGACAATATTTTATACTATATTTACATATTAAATACTGTATTTCATGCAAAATAATGATATATACATGCATTTAGCTAGGGTTTAAAGACCAGAATGAAAGAATAAAGGTGATGAAATGGAGATTCATTACTCTCCTATGCTTGCCTTTGTTAGTCCCTAGCAAACACTTATGCCTATAAGTGCAGAAAAGAAAATAAAGAAAAGGAAAAGAAAGACTTGGATTGATTTTAACTTTTAAACTTGTCTTCGTAAAATCAAAGTTTGGAGCTCAATCAGACCCTTGGAAGTTAGGTCTGGTCAGAACCTTATTCGATAATCAGACTTGAAACACAACAACCTCTAAGACCCACAAAACTCTACCGAAGTCTACTCAAAAGAAAGGTCAGAACAAGTCGATGTCATATGCAGTCCCTTATGACTATGAGTCTACCTTGTACAATGTCAGTGATATGTAGCTTCTCTTGGCTGAAGCGGTAAAGATCAGTCTTCAACATGGAGATCCTAATTCCCCAATCCAATAACTCTTTCTTCGAGAAGAAGGGTATTTCCTTCTAAGTTCGAGTACAACCGGCTCAAGAAGAGGAGGCAGAGAAGAGAATGGACGGTAGCCAGTATAGCTATCTATCCTATGATTCTTGATCACAGTAGCCAAGTCATCCGGCTGCAAGCTCACATGTATTTGACTTTGAAGCTCAAGCTTGCATATTGACTAAATGTACATACATACTCCAATAGAAATTGATTTTTCTTGGAATTTTTGCCCGTCTATTCTTTTTGGAGTTGTTGAATATGTTTTTTAATACTATATACAACAACACTTACATAAGGATTTTTCTTCTTGAGCCAGCAGAGTATCCCTCTTTTGAAGCATTATTGTAACCCATGACATTCTGTCTAGACCTCTTTGCTACTGGATCGGGTTGGGATACAATGACCACAAATGTGTGACCTTTGATGTTTCCATTGGCTTGTGTCTCATGCTGGCAAATCTAGTCCTCTACCACTTCAACTGAGTTGAGAAAAGTGTAAGGTGCAGGTGTGCAAGATAGGTCACTATCGACAAGAGTCATGCTTGTGTTCCGAAATATTTTACTTAGGCAGTCAAGACAACACTGAATCTACTTTCGTGATCTCAAAGAATTAAGTCTAATAACCTTGAAGTATCTCAATTCCAGATCATATAAGGTTCCTATAATTAAGTGGATTATGGTCCAACTAAGCTCCAATCTACGGATTTTAATGAGACTAGCTTAATTATCAATATCAATCTGAAAAATGCAAATGCTATATACAATGCAAGCAAAATATTTTTGTAATGCAATTTTCTAGTTTTGATCTTTTATGGATTTTTGGAAAAGGTTGCAAATTTTTATGCAGGTTTTTGAAAAGATTTTGCAGATATTTTTGGATTTTTGAATTTTTCAACTTTTTAGTGATTTTTGAATAGAGGTTAGATAAGAATTATATTCATGTTTTTACACAGGAGTGCATCTATATTTTCAAGGGTGATGGTGTATTTTATACAAGGAATTTCTATAGATTGAGTGTTAGTGAGTATTTATAAGATTTATATACATGTTTTGTACATTGATGTAAGATTTTTATTTTAGTTGTTACTTACAAAAGATTCAAAACATGTTTTAAAATATTTTTGCAAATATTTGAAAACATATTTTTGCAAATAATTTTGACAAACATGTTTACAAACATTTACAAACTTTGAAAATCACTTTGCAAATATTTTCCAAACAGTATATATATATATATTTTTCACAAGATTTTTGCAAGCATTTTTTAAATCATTTGTAAACAAATTTTGAAAATAATATACTCACACAATAAAATAAATTTTTGCAAACAAAATATTCTTACAAAGGTTAAAAATATTTTGCAAATATTTTTCAAATAGTTTTTAAAAAAATTGCACAAGATTTTCAAGCCATTTTTTAAATTATTTTGGAAAACTTTTTAAATCAGTTTATATTTATAGCAAATTTTTTGCATATTTTATTAATTAACCAATTATTGAAAATATGGAAGTACAAGTTTTAGCTAAAGTATATACAATGTATATATGACCCCCTATACTTAGCTTGAGATATGCCCTCATAGATCAGAGAGGAAAAAGGAAGACATAAGTCGTACTAAGCATAGAACCGTCTATACTACAACGACTAAAGAGTGAATGAATGAGAAGTTGACTGCCCTCCCCCTCCCATACTCAGGATGAAATAATCCGAAGTACAACAGATTGTACACAAGGCATGGACGGTCAAGGATGAGAATGCATGAAATCATCGGCTCGGCCTGTCTCCCCCTATACTTATGGTAAAATATCTCTAAGTATAGACATGAATATCAACAAGAGGGGAGGCAGGTGAGGGGATCAAGAAATTGATAAAAAGAAAAAATACATTAGGGAAACGTACACATTACTCCCCCTATACTTAGGGTAAAAGATCCTTAAGTATAGGCAACAACGAGAGTGATGAAGCAGAACGAAGAAATAACACTCGACTCATCCACATACCCTATATTTAGGAAAAAGTACGTCCTAAGCAAGGCAAACACATAGATAGAGGTGGGCAAGGAAGATGGAAGATGGAACGAAGGAAACGAAAGCGAATATACAAGGCAGTGATGTACAATGATCAAGAACGTAACAATCAAACCTTCTTGCACGACCGTTGAGGAATGGATCTCACAAGGTGCAAGTCTATATCGGGGTCATTAGCTAACTCGACGTGGTATACATCCTTAGTAGTCTCAAAGCAAAAAGGCACGAACTGGTCGGTGGAAGTAGTGTGGTCATGTTCAGCCTGAGAGTCTCTCCTAAGTCTATCCTCCGCACTAAGGTGGTTATGGTGTAAATGTCATCAACACATTGCCACGCACATGAAGAGAGAACTCCAAGGTCTATGTTATCCGAGTCTTCCACCCTGAAGAGGAATTCTTGGGTCTCAGTATCATCCATGACAAAGCAAACCACTCTGATATCAGCAGATAGGTCATAGTCCTCGGGGACGGCTGGCACAAGTACACTCTGATCAGATGTGGGTCTCCAGTACGTGTTGGGTGCAGTGATCAAGATGCTCTCATTGTCAGAAGAAAACATATCTCTCCATATCCATAATCAATAATGGCTCGCAATGGCAAGAAAGGGCCATCCTAGGATGATTGGAGAATGCTCCACGGGGGTGAAGGTGTCCATGGGCAATACAACAAAACCGACAGTGAATCTCATGTCCTATATCTGAATGATGACGTTCTCAAGAATACCCCTCAACCTCTTTATGGATCCATCAACGAATTGATCAATCATCCTATTTTTCGTGAGAGGCCCAAGATGAAGAGATTTTACCAAAGAGAAGGGTATTATATTAATCGATGCACTGCCTTCAAGGAGAGTATGATCACACGTGTGGTTAGAAATGACACATCTTATGAGGGGTGTACTAATGTCCCCTTTCCTCTAGAGTGGACGGTGGGTGATGGTGAAGGCAATGCTCATGGGGAAAAGGTGCCGCTCGGATCTACATCGTCTCCTTCTTTTTCGAATGTGGGTGCATGCAATTGGTTTATGGCCTTTTGAAGTGGGGTCTCAATAATATCCTGAATAGCTGCCATCACTTCCGGATTGGACCATATTTTTTTAAGATTTTCTACTCTTCCATACAAGGGAAGAGATCAGAATCATCATCTACACCAGGATGACTAAGAGTAGTCTATACAATGTCATCCTTGGAGGTGAAGAAGGTGGGAACTGTGGTGAATGTAGGTGTGGGAAAATGAGGTGTCATGGGTTCCTTCTCCTTGCAAATCGACCTGGGTAGGTGTCTCCCATTATTATCTTTTTGTATTTTTAATTTTTTTTCATTTTTTTTATATTTTGGGTGATTGCAAGCTCTCATGAGTGTCCTCTCATGAATCCATGTCATAGAAAGGTAAAGTGTCAATATGACTCTCATTTATAGTAGTGAGTTTATCTATCCTCTGCTTCATTTGCTCCACTACTCGGGTCATATACTCAAGAGTTGTATCCATAAGAGGTGGCTCCAATATAGGTGAGATGGAAGGAAATGTGATGGTGGTGGTGGGTAAAAATCAAAATCCAAGGCTTGAAACTGTGGATGGGGCAGATATGTACAAAAAAGAAAATCAGGAGCAAAGTCCCCCTGATAAAATGAAGATGGACCTGTTGGAGAGTAAGAAGGATCCATGAAGTTTGAATAAAAATAACTCCAATCATCCATCTACGAAATAAAAGATGAGGATCGGGAGATCATGATGATCAAGTCAAGATATGCAAGAAAAAAGGTGCAAATGCACCGAGAAGATCGAGTATGCACACAAACAAATACAAATATAAACAAATAAGCCCCTCAATTCACCAACTCAACATAGTGATGAAGTTTGGACTTTTTTATCTTGTCTAATTTTAGAGTTAGTTGAGAAAACAAAATATTTACAAGGTCACATGTGCAGTCACCTAGAGCCGTTGTTTTCTAGTCGGTGGTGCACACCTACTAAATCACTGGAACAACTTCGTCTAATTTATGAGACAAGTACGTTCAGTAATAATAGGGCCTAAGAGCTGACCCAAGCGCTTAATGCACAAGTCCAGGGATGTGGGCTCTATTCCTTAGGTGTACGTGCCTCACTCAATCTGGAAGACCATGTACAAGGAGGTGGTTACTCTCCCCAAAATAATGATTTATCCTTTTGATTTATTTTAGGGTCGAGTAGAGTTAGCAGTCACAATTTTATTGATTATCACTTTTTGGATATTTTTTTTATAAATGCATGAATCCTAAAGAGGTATCAATTCCTTTAGTATCCTATGCTGTCAAAATCAAAGGGAGAGAGTCAGAAAAATAATGCAAGCGTAAATCAATGATGTGTGCTAGGATAGAGATGCTCACATTGCCTCTAGCTCTCTTCCTGAAAGTTGCTATGCTGAATTGAGACATATTCTATATGAAATGCAAGGTGGTGAAAGCGCCTTAGAAACATGAGTTGCTATTATCGTGAAGAACAAGAGCTGATTATCTTGAAAAGAAACCAAGATTCCGATGTTGGAGACTCCTCGGGTCCTGTAAGCGATGTGTGGAGTCTCTCGTGGAACGCGATTTCGAAACTAATTAATCAACAATTAATTTGATCTAAGTCGAAGCGAGAATCTATAGGTACGTGCAATTAATTAGGGATGTGTACTTAATCTAACGAGCAAGCAATCCTAAGCTAGGGCTCAATCACACAAAATAAACAAAAATAAAAGCAAAAAACTCAAAATGCAAAGACAAAGAAAAGAACAGGGGAAATCCGACGAGTCCTCCAAGTGAACAATCACTTGGGCAATGGACCTTGGAGTGTTGTAGTGTCTTGAGAGTTCAAATTTTTACAAATAAATATTTCTCTCTCACTTAAATTACAAAATAAGATAAAAGTACACACACAAATGGCAACTGTCTTCAAAATTTCCTCCAAGTCTTCTGCTGCTGCTTGGTTAGAAGGTTGAGCTTGCTTCACGTGAGTGCGTAGGCGCTCTTAGGAGTACCTCACTCGATCCGCGATTCCTGCAACAAAATCAAACAAGGAATATGGTTAGACAATTCCAAATAAAATAGGATGAAAACTAAATAAATGAGAAATAGACAAGAGGAACGCAAAAATCACTCTATGCGGTGTTCCTCCCTAGTAACGGTGCCATTTGTTGACTCAACTTTTGCGAGGGTCTAAAATATCCTCACAAGGCAAGAATATAGTATCGCTGACGCAAAAGGTCACAAAAGTCAAGTGATCAACAACAGTTAACCCACAAATAGATAAAGCAATGCAAAGCAAAATGTGGAGCTAAAATTTCTTATACCTCGACAAAATATGTATATAGTGCAAGTAGTGTAGAGTGTCGAGCACACAAAATAGATTGGAAAATTAAAATCCAAAATTGTCACCTTCTTGTCTTTTTATGGTATTTTGATGTGGGTTTTATATTTTATAATTTTATGGAATTTAGTTTTGATATATTTTCTTATGTGTTTTTAATTTTATATTTTTTTATTTTCTTTTTATATTTCCTATTTTTAATTTTCTTTTTCTTTGAATTATAAGATATAGGCTTAGATAATGTATAGATATAGATAATATAAATAAAAAATATAAAACAAAGATAAAATTTAGAAAATACCCTAAGGGACAGTCCCTTTGATTTTTTAAGGATATTAAAAATTATGTTTAGTAGTTTTAATAATAATAAATATTATAATAGTAATATGAGTAAATATAGCTATATATAGTAAGGCTTTTATATTTATAGATATAGCTATAAAAACTCAAAAATCCCAAAATAAAAAGTTTTTGTCTTTTTATGCTTTTCTCTATTTTTGGTATTTTTCTCAGATTTTTTGCTATTTTTATATTTTAGATTGAAAAAATGTAAAAATAATGTCTTATATTAATAGATCGAATGGTTTTGGGAAATAGACAAAAGTTCCAAAAATTCCGAAAACTATTTTTGATATATAATGTGTAAAATAAATATTTTCGAGATTTTGTAGATTTTTAATGATTTTTATGGGGATTTTGGAGTTTTTTATTTTTAGTATTTTTCTGAGGTTTTTATTTTTAGTATTTTCTTTTGATATTTTTAGGGATTTTGGTTTGTAGTTACAAAAGTACACTAAGAACAATATGTAATTTTTTGAAATTTTTGAAAATGATTTTAATTTTTTTATAGATTTTTAAATGCAAACATGAGAAAATGCAAGGTTTTTGAATTTTTAGAAATAGGAAAATGATTTTAAATGGTCGAGGAAAAATATCTGTGATTTTAAAAGGTCTAAGGCATTTAAAATACTTTTCCCAAATTTTTTGTATGCCAGATGGTAATTCTAAAAAAAAGAAGAAATAAAATTCAATTTCTAGCGGGGACCTAATTGTGATTATCCAAAAGTAACTCTCTATTCCCGAACCCCTGAACAAAACCTAGGGTATATACTTCAAAATTCCCAGAATATATTCAATACAATGCTAGCATGGGTATTTTTAAATTACTAAAAAGAGGCAGGTCCACTTTACAAATTAACCAAAAAGTTTAATACGGGTTAAACATTGCATGACTAATTTAAAATAATAAAAAGGCATGGCCCCCTCTACAAAATGCCCACCCCCTCACACTCACAGGCACTCGATGTGACGTGGTGGGGGACTAAAATGTAAATAAGAGAACTATAGGGACCTTAATGTAATTTTTACACAATTTTTTTAATTGCAGAAAAATGTTTTAATACTAAAAATAAATTACAAAAACTCGAGGGTTGGGAGTGCAAAATATCCTCACTAGGCGATCCGATGGCTCTGGTCCTCCACTTATCCACGTGTCAGTCTTAGGTTGCACGATACCGCATCACCTTTGGATGGTTGAGATTAGCTCTCAGCTGCTAATCTGACGGTTAATGGGCGAAAGATCTAGTGGCAGTTGTAAACTTGGAGCATTCCTCTGGATCGGACGGCGGAGAGATGGCCTAAATGAACTGGGTTGAAGCTCTGCCAGGGTGAGCGTCAATCTAGTCGATCTTGGGTCTTCCGCCACCTAGGATGCTCTCACCAGGTGCAAAAAGGAGTAGGATCTCCTCATGAGTTGCTGGTGCCCTCAGATGGGTCCAGGACCCATTGATCATGGCCTGGAGCTTGATAAAGCTCGAGGGGCATTCTTGATGTTGATACCCCGCAGAAGGGGTCTTTAGGACCTGCATAGGCACGCAAAAGCATTATGAGAAAAAGGCAAAGGCTTTTAGATTTTATTTGGTGAAGATTGATGCGAGACTGAGAGTGGAACGGAGAGGTCCAGCAAGCGGTGACGGAAGGACCATAAACCTTTTATCCAAGAAGGAGCGAAGGGGGTTGGAAGATCAGGGAGATGGAGAAGCATATGGGGAATGGGGTGGCGGTGAAATGGGGTCGGAATACCGATGGTGGAATGAAGGGCATAACAGAGCTCCGACGAACTACGAGGCTAACGAATTAAGCTACGACAAAGGATTAAAATCTAATCTAAAAAACTAATCCTAAGTCTAATAGCTACCTAAAAAGCAAGAAAAGGAAGCAGCTCTAACCTGGAACATGGAGCAAGGGTTTCTTACCAACGGATCTCCAGCAAGATATGGATCGTTGATTTCAGTCCTCTTCCTCCACACCCAAAGGGCCGAGGGGCTTGTTATTGTCATTGGCAAACCCTAGCAGATGAAGTCATGAGATTTCGAAGGGGAAATCTCGATCGAATCGAAATTGGGTGTAATCGAGGTATATGTACAAGGGGTCCAAGAATGGTAAGAGTGATCATCTCATTGATCCATCGATCGAGATATAGAGCTGACGTGAAAGAGTATTGATTGAGGTGCAAAGGTCCAAAAGAAATCAAGCTAAATGGGAGAAAGGATTGGACAGAGGAAATGGGAGAAATGAGGGGGCGTAGTGTCTGACAAAGCATACCTAGGGAGGCCAGAGAGTTGACCGAGGTCAACTCTGATCGGTCTCCTGATCGATCCACATCAACTAGGAAGAAGACAAAATTAGGGAAAATTCCCTTATTAATTCAAATTAAAATAATAAAAGATTTTATTAATTTTAGATTAAAACATGAAAAAAATTTTATTTTATGTAGTATTTATTATTATTTTTATTATTTTTACAAGTTAATTTATTGTAGGTTACTTTTTACAAGTATAAATATAGGTATATTTACATACATATTGTATTTTATTTTTGTTTTGTATTTTGTATTTTCATATGATCTTTTCATAGCAAACACTCTTTTCAAGAAGAGGGAGGAACATTTAATTACTTATAAGAGTGGCTCAACTAGAGCACAGATAGATTACTTTGCGTTGAGAAGAAGAGATCAGTTGTGTTGCAAAGATTGCAAAGTAATCCCTGGAGAGAGTTTGACAACCCAACATCGCTTGTTAGTCTTGGATTTACAAATAAAAGGACTGGTAAAGAAAAGGAAGGTTCCTAAGATCACTAGAACTAGGTGGTGGAATCTTCCGCTAAAGCAATCAAGCTTCAGGGAGAAGGTTTTAGAAGACTTATCTTGGGATTGTAGCGGTAGTGCAAACGAGACGTGGGAGGCAGTAGCATCTTGTATCCGAAAGGTAGACAAAGAGATGCTAGGCGAGTCAAAAGGAGGAGCTCCGAGTCAAAAGGAGGCTTGGTGGTGGAGTGAAGGGGTGCAAGAGAAGCTAACAATTAAAAGAGCTTGCTTTAAAGCTATGTCTAAGGATAGAATAGAGGAAACTGTCACAGACTATAAAATAGCGAAGAAGGAAGCAAAGAAGGTTGTAAGCGAAGCTAAGTCAAAAGCTTATGAAGTTTTGTATAAAAATCTCGACTCTAAGGAGGGCCAGAAGGATATATTTAGGTTGGCAAAAGCAAGGGAAAGAAATCCAAAGACCTTTCTTAAGTGAGATGCATTAAGGACGAGGAAGGTCACGTGCTTGTTACTCAGAAGGATATAGAGACTAGATGGGAGTAGTACTTCCATAAACTTTTCATTGGAGAAGGAAATAGAGAGATCACTTTGGGTGATCTAGCTAGTAGTGGAAGTTACTTGAATCGTGCATGCTATAGAAGAATACAAAGAAAAGAAGTAGAGGAGGCTTTGAAGGTTATGAGACCTGGGAAAGGTGTTGGACCAGATGACATCCCTGTAGAAGTATGGAAAGTTTTAGGTGAGCGTGGTTTGACTTGGCTTACAAATCTATTCAATGTTATTTAGTGAAGCAAGAAAATGTCTGAAGATTGGAGGAGGAGTATTGTGGTGCCTCTTTATAAGAACAAAGGAGACATTCAAAATTGTTCAAATTACAGAGGTATCAAGCTGATGAATCACAATATGAAAATTTGGGAACGTGTTGTCGAAAGAAGGTTGAGGCAAGTTTCCCAAGTAAAAGAAAACCAATTCAGATTCATGCCAGGTCCCTCAACTATTGAAGCCATCCATTTGCTGAGGAGAACAATGGAGATTTATAGAGCTAAAAGGAAGAATCTCCATATGATCTTTATTGATTTGGAGAAGGCTTATGATTCTGTCCCACGAGAGATACTGTGGAGAGTTTTGGAGAAGAGACAAGTACCTATCCTATACATTAATCTCATAAAGGATATGTTTGATAGGGCTTTATCTTGTGTAAGGACCCCGACAGGGAAGACTGATTATTTTGATATCAACATTGGTTTACATCAAGGTTCAACTTTGAGTCCATTTCTTTTTACTTTGATTATGGACGAGTTGACAAGTCACATTCAGGATGAGTTACCTTGGTGTATGGTATTTGCTGATGATATTGTGTTGATTGACGAGACTAGAGATGGAGTAAATGAGAAGCTTGAGGTTTGGAGACATGCATTGGAGACTAAAGGTTTTCGTATAAGTAGGGCTAAGACGGAATATATGGAATGCACCTTTGATGGAAGCAATGGTGAAGGAATCGAGGTGAAGATTGGTGACGATAACATTCAGAAGAGAGATTCTTTTAGATATCTGGGATCTATTTTGCAACATGATGGGAAAATTGATGGAGATGTTACTAACAGAATAAATGCAGGCTGGCTAAAGTGGAGAGGAGCCTCCGCTGTTCTCTGTGATAAGAAAATTCCTTTAAAAATTAAATGAAAGTTTTACAAAGCAGCCGTGAGACCTGCTATGCTTTATGGTTCTGAATGTTGGCCTGTGAACCATAGACATGTACAGAGAATGGCTGTAGCAGAAATGAAAATGCTAAGATGGATGTGTGGACATAGACGTAAAGATCGGATTTGGAATGATGTAATCCGAAAGAAAGTTGGTGTAGCTCCGATCGAGGATAAGATGCGAGAAAACCGCTTAAGATGGTTTGGTCATTTGCAAAGAAGGTCAACTGATGCACCGGTTAGGAGATGCGAGTGTTGGGATGTTGAGCCGGCTAAGAGAGGGCGAGGATGGCCCAAGAAGTGTTGGAAAGAAACTGTATGAAGGGATCTTATTTTTTTGGATATAAGTCCGAGATTGACCCAATATAGATCTGAATGGAGACGAAGAATCCATGTAGCCGACCCTACTTAATTGTGGGAAAAGACTTTGTTGTTGTTGTTGTTTTATACATTTATTATATATAGTTAACTTAATTAAATATACATAAATATATTTTTATTATATTTTTCTGATATAATATGTACACTTAATGAAATATGTGTATTTATTATATAGGTATAAGTATGCATAAATCATCTATATATTTTAGTATATGTATTTATTTAATTATATTTTTTAAGATTTTATTTTATTTTAATCATATACGTATAATATCAAGATTATAAAAATATAAAATCATGAAGAATATAAAGTATAAATAAAATGAATATTTTATTCATGTATAATGTACAAATAGGGGTCCAAACATAAATTTTGCATCTTAACTCCAAATTAAACAAAAGCATCTTCATTAATAGCTAATGAAAATTTATATACAATAAAAGTGATGTTGATGAATTTTGAGTTCATATGGAGAAGATATAGGTTTGTGAGTTTAGGCTTTTGGATTTTTATTCAGCATGTAGAAAGCACAATATGCAGTATTTTTACATAAAATCAATTTTCTATTTCTCTATATATTTCTACAACTTCTATGTACAAAGTTTATTTATTTGAGATATAAATAAAAAACAAAATAGGTTCTAAAATGGACCTATCAATAAATTGAAAACTAGGGGTTCTTGTATTTATTGGCCCTTATGTCCCCCCTACTTTATTCTTTGTCGACCAGTTAGCATAATGCCTAGGTCTCGGGGTTTAGGGTCATTCAATACATGTGGTGTTTAATTCTTTTTCTTTTTTTTTCTTTATTCCTTTATTTTGACTTTAAACACAGTATTTTATACAATATTTACACAATAAATAATATATGTTATTTTATGCAAAATAATGATATATACATGCATTTAGCTAAGGTTTAAAGGCCAAAATGAAAGAATAAAGGTGATGAAATGGGGATTCATCAGCAATCTCATGCGAATAGTAGCTGTTTGGATGGTTGGGAGGGTTGTAATGAGAATTGTGATGTGATGTCATATGGGTTTGTGATGGAATTCCAACCCAAGAATGCAATGGGGTAAACCAGGTTAACCCCCAAGTAACGTGTAACCAAATGAGCCTTAAATCACAATAACCAAGGACTATATTGACATAAATAGTAAAGATCAAATACTGCATTGTTACCTTTCAAAGTTCATGTACGACATTGAAATCGAATGTATAGTTTAGGAACTTTTGTGTAATTAAACAAACATGATATGGTAATACCTATTTTTGTATCTATGTCCATCTGAATTCTTATTAAACCAGTCCTCCATGCTTCTTTTAAAGACATATTCTTGCATGAAACACACATATACAGTCAATTAGTGTCCGAACCCGAACTTCACGACATCATAGATTTTATTTTCAGAATTAGTAAAAAAATAATACATATATTAAATTATATTTTTAAATAATATGATAAACTCAGAATTCGATTGCGTAGACTTAATTTTTTAAAAGTTGTTGCGTAGACTTAATTTTAAAAGTAACAACGTTAACAAAAAAATAGGATTAAATGTAAAATAATATAAATTAAAATTTAAAAAACAACAACAATAATATAATATTGAGAAATGTAATAAGAATTATTATTTTAATTTTATTATTGGTATATTTAAGAGATCTGATTAATAGCAACTTAGAACTTTACATTCACTATGCAATAGTAAATTACGCAGAAGTCCCTAAACTATACACATGATTTCAATATAGTCTCGAAACTTTCAAAAGTAATACAAAGGTATCTAATGTATTGTTTCAGTAGCCCTTTTCCAACGAGAGAAGGAGACGTTGGTTTATTGATGGAAATTTTGGATGAAATTACCCTCGAAAAAATCACTAATGAAATTGCCCCCAAATCCCTAAATCCCTAGTGATATTGGACAGAATTACCCCTAGAAAAATTCCTAATGAAGACATTGTCCCTACGACTTCCCCCACCTTCCCAAGGTCTCCGAGGTTTAGAGTGGTGGAGTAGGTCCGCAAAGGGTCGGCAGCTTGCGGGGGTTCCGAGGTGATCTAACGGCAGCAATGCGTAAGGGCTAGGCGGTGAAGGTGCTCGAGCGGTGTTGGAAGAGATTTTTGGGCAAAAGCTTCATAGGCCGGTATGCTTATTATTAGGTCTCCATCAATTTCATCTCGTGAATAATCGACGGCAGTGTGCATTTTGGAGTGTGAGGGCTGTATTGTATGTTTTTTTCTCCCTATGATTTTAGAGACAAAGTAATGCATGCTCCAGTCAAATTTCTATGGAATTTAAACACGTGCAGTTTTGTGGAATTTAAACAATCAAATTTCATACTTGCTGCCATTGTCAATGCCATTAATAATCGGGCAACGCCCTTGATTAAGGAAAAGAACTTGCAGTTGGCTAAAGTGATTTCTGAAGGGATCGAGGTTGCAGAATTCGATACTGATTCCATTAAACTTCAACGAGTTTTGTGGGCTTTCTGATTACAATATCATTTGCTTGCACCTCACCAGGACCTCTAGGTTTAAATTGACACTTGATCACGTTTACTGTTAATCTGGATATCTTCTTTAAGTCGGAAATGCTAACCAGTTCCATCCTAATGTTGTGGTTTACCTTCGATTATATCCAATTTGTATCTGTTTGCATTTCTATGCTTGTTACATATCTTGTTACAAATATTCTGTGGTTTATGTTCTAATTTATTATATTTACAGCAATGTTATGTCTGATTGTCTATTATGCATGTTTTTCATAATTTTCAGATATGGATAATTTATTTCCTTTGGAGATCCATCACTCTAGCAGCATTGATTGTGCATGAATATCTATGTGAATGGATCAATCAATTACGAGGGCAACATTGATCCTAATAAAATGTCCATTTTGGAGATTTGTGTTTTTTTGAGTGATTTGGCTATTGACCGTGAAAAATGCAAACTGTGGTATAAGGTAGACGATGAGACAAGGACTGAAATAATCCCTATATCGACTGCTTGCTCTACGTTGGAGATGTTCTCCACATGCAAGGGCAATGACATCATAACTGTCTTTGTGGAGTAGGTTGAAGCGGATATGAGGGTCAATAATGATGGAGAATGTATCACAAATTGCCTTGGACAAGGAAAAATGTGATGTAATGCAAACTTCATTAATCTTGCATTAGACATAATGTTTACAAACAAAAATCTTGCATTAGAAGTGTTTCTTGCAAGTATCTTGCACCATCACAATAGCTCAGTTAGTTTTATCATCGCCATCAAAGTTTGCACGTCTTTAAAAAATTACATTATGTTCAAGGACATTTAACATTCAATTTTAACAATTAAAAAGAAAGTTTCAACAAACATACCCATTGCCAAACATAGAGAAAAAACAGCCAACTTCCTATCTTTAACAAATGGATTATTTTGCTGCATTTGATATGATTATACAAGTATGTGCAAATCAATCTTGCATACCTAAGTGCCTATCTTTAACATACTTATTGCCAAACAGAAAGAAAAAAACAACCAACTTCCTATATTTAATATTCAAAATGGATTCTTTTGTTGCAACCAACTTTCTATCTTTAACAAATCAATCTGAATAAATATGTACAAGTATCCTGACCTAGTAAAGTGTAGCCGCCCTTGCTCGTGCATTCCTCAGTGCCTCGCCCTTGTTGCAGCCGCATCAAACACTTGTAGTCTTCACCCTTGATGTAGCTGCCGCTGGAGACCCTCCGCCAGTTGATGGTTGTGCGATGCCGGTCAACGCGTAGGTCGGTTGATCACATGCCATTGTTGAAGCCTCATGCTAATTGCACTCCTCCATTGGCGGACTCCTCGCCCTTGTCGACCCCAGGTGATCAAGGTAAAGAAGGTGGGTGGGTTGTGAATGTGGGGACAACCAAGTAAAGATGGGATATTTAGAGCATTCCAATATAGGGGTAATTTCATCCAAAATTTCTATCAGGAAACGGACGTCTTCTTCTCCCGTTGGAAAAGGACTACATTGTGAGCGGAACAATACATCAGCTATCTTTTTGTTACTTTGAAAGTTTAGTGACTACATTGAAATCGGGTGCATAGTTCAAGGACTTTTGTGAATTTTACTCTAGTTTTTAAATTTAGAGATTCATCAGTGGTGAAATGAAGTAACAGTGGCAATGAATCCATTATACAACAAAGGAAAAGATCAATATTGAAAAATGCAAAAATATGACAAAGTCTTCTCCTACTATACATTGGGTTGGCTACATGGATTCTTGCTCAAATCCATGTTGAAAGATTTAACTATATTTTACATTGGTTGTCGACTACCTAACGCAACCTCCATACGAGGGAATTGAGCCATGGTCCTTTGAGTCGTATACACATTGCACTACCACCAGACCATTTAAGTGGGTACCTGGAAAAATGCATATAATTAAAAAAGCTGTTATCGTTGTAGACCTACATTTTTATGGTTCACCTATGAATTCTAAAATTCGAGTAAAAAGGGTTGTACACGTGGCGAACACATACATGTTTATATAATTTTTGTCCACTAAATGTTCATGTTATACAAAAGAGACGTACAATCTAATAATATATGTAGGAATTTCCCATGGCTTATTGATGTAAATACATATTGCCTGCGAAGTATCTTTTTTTTTAAAAAAATAGAATATTCATATGCATGTACAATAATGTTTAGACTATTCACAATTGAATGACTGTAATTGTATAATATTTTTAAATCGAGATATACGTTATTTCTCAATGTACATGTTATAATTATATAAAATTATGGAAATAAACTCACATATGCTACAGATGATAAGGTAAATAACAAAAGATTGAAACCAACGATTTATGTACCTGTTCACTTATGCAATCATTTGCTCCAGCAAAAAATATAAACGCAACGTTAGAAACAGTCATCGAAATTAGTTGAATAAAATATACCCACGTAAAACATGTTGAAATTGCATACCAACAACATTCATACAAAAAATCATATGTAATTTTTTTAGAAAGGGCAACAATACTAAACATCTAAAAAAGTAATTTGTTCATTGTAGAGGTTTGTTGTTTTTAAACATTCATCATTTGAAAAATAAAAATTTCAAACATTACTAAATCCAATGATTGAATGTTAAAGGTTAAAAAGATAGATAACTGAAAAGGTGTTAGTACATGTTGTATTTAAGATAATGTAATTAGATTTTAATTAGATAAACCTATACAATTACATTGGGAACAAATTGGTTTCAATAGGGAAACCAAATTGATGTTCGAGAGAAGTTGGGAATTCTCAAATTTGAAACAATGTGAGTTTTGGGTAGAAGTTTAGTACCACATCTAGTGTTTCTAAACTTTTGTTCGGCTTATATATGAGTTCACACCCCATGCTCTTGTAGCAATAGTAGAGAGGGGGAATGTAGAATCACATACGCATGCTTGTGTGCTCCACTCCGCTCCGTCTCTTACTCCGGCTTTGACAATCCAGAACTCAATACTTCGCTACAGATTAAATTAGTGTATCGAATAAATTAATTCTACCAATTAATTATGATTCGGTCACATTTAGAGAATTCAAGTCGACTCCAACGGCTCTGATCTAGTCGTCATTTCATAATATGAAGAGGCGCCTGTTGGGGGAACATTTTCAGAAGATGAAAAGTCATGCCTATGTCTTTTAGACCCTCCCCATATACATTATTTTCTTCATTCACAAGGAAACTCTCTCGTCGTCTCTTGCTCTCTATTCCACTGCAACTGTGACCTATGATTCTTCTCTCGGTTGCAATTCTATGAGGTACTTTCGAGGACGATCTCATCGGTGTGCATGGACGACGATCTTGTACCGTCATATCCTGGAAGTGAATCTCCAGTACCCTTTGCATCGGTATTATGTGAGCGATATCCTCTACAAGGACAATATGCAATGGACGCTCCGGTGATATGATATCTAATCTTTTTATTGTTTTATTTGCCGCAATTGATTTATTATTTTTTCTTTCCTGAATCTCTCCTTAAAATGTTGTATAAATGGTTTGATTAGTTCATGTGTGCATTTTGTAATCGGATTATGAATCAGAAATGCATACTTGTTAACTTGTTAAGTGGTAATGCATTTATATTGATTCGTATGTATCTGAAAAAATATTATTTATTATAGGCCTTGATGATCCTATTATCAAAAATATTAGAGAGGATATTCGGAATCAGAATTAAAATCATGTCAGATACCATGCTTAAATCGAGGGTGGATATGACCAGTATGCCTGAAAAATTCGATGATCAGAATTTCAAGCATTGGCAACAACGCATGAAAATCTGGTTAACCACCATAAGGTTAATCTCGATGCTTGAAACTGAATGCCCTACTGTGGAAACGGAAAACCCCACACCCGATAGCCAGAAGGCGCAATCTGCGTGGAAAGAACGCGACCGTATATGACATGCTTGCATCTTATTGGCTATGTCCAACATGTTGTTTGATGTATATTGTTCGTCCACGTAGATAGTGGATGAACTATGAGAAGAACTAGACTGGAAGTATAATATCGAATATCTCAGTATTGAGAAATACTTCGTTTCTAAGTTCTTAAAGTTTTCCATGGCCGAAGGAAAGCCAGTTTCTGAACAGGAAAATGAGTTTCTACTCTTGCTCCATGACTTAGAAGATGCTAAGATGAATTTTTCAGAGAGTTTTAGGTCATGCGCATCATAAAAAAATTCTCCAAGTCTTGGGAAGACTTCGGTATGACCCTGAAATGCAGAAAGAGGAAATTTCCTATGGATTACTTGATGATGGCAGTCGTTATAGAGGAGGAACACGAAAAATAAAAGCATGTGGTTCTTGTTGATGTTCAAGCGAATGTCAATTTCATGACCTCGAAGGTCAAAGATAAGAAGAGAAAGGGTAGTAACATCAATAACCAAAGGACAAGATCCAGAAAAAGGAAAAAAATAAACTTCGCTAGCTGTTATCAAGTTGGTCATTGGAAGAAGGATTATCCATCCTTAAAGGCTCGACCAAAGGCTGCAGATGGGAGTCCACATGTGAATATGATCATTGGAAGACTTGGAACTAGAAAAGGGTATGTCTATGTAAAACTTGAACTATACTATACCCATGATCCTAATGGGTGGCTCGTGGATACGGGAGTCAATGTACATATATATTCTGACAGAACTTTATTTTCTTCTTATCAGACCTGCAGTGGTGGGACTGTGAAGATGGGGAATGATTCTGTAGTCAGGGTGTTAGGGTCAGGACAAATCAATTTGATGTTCTCCTCTAGACGTGTCTAGACTTTGCATAGGGTGCTGCATGTCCATAACGTAAAGAAGAATGTTTTATCTGGTTCTATTTTAGCTAGAAATGATTTTGAGTTGAACTTTAATTGTAACAAAGTTATCATTCTGAGACATGATATTTTTTATGGAAAGAGTTATTTGGCAGGTTTTGATTTGTTATTTAGAATTAGATGTGATTCAGTAAACATTGATTTAGTAAATGTTTTTAGTTCTGAATGTTCTAATTATGTGTCTCATGTTAATAATTTAGAATCTTGTGATATGTGGCATGGTAGATTGGGATATGTAAAGTATAATTCAATTAAAAGAATGATGAAGTTAGAGTTGATCTCTGAACACACTGTTAGTAAAACTAAAATGTGAAATTTGTATGCAAGCTAAGATACCTAGGAAGTCTTCTTAGTCTGTCTCTAGAGATAGTGAGATCTTGGATCTTGTGCACATGGATATCTGTGAGTTCAATGGTGTGTTGACCAGAGACAATAAGAAATACTTTACCACCTTTATAGATGATGATAGTAGATACTGTTATGTGTATCTAATGAAAACTAAGGATGAAGCCTTAGAAAAATTTCTTACATTTAAGAATGAGGCTGAGAAATAAACAAGAAAAGTACTTAAACACCTAAGGTCGAATAGAGGAAGTAAATATACTTCTTACCTGTTTGGTGAATAATGCAAGTTGTTTGGCATAGTTTAAGAAGTTATTGTACCATATTTACCGCAATCAAATGGGATAGCAGAACGAAAAAAATAGAACCTTAATTGACATGATCAATGCTCTACTATAGAGTTTTGGACTTCCAACCTATATGTGGGGAGAGGCCTTGAATACGACTAGTCATATTCTGAACAGGATCCCTCCATGACATATTGAAAAGTATCCTTTTGAATTTTGGAGACATAGAAAATCAAGCTTAAGGTATCTCAAAGTCTGGGGTTGTCTCTCCAAGGTATTAGTCTCAGGATACAAGAGAAGGAAGTTATGTCCTAAAATTATTGATACGGTCTTCTTAAGTTATCTTGAAAATAGTTATGCATATAGATTCTTAGTGATTCGATCTGAGATACCGGGTATGTATGTCAACACTATTGTTGAACTCTGTGATGCTACCTTCTTTGAGGATGTCATCCCTATGAAGCCCGTGATTTTCAAAATCTGATCAATGATGTTGCCTCCACATCAGGATCTATTCCAGGTCAAGTGGAAAGGATAACGAATGTGGGGGTTAAGACTCAACCTGGACCCAATGGCCTTTCAGAAGAAATTGATCCAAGGAGGAGTAAACGATCAAGGATAGATAGGGATCTGAGTAGTGACGATTTTGCTTACCAAATCGAGGGTGATCCACCAACTTACAAGGAAGCCATGGCTTGAACTAAAGCAAAACAATGAAAGGAAGTTGTCAAATCTGAGACGAGTTCCATTATGGCTAATGGAACTTGGGAACTAGTTGATTTACTCAAAGGGTGCTCTACCATTAGTGCAAGTTGGTGCTTAAAAGAAAGCTTAGGCATGTCGGATCAATTGAAAAGTATAAAGCAAGATTAGTTGCTAAGGGGTTTAGGCAAAAGGAAGCTATCAATTATTTTGATACTTATTTTCTTGTGACTACGATGACCACAATCCAGATGATTATAGCATTGGCATATGCATATGATCTCTCTATCCACCACATGGATGTGAAGATTACCTTCTTGCATGTCGATTTTGAGGAGATCTGTATGGATCAACCTGATGGGCTTGTAACTCCTGAGAATGAGGGAAAGGTTTGCAATCTTGTTAAATCACTTTACGGATTGAAACAAGCACCAACACAGTCGCATGAAAATTTGATAAAACTATTTTATCATGTGGCTTTAAGGTTCATGAATCCGAGAAATGTGTCTATTCTAAGGTGAAAGGTGATGAGTATAATGTCTTGTGCATGTATGTTGATGGCATACTATTACTTGGATCACATGTGAGGATTGTTAATGAGACTAAAGCATTCTTAAATAGAAAGTTTGAGATGAAAGACATGGGTGCTACTGATATGATCTTGGATCTCAAACTGACAAGGTCGGTTGATGGGATTGTAGTTTTTCAATCTCACTATGTTGAGAAGGTACTTGAAAATTTTGGATATCAAGATTGTAAAGTTGTAAGTACTCCTTTTGATTCATCCAAAAAAATTTTTAATAACAAGAGTGTAGTACCTGTAGCTCAGCTAAGGTATTCACAAGTGATAGGAAGCTTAATGTATCTTGTAAATTGCATGAGACATGTTGTCCTAACTGTACTCACTGAAGGCTCTAGATCGAGTATTGAAGTACTTGAAGGGAACTATTTCCTTTAGTTTGTATTATGGTAGGCATCCATTTGTACTAGAAGGATATAGTGATGCAAGCTGGATATGAAAAATAGAGGATTCTGGGAGTAATGATGTTACTGGGTATGTTTTTACCCTTGGAGGCAGTGCAGTCTTCTGAAGGTCTATAAAGCAGACCGTTCTAGCTCAGTCTACCTTTGAGACTGACATGTGTGCTTTGGACACCACTAGAATTGAGGTTGAATGGGTAAGGGAACTCCTTTCTAGAATTTCCATGGTAGGTCAGCCACTTCATACGATCTAGGTATATTACGACAATATGGCTGCAATAGCGAAGATCAAGAGTTCAAAGTAAAATCAGAAAACAAGGAGACACGTAAAAATTAGACTTAAGACGTTAAGGGATTTGGTGTCTTGAGGAAGTGTTGGATATGGATTTTGCTGGATCCAAAGACAACACGACATATATGTTGACTAAGGGACTTGATGGAACATCAGTCTTAAAGTCTAGGCTTGGGATGGGACTGAGACCCATCGGCAGTTCCTCTACAGTAGAAACCCAACCTATTTGAATGAGGACCCCACAAAGTAGGTTTAATGTGGTAATAATATGATGTTTGGAGAACTGGTTGGCACTCTTATTTTAATGCTTATGCATGAGCGTCTTATTCATAGAAGCATGAGTGTCATTAAGCTACAAGTTTAGGAATAACATAGGCTCTAAATGGTTTCAAGCTTTTGGGTAGGATGTTAGCAGTGCATCCTTGGTAAACACCACCTACGTGAGTGTTACTAAGGGCTACAATTAAAGGAAGGTCTTTCCTGAACACACTCATGAAACAGGATAAGGGTGCATGACCTTTAATAGCACCAACCTTGAAGATTGTATCAAGAACAACACTTTGTTGTTTCTACCATATACTTTAACACTAAGGTGTGAAGTTTAAGATGCAGTTCACTTCGTTCCTGATAAGGTGAAAGTAGTAAACTCGGGTAGAGGTTCAAATCGGAAGGTATCTTTACTGAAAGTAAAGTGTGGCGGCGGAAAGATGCCTTTTGACTCTCTTTGAATCTCTTTTCAAATTGATGAATTCATGGGGCATTATTGTATTTAATCTGGGTTTTAAATTGGTAAACATGTGCAATTACATTGGGAACAAATTGGTTTTAAGAATGAGACCAAATTGATGTTGGAGGGAAGTTGAGAATTCCCAAATTTGAAACAATGTGAGTTTTGTGTGGAAGTTTAGTACCACTTCTAGTGTTTCTAAACTTTTGATGGGATTATATATGAGTACAACCCCATGATCTTGTAGAAATAGTAAAGAGGAGGAATGGAGGCCATGCACGCATGCTCCACTCCCCTCTGTCTTTGGCTCTGGCTTCGGCTCGGGCTTGGGAGAGTCAATTCAGATCTCAGATCTTGATATTTTTGTTGCTGGTTTCATTAATGTGTCAAATAAATTAATTCTACGAATTAATTATAATTGACTGCAATTAGAAAATTCGACAATGGCTCTGATCAAACTATCATTTTAGAATCTGAAGAGGCATCTGTTGGGCGGCGTTTTTGAAGATGAAAAGACACACCCTATGTCTTCTTATACTCTCCCCTTGTACGTCATCTTCTTCACTCGCAAGAAAATTCTCTTGTCATCTCTTGCTCTTTGTTGCACCGCAACCGCAACATGTGATTCTTCTTCGCTTGGCTATAGTTCTCTAAGGTACCTTCGAGGGCGATCTCGTTGGTGTGCACGGACGATGATCGTGTGCCATCATACCCAGAAAGCAGATCCCTAGTACCCTTCGCACCATTATTATGGAGGTGATATCCTCTCTAAGGACAATCCGTAATGGGCGGTTGATGAATCTCCATTTCATCACCTTTATTCTTTCATTTCGGCCTTAAACCCTTAGCTAAATGCATGTATATATCATTAATTTGTCAAAGCAAATACTCTATAATTTGTATAAAATATTGTATATTTATTGTATTTAATCCCAAAATTAAAGAAAAAAGGAACAAAAGAAAAAGAAATGAGACACCATAGGTGTTGAGTGACCCTATACCCGAGACCCGGTCATCATGATGACTTGATCAACAAGGAATAAAGTAGGGGGAGATAGGGCAGAGGAATTATAAAGGAAAGACAAAAAAAACCCAAATTTCACATTCATCAATAAATACTTTTTAGTATATATTTTATTCTTTATTATTGTACATCAAATCAATAAACTTTAAACATGAACTTATAGATAAAAATATAAAGAAAAATATAAAATTGAGTTCACAGAAAAATAATGCATTGTGTGCCCGGGACACACAAAATAAAAAGACAAAAATAAAAACTTCACTCACCTATAGCTTATCCATATTTAATCAAAATGGACCAAAATCACCTTTAATTGTATATAACTTTTATACTATTTAATGAATGCAATTTTATTTAGTTTGGAGTTAAGATGCAAATATTAGGTTTTGGGCACCTATTGTGCAATATACTTATATATTTTATTCAATATATTTATTCTTTGTATTTTTCAAATTCTATTATTTTTTTTTATAAAATTGTAAATATTATTTGAAACATATGTACATAATTAAATTGGAATAAAACCATCATAATAAAATCAAAATAAATAACTCATTTAAATACATAGATGAAATATACATGTATATACCTATAATTTATATATACATAATTAATTAAGTGTACATACAAACTCGGAAATATAGTAATAAATGTGTCCAAAAATAAATCAAAAATATATAAAATGCTCGTATAAAATAATAAAATATATATTATAAAATAAAAATAAAATACCAAAATACAAGTATTTGTCCATGTATTTTACATAAATATTAACTTGTAATAAAAAGCCTCATAAATTAAAATAAAAATATGTATAAATACTACATTAAATTACAAGCAATTTTCATGTTTTAGTAAAAAATCAAGTAAATCATTTGTTAATTTTTATTGATTTTACAATTCTTTTTCTCCTAGGAATTTTTCGGTTGGTCCACGTGAACCAACCAGAACGTTCCCTGTGTTGACCACGGCCAACACCCTCCTTCTCTCTTCCTAGAGTTCTGGATGTGTCAGACCCAATTTTTCATCCAAATTTTCCACTGATCTCCATCATGATCTGCTTGGCGTACTGAGCGATTTCTTGGGATGTGTCATCCCTAAATCACATGCAAGCTTCAGATCTTCCTAAGTTCCATTGAATCGACCAGAGTCCTCAATCGAGGACCCTCTATTTCTCATCCTATAAAAGAACTCCACCGATCTTCTTCTCAAGTTTGATACTTCTTCATTCCCTCTTAGCCCCTCAGAACCTGTGCAATCCATTCCTCATGATGACAGCTTGAGATATGGGGGTTTTGCAGCGAGGAGGGGTGTGTAGTAGCGATCCACACCTATCGTCAGAGGAGCTTCATCGATGGTTCAGCTTCACCAGACCTCAGCTGCTTTGAGGCCATTTTCTTCCCCTTATTAAGTAATCTCTTAGTTGTAGATTCAATTCATGCCTTTAATTTAGCTCGGTATCGTTCGATTATGTTTAATTTTAAAATCCTTATCGTGATCCAACCATTAACTACCCTCGATTTTCATCCCATCTCCCTCACATCGCATTCTTCATCAACTACCCTTCTCATTCACCCCAAATCCATCATGGATCTCAGATCCAAAGCTCCTTCCGTCGTCATTCACCAGAGCTCCGCCTTCATCCCATTCCATGGCATTTTTGTTTAAGCCCTTGGCTGAGGAAATAACCCTCAAGCGAAGGAGTCATTTGGTGCAGATCTGTGACTCCCAGGAGGCTTCTGGAGCATCATCGAACACCTGGAGTAGCTCCAAGTGCTCGGACCCGACCGCTAGTTTGTCTTAAGTTCTTCTAGACCGCGTCAAAGCCATCCGATCAAGAACATGGCACAGAGATCGAATATGGGTTGTTCAATCTATTCGAAGTGGTGGTTGTGGAGGACACTTGAATCAGACACATGGCACGAAGATGACTGCCCGATCCAACGGGGTTTAAGTCAGGAAAATTCCAAGTAAACCCTCTACCTTTTGTATTTAATAAATAGTCTTGTAAATATTTAATTAGGTTCAAAACTTTGTGGACTATTTGCATATATGCCCTTGATACTTATTAATATTACATATTAGTCCAGCAACAGATCACCTCACGTTGACCCCCACATAAGGTGAAATTTTGCAAGCATATCCCCTGATTCTTGTATTTAATAATAGTTCTGTTGAAACCTAGTTGACATTAATTTTTTTTGATTTATTTTCCACATGTGCCCCTGATTTTTATATTAATTGCAAATATATCCCTACTAGCTTGTTTAAAATTTATTTTTTATTTCTTTTTATTTAAAGTAGCTCGTGTTCTCTAAAAAAATCTCAAAAAATAGGTGTATGTGCATGATTGGTTCTTGTTCATGTATCATTTTTATTTGCCATTTTGCATGCATTTAATATTTATTAAAAATCATTTAGAGTTGTTTCATTCCATGTTTGATTAAAAAATACAAAAAATATAATTTTTTTCTTAAAAATCCTAAAAATAGGTTTTTTTATTAACTTATTTTCTAACTCTAGAATGAAAATCATAAAACTATTAAAAGGAACTCTTAAAATTAGCAAACCCTTACCAAACATAAAAAATTATGAAATATTTTCAAAAAAATTAGTTGTTTCTATTTACTATTTATATATCTTTATTTATTTATTTACATTTATATTTATCTCTATCTTTTAAAATTAATTTTGATAATTTTTGAGACCATTTCCTATTTTCAAATTTCATATCAATTCGGTCATGTTAAACAATCCATGTTTTGCCTTTTTTTAATTTTAAAAATATAAAATTGCAAAAATCCCCCAAAAATACATAAAAATATAAAAATATTTGAAATATATAAAAATATTTTATTTGGCCATTTTAACTGTTTTTATTTATATTTATATATAGTATGCCTTATATAGCCTATATATCTCTATATATTCTTATATATAATTTCTATTATTTATAATTATTTTTAAGACTTTAATTATATTTTAAAATCTTTAAAAATAAAAAGGATTGTTCTTTTTTGTTCTTTCTGAATTTTGTATATTTATTATATCATGTTAACTATATACCCTTATATACTTTCCTATATATATCGTTATATATACTATATATATTATATCACTAAACTAAAAATCAGAAAATTAAAAATTAAAAATATATATAATTAAAAATGCACATGCACATTGATTAGTTTTGTGCATACTTGTATATACACACTTGCTTTATTTATTTGTTTAAATAATTCCTGCTACGTCCCGTACTTCCTGTGTTCGACCCTACTCTACTTGACACTATACACACATTTATTGTTGGGTATAATAAATATTGACCAACAAGCATTTCATTTTTTGCTTCATTTTTGTATTGTGGATTGATTGTTGAATTTAGTCGAGATTCTTGTGGGAGGTCAATTCAACGACTTAGTGGTCCTACCTTGTGTGGACCATAATACTCTCTCCTCTGGGGTTTGGCTATTTCAAATGGAGCCATTGCTGGAGCAACGGATAGCGTAGAATTGTGTAATTTTTTTACATTTTTTCTCTCTTATTTTCTACTTATCTATTTTTGATAATTATCGGATCTATTCTGACCTGATTATCTCTGTTTGACTTTCTTACAAGGGACCACATGGTGACAACCACTTTCTTAGATGTGGACGCACCCGAGCTGCGAGGATGTCGATGCTTCTTCTTGTCAGCTGACTAGGAGAGAGCATGAGAGAGAGGTAGAGAAGGGAGAAAGAGAATCTCACACTTAGATTTTTTATTTTATTTTATGAGGAGAGTGTTTTATTTTATTTTTATATAATTAATTTACAATTATTTTGGACTTGGACACTTCACACCTAACGAGGTCCATTACCCAGGTGTTTGTTCACCTGGGGGCCTCGTCACGATGTTTCGTGTTTTGTCACCTTTATTTTATTTTGTTCTCGTGATTTCAGCTTTATGCCTTTATTTTTCTTTTTTTTATGTGATTGAGGCCATATCTAGGTTGCTTGACTCGATAGCTAGGTCCAAATCCCTAATAAAGGTATGTACCTATAGTCTCTTTCATTTAGACTTAGTCAAATAATTAATTGTGAATCACTTGG
The DNA here is from genome assembly GCA_037367405.1 of Ottelia alismoides. Lineage (NCBI taxonomy): Eukaryota > Viridiplantae > Streptophyta > Magnoliopsida > Alismatales > Hydrocharitaceae > Ottelia > Ottelia alismoides. Next base: position 214,546 of record JAZKJV010000096.1, read on the forward strand.
ATCTAGAATCGTGAGCCGTGAGAGACTCCACATAGTGCTTACAGGACTCGTTGTAGCAGGCATTGAGGAGTCTCCAAGACCAGAAACTTGGATCCATTTTTGAGTGATTTACATTTGATTCTTCCCAATAATAGTGATTTATGTTTAGGATGCTTTATCACTTACATATCGCCATAGTGTATAAATATTTCAACTCTGTCTTTCATCCCGCATGGAGAGTGCGGGGAAGCATTGTAAGAACTACTTTGCATGCACCCTCGTGTCCACTTGCATTGCTTTTCTGCCTTCTCCCTCTACTTTATATCACTTAAGTTAAAAAGAAAATACAAAAAATCGTTAGATGGTTTGCTTTGAAAAATACTCAAAAAAGTGACAATCTAAAAAATAAAATAAGAACTGCTAATAAAACTTTGACCTTAATAAAAATAATAACGGGCATCCTTGTTTTGGGTTCATAAACCCCTACTTCCTTTATCTATTCTTTGGCTGAGTAGCCCCCCCAGGCACGAGATCATGGACTTCTAATTTCGCAGATCATAGGTTACAAAGGAGGTGGAAGAAGTACATGGCACTTTTCTGACAGTACACGCACTCCCATAGGGATAGTGTTCTTAATTCTTAAGGACTTGTTAAAAGATTTTCCTACAACACAACCATAAAATTGAAAAAATAAAAATAGCCTAACTCTCACGGCATCACTTGGGTTGAGTTGGTGAATCCACAACTTGCTTGGTGTTTGTTTGATTAGATTAATGTCCAAGATCAAAGTCCCACACACTTGTACAAAGTTTATCTTTCATTTTATCTTCTTCTTTCATTCTCATTTAACCCCCGCTCGATTTTGAGCCATTCTACTATTTTTCAATCCTTTTTATTTCTTGTTAACCTTTGTATTATTTATCCATTACCAATCTTCTCTTTGACCCTCAAGATGGCGACCCATGGATAGCTTAGTCGGGACTCTGTCGACACCTACATCAATTTCATGCGGTCAACCTATCCAATAATTCGGGTCGATTCTGAGATCAAGGTTTGGACTCCGCGAACTGCTCTCCAGACCCCTACCCTCTTCAATAAACCTGGATCACTCTTGTCCCGGAATTTGTCTATTTTGGATGGAGATTGATTTCACTCCATACTCCTCTCCATCCTTAATGATATCTTGTGTTGACCTTAACACATAACGATTTGTTATATCATGTGCTTCTATACATACTGATCAGGGCATCGTTCCTTGTGCAGATTACGAGCTTGATCTGGAGCCACAAATTGTGTCATATTTATACTCAGATTCAGAGAAAGAAATGTCTCCAAACGGAAAGGGAACTCAACATCCACCACAAACACAGTCAGGCAACAATTAGATCAGAAGGTGGTGAATGCATATTTCCTTGCCTCCATACAGACAATTGAGCACGGCTCATCGACCAGGCATTTGCCCAGGTCGCCTTTCAAGACATGCTGAATGATCTCAGAAGAAGGAGAGACCAGCCATGAGGACGAGGAGAAGGAGGAGGAGGAGGAGAAGAAGAAGAACTAGGAGGTGGACCCTGCGGAGGAGGAGCCAAGGAGCCAAGAGGAGGGAAGCCCAAGCTGACCCTCAAGGAGATGTACAACCCCGATAGAATGGATTCAGATATCTGTTGTCCATGCCCATTTTGAGTTGAAGCCTCAACTCTTGTCTTTGCTTCCCACCTTTCACGGGAATGTGAATGAGGAACCCTATATTTATCTTCAATAGTTTGAGTGCATCTGTGGAACCACGTACTACCCTAACATCCCGTTAGGCTTAATCAAAATGACAACAATCTCGTTTAGCCTCCAAGAAAAAGCTCTTCACTGGATAAATCATTTGGGGAAGGTTGTCACCACAAGGGTGGAATTGAAGTTTGCCCTTCTGCACAATTTCTACCGTCTCGGTCGGTTGAATCAAATGTGAGCCATATTGCGAACTTCACACAAGACACCTACAAATCCATTCATTAGGCTTGGGAGAGGTTAACAATATGCAAGAGAATTGTCCACATCATGATATCCTGCGGACCAGTCTGGTCCAACATTTCTTTGGTGGTCTCACTATTGAGAGTCAGAAGCTCGTAGATGCCGCTTGTGGCGGTTCATACTTCAACAAGGATGAGGATGTGGTATGTGATGAATCCATGATTCATGATACTAAAAGATGAAAATAGAGCTTCGTTCCCGAGTAATTAGTTGCTTTTCATCATTTATTTTGCAGCTTACGATTCATGCACTTAGAATTAATATCTGCATTTTAACATGCATACTTGCATTCATAATCATCTTCACATTTCTACCTAACTTCATGCATTTTTAACTAATTCATGCAAACTCCAATTGACATGAAACGAACTTCACTGTGTACATATTACTAATAAGATTAAAGAAAAAATACAAAAAAAATTTACTAACTCAAATAATTGGCCCATGAGACAAAGCTCCAATTTTAGAATAAACAGACTGAAATGCACATATCTTCCTCATATATTGTCTGATTTAGGTATACTCTCTTAAAGTAATATATATTCAAAGACCTTAAAAATAAGATCAATTTCATAAAAATCGGAGCTCTTATGTGAAAGTTGCGTTTTGGGCCTCTTTTGCGCATTTTGTGTTTTGCCTGATTTTGAACTATTATTTAACGTCTAAACTTAACTCTTTTTCTTTTATTTCTTTTTTATTTAAAAAAATGGTGTCGTTGCCAGGGAGACACGGTTTAGGTGATTTTTAGAAAATCAAGTTTTTAGGTTTTCCGTCCCCAGGTAGTCTGACCTCGATTTTTCTTGTATTTATTTCTTCATTTTTTATCTTCTTCGACATTTTTTATTTATTTTATTTTTGTATATTTTCTGTGAACCTCTCTCTAATATTTGATCTTTTATTTTTCATGCGAGGTACTTGGTGGACTTGGAGCGACTTTCTTCGAAGTCGATGCAACTTAAAGTAACTGGATACACGAGGAATTTATTTTTTAGAGAGAGTATTCGTCTTTTATTAATTTGTAACTAATCATTTCCAACGGTTCATGATCAGGTTCTCGCGTGTGTAAAGAGACTGGACTCTTTCTGGTGTGTCATACATGTTTCACTCTCCGGTGAGGGTGGGGCCCGACTTAAATGGTTCATAGTCCTAGGATTGCACTGCGACTATTAGAGCTACTAGGATTTTTTGTGCTCATAGGACTAGGACCACACTGCACTTAATTATACGCACTAGATCGATTTTTATTTAGCGAAATTAAATTATTCTGTCACTCGCTAATAGATATTTCTGCTCTAGGTGTGATTTCCCGTGCATGCATTAGATTTATTTTTCTAGGGAAAATTCAATTCTGTTTAGCATATTGCACGAAGATTGCGAGGAAGCATTGTAAGTATCTCTAACTTAGCATTCATCATCTTATTTCTCGCTGCACGACTTTTTCGATTCTGCCCGGATTTTCATTCACATAGGAATAAAGGAAATCGGAATCTTCATGTAGACGTGTATTGATCCCCACTCAAATTCAAAGTGATAATCAAACAAAAACAAGGGGTCTGCTAACATTATTGATTAATTAAAACCAGATAAAATTGAATATCTTTGTTTTTGGAGAGCAAACCCGTCATTGTTTGATTCTACTGCAAGTGAGAGAGGGACGGATACTATGATAAAGCCAAGCCAGGATTTCAGATTGACTACTGGTTCTAAAAAATGATTTGCTACTTCTCAGTGAGGATGTACGGGTAGCCAGTAAAAGGTCCGGATGTAATTAGTAGAGTAGAGGTTTAGAGGACACTGTGTAAGGCTCTGTCCTCAAGTAACGGGTAGCCGTATTTATACGGTCCACACTTACTCCCATACTAGCTGAAAGTGGGTGTAACTAGTCGTAAGAATTGGGCTAGTCTTTAGGGAAATACGGGCACCTAACAACTCGTTAACTCTTTCAAAATTTTGCATTTATCACCAACTAAAAATAGACAAGATAATTTGGTCGAACCTTTGCATCCTTCACTGAGTTGAGTTAGTGAACCCGGGGTTTGAATTTGTGTATTGAATTGTGTGACAATGCACTTGCACACACAAATCGTGGTTTCCCAAATCAATTCTCTTCGAAGATGACAGAATTTTTGTATTCATACCCAGACTTCGTGGGTCGCGCTCACATGACAAATTCCCAATCTTCAAATCCACCTTCTTTTCAGAGGAACCCTCTCTTTGAGGAAGTTTCTCCATAACCTTCATTCTTTCCACCCACCCTTGGTTGAAACTTTAAGTTATGAACCGTTCGTAGAACCGAACACGTACTATATGGAGCGAGTATGAATATAGGCGTAATTGACTTTGATAGAGGAACACGATTCCCGGTTACGTATAATAATTCATTATTTGAACCATCCTCTACTCGGGATGACTCACAGTCTGAGTGTAATCACTTTTCCTTTGAACACATAGATGACACCCAAAGTCAATGAAATAGGACTCATAACCAAACCTTAATCACAAAGACTGACTACATCTCAGTTCAAGAGAAAATGCTTGTGTCACAGCATACCGAGCATAGTCACTCAAATCCGAGTCATGAGACTATATTGGATGACATAGCTCAGACCAATAAGAGAACCGAGGTTTTGACAAAACAATTTGATAATGTCATCCAAATAGTAAAAAATGTGATATCAACCAAGAGGAATCAAGAAGATCACACAGCAAACCTGAAACACATCATGCGCATGATTTTTACACACAAACACCACATACACCTGACTAGTCCACTGGCCATCCAACTGACTCTAGTGAAAATTCAAAAAATGAAAAAAACTAAAATATTGAAAAAAATCGTACAATGTCAATATGGAAGCATTTTCTAAAAGTTTGATCTTAGAGATTCCATTAATCAAGGCCAAAGAGTATGTACCCGATATTCAAAGATTTGTGAAGAGTCGATTATCACCTAAGAAGACGGGAAAGAAAAGATGTCGAACCGAATATCATCTAATTACTTGGCGAGTTCAATGGTGCTGACCCAAACAAGCAAGACATGCAAAGTAAAATAGTTGACCAAGGTGACTTGTGAAATTGAGAATGTTGAGTTTAATAATATTCAGATTGACGACGATTCTACCTTGAACATCCTCCCGAAGTCCGTGTTTGACTGACTCAAACTCAGAATGCTCAGAAAAATCCTAGTGATCGTTCAGTTTCCCGACCGATCCACAAAAAGACCGAGAGGAATTTTTTCTGTCGTCATTACTTTCTAAGGTATCGCACATAGAGTGGACTTTATTATCCAGTACATTGAACACCGAGGAGATTTATTTGAGTCTCGCATTATTTTGGGAAAGCCATTTCTGGCCTCTGCTAGAGTGACTATTAAATGCGAGACTCAAGACATTATATTCCCGAACCCAAACCAAGTCAATCAAATTCTCGAGGACACACCAGGACTTGACAATCGAACAAGAAACCGGTAGTCGTGACATAGAGGAAACCTCACATGACCAGACGTCTCCACTTATCACCGACACAATCGAAGGAGAGACATCTTATGAAACGGCTGACAAGGCTACAAAGGTGAATGAAATCAACAGAGGCACATCCAATTCACCACACCCAGTCAAGTTTATTTCATATCTCCTTGTGTCCACACACGCAAAACCGACAGAGTGCACCTACTCGAGATGTGTGTTGACCCTTCAAGAGTATTACAATCTATATGGAGACTCATCTGATAAGGAACCTATGGTCAGCACCTCATAAAAATACCTCCTGAACCAACTAAGAATGTCACCTTTAACATTTTGAAAAAGGAATCTTATAAGGATTCTCATCAGGTTTGGAGGATGCGATCAGTATGAGAGAGCTCAGTTCGAAGAATTTAGAGCCTGATCGGAACAAGAAGACATACGTTGACCACGTTGGACTTTCTCTGCCCCTCACTATTATTCTTCTAAGGCCAACTCCCCTGGTCCCATTCAATACACCGAAAAAATTTGTCATGACCAGACTGATACTTGTTCATCTGAATATTCAGAGGAAGAATAGATTGAACTAAAAACTGAGCGAACTCCGAGAAATCAGCTCAAGAATAAGAATAGTTGGAGCGACGTGACCTTTACATATTATTCTTTTAATGAAAGCTCCAACGATGGTTGGGAATCTTCTTATTCATCTTTTTTCTATCAATATTCCCTTCCACCACATGCTTCAAAAAATCGTCCGTAAACATCTTTTATCATCGACCACCCTTTCTCCCTTCCCCCATCGGTTCCCTTGTATATTTTCTTCCTATACTTAGGCCAAAGCCTAAGTATAGGGGGGTATTGATGCCATCTGTATTTACTCATCATTCTATTCCCTACTCGATTTGTATATTCTCCAGATCTCATCGGTTCTCATACTCACTCTTGTCCTATGCTTAGGCTGACCAAAGCCCATATATAAGGGGGGACTGATGCCCACCCTGTCTATATTCATCCAATTCTCCTCTTGACCTCAATCCCTCCACTTTTTGATCTTCTTCTATACTTAGGCTGACCAGAGCCTAAGTATAGGGGGTGGTTGACTTCTATAGTCCTTTTTATTTTATTTTATTATTTTATTTTTTCTTCACTCTCCTACGTTTAGCATGAGCTATGTCTTTCCGTCGCTTGCTTTGAGGACATAACATACACTAAGTATAGGGGCGTGTATATATTACATATATACTTTACCCATAGCTCGTACTTTCACGTATTCTCATATATATTATGCAATAATTACGGGATAGGTAAAAAACAAAAAATAAAACAAATAAAATAAAACAAAAAAATAATAAAATAATAAAATACAAAAAAACTTCACTCTTGCATATTATCCTTGCATTCATACCAAATAAAACATCTTGAACTTCATATGTATCTGCATTTCATTTGCATATATAGCATATGCAAAATGAAAAGTTATTTGGTTCTGAACTGAGTTATGAATAGAAGTGGAGAGTGGTCTTGACTTGACCTTAATCTACCTAATTTCTAGAGGAACTTCACTGAGAAAGAGGATTTTAAAAGCTTCAGGTCTTTTGACTTAATTATTCGAGTTTCGCATGGTAATGTGCACCCTTTGACTCTTAGTGTCTAATCTGATCACCTAATTCTGGTTAAAACTTTTGAGTAGGGGATTAATTTGTACTCTTGCACTATGCACTTAGGTCAACTCAGACGGGGTGTTAGAAGATGGTGTGGGTCTCTTTTCTGGTAGCGTGGACATCTAATGACCGGAGTATGGGTTGAAATAAAGCTTCGGATAAGGGATGGACGGTTGGGCACAATTTTTTCTAAGACCTCAAACATGTACGAGAAAAAAAGATTATATATCTGTAGTGGCACAACAAGATCCATGTAGAGTTACCAAAAATCTATACCAAATAAAATCCAAACTACCAAATAAATATTTGACCAAAAAGGTCCAAGCTTCAAGAAAACTTGTAGATCTTGGTGGAGACTTGGCTAAACTGGTTGGGTTCACAAGGAGAGGTAACTACACTGGCCATCCTCAAATTCTTTTCCTCTTCTTCTAATTTCTCCCTCTTTTCGATCGTGAACACAACACGACAGACCTTAGAAGGAAATACCTGACTCCCTGAGGACGAGTTATTGGGGGAGAGGTTTGCATGGTAGTCCAGCATTCGTGATGGGAAAAACTAAAACCTTTCATACACATGAGAAAATTGTTCAATGTTCATATGGTATGCTTTGTGAGATGGATTGATCTAAGATGACTTCTGAGCCAAATCTGTTACAATGATATGTAGAACTCAAGGGTTGTTGATTTATAAAACCCTAATTCTCACAGGAGTTCCACCACATTATCAATCCAAAGGTCGGGTCTAGCTCCATTTTCACCTTTTATTCATGACGTTGGTATGGATCATTTCACTCTTGCATTTTATTTTAGTTGCTCGGGGACAAGCAAGGTTTAAGCATAGGGGGTTGATGAATCCATGATTCATCATACTAAATGATGAAAATAGAGCTTTGTTTATGAGTAATTAGCTGCATTTCATCATTTATTCTGCATCTTTACCATTCGTGCACTTAGAATTAATATCTGCATTTTAACATGCATAATTGCATTCATAATCATCTTCACATTTCCACCTAACTTCATCTATTTTTAGCTAACTCAGCAAACTCCAATTGACAAGAAACCAATTCATTGTGTACACACTACTGACAAGATTAAAGGAAAAATACAAAAAAAATTACTAACTCGAATAATTAGCACGTGAGACAAAACTCCAATTTCAGAATAAACAGACTAAAACACACATATCTTCCTCATACAGTGTCTGATTTAGGTCTACTCACTTTTAAATTAATATATATTTAAAGACCTTCAAAAGAAGACCAATTTCATAAAAATCGATGCTCATATGTGAAAGTTGGGTTTTGGGCCTCTTTTGCGCATCTTGTGTTTTACCTAATTTTGACATATTATTTTATGTACACACTCAACTCTTTTCTTTTATTTCTTTTTCATTTATATTCTTTGATGAAATTTTTATTAAAATACACAAAATCTAAATCGAAAATAAGATTGAAATCAAAGAAACTGACTGAGTCTGAGTGTCCCTTGTGAGTATGTATAAATATCTTCCATTTCCTACTTTATTTTATTTTCTTATTTTATTATTTACTACAAAATCCAAAAAATAGAATAATGTGTAAATATGTGTCTTATTTTCTTCATATATTTTTTTTCAATTAAAAATGATCAAAAATTACAAAACCCCGAAACATCAGTGTTCTATGTACATAGAGTTCCCCAAATATATCATTTTGTACAAATGACCTCTTTTATTCTTGGTCTCTCCATGAAAGTTGTAGATCTCGTCGAGATGAGCAACTTTTATGAAAGAGTATTTTCGATCTGAGGTCATTTACTATTTCTTCTATATTTATCTTCTTATTCTATTTTCTTTTTTTCTGGAAGCTGACACGTGGCCGCTCTTGGAGCTACCACGTGTCACTCATTTTTTCCTCTTTATTTCCTTTATCTTCAAAAAAAATAAAAAAATCCTTGCACGTGTTGCGCACGTGCCCCCTCCGCACTGCCCAGCACGTGCCTCCCACGGTCCCTCTCCCATTCCACATGTTTCTCTCTCCCGCAACCTCCACCTTCTCTCGCACATCTCCTCCGCAACCTCCGACCCCCTTATCTCGTTGTTGCATCCAACTTCAATGGTTGTCGCACGCAACCTACGCCAACCGCCTCTATCCTACACCTCAATTGCTTCCTATTTAAACCATCATTGACAACCTTCATGATCATCCGCCAACTACCATATCTGCAATGAGAGATAGATCTCGAGAAGGAGGTGGTGACAACCCTCCTCTCTCCAGTGAACCTCAAAGGTGCGATCAATCCAAGCTTCATCGCGCTCCACCCGTGGTTGAGGCGATAACCAGGAGAGGAGCATATACCCCACTCCAACCCAGGCGAACTTATCCCTATTCCTTTTTCTTATTCCCCTGTTTTTGCCCAAATCCCCTGTTTCTTCCTCCACCATCACCCCTTTCTGTCGAACGTACACATTCCAACACCAACAGTACCCTCCCTCTAGGTCACGTCGCTCCGGCTGATCGGAAGCCGAGCCTGCCTACCTCGAGCAGCGAGCTCTCCCGCTCCACCTCCGCACTTAACATTGCACGAAGGTCGCTCCAGAGCAGCTTGCCCTCACCAGTGCATCATCTCCTCATTCACCAAATTTGTGCTGCCTCGCCACCGATCATCTGCCACGACAGCTGACGCCCTCCAGCGACCCACGAGCAATGACACCGCCCAGCTGCTCTATAAGTTCCTCCACGACCAGGGGCCATCTTCCCTGCCATTGCAGTTCCAGCCTCGCGACTCAACCGCCTCCAGCTCGACTTCTGTGCCAACCCCCGTATATGGAGCCCCTCTGCTCCTCTTGTCAGCACAACAACACCCGACAGGGCGCGCCGCCTCATCTCCTCTCCGACCCTCGCCTGGTGGTCTCCGCCCATCACCTTCAAAGTCACGAAGATAAGCTTCCCCCTAGCATGTGACCCACACATGGGGAGGGCGGAAATTGCAAGGACCCCCCTCCAGTTCCACATATCTCCATAGAAGGCCCCGCCATCCAAGGGCATGTGCTGCACACTTGCCACTTGGAAAATGTTGCAGAAAATCCCCTAGGAGTATCTATAAATCCTTTTTGGCACATGTTCTGCATTCTTGTTTTATTTACTTATTGTAATATTGAAGACAGAACACTGACTTCTCATTTTATTTTGAGCCTATTTATTACATCATTTTATTATTTAAAAATTGCATTTTATTCTACAATTAATTCTCTACATTGGGGCATGCTCATTATATTTTCATTATCTATGGTTAATTAATAATCAGTATTTGTGTGGAAAATTACATATTTTTCCCATTCTATGCTTATAATTCATGTATAATTAACCATTGCTCGAAAAATTGCCAACAATTCATGGATCATAGAATTAATTGTCAATTATAAGGTGCCCAAAAAGAATTGCATTTGCATGCATATTTGCTCAATAAAAATCATTTGTACATTTCACTAATTAATTTTTAATAGTATTAAATTTAACATTTTAGGGTTTAGGATTTTTCTGAGATTTATTATCTAGTGATATATGTGGACATTTTTATTTCCTGAAAATAATTAGATTTAATATTTATTAAAATTAATTAACTCAAAATCATCTAGTTTGTATTATTTAATTCATTATTTATTCATCTTGCATCCAAAAATTCCAAAAAAAATACAGTAGCCTAATTCATTGCATTTCACATTCTAGCCAAGTTCCATAATTTTTTAACATTATTTGATGAAAATTGTATTTTAGTCCCTGAACTTTATCAATTTTGCATTCAACTCATTTATTTCATTTTAAAATACAAAAAAAAATCCTCTTTGAAAACCTAAAATATATACCGACTAAAAACCAACATAAGGAGACAGTGGCCTCCCTGAGTTCGACCTCAGGCTTCCCAAGTAAAAAAATTTGACCGCTCACTTTTAAGTGGACTAATAATTAAATTAACGATTTTTGATCAATCTGACTTTGCTCGACTGCAACAAAATCAAGCGTTAATTTCGCGTGGTTAACAAGGGCATTTTAGGGTTCTTCAGTATGGTAGATTTTGAGGAAATGGCTGAAGGAGAAGCTTCCCTATCATCATCCTGCGCATATCAAAGATAGTCACAGGTGCACCAGAAAGCAGTACAGATGGCATCCTCGTATGAGCAGGACAAAGATGAGAGCTCAAATCTGAGCATTATCGGGAGCCACATATCTAAGGTGGATATCAAAGGAAAGAGATCACAGGATCTTGAGAAGCTCATTATGATCGAATAGATGACTCAGAACTTGGGCAAACTAGATCAGATTACCAAGCAGCTGGAGTTGTTGGTAAGCACAATCAACACATGTAATTCCGTGTCTACATCAGCCGCGACTCCAGCTGAGATGAAAGAGCCTTCATTGCCACAGCCTCCTCAGTAAAGTCAGTCCTAGCCAGCGGTTCAACACGTTTATTACGTGCAAGCCCCACAGCCTTCATCGCCTCAACAACCACAATAGCAGTTGGTTGTATACTAGGCATAATTACATACCCTCACCAATCCTTGCTCTTCTCGACCACGTCTTATTAGGAGGTGAATGGATTTTGGTCAAATGATGCACAACTGGCCCATCCAGGCGGACCTCAACAGGGCTTGTCTGCTAACTCTCGTCCATTCCCTCAGCAACAAAGAGGGAGTTTTGTCCAAGGTCACAATCAGCCTTACCACCACCAGTCTCATCCATATCAATAGGGCTGGAGACAGAATCAATTCCAACAGCCGCAGTACCACTAGCAGCAATCCTATTAGCAGTTCTCGATTGTGCCATATCAACACCATCCTCCTCATCACAAATAATACCAACCTTCTTCTCAGTATCCATCTCAGAATTTCTACCAGCAGCCTTAGCACCATTTACAGTCTCAGTGTGGCCAGCACACTCAATCATCAGAGGCCCCTCCTGTGAACCCTGCTCTAGACTGCTTAGCTCAACTTATTAAGAGCCTCGCAGAGATGAGTCGGAATATTGATGACCTCACCACTATGAAGACAACAATTCTAGCATAGATGGAGGCTAATCCCAATAATTTCAGAAAGCATGAGCAGGTAGTTTCTAATGTCCTGTCCAATCTCGCAGAGTCATATGTGCATGATACTTTATTATCTAATGTTGTTACTCTCAGGAGCAGTAGGACATTGCAGCCATCTGCAATAATGAAGGGCAAGAATAAAGCTTTAGATATGGGTCATCATCCACTTCTGCATGAGTCGAACTAGCAGTAGGACTAGGTAAGGAAGAAAAAAGAGAAGCGCTAGAAAAAATTGAAAAAAATGAAAATTTTCAAAAATTAAAAAAAGAAGAAAGCAATGTCTATAGCAACCACCAACCAATGACAGAGAGGACCGCACTTGCAGTCGATCTAGAGTCAGTCGATGGAACCTTGCCTGATATTTTGGGATGCCCATCACTTCAGAGGGATGAAGAATCTTCTTTTTGTCATTCATGCATACAACCTGATATGGGCATAAATTCTAGTTCTGTAAATAAGAACAATATTTATATATTTGGTCCTATAAATATTCCTTTTACAGACGCTTTAGAAACTCCATAAAAATAAAAAATTAAAAACATCTTTGTCAGATCAGGATGTTGTGCAAATCATTCAGAAACTTGTTCTTGAGATACCTTTTCTACATGCCATTAACTACATGCCAAACATCAAGAAGGGACTTAAGGAGGCATGAACTTCAAAGAGACGGCCACGTTGAGCCAGACAGAGGAATGTGAAGCACATCTTGACAGCGGTGACAGTCAATGCGATCAACAAACTCCTTAGTAAGAAGAAAGACATAGGAGTGCCTCTCATTCGATGCCAGATGTTTTATCAATAGTTTGACCGAACTATTCTAGATAGTGGATCGTTAATAAATCTAATGCCTAATTCACTACTAAAGTATTTTGGGTTGGGACCACTCAAGTCAATAAGGATGACTCTGTAGTTAGCAGATACTTCAATCAAGCAGCCCCAAGGAATGTTAGATGATGTCATCGCCACCATTCAGGGAATGCAGTTCCCTGTGGACTTCATTCTTCTTGATATGGACACCTCAGCTCCTCTTCCGAATACCAAAATTATAGTTGGACGGTTGTTCCTCCGAAAAACCAAAGCAGTGGTGGATTATGGCTGCGAACATATTACTTTTCTCTCTAACAGCGATATGGTACCCAGGTTGGACATGCAAGCACACGGTGAGCCATTATGCAATAAATGTTATTTTAGATATCATTCCTTGATTTGAAATTAATAATAACTAATTTTCATTATAGGTCCCTTAGTACAATTAGAGTTATGTAACATGGCCATCTTAATTATCATATAGTTGTTGATTCAATTGTTGAATCATAGAGGCTGGTGCTTGGATGAATATTTGAAGAGTTGGATTGAGGACTCATCAAGCACCGTCAAATGATTATTAAGATAGGATCTCCAGTTTGGGAAGGAGATGGCAATCCTTTCTCTAAAAGATGATATCTGACCGACCTCTTGATGCAGGTCCTCTACATAGGAATAGAGATTCGGAGGTGTTAGATAAATTAGGCCAAAGAGTTGACTTAACAAGATCGAGATAAACAAAGACCTACATGATGTTGTCACGATATAGGCATGCATCCTTTGACTGGAGACAGATGTGTTACTATATGTCTGAGTATGTACATTTGGCAGACCAATAGGTTGATGACCTAATCAAGGTCTATACACCGACGCGTTGGTGTGCATACAAGGGCATATGAGTAATATGGTCTCTCAAAGGGATCATATAGGTTCATTTACTAAATCGGAAGACATGAGATCACTCATGAGATATTCGGAAGAATCAAATTTCGTGCACGGTCATCTCGCTTTGGAAGCTTGACTTAATTTGTAGGTTTGATATATGATTTTGGAAAGTATATCACCAACATCTATATATGATATATGCTATTGGAAAGTATATGATCGATACCAAGTCCTAATGATCGAACGAGGAACTTAATGATAAAACCTCGAAGGTGGCAGTCTAAAAGAGATCTAAAACATGAGTTTCATCTGGGTCTTCCAGTATGCAGGATGTACACGAATTAGGAATACCTGAGGGTGATGTGATCATAAACGGTTGTCTAACCATGACACTTCCATTCCTAGGCAGTGATGAAACGGATCTGGATTTTAGTGACTCCTCTCAATAGAGAAGTGATCTAATCTCGTTCCAAGTGTTAGACAGTGATCTAAATGTGATTCAGATGCAATGAGAAGATTAGATCTATGGCCTTGATTTAAATCAATCATCTATGGGAGGTCCCCGAGATCTGGATTTGAGATTTGATCTCAATATCTAAGTCACTATATGTGGAACAATACAATTTCCATGTCCTTATCTCCAAATATCCGCAGAGAAAGCGCATTATCCTTGAAAGAGTTCAAGGATAACTTCATTGTTGATATATGTATCCAAGCATTGAGAAAATTGATAACTAAATGTGATTTAATTATCATGAATGATATGAATTTAATTCATATTATAAGAAGAGTTGTCTAAGATAACTAAATGTGATTTAATTATCAAATATACGAATAGGGTGAATGTGATTCATATTATTTGGGAACATGAGAATAGAGATCCAAGATGATTAAATGTGATTTAATTATAATGGATATGAATAATGTGGATAGCACTATCTATATTAATCATATATGGTATAAATGTGATTTATAATATATAAAAGAGAGCTATTTGTAAATAACATTTACAATTTAAATGTTGATGTGAATTGGATTCACATTTGACAATTAATTGAAAATGTAAGTTCCATTTTATTTTGGATTGTGAATGTGATTCACAATTTTCCAATGGTAAGAATGCAATATTCACAAAATAATTATGAATTATTTTTGTAGAATAATTTACAACAAGTGTTGTTTGTAAATCTTAGAGATTTCCATGGAATAATGAAATCTCATGAGATTACATTAGATTGGTTCCTTCCCAATTGGGAGGGTGGACGACCAGCAATTCCCATTAGGAAAGAGTGGCAGTCTACTCCCATATTATGGAAGGAAGCCATCCCCATTCCATAATCTCCATGCTTGATTGATTTAATTTGGGATTAATTTGTGTTGATTTTTAATATATATTTAATCTAAATTAAAGTAATTGTTGTTGTGTTTTTACAACAAAATCTTGGCCACTGAAAGAAGCATAAATCAATCTCATCCATTGATTTTGTGTACTCCATGGATTGTGATCCACGGACTCCCAAAATATCATATAAGAAGAGGCACCCCTTGTTCTTCAAGAGAGATGAATTACTATTTCATATGCTCTCTCTATCTCTACACACCAACTCTCTCTCTCTCTCTCTCTTTGTGGTCGTCCACCATAGAGCCCTAGATAGAGTCGCCATTGCTGCAGCATCGTCGTTATGCTGACGAATTGTTTGCTTATGTATCTCCATCTCCTTCAGTGTGCCTCACTTGTGAAGAAAACTTCGGATCTCATGAGACAAGATCAGGAGCCTCGCCGCTTGGATTATCAACATGGATTACGAGGAGCACGCGTCTCATCAATGTGCTCGCAAGCGTCTCCCCCGTCGGATCAGACTTGAGATAGGAGGTCTCTTCGTTTAGAGACTCGATCGCAACCATGCTTCAAGAGGTAAACCTAATACTTGTTTGTGGTTTAGATGAAACGATCTGAAAGTGCTCTTGGATCATGTGGTTTCATCGTTTGAAATTTTTTAAATTCCATTGCCTCGAGCAACTAGTGCGACTAGTCGCTCCCGATCACATACGATGTCATCCTCATGCTTCCATGATGAGCTTAAGGATCTTCCCATATTCTTCAGGTGGTATCAGAGCCATAGGTCGGAGGTTTCAGATACGATCCATAAACCTAGGACGACAATGGCGCTTTAGGGTTAGTGAATTTTTTTATCGTATTTTGTTCATGCAACCTTGTTTGTGTGATTTTTATCCCTGTTTAAAAGTGTGTAAACACAAAATTTGCACTTGGATAATGCTCTCCATTAAATAAGGAAATCGTTGTATTTGAATTTGCATGATTTGGAATCTGATTGCTCAAGTTATGACCATATTAGTGAACATGTATCCACTGTTTCGGGGATGGTGAATCTTGACGTAATTAAGGAGTTAATTACGACTTTGAAATGCCTATAAAAGCATGCAAATCACTTGAGTTCTATTATAAATCAAATTATCAAACTATGGAAACTTATTTTGCATGATTTGGATTATAATTGATTGAGATATGTTAATTTTAGTGAGGATCACTGCTGAAAATTACTTTCATAATCAAGAACTTTGTGATTGTCATTTAATTAATTAGTAAAATTAAATGCTTTACTTTACTGATATAATTATGGATAAATATTTGATGATAATTATTTTCTTAAATGATAATGCCTTAACCAAAATTAATTAGATATTATCTAGATCATAATTGGTTACATGATCTTCTTTCCAATAAACAAGTTGCTTGAATAGGATTGGGAATTTGTTTAGCAAATTTCCTTATAATATTATCAAATGGATTTTGATGATTATTATATTATATAAATTTGGTTGAAATACCGATTATCATCTCAAGTATAAAGTGATCAATTGGCATTATCCTGACTTGAGGCGAATATAGTGTCTAGTCAGGGAGCAATGGGGTAGTAGGTTGCTCCGTGAGTGGTATGTCCCACTCCCGTCATTACTGGTCATGACAGCGGGTAAGAAAGGGATAATATTTGAAAGGATAATGATGTATTTTTTCTAATTTTTAAAAATTTGAATAATATGTATTTTGAGATTATACTATCCTTCAAGTAATAATTAAAAATTGTTTATTGATTGATTAGATTGATAAATGATTTAATAAGATTAAATTAATTAGATCGAATTAAAATTAAACTCTCTATTATGAATAGAGATATTATTCCCATGGAATAATTGACTATGTGAATATGATTCATAATAGATAATTAGAATTTGAACATAATATGGACATAAGTGACACCCATGGTCTCCCGTCAAGGCGAAGGGTTTCGTCACCAGGGATTGTATGTAGGAGACGCATGTCTGAAGTGACAGCTCCTGCATACAAGCGCATCTAGATCGATCTCTTTGCTTCTCGAAAAAGTAAGACCGTATGCGTAATGACCCCAATATTGGGTCCTCGTATTATTGGGGCGATATTGGATTGTGCATAGCGAGTTCTAATCATGTTGATGGTTGGTTCAATTAACAACGGGTCAACATCACTTTAGAGGTGGTGGACCCGGGTGTTAAAGATCGAATTGAGAATGCAAGTTGGACTTACAAGGCAGAATTTGTCCTCGCTTCTTTTTATCTGAGTTGCAGGTTCTCATATGACAAAGATGAGAAAGAGATCCCAGATCTTGCTGAGATATAATGGTAAGTATATCTCTTACATTGAAAGTGATTAAGGGAATGAACTTTTTGTGTTGACAAGGCAAGAAAACTTTGATATAAAAATTCCTAAATCAAAGTAATACATATTTATGCAAATTTTTTATTTCAGATAATCCTCGTTAAACCCACTCAATACTATACTCAATAATAACCAGTAAAATATCATGGATGGGATCCATGATCAAGATATTGTACTTGCACTTGGACACATAATGTATGTGGTTTCAATGTGCAAGTTTCCTCATAATAATGAGGAATGTCAATTAAATAGATAATAGGACAACAAACTAGGGTTTGTGTGTCTCTATAGTCTTGATCTCTCATCAAGTTTGATTTGGAAGTATCATGTCGATGATGACTGTAATTATCAAAATAATCCTTATAAAAATCGAAGAAGATGTTTTGGCAAACATATGTGCTCTCGACATTTAATCATGAATGACATGGTTCACTGCATTATGCAGAATGGTTGCTCGATAAGAGATGATATACTCAAAATTTTTGAGTACCTACCTGAACCAAAGTCTTTTAGAGTTTAGATGGATGTAGATACGATGTCATCATTCTACTCTCTATACTCAAGTCATTCATGAAACTTCATAATATTTATATTGTATGAATTGAATGAAGTATGTATAAATGTTTAAATACTCTTATATTGGAATCTTTTGAATTCAACATAAGAGATCCTTTGTCTTAAGCAGTGAATGTTTATAGATGAAGGGAGAGCAGTGGAAGTGTGGGTCTGATCCAAGCAAGAAGGAAAGTCAAGGAGTTGACTGTACTTCTGTAACTTCCATATGACATTCAAATAGTTGGATGAATGCCAACACCGTAATAAGATGATGTACTGATAGCGTGACTATCTAAACTATCTTGGATACTTAGAGAAGGACCCAGATAGTGCATCGAAATAATATACATCTACATATAATCATTGATATTGACTTGCTTATTAGATAAGATCAAAATCTAATAATTGTATCTGACTCTTCTAAGAACACTTGCAATTGGTTGCATATGTTTTAGAAGACTAGAAAATTTGATCTTAAGGTTTAATATTCATCTATATGGGAATTGATGCAATATTTGCAACAATATCCATTGGATAGATAGACTATAAGTGGGAGAGTCTTTAGTCTTAGAGATTGTCTCTATGACCTGGATATTAGAATACATTCATTGTTTATTTCTAAATGTTGGGAATAAACATGCATTCTGGAATAGACCTATCGTAAATAGTCATGATGGATATATTTTAGATAGTAATCTAACTTCTAGAGGACTCTACTTAATTAGAAAATTAATGAATGGTTCATTAACATTTCTAAATACTGAAAATTAAACCTTAAATTATCATTAGGATGAAGATCATTTGGCAATGATCTGGCATCAAGCCTTGGACATATGTCTGTTGATGATATCAATAGACTAGTAAGAGATGAAGCTTTAGAATGTCTGAAATTTCAAATCTTACATAATTGTGAATATTGTATTCAAAGTAAAAATGTCCGATACACCCTTCTCTGTGAAAGGTATAAGATGTCAAGGTATTCAGGATCTCATACATATTTATGTATGTGGATCATCTGCATCATAATAAATATTAATGACATGTGATATCAATTGATGATTTTTGTGATATGAGATTTATTTCCTTCATAGTAGAAAGCTTTGAAATGTTCAAAGATTTCACAATTTGGTTTAGAATCAAATTTTGAAGGAAGATGACATGAATTTAATCTAACCGAGGTAGTCATTACCTACTAGATGAATTCATGGAATACCTTTTAGAGAAAGAAATATCATTCCTATCTCAATCCTCCTAATACACCTAAACTCAATAGAGTTGTAGGGAGATACAATTGGATCATGTGTGACATGATTTAATCAATGATCAATCTAGCATAATTATATCTTAGTTTCCATATATGTATGTATGTATGTATGTAGTAGAGACTACATTATATGTCATTAATAAGATTTCATGCAGATCTAAACCCGAAAACTATTATAAGATATGGTTTGGAACCTATCATAGTGTTGGACACTTGAGGATTTAGGTTTGCTTGGTCCATAACTTTCTCATGGATGCAAGTAAGGTGGAATCTAGAACCAAAGAATGTTGCTTCATTATGAATATAATGGATGGTATTGGATACCTACTTTATAACCTTGAGATTCTTAAAAGATTTCATATCTGAGAATGCGATTCTTAGAGGATAACTTTCTCGAGTATTAAGATGAAAATGAAGTGAAGGAACTCATTTAATCGTGAGAAGATAATGAGGCTCCTAAAATCGAAAAGTAAAAAGATAATTAAAGATGAAACACTCATATATCTTCAAATAAGTTTGAGGACAGATTCCATATGTCAATTAAGTCTGACAATGATCTTATTTCATGTGATGAAGATTCCAAGGATCACGACATGGAAAGATGGATGTTACCGATAAAGTCTATAGTAGACTTCATATACAAGTGTTGTATATGGACCCTCGAGGATGCACCTATAAGGGTAAGACTCGTTAAGGTGTAAATGGATCTTAAAGAGAAAGAAGAACCTGATGAGAAGGTACAGACCTTCAAAGCATGGCTCGTATCCACAAGATACACATCGAAGAGAAGACATCGCTTGCGATGATACTTGCCCTTCAGTAACTAATGAATCTCAGATTCATCACTCTAATGTCATTAATTAAGCTCTAATCCCTGAAATTCATTAGTATTTCTTCATTTATTATGCATAATTAGCATTCATGCATGTTTTGATAAGAATTGTATTTTATCACTTATTTTTGCACAAAATAAGTATCCAAAAATCCCAACCAAAAATGATATGTAAATAGTCTAATTTCTCCAATTTTTAACAAATTCATGCTAACTCCAATTGACCTAAAATGACCTCCACTGTGTACATATCACTAACAAGAATAAATGAAAAATACAAAAAATCACTAACCCAAATAAGTGGACCAAAAACCCAAACCCTTATTCAAGGATTTCCAGACTAAAACCCTCATATCTTCCCCATCCAGTGTCCGTTTTGATCCTACTCACTTTTGAACTAATGTACATTTAAATACCTTCAGTGAATCGGAGCTCATATGTGAAAGTTGGGTTTTGGGCCTCTTTTGTACATTTTGTATTTTAGCGGTTTTTGACCTATTATTTTCTGTATATAATTAATACATTTTATGTTATTTCTTTTTCATTTGTCTTATTTGATAAAAGTTTTATTAAAATACGCAAAAATCCAAATCCAAACTGAGCTTGTAATAAAAAAACAAACTAAGTCCGAGTCCTCACTGTTTGTACAAAAATTATCTTTTTCGTATTTTATTTTATTTCTTATTTTTCTCACTCCATAAAAATCCCAAAAAACTAGATTAATGTGTAAATATTTATCTTTGATTTAATCATATTTTTCCGGATTTTTATCTGGATTAAAAATAATAAAAAATATAAAACCCAAAAATCAAGGTATCCTATGTATATGGGATACCTCAAAAATATCACTTTGTACAATTGATCGATTTTGGTCTTGATGTCTTATGAAAGTTGTAGATCGCATCGAGACGAGCAACTTTCGTGAAGAAACTTTTTCGATCCGAGGTCGTTTGCTATTGATTTCGGATTTCTCTTCCGATTTATTTTCCTATTTTTGTGGGGTTGACATGTGGCAGCTCCTGAAGTCGTCACATGTCAGACATTTTAAAGGTTTAATTATTTTTTTTTAAAAATATTTATTATTATTAAATTAAATCATCGCACGTACGTAGCACCTGCCTCCCACGCACGTGCCACACACGTGCTCCGCCTGCACCTGCCTCTAGCCGCCATGTGGCACGTTGAGGGCCGTCCGATCTCGACTGATCGGACGACCCCTGGTCATCGTCATCATCCATCTCACTTTACCAATTCATGCCGCTCGTCGCCCATTGATTTCGTCGTCCACCACAATCACTGTCGCACCGCCTTCCCTCTTCGTCTCCCCATCGAATCCCATCTGATCCCACGAGATCTGTCAATCATATCATCTCAATCAGATCTATCTCGCCCTAAATTTAGCTCCAAAATCCCTAATCAAATTCCCATGATTCCCTTCCTTCTTCGGCGACACCTTCTGATCCTATAAAAGCACCTCCGCCGCCCCTTTCGACACCCATCCGTCGTTCAATAGCAAAGGTGCCCCTTTCCGGTAATGACAGTCCGGCATGCGACCCTTCACGGCGAGATCCGAGGTCCTCGTCCCTCGTCGCAGCAATGCCCCATAACTGCCTTGCTCTGGCATCACGTCGTAGAGCTTCCCTCCTCAGGTAACCTCTCCAATCACCCTCTCTGCCACTTCGCATCACCCATCTTCCCCGATATCTCCTCCTATCACTCCTCTTCGCATCTCCACCTTCGCTCCGTTCATTTTCTTCGTCCTTCACCCACGTATGCCTTCCACCACTACATCACCATCGTCGACGAACTCCTGGAAGTACAACCATCGACCACCTTCCCTCGCTCAGCCGCAAGCGTCACTGACACATCAACAGCGGCCGGCCATTGCACCTCGTCCTGGTGCTTCGACAATGATGCCCGTGCTCCGCCTCCAAACCTCAACCGACGTCGACTCTGTAAACACAACCTCGCTCGTCGACACCTGTGTCTAAAGCTTCTTCACCAATAACAACCAACGCCACTGATGAATCTAGGATTCATTACAATTAAATGTTCAAATAAGATCTTCCTGAGCATTAGCATGGTGAGTTTGTGTGCTTTTCACCTCATTTGTCATTGGTCTAATTTTCTGGTCGAGTGTCAGTATCTGAGCATAATTCCACAAATAATGTTTGATGGGTACTCCATTCATGATGAGGTCAGTTCCATGCATCGTACTTGATTTGAGGGTTTGGCACCATTCGTATTTATTGCTCTAATCATAGCTAACCCTATCTGAATCCGATATTAAAGCACATAACATGATTCTACATTATTTGCAAAATCCCAAGAAATCTTATGACCCTTCAACAAATCCACCTACTCTTTTGGACTTTCTTGCAAACTTTCATATTATTCCAAAAACAAGTCATGGCTTACACCACTTCCATTCCCATGCACGTAGAAGTATTGTCTCTCATCCACTAACTTTAACATATCGCATGTGTTAAATGGCTCTCAATTTGGGATCACTACGCTGCTAATCGCCCTCATCAAAGCATGGGTTTCATGCGATATTCGATCCCACTCCACACGCGTGTGATGCATAAATCACGCAGCAGTGACATTTCTGGAATTAGAATTGACCAAATTAAATCTTGATACATTCCTTCTTGGTCCATTACGACTGACGTAATAACGATGGATAATTCAAGCCTTTGCCATGGGACAACTGTATAACCAAATTTCACGCAAACAAATCACGCAAGACACGATATTCTCGGGACTAATTCTATACACTGATCGGTAAACAGAACAACCATTTATCACGCCAGTCTAGAGGCGAATTGGCAGATATGCATAAGGAGTGATAAAAGGAGACGTCCACGACCATAACACGGGGGGCTGAGGCTGAGGGGCAAAACGGCACAGGAAGGTTACGCAGACATCAACACGAAGCTTCAGGAGGCCAACTCTCCGTCAAGAGAGCCGGCTGTTCGCTCTCGTGTTCAGTGGCAGCCATCCGTTCAAGATCCCTTGCCCGACTCCTCTCTCTATTTTTCACTTTTCTTGATTTTATTTTCTTATGGTTCTGTAACTTTAGATTCAGCTTCCCTATTATTTTATGCCTTCTTAATTTGTTTGCAGGTCAGGTCATACTTTATACAATACCACCATCGACTATGATGAGATTTGAGTGCTATGGACAGCAACCATGAAGAAGGCATCCCACGAGTGTTGCCCCATTTATGGCGCTTGATAATGGGAAGATAATAGGCTGTGATCATTGATCAACTCACGGATCTACTACTCTCCTGCAGCAGTGCAGATCTCCTCCGTCTACGACCGTTCAAGTCGCATGCTAATACCTCATGAACAACAATTTGATCTCAATCTCTCTAAAATATTATTTGTTGTTTCCCAGCTCTCATGGTTTGTTTTGATAACAAAGATTTTGGTGTTTATGACTTCGTTCGATTTGAATTTTTAATCACCATTCATTTTTTCTCATGCACTTTGTATTGTTAAGATGCCAGGATTTCATGTCATATCTATTCTGTTTACAATCAAGATTTCATTCTTATAAATCAGTGGCTTTCTCTTTATTTGAGTTATGTTTGTCTCCCTTTTAGATTTTGCATTTTAATTTTGCTTCCATAAAAATTACATTCATTTTGTGCAAAAGAATGGTAGCAAAATACATCGAATCTGCCTCCCTGTGTTCGACTCATTGCTCACTACTATACACGCACACATTTCATGTGTGTTATGTTAACTTGAGTTTCGGATATAAATTTTATCATTGATTTGTCCTCTATCTTGTGCACAACGACTCGGTTTTTATATCGATTTACGCACTCTGATTTTCGAAGATCAATTTTTGGCGCCGTTGCCGGGGAGGCGACGCGTATGTGTCTGTTTTTCTTTTCATTTGCACTTTGATTCGCCAATCTGACGTCGTTTTTTTTCAGGTACCCGATGCTCGAAGGAATCTCGATTTGTCCGCAAAGCGACCGGCAATAACTCGTCCAACAAGCTAGACAATCACTTTAGATCCGTTGACACCAGGCGTACCTATCTTGGACCGCACGTCGATTTGACAAAAAAAGAAACTTTTTCTTTACCGCCATTTCATTTCGTAGTTAATTTAAATTTCCTTGTATTTTTCTGTTGATCTGTAATTTGGACTGGACATTCTTCTCTTCTCAACCCCTCCATATTTTTTTGTAATAACTTAGGTTTTATTTCTAGCACTGCATTTAGATTAGCCTGTTTGTAATCTAGGCGATTTTTAAAACAAATTAAAAATTTTCAAAAAAAACCAAAAACACTTCTGTGCACGCATATTGCTAGACGTATCTAGGATCATAGCATTCTAGGACTGCATGTGCCTTATTAGATTTAAAATTTCTGTGAAGCATATTGCATAGTAGAGTGCGGGAGCCAGGTACGCAATTCTAACCCTGCACGCATCATTTGCATTTCTGTGGTTTTCCCCCCTGCCTAAAGAACTAAGACCACTAAAATCGCGATTGTTTGAATCGATCTAATCTCATTCGAACCTCTCTTTGAAATCAAAATTAATTCTCAAGTGGTCGCCTTAAAAATCATCTCACAAAAATCTGTTCGAAACTTGGTCGATGCACTGTGGTTTGCACACGTGATTGTGATTAAAGCACAACGCAGACTAGGTCACTAGAGCCCAAATCCCATTTTTAGAGGCCCATTTTAGGACGCTTAATTGTGTTTTAAAGATTGGATGTTAACACCTTAAAATTGAAAAGATAAGCTCATCAGAGCACATCACGTGTTGAGTGTGCAAAAGGAACTGTTTTGTGTTTGATTGTGTATGTACGGTCGTCGGTCCCAACATCCATCACTGTTCAACCCCAACTTCATCACTCCCACAAGATTTTCTACATCATCATCTAGATTTAGGATGGCACAACCACCTCCACCACCTGACTTTGATCAAATCGAAGATGATGAATTTCAAATCCCAGGACCACCCGACCAAAATACAATTAATCAGCAGCTATTGGCAGGATTCAACATAATGAGAGAAGAATTGGCTGCTATGCGACGAGAAAGAGAGAGAGAGAATGAGAGACCAAAGATCATTCGTGAATATTATGACCCCGGTCTCCATTACCTCACACCATGGATCCAACTCCCTCCTATGGAAAGGAACTTTGAATTAAAACCGAATACCATCTCTCTTCTCCCACACTTTTATGGAAAGAGTGCAGAGGATCCCATCCAACACATCCATGAATTCCTAGCCATAAGTGACACCTTAGTCTACCATGACATAAGTGAAGACTACATCCGCCTTAAGTTATTCCCA
Organism: Ottelia alismoides; assembly: GCA_037367405.1. NCBI lineage: Eukaryota > Viridiplantae > Streptophyta > Magnoliopsida > Alismatales > Hydrocharitaceae > Ottelia > Ottelia alismoides. The sequence goes on from JAZKJV010000096.1 coordinate 240,116, forward strand.
TTCTCTCTAAAAGACAAGGCAAGTCAGTGGTTAAGAAATTTGGGAAGAATCATAACTACGTGGGAAGACTTAAGGAAGATCTTTGTGAACAAATTCTTTCCCATTGGCAGAACAAACGCTTTAAGGAGAGCCATTACGACCTTCACCCAAGAACCAGGAGAATTGTTTCATGAGTCGTGGGAAAGGTACAATGACATGTTAAGGAAATGCCCACATCATGATGTTCCTCAATGGCACCTATGTCAGACATTTTACCAAGGCCTTAGAGATGACTTAAGGAACACCGTAGATGCAAGCTGCGGAGGAAACTTTCTAAGCAAAGATGCAGAGAGTGCGTGGCAACTCTTTGAAAATATGAGCGAAAATTCTCTCAACCACGCCTCAATCAAAACTTTTTGCAGAATCGACCCAACCAAAAATATCAAGACTTACACATCTGAGACTCGGGAGAATCTTTCAAGTTTAGAAATGGAATTAGTCTGCAAAAAGTTAGACAAAATGGATGTTATTGCTAAACAAGTCGAACAACTTACGAAATTAGTAGAGGGAAATGTTAGCAACGTCTAGGAGCAAACTTCATCTGCTCCACAACCCCCACAACCTGTCGTACTTGTACATACTCCAACCCATCCACCTGTTGTAAATACTCCACAATCTTATTCACATTTTTCTCCTAACCAAATGGTCTACTACTCTAACCCACCTATTGTACAGACTTACACACCCCAAGAAAGTTCGATCGCCTTCCATTGTAACCCACCTTACCCTTCTGAGACGCCACCTCAACCATATGAGAATGCCAACTGGGTTCAAGGAAATCCCACTCAAATACATACAACCCAGGCTGGCGCTCACATCCAAATTTTTCATGGAGACAACAAGGTCAAGACCAACACCAAGGCTGAGGATTTCACCAACAAAAGCCACCACCATAACCTGAGTCCCGACATACAACCCAAGGATCACAACCCGCTACCTCAGAGGACCGTTTTGATATGCTGGCTAAGATGATGACTGAATTGCAAAGAGAAGTACAAGCATTGAAGAAACAGAATGAGACCCAATTGAAAAGTTCGGTCCAACCCACACAAGGAACTCTACCTTCACAACCTACTCCAAATCCAAGGAATATGCAAATTACCCCAACAGGATTTCAATACCCCAACCAAAGACCTCCTCACAACTTTCAAAATTCAGCACAACAAAACAATGGAGTTGGATAAGGTAGCAATGCTAGTGCCCATGCCGTGACTCTTAGGAGTGGGACTACTACGCAAGACCCACCAAAAATAAAAGGGAAGGAAAAAGAAAGGAAAGACCCCATTGAGGACCGAACTGAGGAGATCTTAGGTGAAGACGATTGTGTATCTGACTTACCATCTTCCCACACCATACCAGCTCCCTTCCCTGAGGCACTAAAGAAACTCCATTCTAAAAAGAACTCAATGGCCTCAAATGAGGAAATCCTCAAAGTGTTTGAGCAAGTACAGATTAGCAACCCACTACTAGATGCCATCAAACACATTCCTGCATATGCTAAATTCTTCAAAGAAATCTGCACACCCAAGAGGAATACAAAGTCCAAGAACCTAACACCCGAGCGTCACATTCTAACCCAAGAGACCACCAATGTCATCTTGCATCACTTGCCCCAAAAGCGACGTGATCCCGGAGCCCCAATGATTCGATGTGAAATTGGTGATACCTTATTTGAGAAGGCACTCTTAGACCTCGGAGCATCCATTAACCTTATCCCGACATCATTGATTGACCAATTCCACCTAGATCAACTAAAGCCCACACCAGTTACACTCCAACTAGCAGACCGCTCAGTCAAGAGACCTAGAGGAGTGTTAGAGGATGTTTTAGTCAAGGTTCAGGATTTCCACTTCCCGGTTGATTTCTTGGTCTTGGACATGGAAGTTCCTGAAAAGCTAAGCCACACTCCAATCATATTAGGAAGACCTTTTTTAGCAACCGCTAAGGCTCATGTTGACTGTGAAAAAGGGACCGTTGAATTTTCTGTGGGAGATGAGAAGATAGAAATTGATGTGATGAAACCTTTACAAAAGAAAAAAGAAGAGGAGAATTGTGGATACATTGAATCTTGTCAACAATTGGATTTGATTAAGGAAGAAGTTATCCTAGCATGTTTGAACACTGGACTTATAGAAGGATCTCCAATTGAAGACCATGACCCATTATTAGAGGAGCTAAGCACTGATCTTGATCAGCTCCTATCCACCCCATGTGATATCAAGAAGGACTTAACTGAATCTGAGAACACTTTACATTTATCTGAAAACTTCCAATTAGAGTTGAAACCTCTCCCTGAGAATTTGAAATATGCCTTCTTAGGTGAGCAACAAACCTTACCAGTAATTATAAGTGCTCACCTAACGAGTGACCAAGAAAATCGATTGTTGGATGTTTTGAGGAAGAATAAGAAGGCAATTGGTTGGACACTTGCTGATCTCCGAGGTATTAATCCTAGTTACTGCACACACCACATATTCCTTGAAGATGGAGCTCGACCTTCCCGCGAGATGCAGAGAAGATTGAATCCGAATATGCGGGAGGTCGTAAAGAAAGAGATCATCAAATGGTTGGATAATGGCATCATTTATGCCATCTCAGACAACCCATGGGTAAGTCCTGTTCAAGTTGTACCCAAGAAAGCAGGGTTGACTGTTGTCACCAATGACAAGGGTGAATTGGTACCAACCAGAACAACAACTTTGTGGAGAATTTTCATAGATTATCGGAGACTGAATACATCCACGAAGAAAGACCATTTTCCGCTCCCATTCATTGATCAAATAATTGAGCGATTGGCAGGCAAGGATTATTTTTGTTTCCTTGATGGGTACTCGGGCTACAATCAGGTGGCCATTGAACCCATGGACCAAGAAAAGACTACATTTACCTGCCCCTATGGTACGTACGCTTTTAGGAGGATGCCATTCGAAATTTGTAATGCTCCCGCTACTTTTCAAAGATGCATGCTTGCGATTTTCACTGAGATGGTAGGAGATTTTATGGAGATATTTATGGATGATTTCTCAGTGTTTGGACACTCTTTTGATTCTTGTTTGGAGTATTTAGATCGAGTCCTCCAGAGATGTGTGGATGTGAATTTGGTTTTATCATGGGAGAAAAGCCATTTTATGGTCACAAGTGGGATTGTGCTTGGACACATTGTTTCAAAAAAGGGGAAGGAGGTAGACAAAGCTAAAACTGATTTGATTTCAAAAATGCCACCCCCAACAAATGTCAAACAGATTCGATCATTTTTAGGACACGTCGGTTTTTATCGATGTTTCATAAAAGACTTTTCAAAGATAGCAAGACCTCTTACTGAACTTTTGGCCAAAGATCATGATTTTAACTTCGATGGAACATGCCTTGAGGCATACAATACTCTGAAAAACATGGTGACCCAAGCCCCAATTCTCCAACCTCCCAATTGGACCCAAGACTTTGAGATCATGTGTGATGCCTCAGACTACGCAGTAGGGGCTGTGTTAGGGCAAAAGATTGACAAGCTACCTGTCGTGATCCATTATGCCAGTAAGACCTTAGATGATGCTCAAAAGAACTACACCACCACAGAAAAAGAATTAATGGCAATTATCTTTGCATTGGAAAAATTTCGACCATATCTTTTAGGCTCAAAAGTCATTGTGTACTCAGATCACACAGCACTACGACATCTTTTCGTGAAGAAGGATGCCAAACCTCGCCTCATTCGATGGATACTCCTCTTACAAGAGTTTGATTTGGAGATCAGGGATAAAGCAAGAATCCAAAATGTCGTAGCTGACCATTTGTCACGACTCACATCTAATGCACAATCACTGATCCCACCACTAAGAGACACATTCCCAGATGAGAGGTTGTTATCTGTGACCCACCTACCTTGGTATGCAAATATTGTCAACTATCTCGCTGCTAACAAGATGCCAGAAGATTTGAACAAGCAACAACGAGATAAATTGATTTCGGATTCCAAATATTATGTGTGGGAGGACCCTATTCTGTTTAGGATATGTGCTGATCAGATTATCAGACGTTGTATTCCGGAGGATGAGATGCAGAGTGTTCTCAACCTTTGCCATAGTTCAGGATGTGGCGGTCACTTTGCTGCAAAGAAAACTGCTGCCAAGATCTTGCAGAGTGGCTTCTTTTGGCCAAGTCTGCATAAGGATGCTCATGTGTACACCTCTGCATGTCAGCGGTGTCAGACCTTAGGAGGAATGTCCAAGAAGGATGCGATGCCTCTAAACCCCATATTGATTGTGGAGATTTTTGATGTTTGGGGTATAGATTTTATGGGACCTTTCAAACCCTCACAAGGATTTCAATATATCTTGGTAGCTGTGGATTATGTGTCCAAATGGGTGGAAGCCATTCCCACAAGAACTGCTGATAACAAGGTTGTTTTGGATTTTGTCAAGAAAAATATCTTTTCACGCTTCGGAGTTCCACGCGCGATCATTAGTGATGGAGGTTCTCATTTTACAAATCATCAATTTGGGAAATTGTTATTTGAGTATGGGGTTACACACAAAGTATCCACACCATATCATCCCCAGACCAATGGACAGGCAGAGGTATCCAACAGGGAAATCAAGAAGATCTTACAAAAGACTGTACGACCAGATAGGAAAGATTGGTCACAGAAGTTGACAGATGCACTATGGGCCTATAGGACGGCGTACAAGTCACCACTTGGCATGTCTCCTTTTCGGCTTGTTTACAGTAAAGCATGCCATCTCCCTGTTGAGATAGAACACAAAGCTATGTGGGCGATTCGAGAATACAATCTAAACCTAGAGGCTGCGGGAGAAAAGAGAAAATTGCAACTTATTGAGTTAGATGAATTTAGGAATGAGGCATATGAAAACTCCTGCATCTATAAGGAGAAAATCAAAGTCTGGCATGATAAACACATCTCTAGGAAGACATTTGGGCAAGGTCAAAAAGTTTGGTTATTTGATGCTCGTCTGAAGCTATTTCCAGGTAAATTGAAATCTAAATGGACCGGCCCATTTATTGTACGTACAGTTTTTCCTTCGGGGGCTGTCAAGATTTGTGATCCTTCTACACAACATACTTTCACTGTTAATGGGCAGAGACTTAAGCCTTGTATTGAGAATATCTACTCTCTACCCACTACTCCATCTGAGTTCTTGACTGACCCTTAGGGGTGTCTCACGTCTGGCTGCAGACGTAAAGTGTAGCGCTTCGTGGGAGGCAACTCACGCTTCTCGTTCTCTTCTTTCATTTGTATATATATCTCCATTCACTTTCATGGCACTCACTTATGCTAACTTATGTCTCTTGGGACTAAGTCACAGATAAGCATAAGGGGAGTACCCTCATTCTTCACAAAAATGCCAAAAAATGAAAATTTACAAAAATCCACCAAAAAAAGATTTCCACCCTTGTACATAATTCATTTTTAAGCATGTTTTCAAAAAAAATATATAGAAAAAATAAGAAAAATCATGTTTTTCAAAGTTTGCATGGAACCTTGGATTTCCGAACCACCTTACCACATCTGCATTCTGAGTCCTCTGTTGTGATTACCTTCCATTTAGTTGACCATGAGGACATGGCACATCTCAAGCATAAGGGGGTAGTTAGGATTCCTCGAGTCTTCCTAACTCTTGTTTCGATTTTTTTTGTTTTGTTTTACCAAAAAAATCCAAAAAAATGCAAACTTTTTCAATTTTTTTCCAAAACTTTATCTTTGAGCAAAAAAAAATCTTTTCATTCTGATCTATCTTGTTTCCCATTTGGGCACGTCTATCTTCATTTTTTACCCAAGCATGTGATGAGATTTTGAACCATGAACTTGTGTCGAGGACCCCACCTCACCTTTATATAGGAGTCTCAAGAGGTTGATGTAACTTAGGCCATTCATGCTATTTTAGCTTAATTACCCGAGAGACAAATTGGATTAGAAACCAGATGACCTTGAATCCCTTGTTAGACATGAAGATAACCATCTGAACAACATTGTCAAGCACACTTGACACTTCTATCAAATTGAGGGATCCTATAAAGACAAGTGTTCAACCCTTACCACCCATGACTCTTGGCCCGTATACTTAGGGAGTTGGGCCCTTCCAAGGGAGAAACATGACCCCAACAGCTATATCTTTAAGTTGGCAAAGCTAAAGTATCCGTACATTGAAGGTATTTTAAAATACCTCCACACATAATGTAAGTACGCTCTACTTTTAACAATAAAGATGCTTCCACTACTCCTGACCAGTGCCAGAATTGGCAGCAAACTAGTGCTAATAGTCGAGGCTGCTTAAAAATCCACAGGAGTAGGTGGATAAAGGGCATCAGTAGGGCCAGAGTTGGCGTATCTCGAACGCAGATGGTCGAACCCTACTCAATAAAGCTTACAAATGCCAACCAAATCATTAATAAAGCTAACGGGGGTGATCCGACTTGGAAGGGAAGTTGTACCTCCCGCAGTTAGTGTCAGTGCCAAGAGAATACTGGGCTTGCACATGAACCGAGCACTTGGATAATTGGGAGACTTCAAGTTGTAGATCATTACCGTTTATCATGGTCTGAAATAATGTCAAATAAGAGTTCATAGATCAATTGGATTCTAAGCTCAACTTGATACTCAGGTGCTGTTTGACCTAAGCGACATCCATCTTTAGAGAATCCATCACCCTACTATTTGTAAAATAAATCGTCCTCACTCTTAGTTCAAGATTCAAAATCACATCTATTGCTAGGTAGAGAGATATGAAATGGGTTTACTCAATGGAAAACCTCAGAAGATCAGAGTTCCTTTCCTTTTCTTTCTCTTTGAAAATTTGTCTTGCTCGGGACTAGCAAGAGTCAAGCATAAGGGGGTGATGAATCTACGATTCATTACAATTAAATGTTCAAATAAGATCTTCCTGAGCATTAGCATGGTGAGTTTGTGTGCTTTTCACCTCATTTGTCATTGGTCTAATTTTCTGGTCGAGTGTCAGTATCTGAGCATAATTCCACAAATAATGTTTGATGGGTACTCCATTCATGATGAGGTCAGTTCCATGCATCGTACTTGATTTGAGGGTTTGGCACCATTCGTATTTGTTGCTCTAATCATAGCTAACCCTATCTGAATCTGATATTAAAGCACATAACATGATTCTACATTATTTGCAAAATCCCAAGAAATCTTATGACCTTTCAACAAATCCACCTACTCTTTTGGACTTTCTTGCAAACTTCATATTATTCCAAAAACACGTCACGGCTTACACCACTTCCATTCCCATGCACGTAGAAGTATTGTCTCTCATCCACTAACTTTAACATATCGCATGTGTTAAATGGCTCTCAATTTGGGATCACTACGCTGCTAATCGCCCTCATCAAAGCACGGGTTTCATGCGATATTCGATCCCACTCCACGCGCGTGTGATGCATAAATCACGCAGCAGTGATGTTTCTGGAATTAGAATTGACCAAATTAAATCTTGATACATTCCTTCTTGGTCCATTACGACTGACGTAATAACGATGGATAATTCAAGCCTTTGCCATGGGACAACTGTATAACCAAATTTCATGCAAACAAATCACGCAAGACACGATATTCTCGGGACTAATTCTATACACTGATCGGTAAACAGAACAACCATTTATCACGCCAGTCTGGAGGCGAATTGGCAGATATGCGCAAGGAGTGATAAAAGGAGACGTCCACGACCATAGCACGGGAGGCTGAGGCTGAGGGGCAAAACGACACAGGAAGGTTATGCAGACATCAACACGAAGCTTCAGGAGGCCAACTCTCCGTCAAGAGAGCCGGTTATTCGCTCTCGTGTTCAGTGGCAGCCATCCGTTCAAGATCCCTTGCCCGACTCCTCTCTCTATTTTTCACTTTTCTTGATTTTATTTTCTTGTGGTTCTGTAACTTTAGATTCAGCTTCCCTGTTGTTTTATGCCTTCTTAATTTGTTTGCAGGTCAGGTCATACTTTAAACAATACCACCATCGACTATGATGAGATTTGAGTGCTATGGACAGCAACCATGAAGAAGACATCCCACGAGTGCTGCCCCATTTATGGCGTTTGATAATGGGAAGATAATAGGCTGTGATCATCGATCAACTCACGAATCTACTACTCTCCTGCATCAGTGCAGATCTCCTCCATCTACGACCGTTCAAGTCGCATGCTAATACCTCATGAACAACAATTTGATCTCAATCTCTCTAAAATATTATTTGTTGTTTCCCAGCTCTCATGGTTTGTTTTGATAACAAAGATTTTGGTGTCTATGACTTCGTTCGATTTGAATTTTTAATCACCATTCATTTTTTCTCATGCACTTTGTATTGTTAAGATGCCAGGATTTCATGTCATATCTATTCTGTTTACAATCAAGATTTCATTCTTATAAATCAGTGGCTTTCTCTTTATTTGAGTTATGTTTGTCTTCCTTTTAGATTTTGCATTTTAACTTTGCTTCCATAAAAATTACATTCATTTTGTGCAAAAGAATGGTAGCAAAATACATCGAATCTGCCTCCCTGTGTTCGACTCGTTGCTCACTACTATACACGCACACATTTCATGTGTGTTATGTTAACTTGAGTTTCAGATATAAATTTTATTATTGATTTGTCCTCTATCTTGTGCACAACGACTCGGTTTTTATATCGATTTATGCACTCTGATTTTCGACGATCAATTTTTGGCGTCGTTGCCGGGGAGGCGACGCGTATGTGTCTGTTTTTCTTTTCATTTGCACTTTGATTCGCCAATCTCACGTCGTTTTTTTTTTCAGGTACCCGACGCTCGAAGGAATCTCGATTTTTCCGCAGAGCGACCGGCAATAGCTCGTCCAACAAGCTAGACAATCACTTTAGATCCGTTGACACCAGGCGTACCTATCTAGGACCGCACGTCGATTTGACAAAAAAAGAAAAAAAATTTTACCGCCATTTCATTTCGTAGTTAATTTAAATTTCCCTGTATTTTTCTGTTGATCTGTAATTTGGACTGGACATTCTTCTCTTCTCAACCCCTCCATAATTTTTTGTAATAACTTAGGTTTTATTTCTTGCACTGCATTTAGATTAGCTTGTTTGTAATCTAGGTGATTTTTAAAACAAATTAAAAATTTTCAAAAAAAACCAAAAACACTTCTGTGCACGCATATTGCTAGACGTATCTAGGATCATAGCATTCTAGGACTGCATGTGCCTGATTAGATTTAAAATTTCTGTGAAGCATATTTCATAGTAGAGTGCGGGAGCCAGGTACGCAATTCTAACCCTGCACGCATCATTTGCATTTCTGTGGTTTTCTCCCCCTGCTTAAAGAACTAAGACCACTAAAATCGTGATTGTTTGAATCGATCTAATCTCATTCGAACCTCTCTTTGAAATCAAAATTAATTCTCAAGTGGTCGCCTTAAAAATCATCTCACAAAAATCTGTTTGAAACTTGGTTGATGCACTGTGGTTTGCACACGTGATTGTGATTGAAGCACAATGCATACTAGGTCACTAGAGCCCAAATCCCATATTTAGAGGCCCATTTTAGGATGCTTAATTGTGTTTTAAAGATTGGATGTTAACACCTTAAAATTGAAAAGATAAGCTCATCAGAGCACATGACGTGTTGAGTGTGCAAAAGGAACTGTTTTGTGTTTGAATGTGTATGTACGGTCGTCGGTCCCAACAACCATCACTGTTCAACCCCAACTTCATCACTCCCACAAGATTTTCTACATCATCATCTAGATTTAGGATGGCACAACCACCTCCACCACCTGACTTTGATCAAATCGAAGATGATGAATTTCAAATCCCAGGACCACCCGACCAAAATACAATTAATCAGCAGCTATTGGCAGGATTCAACATAATGAGAGAAGAATTAGCTGCTATGCGACGAGAAAGAGAGAGAGAGAATGAGAGACCAAAGACCATTCGTGAATATTATGACCCCGGTCTCCATTACCTCACACCATGGATCCAACTCCCTCCTATGGAAAGGAACTTTGAATTAAAACCGAATACCATCTCTCTTCTCCCACACTTTTATGGAAAGAGTGCAGAGGATCCCATCCAACACATCCATGAATTCCTAGCCATAAGTGACACCTTAGTCTACCATGACATAAGTGAAGACTACATCCGCCTTAAGTTATTCCCATTCTCTCTAAAAGACAAGGCAAGTCAGTGGTTAAGAATTTTGGGAAGAATCATAACTACGTGGGAAGACTTAAGGAAGATTTTTGTGAACAAATTCTTTCCCATTGGTAGAACAAATGCTTTAAGGAGAGCCATTACGACCTTCACCCAAGAACCAGGAGAATTGTTTCATGAGTCGTGGGAAAGGTACAATGACATGTTAAGGAAATGCCCACATCATGATGTTCCTCAATGGCACCTATGTCAGACATTTTACCAAAGCCTTAGAGATGACTTAAGGAACACCGTAGATGCAAGCTGCGGAGGAAACTTTCTAAGCAAAGATGCAGAGAGTGCGTGGCAACTCTTTGAAAATATGAGCGAAAATTCTCTCAACCACGCCTCAATCACAACTTTTTGCAGAATCGACCCAACCAAAAATATCGAGACTTACACATCTGAGACTCGGGAGAATCTTTCAAGTTTACAAATGGAATTAGTCTGCAAAAAGTTAGACAAAATGGACGTTATTGCTAAACAAGTCGAACAACTTACGAAATTAGTAGAGGGAAATGTTAGCAACGTCTAGGAGCAAACTTCATCTGCTCCACAACCCCCACAACCTGTTGCACTTGTACATACTCCAACCCATCCACCTGTTGTAAATACTCCACAATCTTATTCACATTTTTCTCCTAACCAAATGGTCTACTACTCTAACCCACCTATTGTACAGACTTACACACCCCAAGAAAGTTCGATCGCCTTCCATTGTAACCCACCTTACCCTTCTGAGACGCCACCTCAACCATATGAGAATGCCAACTGGGTTCAAGGAAATCCACACTCAAATACATACAACCCAGGCTGGCGCTCACATCCAAATTTTTCATGGAGACAACAAGGTCAAGACCAACACCAAGGCCGAGGATTTCACCAACAAAAGCCACCACCCCAACCTGAGTCCCGACATACAACCCAAGAATCACAACCCTCTACCTCAGATGACCGTTTTGATATGCTGGCTAAGATGATGACTGAATTGCAAAGAGAACTACAAGCATTGAAGAAACAGAATGAGACCCAATTGAAAAGTTCGGTCCAACCCACACAAGGAACTCTACCTTCACAACCTACTCCAAATCCAAGGAATATGCAAATTACCCCAACAGGATTTCAGTACCCCAACCAAAGACCTCCTCACAACTTTCAAAATTCAGCACAACAAAACAACGGAGTTGGATCAAGTAGCAATGCTAGTGCCCATGCCGTGACTCTTAGGAGTGGGACTACCACGCAAGACCCACCAAAAATAAAAGGGAAGGAAAAAGAAAGGAAAGACCCCATTGAGGACCGAACTGAGGAGATCTTAGGTGAAGACGATTGTATATCTGACTCACCATCTTCCCACACCATACCAGCTCCCTTCCCTGAGGCACTAAAGAAACTCCATTCTAAAAAGAACTCAATGGCCTCAAATGAGGAAATACTCAAAGTGTTTGAGAAAGTACAGATTAGCATCCCACTACTAGATGCCATCAAACACATTCCTGCATATGCTAAATTCCTCAAAGAAATCTGCACACCCAAGAGGAATACAAAGTCCAAGAACCTAACACCCGAGCGTCACATTCTAACCCAAGAGACCACCAATGCCATCTTGCATCACTTGCCCCAAAAACGACGTGATCCCGGAGCCCCAATGATTCGATGTGAAATTGGTGATACCTTATTTGAGAAGGCACTCTTAGACCTCGGAGCATCCATTAACCTTATCCCCACATCATTGATTGACCAATTCCACCTAGGTCAACTAAAGCCCACACCAGTTACACTCCAACTAGCAGACCGCTCAGTCAAGAGACCTAGAGGAGTGTTAGAGGATGTTTTAGTCAAGGTTCAGGATTTCCACTTCCCGGTTGATTTATTGGTCTTGGACATGGAAGTTCCTGAAAAGCTAAGCCACACTCCAATCATATTAGGAAGACCATTTTTAGCAACTGCTAAGGCTCATGTTGACTGTAAAAAAAGGGACCGTTGAATTTTCTGTGGGAGATGAGAAGATAGAAATTGATGTGATGAAACCTTTACAAAAGAGAAAAGAAGAGGAGAATTGTGGATACATTGAATCTTGTCAACAATTGGATTTGATTGAGGAAGAAGTTATCCAAGCATGTCTGAACACTGGACTTATAGAAGGATCTCCAATTGAAGACCATGACCCATTATTAGAGGAGCTAAGCACTGATCTTGATCAGCTCCTATCCACCCCATGTGATATCAAGAAGGACTTAACTGAATCTGAGAACACTTTACATTTATCTGAAAACTCCCATTAGAGTTGAAACCTCTCCCTGAGAATTTGAAATATGCCTTCTTAGGTGAGCAACAAACCTTACCAGTAATTATAAGTGCTCACCTAACGAGTGACCAAGAAAATCGATTGTTGGATGTTTTGAGGAAGAATAAGAAGGCAATTGGTTGGACACTTGCTGATCTCCGAGGTATTAAACCTAGTTACTGCACACACCACATATACCTTGAAGATGGAGCTCGACCTTCCTGCGAGATGCAGAGAAGATTGAATCCGAATATGCGGGAGGTCGTAAAGAAAGAGATCGTCAAATGGTTGGATAATGGCATCATTTATGCCATCTCAGACAGCCCATGGGTAAGTCCTGTTCAGGTTGTACCCAAGAAAGCAGGGTTGACTGTTGTCACCAATGACAAGGGCGAATTGGTACCAACCAGAACAACAACTTTGTGGAGAATTTGCATAGATTATCGGAGACTGAATACAGCCACGAAGAAAGACCATTTTCCACTCCCATTCATTGATCAAATAATTGAGCGATTGGCAGGCAAGGAATATTTTTGTTTCCTTGATGGGTACTCGGGCTACAATCAGGTGGCCATTGAACCCATGGACCAAGAAAAGACTACATTTACCTGCCCCTATGGTACGTACGCTTTTAGGAGGATGCCATTCGGACTTTGTAATGCTCCAGCTACTTTTCAAAGATGCATGCTAGCGATTTTCACTTAGATGGTAGGAGATTTTATAGAGATATTTATGAATGATTTCTCAGTGTTTGGACACTCTTTTGATTCTTGTTTGGAGTATTTAGATCGAGTCCTCCAGAGATGTGTGGATGTGAATTTGGTTTTATCATGGGAGAAAAGCCATTTTATGGTCACAAGTGGGATTGTGCTTGGACACATTGTTTCAAAAAAGGGGATGGAGGTAGAGAAAGCTAAAACTGATTTGATTTCAAAAATGCCACCCCCAACAAATGTCAAACATATTCGATCATTTTTAGGACACGTCGGTTTTTATCGACGTTTCATAAAAGACTTTTCAAAGATAGCAAGACCTCTTACTGAACTTTTGGCCAAAGATCATGATTTTAACTTCGATGGAACATGCCTTGAGGCATACAATACTCTGAAAAACATGGTGACCCAAGCCCCAATTCTCCAACCTCCCAATTGGACCTAAGACTTTGAGATCATGTATGATGCCTCAGACTACGCAGTAGGGGCTGTGTTAGGGCAAAAGATTGACAAGCTACCTGTCGTGATCCATTATGCCAGTAAGACCTTAGATGATGCTCAAAAGAACTACACCACCACAGAAAAAGAATTACTGGCAATTGTCTTTGCATTGGAAAAATTTCGACCATATCTTTTAGGCTCAAAAGTCATTGTGTACTCAGATCACAAAGCACTACGACATCTTTTGGTGAAGAAGGATGCCAAGCCTCGCCTCATTCGATGGATACTCCTCTTACAAGAGTTTGATTTGGAGATCAGGGATAAAGCAGGAAAACAAAATGTCGTAGCTGACCATTTGTCACGACTCACATCTAATGCACAATCACTGTTCCCACCACTAAGAGACACATTCCCAGATGAGAGGTTGTTATCTGTGACCCACCTACCATGGTATGCAAATATTGTCAACTATCTCGCTGCTAACAAGATGCCAGAAGATTTGAACAAGCAACAACGAGATAAATTGATTTTGGATTCCAAATATTATGTGTGGGAGGACCCTATTCTATTTAGGATATGTGCTGATCAGATTATCAGACGTTGTATTCCGGAGGATGAGATGCAGAGTGTTCTCAACCTTTGCCATAGTTCAGGATGTGGCGGTCACTTTGCTGCAAAGAAAACTGCTGCCAAGATCTTGCAGAGTGGCTTCTTTTGGCCAAGTCTGCATAAGGATGCTCATGTGTACACCTCTGCATGTCAGCGGTGTCAGACCTTAGGAGGAATGTCCAAGAAGGATGCAATGCCTCTAAACCCCATATTGATTGTGGAGATTTTTGATGTTTGGGGTATAGATTTTATGGGATCTTTCAAACCCTCACAAGGATTTCAATATATCTTGGTAGTTGTGGATTATGTGTCCAAATGGGTGGAAGTCATTCCCACAAGAACTGCTGATAACAAGGTTGTTTTGGATTTTGTCAAGAAAAATATCTTTTCACGCTTCGGAGTTCCACACACGATTATTAGTGATGGAGGTTCTCATTTTACAAATCATCAATTTGGGAAATTGTTATTTGAGTATGGGGTTACACACAAAGTATCCACACCATATCATCCCCAGACCAATGGACAGGCAGAGGTATCCAACAGGGAAATCAAGAAGATCTTACAAAAGACTGTACGACCAGATAGGAAAGATTGGTCACAGAAGTTGACAGATGCACTATGGGCCTATAGGACGGCGTACAAGTCACCACTTGGCATGTCTCCTTTTCGGCTAGTTTACGGTAAAGCATGCCATCTCCCTGTTGAGATAGAACACAAAGCTATGTGGGCGATTCGAGAATGCAATCTAAACCTAGAGGCTGCGGGAGAAAAGAGAAAATTGCAACTTATTGAGTTAGATGAATTTAGGAATGAGGCATATGAAAACTCCTGCATCTATAAGGAGAAAATCAAAGTCTGGCATGATAAACACATCTCTAGGAAGACATTTGAGCCAGGTCAAAAAGTTTGGTTATTTGATGCTCGTCTGAAGCTATTTCCAGGTAAATTGAAATCTAAATGGACCGGCCCATTTATTGTACGTACAGTTTTTCCTTCGGAGGCTGTCGAGATTTGTGATCCTTCTACACAACATACTTTCACTGTTAATGGGCAGAGACTTAAGCCTTGTATTGAGAATATCTACTCTCTACCCACTACTCCATCTGAGTTCTTGACTGACCCTTAGGGGTGTCTCACGTCTGGCTGCAGACGTAAAGTGTAGCGCTTCGTGGGAGGCAACCCACGCTTCTCATTCTCTTCTTTCATTTGTATACATATCTCCATTCACTTTCATGGCACTCACTTATGCTAACTTATGTCTCTTGGGACTAAGTCACAGATAAGCATAAGGGGAGTGCCCTCATTCTTCACAAAAATGCCAAAAAAATGAAAATTTACAAAAATCCACTAAAAAAAAGATTTCCACCCTTGTACATAATTCATTTTTAAGCATGTTTTCAAAAAAATATATAGAAAAAATAAAAAAAATCATGTTTTTCAATGTTTGCATGGAACCTTGGATTTCCAAACCACCTTACCACATCTGCATTTTGAGTCCTCTGTTGTGATTACCTTCCATATAGTTGACCATGAGGACATGGCACATCTCAAGCATAAGGGGGTAGTTAGGATTCCTCGAGTCTTCCTAACTCTTGTTTCGATTTTTTTTGTTTTGTTTTACCAAAAAAATCCAAAAAAATTGCGAAATTTTTCAAATTTTTCCCAAAACTTTATCTTTGAGAGAAAAAAATCTTTTCATTTTGATCTATCTTGTTTCCCATTTGGGCACGTCTATCTTCATTTTTTACCCAAGCATGTGATGAGATTTTGAACCATGAACTTGTGTTGAGGACCCCACCTCACCTTTATATAGGAGTCTCAAGAGGTTGATGTAACTTAGGCCATTCATGCTATTTTAGCTTAATTACCCAAGAGACAAATTGGATTAGAAACCAGATGACCTTGAATCCCTTGTTAGACATGAAGATAACCATCTGAACAACATTGTCAAGTACACTTGACACTTCTATCAAATTGAGGGATCCTATAAAGACAAGTGTTCAACCCTTACCACCCATGACTCTTGGCCCGTATACTTAGGGAGTTGGGCCCTTCCAAGGGAGAAACATGACCCCAATAGCTATATCTTTAAGTTGGCAAAGCTAAAGTATCCGTACATTGAAGGTATTTTAAAATACCTCCACACATAATGTAAGTACGCTCTACTTTTAACAATAAAGATGCTTCCACTACTCCTGAGCAGTGCCAGAATTGGCAGCAAACTAGTGCTAATAGTCGAGGCTGCTTAAAAATCCACAGGAGCAGGTGGATAAAGGGCATTAGTAGGGCCAGAGTTGGCGTATCTCGAACGCAGATGGTCGAACCCTACTCAATAAAGCTTACAAATGCCAACCAAATCATTAATAAAGCTAACGGGGGTGATCCGACTTGGAAGGGAAGTTGTACCTCCCGCAGTTAGTGTCAGTGCTAAGAGAATACTGGGCTTGCACACAAACCGAGCACTTGGATAATTGGGAGACTTCAAGTTGTAGATCAATACCGTTCATCATGGTCTGAAATAATGTCAAATAAGAGTTCATAGATCAATTGGATTCTAAGCTCAACTTGATACTCAGGTGCTGTTTGACCTAAGCGACATCCATCTTTAGAGAATCCATCACCCTACTATTTGTAAAATAAATCGTCCTCACTCTTAGTTCAAGATTCAAAATCACATCTATTGCTAGGTAGAGAGATATGAAATGGGTTTACTCAATGGAAAACCTCAGAAGATCAGAGTTCCTTTCCTTTTCTTTCTCTTTGAACAATTGTCTTGCTCGGGACTAGCAAGAGTCAAGCATAAGGCGGTGATGAATCTACGATGCATTACAATTAAATGTTCAAATAAGATCTTCCTGAGCATTAGCATGGTGAGTTTGTGTGCTTTTCACCTCATTTGTCATTGGTCTAATTTTCTGGTCGAGTGTCAGTATCTGAGCATAATTCCACAAATAATGTTTGATGGGTACTCCATTCATGATGAGGTCAGTTCCATGCATCGTACTTGATTTGAGGGTTTGGCACCATTCGTATTTGTTGCTCTAATCATAGCTAACCCTATCTGAATCCGATATTAAAGTACATAACATGATTCTACATTATTTGCAAAATCCCAAGAAATCTTATGACCTTTCAACAAATCCACCTACTCTTTTGGACTTTCTTGCAAACTTTCATATTATTCCAAAAACATGTCATGGCTTACACCACTTCCATTCCCATGCACGTAGAAGTATTGTCTCTCATCCACTAACTTTAACATATCGCATGTGTTAAATGGCTCTCAATTTGGGATCACTACGCTGCTAATCGCCCTCATCAAAGCACGGGTTTCATGCGATATTCGATCCCACTCCACACGCGTGTGATGCATAAATCACGCAGCAGTGACATTTCTGGAATTAGAATTGACCAAATTAAATCTTGATACATTCCTTCTTGGTCCATTACGACTGACGTAATAACGATGGATAATTCAAGCCTTTGCCATGGGACAACTGTATAACCAAATTTTACGCAAACAAATCACGCAAGACACGATATTCTCGGGACTAATTCTATACACTGTTCGCTCTCGTGTTCAGTGGCAGCCATCCGTTCAAGATCCCTTGCCCGACTCCTCTCTCTATTTTTCACTTTTCTTGATTTTATTTTCTTGTGGTTCTGTAACTTTAGATTCAGCTTCCCTGTTGTTTTATGCCTTCTTAATTTGTTTGCAGGTCAGGTCATACTTTAAACAATACCACCATCGACTATGATGAGATTTGAGTGCTATGGACAGCAACCATGAAGAAGACATCCCACGAGTGCTGCCCCATTTATGACGTTTGATAATGGGAAGATAATAGGCTGTGATCATCGATCAACTCACGGATCTACTACTCTCCTGCAGCAGTGCAGATCTCCTCCGTCTACGACCGTTCAAGTCGCATGCTAATACCTCATGAACAACAATTTGATCTCAATCTCTCTAAAATATTATTTGTTGTTTCCCAGCTCTCATGGTTTGTTTTGATAACAAAGATTTTGGTGTTTATGACTTCGTTCGATTTGAATTTTTAATCACCATTCATTTTTTCTCATGCACTTTGTATTGTTAAGATGCCAGGATTTCATATCATATCTATTCTGTTTACAATCAAGATTTCATTCTTATAAATCAGTGGCTTTCTCTTTATTTGAGTTATGTTTGTCTTCCTTTTAGATTTTGCATTTTAATTTTGCTTCCATAAAAATTACATTCATTTTGTGCAAAAGAATGGTAGCAAAATACATCGAATCTGCCTCCCTGTGTTCGACTCGTTGCTCACTACTATACACGCACACATTTCATGTGTGTTATGTTAACTTGAGTTTCAGATATAAATTTTATTATTGATTTGTCCTCTATCTTGTGCACAACGACTCGGTTTTTATATTGATTTACGCACTCTGATTTTCGACGATCAGCCACCTCCGACCGAGTCAGCCGCCGCTCCGGTTAGAAGCTCTTCACCCGCATCGGAATCACCACCGGCCTTCTCGATCACCAATCAAGAGCGTCACCAACCCTCACCACATGTCTCCACCGGAACGCCCACCTGCAGATGACAGCCACCAGAGGGTCCCCCTCCTCCACCGCAAAGTTGCTGCCAACGGTCGGGTGGTGATCCCGAGGTCCCCCGCATGTGCCCTACATGTGCGTCGGGGGAACGACGTCAGCCTCTTCCCAGTGCACATGACCGCTGTGAAAATTTGCAAAAGCCCCTTTCAAGTTCACCTATTTCTAGATTAGTCCAGCCACTTCCAAAGTCACGTGCATTGCATGTGACTGGTGGAAAAATTGTAGAGTTCCCCCTTATCTATCAGTAATTACGCATTAGCCCTTCTATTGCATTTTCATATTTATTTATTTATTGTAAATTGCATTAATACCCCTAACTTCCTCTATTTTTTTGAGCAACCGTTTCGCATCATTTCATCTTCATAAAAATAGCACGATGTTTGTCAATTAATTCTCTACATTATGACATATGATTGACATTTTTGTGGTCAGTAGTTAATTATTAATTAATTGATTTGTGGAAAATTTCATATTTTGCCAATCTTGGATAATTTTATTCCTTGAAAATAATTAGGTTTAATATTTATTATAATTAATTATTGAAATTCACTTTGTTTGCATTAAAAAAAATCATTTTGCATCCAAAAATTCCAAAAAAAATACAGTGCATTCATTTTATCGTAATTATCTTCTTGGCCAAGTTTCACATTTTTCGGACATCGTTTGATTGATTTTTACATTTTAGTCCCTAAAAAAGGCTAAAGTTGCATTTTGCATCCAAAAATGCATTAAAAATAAAAAAGACCGCCTCAAAAATCGTGCACGAACTTGGATAGAAAAAAATTCTCGGTTGTTCATTTTCTTCCTTGAGTTCGATCATGGGACTTGCCCAAGTAAAATAAACATAAAACCGCATTGATTAAAATTAACGAATTTTCATGTGGTTATTTCTTGACCGATTCCGATTGCTGCCTACAACAAAATGATACATTATTTTAAGCGAACGATAATTCACGTATTTTAACAAGGGCAATCTCGGATTCGTCAATAACCATGCTTAAATCCATCAGAATATTGCTAACTGTAGCTACACAACTTGACTTTGACATCTTCAAGATGGAAGTCAATATTGCATCCCTCTATGAATACCTCTCTAAGGATATTCACATGAAGTAACTCCAAGGCTTCATGGTTGTGGAAAGCAAGGTGTGCAAGCTTAAGAAACTTCATCTATGGACTCAAATAAGCTTCTTATAGTTGAAATATCAAATTTGATGAAATTATAATTGTTATGATTCCAGATAGATTCTTGATGTGAAGCTTAGTGGGAGTGCCATTGTGTTCATCATGCTAAATGTAGATGGTATCCTAATCATTTGGAATGACATAAGGATAATAATAATAATAATAATAAGTGTTTTATAATCTGGTTGTTCCATACCTTGAGATATGATCTCAAGGATACCCCTTAGATGTTAGTTCTGAAGATGTTCAGAAGCAAAGAGAAGAGGATATTAGGACCATCATATTAAGTGGTACACCTTGGGCATATTCTATTTTTAGAAAAATCCCAAGGAAGGCTTACTTCCCTTAAGATATGGTACTGACATGTCTAAAGGGATAACACCTCAAAGAGTTGAGGATGTGAATACCAAAGCTATTTTCCCTAGTGCATCAACTTTGGGAAGCTCAGTGTATGCTAGATATGTACAAAAGCCAGATGTCTGCCATGCAGTGGGAGTAGTAAACTGTTACTAATCCTACTATGGAGATAAAACACATGATTGCAGTAATAACAATATCTTCAAAGAGGACAAGACTTTCGAGATAGTGATATCTAAGTCTTAACTTCAAGAACTTAAGACTTTATAGATGGTGATCTAAAAGGTCTTAACTGCAGATACTTTAGGAGATAGAGATCTCTGTGAATAAGGGTATTCTAATAAGAATAATAGAAAATACATACTGGTTATAATAATTATTGAGATATAGTGTCAAAGACACTATAACTGACAATATTATCGGTTACATAAGATGCAACGTTCGCATTGGATGCGAGCACTGTTACTAGGAGATATGCAAGTGTCGTAAGAGGACTTGGCATAGTCTCTGGGGAACAGAGTGACTGATCAGCTTACCTAGCTATTTTTCTAAATAGCCTATGATTGTCATATGAGTGTGGGTTTAAGATTATCCCATTAATGGCTCTTTAGGATAGTGGGAAGTTGTTGGGCAAGCGAGCTCACAGTGATCCATTATGCAATAAATGTTATTGCAAATATCATTCCCTAATCTGAAATGAAGAATAACTAATTTGCATTATAGGACCATTAGTAGAATTAGGGTTATGTACCATGGCCATCTTAATGATCATGTAGTTGTTGATTTAATTGTTGAATCATAGAGGTTGGTGCTTAGATGAATATGTAAAGAGTTCGATTGAGGACTCATCGAGCACCGTCGAATAATTATTAAGAGATGATCTCCAGCCTAAGAAGGAGATGGCAATCCTTTCTCTAAAGGCTGATATCTAACCGACCTCTTGATACAAGTCCGCTGCATAGAAATAGAGATTCGGAGGTGTTAGATAAGTTAGGTCAAATAGTTGACTTAACGAGATCAAGAAAAACAAAGACCAATGTCGTATGTTGTCACGATATAGGCACGTATCCTCTGACCGGAGACAAATGTGTTACTATATGTCTGAGTATGTACATTTGGCAGACCAATAGGTTGATGACCTAATCAAGGTCTATACACCGGCGCGCTGATGTGCATACAATGAGTAATATGATCTCTCAAATGAATCATACAGGTTCATTTATAGAACTGGAAGACATGAGCCCACTCATAAGATATTGAGAAGAATCAAATTTCGTGCAAGGTCGTCTCACTTTGGAAGCTTGACTGAATTTGTAGGTTTAATATATGTTTTTGGAAAGTATATGATCAACATCTAGGTATGATATATGCTTTTGGAAAGTACATGATCGATAATAACTCCCAATGATCTAAAATGATAAATCAAGAAGGAGACAATCTAAAAGAGACCTAAATCTTAGGGTTTCATTTGGGTCTTCCAGTATGCAGGATGTACATGTATTAAGAATACCTGACGGTGATGTGATCATAAACGATTGTGTAACCATGACGCTTCCATTTCTAGGGAGTAATGAAACGGGTCTGGATTTTAGTGATTCCTCTCAATAGAGAAGTGATGTAATCTTAGTCCAAGTGTTAGACAGTTATCTAAATGTCATTCAGATGCAATGAGAACATTGGATCTACGGCCTTGATTTAAATCAAGCCTCTATGGGAGGTCCCCGAGATCTGGATTTGAGATTTGATCTCAATATCCAAGTCACTATACATGGAACAATACAATCGCTCTGTCCTTGTGTCCAAGTATCCGCGGAAAAATCACATTATCCTTGAAAGAGTTCAAGGATAATTTCATTGTTGATACATGTATCTGAGCATTGAGAAAATTGATAATTAAATGTGATTTAATTATCATGAAAAATATGAATTTGATTCATATTATAAGGAAAGTTATCTAAGATTATTAAATGTGATTTAATTATCAAAGATGTGAATAGTGTGAATGTGATTCATATTATTTGGGCACATGAGAATTGAGATCCAAGATTATTATATGTGATTTAAGTGCCATGGATATGAATAATGTGGATAGCACTATCCATATTAATCATATAAATTATAAATGTGATTTATAATATATAAGAGAGAGCTATTTGTAAAAAAACATTTACAATTTAAATGTTGATGTGAATCGGATTCACATTGGACAATGAATTGAAAATGTAATTTACATTTTATTTTAGATTTTGAATTTGATTCACAATTTTCCAATGACAAAATTGCAATATTCACAAAATAATTATGAATTATTTTTGTAGAATAATTTACAACAAGTGTTGTTGTAAATCTTGGAGATTTCCATGGAATAATAAAATCTAATGAGATTACATGAGATTGGTTCCTTCCCAAATGGGAGGGTGGACGGCCACCAACTCCCATTGGGAAAGGGTGGTCGTCTACTCATATATTATGGAAGGAGGCAATCTCCATTCCATAATCTCCATGCTTGATTGATTTAATTTGGTATTAATTTATATTGATTTTTAATATATATTTAACCTAAATTAAATTAATTGTTGTTGTGTTTTTACAACAAAATCTTGGCCATTGAAAGAAACACAAATCAATCTCATCCATTGATTTTGTGTAGTCCACGGATTGTGATCCATGGACTCTCAAAATACTATATAAGAAGAGGCAACCCTTGCTCTTCAAAAGAGATGAATTACAACTTCATGTGATGTCTCTCTACCTCTACATGCCAACTCTTCTTCTCTCTCTACCTCTACATGACAACTTTCTCTCTCTCTCTCACTGTGGTCGTCCACCATGGAGCCCTAGAGAGAGTCGCCATCGTCGTAGCATCGTCATTATGTTGTCGGATTGTTTGCTCGTGGATCTCCGTCTCCTTCGGTGTGCCTCGCTCATTATGAAGATGTCGGATCTCATGAGATGAGATTAGGAGATTCACCGCTTGGATTATCAACATGGATTCTGAGGAACACAAATATCATCAATGCGCTTGCAAGCGTCTCCTCCATCGGATCAGACTTGAGATAGGAGGTCTCCTCGTTTAGAGACTCGATCACCACCACACTTCAAGAGGTAAACCTAATACTTGTTTTTGGTTTAGATGAAACAATCCAAGAAGTGTTCTTGGATCATGTGGTTTCATCGTTTGAATTTTTTTATGTTTCGTTGCCTCGAGCAACTAGTGCGACTAGTCGCTCCCGATTGCATACGATATGATCCTCATGCTTCCGTGATACGTTTAAGGATCTTCCCATATCCTTCAACCCATTCAGAACGATTCAAGTGCCAAAAGCTTCAGAATCTGCAGCAAATGAGAGTGTGCCTACATAGCAAATAGAAAATTATGATTTTCTTCATATATTAGAGACACCAACTTTTTCATGGATTACATCAAGACCCATGAATTCCTCTCTACAGAGGAAGGAGTGGATAGAACAATCGACATCTCCTCGGTGTCTTAGATGATGAGATTTTTGCTGATCTTCTTGAAGAATTGATTCATGGCCACCTTTCAATAACAGAGGAAGAACGTATTATTGCAGACTTCTTAGAACAATATTCCATCATTGAGAATTTTTGTGTATACACAGATTCAGAGCTTATAGAGTCAAGGGTGGACAGTGTACAATTGACAGATCTGAACCCACCAATGCCCTTCACAGCTCCAGAGGTTACCACAGAGAAAATCCAAACACCACTAGAGCTCAAGTAGCTTCAAGCAAAAAGGAAGTACGCCTTCCTTGCAAGAGAACCAAACATGTTTCATGTGATCATCAACTCCCAATCAACTCAGGAACAAGAATCTCATTTTCTCGAGGTTTTAGAAAGAAACTGCAAGGCAATTGGATGGAAAATTTCCGATCTCTGAGGGATTAATCCTTCATTGTACTCCCATCACATTTACCTAGAAAAAATAGCAAGACATCCCATGAATTTCAGTGAAGGCTAAATCCAAATCTCCCCGAGGTTGTTATGAACAATATCACAAAATGGTATGATGCGGGCTTCATTTATCCCATCTTTGATTCAAAGTGGGTGAGCCCCTTGCACGTCGTGTCAAAAAAATCAGGGATCACCATTGTGAAGAATGACAAAGGAGAGGACATTGTGATCAGAGTTCCAACATCATGGTGTGTCTGTGTTGATTACAAACACCTAAATTTAGCAATCGAGAAGGACCATTTCCCGCTTCCTTCCATCGACCAGATCATTGAGAGATTGGCCATGATGTAGTAGTTTTGCTTCTTGGATGGATACTCGGGGCACAATAAGGTTTCTATCACCCTAGAAGACCAAGAAAAGACTACATTCACCTATCCATTTGTGACATATGCCTTCCGCTAGATGCCATTAGGATTATGCAACTCTCTTGCGACCTTTCAGAAGTGCATGTTGGTAGTATTCGTAGATATGGTCGGTAGTTTTCTCGAGGTGTTTCTGGACGATTTCTCGATATATGGTGATAGCAATGATCGGTTTCTATCTTATTTAGATCAAGTCTGAAAACATGCTACGAAGTCAACTTGGTGCTTGATGAATGCGAAAAAACGTCTCTTTAATAAGTTGTGGTTGTAGTATAGAAGACAAATTTCAATTAAGCAAAAGCCACATTTTCGAATATATGGAAATTATTTTATTTGGCAAGATACCAAAGTAGAACACATGGATACATGCCTCCTCGTCTATTCATCAAAAATTATTGATTAAAAATTGAGTGATTAAATTCTAAATCTAAGTTTTTGAATGCAGGTATGAAGATTCACAAAACAGAATGCATGAAATACATGCAGAGAATGATCAATGCAAAGACTTATGCATACAAAATGATGCAGAGACAAAGTAATATGATGCATGAATTTTTGTTTGGTTTTATGCTATTAAAATAAGATGCAATGTGAATGATATGAAAATAGAGGAATTATATACAAATACACCCTGAAAAAATCAAATCAGTGAGTAATAAAGAATGAATTGACTCCAATATCCATAGAGGCACATTGATAAATTTTAGCATTCAAAATAAGCACAAGTGATACATAAAAGATATATAATTTTAATAAAGCAAATTCAGTGTCAAATCAGTTAATCAGATATGTCATTCTGAAGAGAATAAAATTAGCAACATAATGAAATTGAAATCAACCCAGTCGAAGATCATATGCTTAAGATATTAAATAAAGAGAGCAAGGGCATAAACACAGTAAAAACTATGAAAATAAATAGATATATAAATACAAATAGGCCCTTGAGGGACCTATTTTAATTTTTAAAAGTCATAGGGTCCTCCCTATAATTTTCCATTTGCGTGTGGGGGCCTTTCTGCAATTTTGAAAAGTCGGCGGTCTCCTGTATAAAATATCCCATGCGTGCACGTGAGGCACGCTCCTGGAGGACATGTATGCGATTTTGGGGAAGTCTGGGTGTGTATCTGCAAATAACTCCACCCCTCACATACGAGGCATGCTGGGCGAGGTTCGGACCTAGGCTCGATGGTCCGATCCAGATGATCAGACAGTGCCGGTAGGGTCTTCTCCCCCCACTGCTCTGCCTCTTCATGGAGGGGCCTTTGATCTTCGAAGGGTGGTTCGGTCCACCAAGCTGGTAGGATCGAGGTGGAGGTACATGCTGCATCTGGGCCATCCGATACAGATGATCAAACAGTGCACGTAGGGACTTCTCCTCTTGTTGCTCTGCCTCTTTGCGATGGGGATGGTTGTGCTCTAGCAACCTCGTATTCCCTTTGAAAACCTTTGTTTGCTATCTGGAAGGCCACTACACGTTTGTAACGTGCTGGCGAAGATCCTAGGAGGTCCAATGATCGGTGAGGGTGCTCGGAATGGTGGAATGATGCTCCTTCATTGGAGTTATTACTCGAGATCGGAGATGCCTTGGAGCTTCTGATCATTGAAGGCTTCAACCCTAGAAGATGTTAGCGCATAACCGAGGTGTGGAGTGCTTGAAAATGAGGTGAATGGAGGCCTTTACGAAGGTGGAGAATGTGGAGGCCTGATGCTTCCTCTACCTTGATGACGGAGGAGATGGGTCGGAGCGTATAGGGGTTCTGGAGAAGGGATAAGGTGGCGTGAAGATCAAGGTTGCATGGTGAAGCTGTAGGTGTAATATGATCGAAGAAGAGTGGAGTGCGTGCACGAGAAAAAATAGAAGAAATCAGAGAAAAAAGGTGGACAGTCTTACCTGGTCGAAGATGGTAACCAGTGGAGCGGGAGCTTGGGTTGAGGCTCAAATCAAACTCGGGTAGTCGCACATGCCGGGCAGCTACTCCAGCGAGATCGTCGACGTGCCTAGGGCTATTGTGACTCAACATGTAGGCCAAGGGTTGACACCGACTTGGGGAGGCCATTATCGCTGATCAAATCCATCCTCCCCTGTCACAGGCAGAGGAGGATGGAAAGGGGCCAAGCCTTGAATGATGGACGAGAAGAATGGAGGCGGAGATGGTGAATTTATGGGTGATGGAGGGCAATTACAGGCGAGCAAGGTGGAGATTTTGAACGGTCGAAGTGAGCCCTAGAAGGAAGGTGGAGGCTAATGAAGATATGCGATGATCGTGGGTGATGGGGCTACGTGGCGATGGCAAGAGGAGGCAGAGAAGAGTTTGGGAGGCGACGTTAGAATAGGAATGGGGTGGTGTGGTTTCGAGTGTAATAAATGGGGAGAGGAGGATGCAGAGGAAGAAGATAGTGTTTGTATCGTTGGATCTAGCAATCCAAAAGTCCCTGTGAAGGCGCTTGGGTATGGTGTGGATCTGGTCTATCGGATTGGATCAAGTGGTTGAGGGGAGAGTGGGTGTGAGTGGCCAGGATGAGATCTGGGGGCACCAATCCAACGGTGGGAATTAAAAGTAGGCTTAATGAAGGATCGGGCCACGTGGATCAACCAGAGGGAACCACATGGCCCAATAGGAAAAATAGAAAATAGAAAGAAAAAATAAGTTCGATAAAAAATAATTAGAGGCTAAGTTACAAAAAAGTCAAAAAATAAAAGTTGTATATCTTGATGAGATATACAAGTTTCATGTTGAACAAAAAGTCAAAAGAGGGCATTTATATATAGAAATAATTTGGTAGTATATTTAATAGATAAAAACACTATGTTTTAAAGGTTTTGTTATTTTTTGTATTTTTAATATCTTCTTAGGATCAAAATAATATATACAATAGTTACTATAATTTTTAACGGGCTTATAATAGGTAATAAAGCAAAGAAAATTAAAGAAAATAAAAGAGTTAATTTCTGGATAGAAAATAGGGTTAATTACAAGGTGGAAGATTATTGCCAATGATGCGGAATTAATGAAGATTTGCAATGAAGTTCTTTATTCTTTGAGGATAAAAATAGAGAATAGTGATGATTCATCAGAGATTCGTCACACCCCTATACTTAAACTATGCTCGTCCTCGAGCATCTAAAGAATGAAGGAGTCAGATTAATTCCTGACAGAGCATGTGAATTTTCAAGGCTCAATTCATCGAAGACCCTTATTTTAAGTGATCCTAAAATTCTGGGCATAACCATGCTTTAATCAAAAGTAATCCAACTTTTCTAATTATTATACTCTCTATTTATACATATAATATAAGGATATGACAATTAATGTATTATAATCATGAGAGTCGAGTCGAGATGTCACCCAAGGTTCCAGTCCAAGAGACTCTCCTCTAGACATGATCCTCAACACTAGGGAATAAGTATTTTCTTGCATTCAATCTACTGTCTCATTAGTTTGTCAGACTTGGAATTGTAAATGAAAGGCCATATGATGGGTGTATAGGATTGTGTTTTTTCTTCTCTCCCTCACAATGGAACAAGGATCCTCTTAAGTGCCTTATTACTCAACACATGTTTCTTTTTATTTGTTGATCAATGTGTCCGTCAAAAGAGCTCGGAGTTGTCTACACTTGTTTTTTTGGGAGTACATTGGGTGTGTCTCTTTTGAGTATCTAAGATACCTTCAACACCCAGACTTGTATCATTATACGATGCATAGCCCATTTTGGGTGCTATCCTAACTCCTTGATCCTAATAGCTTTGGTCCAAGTGGACACTTTGAAATATTTGGGAGCGCTCTCCTTTGGTGGAAGCTCTTTTGAATTTGCATTTGTAATGAGGGAGAGATTTTCCTTGTATGAGTGAACTTCTACTTCTCTCGAATTTTATTGCATTGATGTTTGGCTAGCTCCACTGCTTTTACCAAGAGTTGGTGCACACTGATCAATAATTATTTAATTTCATGACACCCTGGCACATAAGTAAATATCAAAATATAGCATGTGAACTTGTTCACATACTGGTTAGGGTTTGCTGAAACTCAGGTTTCTTAAATCCTTCATTGACTTTATCCCATTGTTGCGCATCATTAACTCGGGTCTAAACTCAAATCTCTAGTCCCAGTTCCTCAAGTGATAACTCAGCTCATCTCATCAATCATGCAGATGTGAAAGTGATGTGATGATCATATTCTTTAGAAGGTGGAGATGAAGAGTGCAGTATAGCGCTCAAATCTTTCAAAAAAGGGAAGTGTGGATTATTAAGTTTCAAAACCCTAATGACTAAGGTTGGTTAACTCAGACTCTCAAGATCTCAGAAATCAAGTGTCCTCTACTCCTCAAGCCTTGATGATAGTGAGAGTGTCATGAATACAGTAACTCCAGAGTTAGTGAATTTTTCTGATTTTTTATTTTGCAAGTTTTTTAAAATCTTAAGAGAAATAATGACTGGCCCAAGATAATATGAATAGTTGCATCCATTTCCAGCCAGTATGGGTGTAAGTACGAACCATTAGACGTCTACATATGTTACTTCAAGATGTTGCCATTTGCATTATCTTTTAACCACCCACTCTGCTAAGGGAGACCGTAGTTCCGTCACTGAGAAATGGCTACTCATTTTAAGCTTAGTAGTCAGAATCGCTTCTCGAGAAATGATTTTAATTTTTCATTTTTTCTGAGATTTTTGAAAAAAAAGAGATAATTGTATTTACAAAACAAGAATTTAGTCCCTAAATTTTGAAAAAGATTTTGAAAAGATTTTTCAAACCATGTCAAATAATATATAGATATTTTCAAAACATTTTTCAAACGATTTTTAAAATGAGCAAAACCCCATTTTTCAAACCAATGTAAAACATTTTTCAAAACAGTGTCACATATTTAGAAATTTTTTTCAAAGCATTTATAAACAATTTTACAGAAATTATTTCACAAGATACTTATATCCTAGTCACGAAAAATTTCCAAAAAAATTCAAAATACGAGCTATGGCTAAAGTATTTATACAATATAAATGGTATACCCCCTATACTTAATTGTTGTTATGTCCTCATAGCACAAAGTGATATGAAGCCATACTTAGGTCAAATACAAGGTGATATAGCAGAACTGACTCAGATGGCCCTTCTATACTTCGGTCAAAATGACCTAATTATAAGAAGACAAGAAGAGGGAAGAAAGAATGACTCGGGTCCCCCTATACTTAAGCCGGAAATAACCTAAGTATTGGATATGAAATGAAGATGGAGAGACCCGTTGTGAGAGATCAGTTACTATACAAGGTTCTCCTTATACTTAGGTTGAAGAGTAGTCTAAGTATTTGGATGTGGATTTCAGGCTGGAGAACCAGAGATCAGTTAGGGTTAGAGGGAGAAGTGTATTTACGCATATGAATGGGTGGAGAGGGGGTAGATCATCCAGGGTTACAGGAGGGTTGGGTAGAGAAGACAATCATGCTCAACCAAGCAAGCAATACCCCATGTTTCGCCAACACATACATAAAGAACAACAAAGGTTGGTCATTTATCTTTTCATTTTTATTGGTGATCATTCAAAATTTAAAGTTCATTACGTAGGTTTTAGGGCTAGGTTTCAGTCACTATCTTACGGATACGTCCTCACCTCTCAAATTCAAAAAAAAGCTCTGCACACAATGGTGGGGGTTGCTCTCCCATAAACCAAGAGTGAATTTTATTCCAATTTATTTCATCAACCTGCATTACAGTCCTGATTTCAATTTGAGGTTGCCATTGAAGTTAATGTGAATTCAAGTCAAACAAGCATCGTCTAATTGGCCATTCCCAATTGTGATAAATCAGTGGAAGATTTGAGAATAGCCAGTGCATTCGTGAAAATCATGATGCATTCTTAAGATAAAACTTACAGTGCCTCCAGCAATCTCATGCATGCAATATTGTATTAAAGCTTTACACTACGTGCATGCAAGTCAAAGAAATCACACCCTAAACATGCTTCTATTAGTGGGAAAGAGTTCAATTATTTTGGCTAAGTGAAGTTATGTAAGTACGTCTTGTGAATTAATGTGTGTCTTAATCTACAAAGCAAGCACAGATGATAGAAAAATAACAGAGCTCCAAGAACCGTGTGCCTAGCCCTAGGTCGACACTCAAGTGGAGCCTCACCTAGACTGGTGTGAGACTTCACACACCACATGCAAGGTTCAAGTTTATGATTACACATGCGAGCGCTCAAACAAGTACCGCTAGAAATGCAAATGATATACTTTTCATTTTTTTCTTTTCTTTTTTTACAACAAATGCATGAACAAAATGATGACTGAACTCCTCGAACTCTCCTAAATTTCCTTTGTAGCTTTTTGCAGTGGGAGCTCCCAACTCCACAGCTCCATGTAGATCGAGCATCCTCCATCTTCACAGGTCCTGTCACAAAGGAAAAAGTCAGGGAAAATAACATGAAATTTAATCAATAAATATGCATAAATGAACATAATGTGAAGACCTAAAATTTTGAAAATAATCAGATCAAAAATAATGCAATAAAAGATTCAATAAACAAATAAGATGAGTCGTGTCCCTGGCAATGACACCATTTGATGAATATGAAAAATCGTCTCTTTAATAAGCTATAGTTGTAGTCTAGAAGACGAATTTCAATTCAGCAAAAGCCACACCTTCGAATATGTGGAAATTATTTTACTTGGCAAAATACCAAGGTCGAACACAGGGACATGAGACTCCTCATCTATTCATCAAAAATTATTGATTAAAAATTGAGTGATTAAATTCTAAATCTAGATCTTCAAATGCAAGTGCATATTCACAAAACAGAATCCATGAATTACATGCAGAAAATGATCAATGCAAAGACTTATGCAAATAAAATGATGCAAAGACAAAGTAATATGATGCATGCATTTTTGTTTGGCTTTAAGCAATTAAAATGAGATGCAATGTGAATGATATGAAAGCAGAGGAATTATGTACAAATACACTCTGAAAAGATCAAATCGATGAGCAATAAAGTATGAATTGATTCTAATATTAATCGAAGCACATTGATAAATTTTTTCATTCAAAATAAGCACAAGTGTCACATAAAAGATATGTAATGTTAATACATTAAATTCAATGTCAAATCAGAAAATCGGATTTGTCATTGTGAAGAGAATAAAATTAGCAACATAATGAGGTTGAAATCAACCAAATAGGAGTTCATATGCTCAAGATATTAAATAAAGAGTGCAAGGGCATAAATGTAGTAAAGACTATGAAAATAAATAGATAAATAATTACAAATAGGCCCTTGAGGGACCTATTTGTAATTTCCAAAAGCTGGAGGGGCCTCCCTATAATTTTTCATTTGCATGCGGGGGACTTTCTGCAATTTTGAAAAGTCGATAGATCTCCTATATAAAAACCCCAAGCGTGCACGTGAGGTACATGCTTAGAGGACCTGTATGCAATTTTGGGGAAGTCTGGGGGTGTATCTGCAAATAACCCCACCCCCTTAAGTATGAGGCACATTGGGCGAGGTTCGAACCTAGGCTCGACGGTCCACATGGTTGGAGGCCACATGGAGGGACCTTCGAGCTTCAGAAGTGGTTCGGTCCACCAAGCATGCAGGATCGAGGTGGAGGCACGGGCTGCATCTAGGTCGGTCTGATCTAGACGATCGGACGATGCTTGTAGGGTCTTCTCCTCTCGCTACTCTGCCTCTTCACGGCACGGATGGTTGTGCTCTAGTGACTTCGTATTCCCTCTGCCAGCCTTTGTCTGCTATCTAGAGTGCCCCTATACCTTCGTAATATGCTGGCAAATATCCTGGGAGGTCCAATGATCGGTGAGGGTGCTCAGAATGGTGGAACGATGCTCCTTCATCAGAGCTATTGCTCAAGATCGGAGATGCCTTGAAGCTTCCAATCATTGAAGGGTTCAACCTGCAGAAGATGTCGGTGCATAGTTGATAATCACAAATTATCGAGGGTCTAAATATGTCGCTGTGGCGACCCACAATAAAATGTAATTAATCAACAATGAACCCACAATCAAATATCAATCAATGAAAAATAAGTGTGGAGTCAAATTTATTTTTAACTCTGCACAAATGGTGTATAGTGTCAAGTATGCAGAGAGTTCGAACACAGGGAACAAACAGTGTAGTCCAAGCAAAAATGCTAAAGTGTGTGTGAGTGTGTGATGTGTCTACACTAAGCAATCAATCAAAGCAATTTTTGTGGGTTTTTAATTTTTAATTTTTTTTATTTTTATTTAATTTTTAATTTTGTATTTTAATTTTTGATTTTCTGATTTTTATATTTTATATTTTATATTTTTGTATTTCTTTTTCAATATTGGAAGATAAAAAACAATATAAGGAAAGGCAAGGTAAAATATTTATAAAAATGCACAAAAATACTCAAAAGTTCAGAAATAAAATGTTTTTGGTATTTTTAAGGTTTTCTACTGTTTTTTTGGTTTTTAGGGATTTTTCAAGGTGTTTTTGGGATTTTTAAATTACTGAATTAAAGCAAAACAGTGCAAATAAGGCTGGCTGTGAGTAAAATTAAATTTAAAAATAGCAACCAGTACTCAAGATATTTCACACTATTTTTCTAATAAAAAGGACAAGATAAGGGATAAACAGAAGTTGAGTTTGTATTTTTTTTGAATTTTCTACTATTTTATATATTTTTTTGAAGTTTTTGAGAGTTTTTAATTTTTTAGTGTTTTTCTTTTGAAATTTTAATGATTTTTGGACTGACACTAAAAGAGGATAAAATAGACACTAGGTGATTTTTTTGGAATTTTTGGAGGTGTTTTAATATTTTTTTGGTATTTTCTAAGCTAGACAGTGCACAAATAGGCTGTTTTTGATTTTTAATAAATATTAAAATAAAATAAAATCAAAAACTAAAAAGGTGGCGTGAAAGTACACAGGTCCAGGAGCCTAAGTCTATTTTTGTGGAATTTTTGGGCTTAAGATGATATTTTAAACAATTAGAACAAGAATCCCAACGTTAAACAATCCTCGCAAGGGCATAAATGCAATTTATAAAACATACAGTAGCATTCACGCAATTTTCCACAAAATATTGCACTTCAATTTGCATTCACTGGACTAAGGATAAATTACAAAACCGAAGGGGCCTTCACGCAAAATGCCCAAGCCACGCACGTGAGATACACGCGCCTGGCAGGGACCAAATAATAAATTCCAGAAAGGTCCGGGGGTGCAATGCAAATATTCCAAATATTTAACGCTAAATACAAAAGTTCTAGGACTAAACCAGAATAACTAAACCCCAGGGGTCCCTTCGCAAAATGGCCACGCACCTCACGCGCACAGGCACGTGAGCTGACGTGGCCAAGGACCTTCTTGTAAATACGTGAAAGTGAGGGGGCCTTAAAGTAAATGTTACAAAAAAAAATCAACGGCAGATGAAAGTTTGAGTTTCTATTATAAAATACAAAAACAAGTTGGGTTTATAGTGCAAAATACCCAACTTAGGCGCGAGCGGACGGTGGATCTGACTTGACTTATACACGTGTCGCGCGCCGGTGCTGCGATGCCGCTTCGCGCTCGAGGGCTCGGATTAGATGATCGAAAGGAGATGGACGGTCCTGGGCCCTTCCCATCCGACGGCTGCTGTACTCCTGGAAGAACAAGGCTGATCGAACGGCTTGGAGATGACGACGAAGAACAGGGATGAACAGGTGGTGGCGCGAGCTTCGATCGTCAACTGGGCACTCCTCCGGCCTCCTTCTTCGCCTCAGAAGCACGCCAGCGATTCCTGGAAGATCACTCGAGCTCGCGGCAGGGCCAAAATGAGCGGGGAAGCTCTGATGCGCCGCCGCAAGCTTGAGGAAGAACGGTGGCTCCAGGTAGCACGATATCTTCAAAATCGACTCCAGGTGGGGTCTCTCTGGCGCTAGGACCTGCAAGATGTGGTGAGAAGGCCCAGGGCAAATTGCCTGGGCCTCGCGGAGGCGTGGGGGTGTGCGATAGATGACTGGGGGTGACGGTGGTTGGAGGTGTCTCCGGCGATGATCGATTTAGCGAATCGATGCACGAGCGGGATGAATCGATGGAGGGAAATGAAGCTGGGAATGCGGGGAATAGAACTACGGCGAAAAACTAAGAAATAAAGCACAACCTCGAGCCCAAGAGGGCGAGGGAAGGGTACCTCAACGGCGGTCGCCGGAGGTGCTGGAACACGCCTTAGATGTGATTCCTCCTCCGCTAGGACGATGGAGCGCTGATGCTGTCACCCACAGCGTCTCTCTCGACCCTCAGGTGGACACAAAACTTGGTGCAATGCGGTTCAAAACCGAGAAAGGGTTATGGGGGTTTGTATTTGAAGGGAGATGAGGGCGTGACTTCGAGGGGGAGTCACGGGCGAGACGAGCAGATCTAAGGAGATCTAGGAGGGCGGCGAGGTAGGTGGATCTACAGTGATCAACTTCCAAGAAGGAAGCGACGGCGAAGGACGAGCGGCGCGACCTCGAAAAAAGGGTGAAATCGGGCGAAAAACGAGGTGTACTAACTCGTGGAGGGTGAAGAATGGACTGTTGACCCGCCGGTCAACAGTTCAAGGCGCCTGGTTGGTCCACGTGGACCAACCAGGGAAAAGATAAAGAAAATGCTTTGTTAATTCGTTTAAAAATAAAAATAAATAGAATTAAAGGATGATTATAAAATAAAAATTGTTTGTTATTTTATGTAGTATTTAATTATGATTTTTATTTATTTTTATGGGACTTATTTTTAAAAGTTTGCATTTATACCCTTATAGGTATCTATATCTATGTATTAATGTATTCTATTTTTATTTAGGTATTTTTAGTTTTATTATTTTTATTTATGATTTTTAATAATTATAAAATACTTTTATCTACACAAATATATTTTTATTTTATTTTTCTGATTTATTTTGTATATTAAATAAAATATAAAGGTATTTTATATAGGTATAAGTGTAGGTAATGTATCTATGTCTTTTATTCTTAAGTATTTTATTTTTGTTTTTATTTCGGTTTTTATTCTTATTTTAATGTACATAATTATTATAAGTATTATTTACAACATTATAAAAATATAAAATTATAAAAATAATAAATAAATAATAAATTGAATATTTTAATATGTACAAGTATACAATGTGAGTCCAAAAGTCAACTTTCAAACCGTAGCTCCGCCAAATGCGAAACCACCACCATTAATTAGCTTATTTTCTTCTATATACAATTAAAGGTGAGTACACTGCATTTGGAGTTTTTATTTGTGAGATACGGGTCTGGGAAGTTGGAATTCTGGATTTTTATTCAGACCATAACTTTTTATCTGTGTATTATTTTTCTGTGAAATCAATTTTGTATTTTTCTTTATTAAATTAGCTACAACTTTCATGTACAAAGTTTCTTTATTTGATGTACAAAAAGTGGAACCAAAAATAGGTCCCAAAATGAATAAAGAATGAATAAAATGTATAGGTACTTTATCTGTATTTTGGCCCTTATCTCCCCCTACTTTATTCCTTGTCGACCTATTCATCAAGATGCCTAGGTCTCGGGGTTTTGGGTCATAAAATATTTACAATATTTTATTCTTTTTCTTTTCTTTATTTATTCTATAATTTTGGCCTTAATTACAGTAATTTACACACTGTTGAGATGCACATGCATGAATGCTAAGATGCTTGATTTAAGGCTATTTACAGGCATTTGCTAGGGTTTTTGGTGCCAAAATGATAGAATAAAGATGATGAAATGTGGATTCATCAATAGCCAAGGCGTGGAGTGCATGCGAAGTGAGATGAATGGAGGCCTTTATAAGGGTGGAGGATGTGGAGGCATGATGCTTCCTCTGTCTTGATGACGGAGGAGATGGGTCGGAGCGGAGAGGGTTCTGGAGAAGGGAGAATATGGCACGAAGATCAGGGTTGCATGGTGAATCCGGGGGTGTAATCTGATCGAAGAAGAGTGGAGTGCATGCGTGGGAGAAAATAAAAGAAATCAGAGAAAAAGAGGCGGAGAGTCTTACCTGGTCGGAGATGGTAACCAGTGGAGCAAGAGCTTGGGATGAGGCTCAAATCGAATCTCAAGTCGTCGCATGTGTTGGGCAGCTACTCTAGCGAGCTCGTCGACGTGCCTAGGGTTGTCGTGACTTGACCTGTAGACCAAGGGTTGACACCAGCTTGGGGGCCATGATCGTTGATTAACTCCATCCTCCCCTATCATAGGAGGAGGAGGATGGCTAGGGGCCAAGCATTGAATGGTGGATGAGAAGAATGGAGGCAGAGATGGTGAATTTATGGGTTATGGAGGGCACTTACAGACGAGAGAGGTAGATATTTTGAACAGTCGAAGCGAGCCCTACAAGGAAGGTGGAGCCTAATGAAGGTTACACGATGTTCGTAGGTGATGGGGGCTACGTGGCGATAGCAAGAGGAGATGGAGAAGAGGTCGGGAGGTGACTCTAGAATAAGAAGGCGCGGCATGGTTTCGAGTATAATGGCCGAGGAGAGGAGGCGGGGGAAGAAGACAGTGTTTGGGCCATTGGATATTGCGATCCAACGGTACATGTGAAGGCACTTGGGGATGGTGTAGATTTGATCCATCATATCATATCAAGACACTGAGGGGAGAGCGGGTGTGAGCAGCCAGGATGAGATCTTGGGGAAATGATCCAATGGTGGGAATTAAAGGCGGGGCTTAATGAAGGACCATGCCATGTGGCTTAACCAGAGGGAGCCATGTGGCCCAATAGGAAAAATAGAAAATAGAAAGACAAAGTAAATTCAATAAAAAATAATTAGAGGCTAAACTAGGAAAAAGTCAAAACATAAAAGTTGTATATCTCGATGAGATCTACAAGTTTGATGTTGAACAAAAAATCAAAAGAGGTCATTTATACAAAGAAATATTTTTGGTAGTATTTTTAATTAGATAAAAACACTATGTTTTAAAGGTTTTGTTATGTTTTGTATTTTTAATATGTTTTTAAGACCAAAATAAATATATACAATAATTACTCTAATTTTTAGGGGAGGTTTAATAGGTAATAAAGCAAAGAAAAATAAAAGAAAATAAAAGAGTTAATTTATGGATAGAAAATAGGGTTAATTACAAGGTGGAAGATTATTACCAAAGATGCGGAATTAATGAAGATTTGCAATGAGGTTCTTATTATTTGAGGATAAAAGTAGAGAATAGTGATGATTCATTAGAGATTCATCGGTGCTCTTGTGATATAAGAGTCATTTTATAGTAACTGAAGGGATTGTGCTTGGCCATGTCATATCCAAACGTGGCATGGAGGTCGATCGTGCAAAGGTGGAAGTCATATCTAAGATTGAGCCACCTACAAATTTGAAGCAAGTTCGGTCCTTCCTTGGGCGTGTGGGCTTTTATCACTGATTTATCAAAGATTACATGACCGTTGTTTGAGCTTCTAGGCAAGGAAGTTGATTTTATTGTTGAAGCCAGAGTCCTCCAAGCCTTTAATCAGTTAAAAGATCTGACCACTCATGTCCCTATTCCGCAGGCACCAGATTGGTCTCTACCATTTGTGATCATGATAGATGCTTAAGACTATTCCATTGGAGCGGTTCTAGGACAGAGGAGAGACAATCTTCCATTTGATATTCACTATGCCAGCAGAACTCTAGATGATGCACAGAAGAATTACACAGTTACTGAGAAAGAGTTGTTATCAATTGTCTTTGCCCTGGAGAAGTTCATATCTCATTTACTCGGATCCAAAGTCATTGTCTATATAGAATACTCTGATATCAGGTACTTGCAAGCCAAGAAGGATGCCAAGACAAGGATAATCAGATAGCTCTTTCTACTCCATGAATTCGATCTCGAAATCCATGACAAGCCTGGAGTTAAAAATGGGGTGGCAGACCATTGTCAAGATTGCCAGAGTAAATACTCCTGAGCAGAGCTTAATACTGATCAATGAAACCTTCCCAGATGAGGAGATTCTATCAGTCACCTCGCTCCCCTGGGTCGTCGATATTGTGAATTATCTTGTGTCCAAGATAACTCTGCAAAATTGGCAAAGCTGAAAGTTGACAAGTTGTTGTCATATATGCATTTCTATCAGTGGGAGGATTTGTATCTCTTTCGTGAGGGGGTAGATTGCATCTGGTAGAGGTGCATTCCTCAGGAGAGAATTCGCAACATTCCTTAAGCATTTCCACGCCTGAGAATCAGGAGGACACCACTCTGGAAGATGCACAGCAACAAAAGTACTTCAATGTGGCCTCTGGTGGTTGACCTTATTCAAAAATGCAGAGGATTTCGTGAAGCATTTCACTGACAGTCAGAAGATGGGTGTCACTATATGAATAAGAGATACAATGCCCCTGAAATAAATTCAAATTTCGGGTATGTTTGATGTGTGGGGCATTGATTTCATGGTCCCATTTCCCAACAGTCAGGCTATGAATATATTCTGCTTGTTATTGACTATATGAATCGTTGGGTGGAGGCTATCCCAACCTGAGTTGTCACGCAATCGCACAGTCTATCAGTTTCTAAAGGAGAACATCATTGTTGGTTCGGGATCCCCAAAATTCCGATATCAGATGGGGGTA
This sequence comes from Ottelia alismoides, assembly GCA_037367405.1. Taxonomy (NCBI): domain Eukaryota; kingdom Viridiplantae; phylum Streptophyta; class Magnoliopsida; order Alismatales; family Hydrocharitaceae; genus Ottelia; species Ottelia alismoides. The sequence goes on from JAZKJV010000096.1 coordinate 279,443, forward strand.
GCCATTTTATCAACAGAGAAGTAAAGAAGCTGACCCAAGAATATTGCATAGAACATCGAGTAGCTTTTCCAGACCACCCATAGTCTAATGGCTTGGCAGAATGATCGAATAGGGAAATTAAGACGATTCTCCAAAAACTTTTACGTCCAGACAGAAGGAACTGGTCTCAACTGATTGATTTTATTTTCTGGTCTCTTATCAGACTACGTACAAGTGACCTCTGGGAATATCTCCCTACTGCTTGGTATACGGCAAGCCTTATCATTTTCCCGTTGAGCGCATTCACAAACCTTTGTGGGAAATCAATATATGCAATTTGGATCCGGAGAAAGCATCCAAGCACAATAAGTTATCTAAACAAACTTCTCGAATTTCATGACTATGCATATGACAATAGTCTTATGTACAATGAGAAGGACAAAAAGTGGACTGACAAGAACATACGTCGCAACATTTTCGAAACTGGTCAGAAGGTCTGGTAGTTTGATGCAAAGTTGAAACTATTCCCAGGGAAGTTGAAGAGCAAGTGGACAGGATCGTTTATAGTAAAGCACATGCTGAAAATGGAAGCATAATCATATCAGGATTGTCAGCTGACGCACAGCCTTTCATCATCAACGGACAGCTTCTAAAGCCTTACCTTGAGCATGACACTTTGTTAACCGTAGTTGATTCAATTCAGGTGGCATGTGAGCAAGAACTTCCAGCCATAGCATCTAAAGATTCAAACAAAGCTATCAAAAACATCTTTGATTACTTCATCATTTTCTTCTTTTCTTTTTTTTCATTTTTCATTCTTTTATTCTTCTGGAAGCTTCACTCATCCCATTTATCATTGTTATACTTAGGATATACTTCATCCTAAGTATAAGGGGGATGAGTAGTGTTCATTCTTTAATCCCCTCATCTTCCTCCCTAACCTTTTTCATTTTTTCTATACTTAGGGATATTTTACCCTAAATATAGGGGGAGACAGGTCCAACTGCTGATTTGTTTATTCCCACTCTCGACCCACCCTGCTTTGTGTATAGTCTACTATACTTAGGATTCATTGATCCTAAGTATAGGGGGTCAGTCGAATTCTCATTCTTTTTTCAGTCGTTGTAGTACAGTCTTTCCTATACTTAGTACGAGTTCTGCCTTCCTTTTCTCTTCGATCTATGAGGACATAGCCCAAGCTAAGCATAGGGAGTCATATATACCTTGTGTATATTTTAGTCATAACTCGTACTTGTGTATTTTCACCTATTAAATCAAAAAACATATTAAATTTCTTTGTAATTATGGTTAATAAGCCGGTTAAAATGTTTTGCAAAATATTTAAAAAATGGTTGAAAAGTACTTTGAAAGATCTTTTGTAAAACTATTTGGAAAATATTTTGTGAAATATTTTTAAAACCCTTTGTAAAAATGTTTTGATTTGTAAAAATTTATTTCTTTTGTTTGAATAAAATGTTTGAAAATTTATTTACAAATAGTTTGGAAAATTGTTGTAAAAATAGTTTGGAAAATTTATACATATTATTTGAAAAAATATTTCTAAATGGTTTTTAAATTTTGAAAATGTTTGCTAAAACTATTTGTCAAATTATTTTTAAAAATAAAGCTTTCAAAATGATTGATGAAATATTTTCAAATTGTTTTGAGAACCATATACATACTTCAGGAGAAAAATAAATTCTTCACAAACTGTATACATCAAACTTGCAAATACTTATGTAAATTCTTCACCTAAATTATTGTAAATAACTTATGAATCTCCATTTCATCACCTTTTATTCTATCATTTTGGCCTTAAAAGCCCTAGCTAATGCATGTAAATACCATTAATTTGCAGAAATTAACATCCATTCTTTGTTGTATAAATGTTGTATAAAATACAGTTTTTAATGCCAAAATTATAGAATAAAGAAAAGAAAAGAAAAATAATAAAATGCCAATAGTACTTTATGACCCTAAACCCCGAGACCTAGGCATCTTGATGTTAAGGTCGACAAGGAATAAAGTGGGGGGAGATAAGGGCCAATAATACAATAACATTCTCATTTATTAATTCATCGATAATGTATTTTTGGGACCCATTTCATTTTCTACTTTTTATACCTCAAATAAAGAAACCTTGAACATAAAAGTTGTAGATAATAATATATATAAAAATAAAAATTGATTTCATACAAAAATAATATACAATGTAAAAGTTATACTCTGAATAAGATTCCAAAATCCCAACTCCCCTGACCCATATCTCTCAAATAAAAACTCAAAATATAACAAAATCCTTTAATTGTATATACATTTTAATAAGCTATTTAATTAAGGTGTTTTATATTTTTTTGGAGTCAAGGTGTGAAAGTTAGATTTTGGACTCCTATTGTATAATATACATGAATAAAATATCCATTTTATTTATTCTTTATTATTTTTATAATTTTGTAAATATTATTTATATTATATATACATAATAAAAGCAAAATAAAACTATAAATAAAATATTAAAATAAAATATGTATATAAAATATATAGATGAAATATCAATAACTATACCTATACAATAAATATATCTATGCATTTAAGTGTAAATAATACATCAGAAAAATCTGATAAAAATATATTTATGTATATAAAATATGTTATAAATATATAAAATATTAAAATAAATAATAAAATCAAAAATACAAAATAAAAATAAAAGTATACAAAACATAGATAAATATACCAATAACTAACCCCTAAAAATTAACTTATAATTAAATACGTCTAAAAATAAATAAAAATCATGATAAAATAATAAAGAAAATAGTAAACTTTTTTATTTTATAACTTAAAATTAATAAAATCAGTTATTATTTATTATCGATTTTAGAAATAATTTCCGGTCGAGTTTTTTCTGATTGGTCCACATGGACCAATCAGGTTCACCCGCCCATTGACCTCGGTCAACTCTCTGACCGAGGCCCTAGGTTCTGACAGACTTGGTTTTTGACTCGTTTTCTTGATTTTCTTCCCACCAATCCTTTCACCATTTGTCTTTGATGCCTTCGTGACTTTTTCCCCTCGACGAACAACCTATCATGCCAGATGATTACCTCGAGAATTGGACCTCTACTCCACTCGTTGCACCTCGATCTTTAGACCCGCTCCACCACTTGTACGAACCCCTTCATCTGACTATTTTTCGAATTTGAACCTCCTTTGCCCTTTTTTGACCTCCTCTCTCGTGCTCCGGATCGATGCCCATGACAGGGGCGTCTCCAGCAAGTTGGGGCGACATCAAGCGAGGCTATTGGTGGCTTCCACCATCATCTCCGGCCACTGGAGGTCGAGGTACCTATCTCTTGGTACATGCCAGTCGAGGTATATTTTACTTTGTTTTTTCTTATTTAGTTTTAATCTCTAGATTTGTTCCCTGCTTTTGCTTTCTGATTTTAGCACAAGATTTATCTTGTAATCCGCTCTGGCAAACCTTTTCACTGTGACTCCCCCATTTTCTGACCATGATATTGCCTCCATATCATCCCCTTCACTTCTCACACACCCCACGTGCCTCCAGGTCATCAGAACCCTCTTGGATCTGATTTGGGTGCTCCAAATTCGCCACCTCATCGGAGCACCTACACCCGAACCACTTCCGCTCCATTTCACCCCCAAAAACCCCTAGTATCCTCATTTGTCTTGCTTGAGCTTCTCTTGAAGGTCTTGGTGGGCAAAAGACTCCATTAGGAGTTGATTTTTGTGTAGCATTGATACCTTGAGCAGCCAACATTCTCCAACCTCACGGTGGCACACCGACACTCTCCACGCCATTTTGAAGCCACTGACTGTTAGAGGGCCCTTCTAGGAGCATATGGGCCAATTCCAGTGTAACAAAGGATGACGAAGGGGGCGATCTTGTCAGAAGAAGCTCGCTCAGGCGAGGTTTCTTCCCTGTTCGTCCATTGCACCTCTCCATCGTCAGATCAAGAATGTGCGCCCAGTTTGCACCAGAGACGTTGGATCACGTCATGCTCGCACCGTGGATCTTTGCTGGAGATCTAATATGAACCTTCCGTTTCGAAGCGTCATAAGGCATTGTGGGCATGACACGTGGCATAAGTGGTGATTATCAACTGTTGGATCCGCACCCTTGTTTGGGTATTTTGCATCATTAACCCAACACTTTTGTTATTTATTAGTTAGGATAAAATCTTTCCTCTGCAGTTTAAATAGTTTTGTAATTTTTGCAAAGGGAACCCTAAACTTTTGTTATTTGTAATTCAGTCCTTGTCAGCTCACCTCACGTGGCCGCCCACATGAGGTGGGCATTTTGCAGGTGTGCCCCTGAACCTTTATGTATTCCATTTTGGTCCGCTAAATTTTTATTGAGGTTATCTTTTTTGGAAAAATTGTAGCTAGAACTCTGGCTTTTCTTTTAATTGCATATATGTCCCTATTAGAATGTAGTTTCTCTTTGTTTCCTCTATTTCTTTAAAAAATCAATCTACTAAAAAAACACTAAAAATAGCCTTAAGTTCCTGGATTCTTGTATTTTCACGTCACATATTTATTTTTGCATTTTAGGACTTTTATCTGTTTATTAAAAATCAAAAAGAGCGCAAAAGTCCCACGTTCGACTAAAAAAAATCCAAAAATATATAAAATCATTTCTAAAAATTCCCCCAAAAAAATATTTTGTTTGTTTATGTATTTTTAACCTTCAAACCAAAAATCAAAAAAAAATAGAAAAACAAAACTCTTAAAATTGAAAACCCTTAAACCCTTTATAAAAATCTATAAAATTCTTAAAAAAATCCAAAAATAGTATTTTCTATTTTATAATTTTCTTTATATTATTATTTAACTATTAAAATTAATTAAAATAATTTTGGACCTATTTTTCTATTTTTCATCTTCATTTCAATTTCAATTATTTAATTAACCCATGATTTAGGGTATTTTTCAACTTTAAAAATATATGAAAAAATTAGCAAAATTCACTAAAAATCACAAAAATAGTAAAAACATATTTAAAATCCAAAAATATTTAATCCTATAATTTTTTGTTATTTTTAATTATATATATATTGTCTATTATTATATATATAGTCTATTATATTCTATATTACTTATTTAAAAGAAAAAGATAATATAAAATAGAAAAATAGAAAAAGAAATTATAAAAATATAAAATTAAAAATAAAAAGCAAAAATATAAAGTAAAATTAAAATTATTAAAATTAAAAACCCACAAAAAATAGACAAAGAAGCTCACAATCACATAGCTTGCACATTATTCGCCCGATCAATCGAGTTTGCTCCGTGTGTTTGACAGTATACATTACGTGAACTATACACATCTTTTGAAGAGATAAATAAAATAAATTTTAACTACACACATTTATTTTGCATTGCTTTATATATATTGTGGGTTAATTGTTGTTTGATTGAGATTTCTTGAGCGGTTAATACACCGACTATGGTTTCACCTTTTGAAACCGTGCGACCCTCGATAAATCTTTTTTTTAAAATGGTGTCATTGCCGAGGAACAACTGTGCATAAATTGGATTTTGTCTGATTGTGAATTATTTTTCTACATTTTTCCTTTATTTATTTTCTCTTTTATTTGATATTAATTGTGAATTGTATAGCCAACTCTCCTTGTTTGGATTTGTTGCAAGGAACGCGGATTGAGGGAGGCACTCTACTCAGAGCGCATGCACACCCACGTGATGCCAACCGGCCTTTTGACCTAGTTATCAGAAGAAAGCACCAAAGAAGAGCTTGGAGGAGATTTTAAGACAATAGCATTTTCTTTTTATTGTGTAATTTGAAGTGATAGAGAGACATTCATTAATTGTAATAACCAGGAAACTCCCAAGACACTTCACACTTCACGAGGTCTAGTGCCCTAGGGATTGTTCCCTTGGGGGCCTCGTCGGCTTTTTCGTATTTTTATCGCATTTCTTTATTTTGTTTCATGATTTTTGTTTTCTTTGTTTTGTGCGATTGAGCCCTAGTTTTAGGATTTGCTTGATGATAGATTAAGGCCAAACACCTAATTACCATTACATGCTCCTATAGTTCTCGTTTGGACTTAGTCAAATTTTGAATTGTTGTTCACTTGGTCTCGAAACCGCGTGTCGTAAGAGTTCTCCATACAGCGCTTGCAGGACCCACTATGGTGGGCACCGAGGAGGCTCCAAGACCGGATCCTTTTGTTCTATTATAGGTGACTAGCATACAGTTCTTCACGATAATTTCTCATCTAGGGTGATTTCATCGGCTTGCATTTGCATATAGTGTAGGTTTCAATTCTGCTTAGCATCCTTGCATGTAGAGAGCTAAAGACAAGGTGAGCATTTCTCTTTAGCATACATCATCGATTTATAACTTGCATCGATTTTCCAACTCTCTCCCTCTGATTTTGATCAACTAGGTTGCTAAAGAGTTGATTCCTCATTAGGTCGTGCATTCTTATTAAAAATCTAAAAAAAAAGTGATAACAAATAAAATTGAGGCCGCTAAAATTACTTGACCCTAAAATAGACTAAAAAGAAAAATCATTATCTTGTGGCAAGTAATCCCCTCATGATATGTGTTTTATATTGCTCGCGTACACACTAAGGTTAGTGCCTAAATCCCATAAGCCAACCTAAGTGTTTGTATAATTTTGTGATTCTCACCTAACTCTAAAAACATAAAGTTAAAAAGATCAAACTTCCATGGTCTTCACCGAGTTGAGTAGGTGAATTGAGGTGTTGTTTTTTTATTTTGTGTGTGTTTGTTTGTGTTTGCTTGTGTGCATACTCGATCATCTCTGCGCATTTGCACCTTTTTCTCATATCTCTTGACTTGGCCATCGTTCCCTCCCGATCATTTTCTTTTTGTTTCAAGATGGCCGACTGGAGTGATTTTTATCTAGACTTTGCAGATCCCACGTTCCCTCCAGCCGGTCCACCTCCATTTATCCAGGAGGGCTTTGCTCCTGATTTTTATGCATACTCACCTAACCTACTATTTCAGGATTCGAATTTTGCTTTTCACCCATCATTTCCACCACCATTATTCGATTCACTTGATCCTGAAATTTTGGAGTCACCTTTCATGGAGTCCACACTTAAGACCTTGAACAAGATGATGGAGCATATGAATTCGAGGATTAACAATCTATATAGCTTATATAAGAGCCAGAATGGCGTTCCACTATTTGAGGATATGGATCCATTTGAGTATTCTCATGAGAGCTTGCAATCGCCCAAAATACAAAAAATGAGAAAAAAAATCAAAAATCCAAAAAACTTTCGGGAGACACATTGTTGAGTCATTTTGTGAGGAGAGGACACCAATGACAAATCCTTTGACCACACATCCATTCACACCTTGTCCCACCTTTTTCCTTAAGGATGACACTGTACAGAATGCTCTTAGTCATCCTTGTTTAGATCCTGATTTCGATTTCCTCCCATGTATGGAGGACATCCAAAAATTCAAAAAAAATGTTGACTGAACCCGAAGTAGTGGTCGCCATTCATGAGATCATTGATGCCCCACTTCACCGGGCCATGACCCATTTATCTGCTCTTCAACCCAAGAAGATAAAGCAAAGGAGCAGATCTGAGCATCATATCTTGATCATGGCCACTGCCAACTCCATCGCCCACCGTCCATTCTCTAGGAAAGGGAACACTGCTACACCATTCATTAGATGCACCATTTCTGACTTTTCATGTAATCACACTCTCCTTGACGGTGATGCTTCAATTAACATAATATCCTTCTCTTCACTTAGGGTCTCTCAAGAAAATCGGGATGATCGTTTAGTTTGTTGATGGATTAATAAAGAGGTCGAAGGGTATTCTGGAGAATGTTGTCATTTTGATTCATGCATGAGCTACACTGTTGATTTTGTCGTATAGCCCATGGATACCTCCACTAGGGAGCACTCTCCAATCATCCTGGGATGATACTTTATCGCCTATGCGAGAGTCGTTATTGATTATGGATAAGGAGAGATTCGCTTCCGTCCTGTTGACGAGAGCGACGTGATCATCGCTGCACCTATTGCCGACCGGAGACCTGCATTTGATGCGACTACACATATCTTAGCTGACCTAGAGGACTATGACCTTGATGAGATGATCAGATATTTTTGTTGTATGTTGGATTCTACTGAGACCTGAGAATTCCTCTCCAAGGAAGAAGACTCGGAAGGCATAGACCTTGGAGTTCCCTTTTTTGGTACTTAGCGATGTGTTGATGACATCCGCGGGATTTACACGATTGATATAATTGAGAGGAGGGTAGATATTGATGAGATTGATGAGGCCGAATTTGATTTGGTTGCTTTTATAAAGGAATTCGAGCCTTTTAATGAGGATAATGATCTAGTTGAGACTTTAGAAGATGAACATGACTTGACTACTTCCACAGATGAGTTCGTTCCTTTTTGTTTTGACCTAGCTGAGACTTCCCAGGCTAGACATGACCACACTACTTCCACTTGTCAGTTCATGCCTGCTCACTCTGAGATTGCTGAGAGTACATTTATGGTCGATCTTGATCGATTTGTGTCTAATGATGATCTCGATATCGACCTTCACCTTATTCTATCAATTCCTCAACGATCCCACAAGAAGGTTTGTTTTCTACCTTCTTGACCTTTGTATATCCATCCTCTTGTATATTCGCTCTCGTTTACCTCTTTCTATCCATCGTATCGCTCATCCACCCCATTCTTGTGTGTGCCTTGTTTAGGATGTACTTTGTCCTAAGTATAGGGGGTGGATGAGCCGAGTGTTCTTTCTTCATTCTGTTTCATCACTCTTATCGATGCCTATACTTAGGGCTCTTTTACCCTAAGTATAGGGGAGCGATAAGTACATTCTCTTCGATTGCTTCTTCTATCTTCATCTGCCTTTTCTTCTTTTCTTCTTTTCATATTCATTTTTCTTTTTCTACCGAAAAGATGTCGCCCCTTTTTGTTAGTTTTCTATACACAGGATGTACTTTGTCCTAAGTATAGGGAGTTTGCACCCCGAGTTCTTTCATTCTTTGATCCTCTCCACTGTCTCCTCTTGTTTTCTATACTTAAGGATATATTTCCCTAAGTATAGGGGGAGACAGTCCGAATACGATCTGTTCATGCCCACCCTTGACCCTCCCTACCTTGTGTATAGTTTGTTATACTTAGGATTATTTGATCCTAAGTATAGGGGGCGCAGTCGACTTCTCATTGATTCATTCATTCCTTCATTAGTTATTCTTTAGAATTTTCTATACTTAGTACGAGTTATGTCTTCTCTTTTTCTCTCTAATTTATGAGGGCATAGTTCAAGCTAAATAAAGGGGGATCGTATATATTACGTATATACTTTAGTCATAACTCGTACTTTAGTATTTTCTAATAACAATTATGGCAAACATACTATATAATATACTTATAAATTCATTAAAACCACTTAATAAAAAGATGCATATTGTTCCTCAAATTCTTTATGTATACACTGATTAATAAATCAGGTAAAAATATTTTTTGCAAAATATTTGAAAAATAGTTTGAAAATCTTTTTTGAAAAAAATCTTTCAAAAACTATTTAGAAAATGTTTTGTTAAATATTTTCAGCCTTTAAAAAAAGTTTTATTTGTAAAAGCTTCTTTTCTTTGTGAAATAAAAATATTTAAAAAATGATTTGCAAATGGTTTGAAAAATGGTTGCAAAACTATTTTAAAAATCTATATATACTATTTGAAAAATCTTTGCAAAATGATTTTCAGATGTTTGTAAATGTGTGCAAAATTTATTTGTAAAAATTATTTTGGACTATAGTTTTTGAAAAAAATGATTTTCAAATAAGTTTGAGGAATACATACATCACAGTAAAATTCTTTATTAATTGTAAATACATATCTATAAAAAGGATCACTTATCCCTTGTAAATTCTTAAAAACCCGATTCTTATAAATAGAAGATTCATCCCCGTGTAAATATTTGTACCTAATTCTAAGACAAAATAATTTGTTTAGAAAAAAGCCCAAAAACATTTGCAAATCTAAAATATCAAAATTATTTACAAAAACTTTTTGAAAATACCAAAAATTTGTATTTGCATCATCTTTTTCAAAAATCCATAAAAAGTTTAAAAGTTTGAAAATTGCATCACAAAAATATTTTCTACATTGTACATAGCATTTGCATAGCATTCACATTTTTCAGATTGAGTTTGGTAATTGAACCAGTCTAAGTAAAATCTGAAGATTGGAGCTTGGTTGGACCTTAAATCTACCTAATCACATGAACCTTCTAGGAACTGGAACTCGGGTACTTCAGGTGTGATTGACTTAATTCTTTGGGAATCACGAGACTTGATTCAACGGATTCTTGAATGCTTACGTAGAGTATTTCGGAGCACACGCACGACTCTTGTTTATAATGACCTAACTTGGACACCTGCACCTTTCATTTGTCTCAACTTAGTTGGAGTGGTGAGGGGATTGGATTTGTCGTTATGAGATGCACACAAGTGGAAACATTTGTCCTCGTCTAGGGAGGGAAGAGCACCCCAACCCATCCAGTAGTAGAGACGTCAAAAGACATGAGAGTGTGGGTTGCAATAATGCTTCAAAAGAGGGACAGTCTACTGTCTCAAGAGGAAAAACTTCTTATGTAGATGATGTTGTATATAGTATTTAAAAAAATAAAAACAAAAAAAGAAAAAAAAAGCAAAAACTCCAAAAAATGGATAGGCCTGATTGAAAAAAAATGCATGCCATAGGGTATATATTTGTATAGTCAATAAGCAAGCTTGAGCTTTGAAGTCATACCATGTGAGCCTGCAACTGGATGACTTGAATACACTCGTCTTGCATCCTAGGATACGTAGCTACACTGGCTACCATCCATTCTTCTCTCTGCCCCCTCCTCTAGAGCGAGTTGTCACTTAAACTTAGAAGGGAATACCTCGTTCCTTGAGGAAAGAGTTGCTGGATTGGGGAATCATTAGGCTGTCATGCTGGATAAGCCGGTCTCTTTATCATTTCAGCTGAGGGGAGCCATTACCACATACACTATACAAGTCAAATTCATAGTCGTAAGGGTTTGCATATGAGTTGAAGTATTATGACCTGGCTATTGAGACTTGAGAAGAGTTTTTGGGATTCCCAAAGGTCGTCATATTTCAAATCTGTTTCCCAATAAGGTTCCCCGCACTAAAAATCAAAAGGTCCGACTTAAGCTCCAAACTTTGATTTTGTGAAGACAAGTTTGAGAATTAAATTTAATCCATTTTCTTTCTTTTTCTTTTCTTTGTTTTTATTTTTCTACACTTATTGCATAAGTGTTTGTTAGGGACTAGCAAAGGCAAGTATAGGGGGATGATGAATCTCCATTTCATCACCTTTATTCTATCATTTTGGCCATAAAAACCTTAGTTAATGCATGTAAATACCCTAAATTTGCATAAATTAACATGCATTCTTTGTTGTATAAATGTTGTATAAAATATTTTTTTAATGCCAAAATTATAGAATAAAGAAAAAAAGAAAAAAGAATAAAATGCCAAAGGTATTGTATGACCCTAAACCTCGGGACCTAGGAATCTTGATGCTATATCGACATGGAATAAAGTAGGGGAGATAAGGGCCAATAATACAATAAAATTCTCAATTATTAATTCATCAATAATGCATTTTTGAGATCCATTTTGTTTTTCTACTTTTTATACCTCAAATAAATAAACCTTGAACATAAAATTTGTAGATAATAATATATAGAAAAATACAAAATTGATTTCATACAAAAATAATATACATTGTAAAAGTTATACTCTGAATAAGATTCCAAAATCCTAAATTCACAAACCCATATCTCTCAAATAAAAACTCAAAATAAATAAAAATCACTTTAATTGTATATAACTCTTAATAAGCTATTTAATGAAGGTGGTTTCATATTTGTTGGAGATATGGTGTGAAAGTTAGGTTTTGGATCCCTATTGTATAATACACATGAATAAAATATTTATTTTTTTATTCTTTATCATTTTTAGAATTTTATATTTTTTATTTTGTAAATATTATTTATATTATATGTGTGTATTAAAACTACAATAAAACCAAGAATAAAGCATTAAAATAAAATATGTATATAAAATATAGATGAAATACCAATAATTATACCTGTACAATAAATATATCTATGTATTTAAGTACAAATAATACATCAAAAAAATCTAACAAAAATATATTTATATATATAAAAATAAGGTAGAAATATATAAAATATTAAAATAAAATAATAAAAACAAAGTTACAAAATAAAAATAAAGTATACAAAACTTAGATAAATATACATATAATTAACCCCTAAAAATTAATTTTTAATTAAATACATCTAATAAATAAATAAAAATCATAAAAAATACTAAAGAAAATAATAAAAAAATATTTTATAACTTAAAATAAATAAAATCATTTATTATTTATTTTCAATTTTAGAAATATTTTTTTGGTCGGGTTTTTTGTGTTAGGTCCACGTGGACCAACCACGTTCACCTGCTCATTGACCTCGGTCAACTCTTTGACCGAGGCCCTAGGTTCTGACAAACCTAGTTTTTGACCCATTTTCTTGATTTTCTTCCCACCAATCCTTTAACCATTTGGCTTTGATGCCTTCGTCACCTTTTCTCCTCGATGAAAAACCTATCACGCCAGATGATTACCTCGAGGACTGGACCTCTATTCCACTCGTTGTACCTCGATCTTCAGACTCGCTCCGCTACTTGTACAAAACCCTTCATCCGACTCCTTTTTGAATTTGAACCTCCTTTACCCTTGTTTGACCTCCTCTCTTGTGCTCCAGATCGACGCCCGTGACAGGGGCGTCTCCAGCAAGTTAGGGCGACGTAAGGCGAGGCTATTGGTGGCTTCCACCATCATCTCCGACCACCGATCATCAAGGTATACCTATCTTCTGGTCCAGGCCGATCGAGGTAAATTTTCCTTCATTTTTTCTTGTTTAGTTTTAATCTCTAGATTTGTTTCTTGCTTTTGCTTTCTGATTTTAGCGTGAGATTTTGATTGTAATCCCCCATTCGTAGTTCTCCTGCAAACCTTTTCACTATGACTACCCCATTTTTCGACCATGCCATTGCCTCCATATCTTCCGCTTTCGCTTCTCACATACCCCGCGTGCCTCCAGATCATCAGATCCCTCTTGGATGTGATTTGGGTGATCCAAATCCGCATCCTCGCTGGAGCACCTACGCCCGAACCACTTCTACTCCATTTCACCCCCAAAAACCCCCAGGATAGTCCTGGTGGGCAAAAGACTCCATTGGGAGTCAATTTTTGTGTAGCATTGATACTTGGAGCAGCCAATGTTCTTCGACCTCACGGCGGCACACTGGTACTCTCCACACCATTTTTTAGTCGTTGACCGTTAGAGGGCCCTTCCAGGAGCATTTGGGCCAATTTAGGAGTAGCAAAGGATGATGGGGGGGCGATCTTGGCGGAAGACTCAGGCGAGGTTTCTTCCATGTTCGTCTACTGCGCCTCTCTATCGTCGGATCAAGAACGCGCACCTAGTTTGCACCAAAGCCATTGGATCACGTCGTGCCTGCACTGTGGATCTCCCGCTGGCGATCTAATCTGGACCTTCCATTTCAAAGTGCCATCAGGCGTTGTGGGTGTGACACGTGGCATAAGTGGCACCTATCAACTATCAGATCCACGCCCTTTTTTGGGTACTTTGCATCATTAACCCAACATATTTTGTTATTTATTAATTAAGATAAAATATTTCCCTGCAGTTTAAATATTCTTGCAAAGGGAACCCTAAACGTTTGTTATTTGTATTTCATTCCTTGTCAGCGCACCTCACGTGGTTGCCCACGTGAGGTGGGCATTTTGCAAGCATGCCCATGAACCTTTATGTATTTCATTTTGGTCTGCTAAATTTTTATTCACATTATATTTTTTAAAAAATGTAACTAAGCCCCTAGTTTTTCTTTTAATTGCATATGTGCCCCCACCAGAATGTTGTTTCCCTTTGTTTCCTCTATTTATTTAAAATATCAATTGTCCTCCATAAAATCACCAAAAATAGCGTTAAGTTCTGCAAACTTGTATTTTCATGCCATATATTTATTTTTGTATTTAGGATTTTTATCTATTTATTAAAAATAAAAAGAGCACAAAAGGCCCATGTTTGACTTAAAAAATTCCAAGAAATAAAAAATCATTTCTAAAAATTCCCAAAAATATATTTTGTTTGTTTATGTATTTTTATCCTTCAGATCAAAAATCACAAATTGCAAGAAGGCCCCTAGCTTTCTTTTAATTGCATATATGCCCCCACCAGAATGTTGTTTGTCTTTGGTTCCTCTGTTTATTTAAAACATCAATTGTGCTCGAAAAAATCATCAAAATATTTATTTATGTATTTAGTATTTTATCTATTTATTATAAATAAAAAAGAGTACAAAAGGCCCTTGATTGACTTTAAAAAAATCCAAAAAATACATATAATCATTTTTAAAAATTCCCAAAAAAATATATGTTATTTGTTTATGTACTTTTAACCATCAGATCAAAAATCACAAAAAATAGAAAAATAAAACTCTTAAAAATTAAAAAACCCTTATAAAAATCAATAAATTTCCTAAAATTCCAAAAATAGTATTTTTCTATTTTATAATTTTCTTTATAGTATTATTTAACTATTAAAATTTATTGGAAAAATTTTGGACCTATTTTGTTATTTTCCATCTTTATTTCAATTTCGGTTGTTTAATTAGTCCTTGATTTAGGGTATTTTCAACTTTAAAAATATATAAAAATTAAAAAAATCACTAAAAAATCAAAAAAGTAAAAAAAATAATTAAAATAAAAAATTATTTAATATTGCAATTTTTGGTTATTTTTAGTTATATTTATATCTATATTATCTATTATTGTATATATGGTCTATTATATTATATATTACTCATTTAAAAGAAAAAGAAAATATAAAGTCTAAAATAGAAAAATAAAATATAAAAATATAAAATTAAAAACAAAATACAAAAATATAAAATAGAAATAAAATAAAAAATTATTAAAATAAAAAACTCACAAAAAATAGACAAAGAAGCTCACAATCACATAGCTTGCACATTATTCGTCCGATCTATCTAGTTTGCTCCCTGTGTTCGACACTCTACACTACTTGCACTATACACATCTTTTGTAGAGTTAAATAAAATAAATTTTAACTCCATACATTTATTTTGCATTGCTTTATATATTTATACACACATATATATTTGTGGGTTAATTGTTGAATGATTGAGATTTCTTGAGCGGACAATATATCGACTGCGGTTTCACCTTGTGAAAACATGCGATCCTCGACAAATCTCATTTTCTAGTAACTGATGAACTATTTTCTAGCTCATTTAAGAATGATGTACTATAGTATAGGAAAGCTGAAAATGATCTATCAAAAACCACAATCTTTAAATGTTGTGGAGAATTTTTACATGGTAATTCTACCAAGGTCAAACACAGGGACACGAGCCTCCTCGTCTATTTATTGGAAATTATTGATTAGAGTTGAGTGACTAAATTCGACAACAATACATATGACATGCAGAAAAAATGTGATGCATAATATAATGATGCAAACATAATGAATGACATAGAATGAGGCACAATATATGATGCATGTTTTTTATTTGGTTTTTTTAATTAAAAAATATGCAATATGTAACGATATAAAGCATATAAATTATGTAAAAAGAGGTCGCTAAATTAAACAAACACTTGAATAAAAGATAAGTTAATTTCAGAGATAAATAATACATTAAAATGAGTTAATGGCACTAAGAATCAAAGAGCAAGTGACATAACATAATATGAAATTATCAATATATTGCATGGTGTCAAATTAGAAAATAAATAATTCCATCAAAAAGAGAATGAAAAAAGCAACAAAATGCAATTGAATCAACCAAAATGGAGTTCACATGCTCAAAATATGAGCATTTTAGTCCAAGGGCATAAATACAGAAAAATATGAGGAATAAAATGGATAAATATGCAAATAGGTCCTTTGTAGGGGCATGGATGTAATATTCAGAAGTTGATGGCACGTCTCTGCAAATTACCCAGGCATGTACGTGAGGAGCACGCATCTAGGAGGGACCTATCAATAAAACTTGAAAACTCTGAGGGCACATCTGCAAATTTCCCAACCTGCACGCACGTTACATGTATGTGGGCTAGGCTCGGGGGTGTAGCAAGTTCAGGAGGCCACGTGGGGGAGCCTCAAAGCTTAGGGAGGTAGCTCGGTCCACCTAGTAGGGTCGATGTACTACCGTGGAGACAATGCTTGTAGCTCTTCAATCCTCTACAATGTCATCTCTTGTGGTCGACTTGGTGGGGCTCCGGTGAGATGCCTCCTACTCCTCCGCCCTCTAGCTGCTAAAACGAAGGCCCAAACACCTTTATGGAGGTCCCATGAAAGTGCCGATGGGCCATGGAGTCGGAGAGGTTGAGTAGATCGATGGGGCGGTGCAGCTCCGTCGGGCTCCTGCTCGAGAACAGGAATGGGTAGATGCTTCCGACCATTGAAGGAAGAAGTACCTACAAGCATTATAGATATCCAAAACAAAGATGTGTGCGTGTAAGAGAGTGAAATGGGGCCCTTTTCAGGTGGAGGGATGGAGGACCTGGGCTTCATCTCCGAGGAGCCGAAGAAGAAGAGGAGTGGAGGTGATGGGGGTTCTAGAGAAGGGAGAGGTTAGTCATAGGGTGGAGCAAAGGTGCTGGTGGTGTAGTGAAGGTGAGGGTGTGGCGAAATTGTGGTGAGATGAATTGTGTGTATGGGGATAAATAAGAGAAAAATCAGGGAAACAAAAGGAGAAGACATACATGATTGAAGGTAATCGACAATGGAGGAGGAGGTTAGGCTAAGATTCTTACAAAGCTCTAGTCATAACTTGACAAGGATAGCCAAGCCTCAGAGCTTTAGGCAACCTCAGGGAGAAGTCGCTACATGGCCGGAGCCATGGGTCACACCTAGGCTCCGGCCATCATCGCTCGTCCCTAAACCAGCCTCTATATCACGTAGAGGCTGGGAGGAGCTGGGTTGTGGCTCGTGGATTAGTGGATGATGGAGAACGTGGGTCAACGAGGGCTATTTAAAAGCAAAGCTCCGACCGTTACATGTGATGGTGGAGGTGTTTGTAACGACCATCATGAAGCCCTAGATGGCCGGAGGCAGAGCAATGAAGGGTGCGTGAGGATGATGGGAGTAATGGCTATGTAAAGGGCATTTTAGGTTATGAAGAGGGAGTGGAGTAATGGTGATAGAAAAGGAAGGGGATTGATGGCTTGTGTGGGGGCATGTGAGAAGGAATGAAGTTGGAAGTAGGCAAAGGGGATTGAACCGTTGGATCACTAGATCCAACGGTTAGGAGATAGACGCAAGGGAGTGGCTAGGATCAGATCTTATGATCTAATCCAAGGGTGTAGGGTAAGGCATGAAGGGTTGGCCATATGGTCAGATGGGTTTTAATCCTATGGTCATGAGAGGAGATGCGACGTGGAAGGAGATCAGTCGTTGGATGTGCCATCATCCAATGGTTGATGTGAAGGCGGGAACGGGTGGTTCTGATGAGATCAAATGATCTCATCAGATGGCTTGAATAAGAGAGGGCATGTGCAGTGGAGATGGAGGCATGGGAGAGGTGATCCAAGGCTGCGGAAAGTGGCGGGTGTCACAAGGAGGATTGGCCATGTAGGCATCCTAGACGGCACCACATGGCCCAATCCCAATATTCAGAAGGGAGGAAAAATGATAAAATCAAAAAGAAAAATAAGAAAGCAAAATTAGCAAAAAGTCAAAACATGAAAGTTGTAGATCTCGATGAGATCTACAAATTTCATGTTGGATAAAAATCCAAAAGAGATCAAAAACACAAAGAAAGATTTTTAGAAGTATTTTTAGTGAATAAAAACATTGCATTTTAATGGCTTTGAGAGTTTTTTGTGTTTTTAATTACTTCTTAATACCAAAACAAATATTTACAATAATTACTCTAATTTTTGGGGTTTTTAATAGGGGATAAAATAAAGAAAATAAAAGGGTTAATTTAAATACATAAATTTGGGTTGATTACATGTGAAGGATTTATTAATAAAGATGTGGAATTAATGAATATTTGCAATGAAGTACTTATACTTCGAGGATAATAAGGGAGTATAGAAATAAATCATAGATTCATCAATAACAAATGTGCTCCCGTGTAAATATCTGCAAATAATTATTTGCCAAAACTTTTTATTTTTGAAAAATCACTAAAATTTTGCAAAATCAAATATCCATAAAAGTTTGCAAAATGTTTTCGAAAATTGCATAAAAATTTGCAAAACTTTTTTGAAAACCTAAAAAAAGTTCAAAACCAGAAATGTGCATTGCAAAAATATTTTCCTTGCATTGTGCGTAGCATTTGCATTTTTCGGATTGATAATGACAATTGAATTAGTCTAAATAAAATCTGAAGATTGGAGCTTGGTTGGTCCTTAACCCACTTGATCACAAGAACCTTAAGGGAACTGGAATTGAGGCACTTCGGGTCTATTAGGATTAATTCTTTGAGACCACAAGACTTAGTTCAGTGTCGTCTTGACTGCTTAAGTAGAATATTTTGTAACTCACACATGACTCTTGTCGATAGTGACCTAACTTGCACACATGCACCTTGCACCTTGCTCAACTCAGTTGAAGTGGTAGAAGGCTGGATTTACCGGCAAGAGACACAAGCTAATGGAAACATCAAAAGTCATACATCTGTGGCCATTGTACCCCAACCCAATCCAGTAGCTGTGAGGTCTAATGATAGAAGTTGTGGGTTGCAATAATGCTTTAATAGAGGGATAGTGTACTGGCTCAAATGGAAAAAGTCCTTATGTAAATGTTGATGTATATAGTATTAAAAAATGCAAAATCAAAAACTCCAAAAATATATATGGGCAAAAATCAAAGAAAAAACAACTCCCATCAGAGCATGTATATAGTTAATAAGCAAGCTTGAGCTTCAAAGTCAAAGACATGTGAGCATGCAGCCGGATGACTTGGCTACATTGGTCAAGCATCCTAGGATAGGTTGCTACACTAGCTACGGTCCATTCTCTTCTCCACCTCTTCTTGAGTCGGTTGTACTTGAACTAAGAAGGAAATGCCCCGCTTCTTAATGAAAGAGTTATTGGATTGGGGAATTAGGGTCACCATGTTGGAGAAGACTGACTTTTACCGCTTCACTTGAGAGGAGCTATATATAACACACACTATACAAGATAGACTCATAATCATAAGGGACTGCATATGACATCGACTTGTTTTGACCTGGCTTTTGAGGATACTTTGGCAAAGTTTTGTGATTCTCAGAGGCTGTTGTGTTTCAAATATGGTTCCTAAACAAGGTTTCGACCAAACTAAAAATCTGAAGGTTCGATTGAGCTCCAAACTTTGATATTATGAAGACAAGTTTAAAAGTTAAAATCAATCGAAATTCTTTCTTTTTCTTTTCTGCACTTCAAGAATAAGTATTTGCTAGGGACTAATAAAGGCAAGTATAGGGGTAATGAATCTCCATTTCATCACCTTTATTCTTTCATTTTTGCCTTAAACCCCTAGCTAAATGCATGTATATATCATTAGATTGTCAAAGTAAATACTTTGTCATTTGTACAAAATACTGTATAAAATATTGTATTCTTTTCTGCACTTCAAGAATAAGTGTTTGCTAGGGACTAATAAAGGCAAGTATAGGGGTAATGAATCTCCATTTCATCATCTTTATTCTTTCATTTTTGCCTTAAACCCCTAGCTAAATGCATGTATATATCATTAGATTGTCAAAGTAAATACTTTGTCATTTGTACAAAATAATGTATAAAATATTGTATATTTATTGTATTTAATCCCATTATCGAAGAATAAAGGAAGAAAAGAAAAAGAAATGAAAAGCCATAGGTGTTGAGTGACCCTAGACCCCGAGACCTAGTCCTCATGATGACTTGGTCGACAAAGAATAAAGTAGGGGAGATAGGGAAAAGGAATTGTACAGAAAAGACACAAAAACCCTAATTTCAAATTCGTCAATAATTACTTTTAGCACCTATTTAATTCTTTGTTATTTATACATCAAATCAATAAACTTTGACTATGAACCTTGTAGATAAAAATACAAAGAAAAATCCAAAATTGAGTTCATAAAAAATAATAAAAATAAAAAATAAAAATTTCACAAACCTGTAGCTTCTATACTATATCAAAATGGACCAAAATCACCTTTAATTGTATATAACTTTTAATAAGATATTTAATGAAGGTGGTTTCATTTAATTTAGAGTTAAGATGCAAAAATTAGGTTTTGGGCACCTATTGTGCAATATACATATATATTTTATTCAATATATTTATTCTTTATATTTTTCAAATTCTTTTATTTTTATAAAAGTGTAAATATTATTTGAAACATATGTACATAATTAAACTGGAATAAGACTATCAAAATAAAATCAAAATAAATAATTCATTTAAATAATAGATGAAATATACATGTATATACCTACAATTATATATACATAATTAATTAAGTGTACATACAAACTAATAAAAATATAATAAAAATATGAAAATGTGTCTAAAAATAAATCAAGATATATAAAATACTTGTATAAAATAGATATTGCAAAATAAAAAATAAAATACCAAAATACAGGTATTTATACTAGTATTTTACATGTAAATATTAACTTGTAATAAAAAACCTCATAAAAATAAGGGATTTTTACACGGCAGGCCCTATAATCTTTTGCAATGGCCTCTACGACCTTTGAAACATAGTAATTCCTCCCTCACCCCCATAAACTTGCTTTGTCTTCCCCCACGAACCCTATTGTTAAATTGACATATCTAGAGTTAACTTCCTTGAGTTAAAAATGAGTTAATCTAACCAATCCATGATGGATGGCTAGAATTAACCAAGAAAAGAAAAAATAGTCCTCCCTCCAACAGCTTCCCCTCCCGCTGCACCACCGAGGGGAGCTCGACTAGAGGAGGTTGGCGGGGGTCGAGGGAGCCGGCCGGTTAAGCTACGTTGTGGTTAATTCCAGTTAAGATGCATTAAGGTCACAGTGTTGAGTGATTAGATGTTACAAAGGTAAATGGGCAGAGACATTATACATCTTAAGGACCATCTTCCATTGAAAGCCTTGACCCGGAAGCCTCGATGCATCAGGCAGACCTGGAAGCCTTGATCTGGAAGCCTTGACGCACTTTGAGGTAGGGCGCAGCGGCCTCCGTGGAGAAGGAGAGGCGTGACTGCAGTAGGGAGAAGCCTCGACGCATTTTGCTGTGAGAAGGAGAGGCGCGACGACCTCAGTGGAAGCCTCGACCTGGGAGTAGGTGGCGGCACATCTTGAGGAGGTAGAAGTTGAGGCCTCAGAGACGCAGCTTGAGGAGGTGGCGGTGCACCCTAAGGGTGTGGCTGCAGCGCACCTTGAGGGAGGCGGGGATCTGGGACGAAGGAGAGCCACGGGAAGGAGCAGTTGTGGCCTTCGAGTGTGGGTGTGGGCTGCGGCCTCTGAGTGTGAGTGTGGGCTGCAGCCTCCGAGCGGCGGCGGCCGTCGCAATCGGTGAAACTAGGGGGGCATCGCAAGGGAAGCAGCGGAACTGGGGGACTTTTTGCAGGGGAGGCTCGAGGGCTTTGGGTATGGGGCTTCGAGCGGCAGCACGGGGTCGAGCAGGGCGGGGGGTGGGTGGGCACAGGCTTCGAGTGACAGGGCAGGTGGGGGGGAGGCTCCGAGCAATGGTGGCGGAGGACCGGGGGAGGGGGGCGACGTATTCACCTTGAGGTGGAGGGTCGGAGGGAGTGGTAGCTAGAGGTGGAGGGTGAGAGGGAGTGGCACTTGTAGTAAATTTGATAAATAAAATGGGTATAATTAAAAGAAGATACAGAATTTGGTTGGTTTTAACAGGTAAATGGATGGAGGTTAACCCCAGGGTCTGTAGGGTAAAGGTTAACAAGTTTACGAGGGTGAGGGAGGAATTACGATGTTTCGAAGTCGTAGAGTGATCGTTTGCCAGATACGATGTAAAATTTGGGCACGTTGTAGTAAGTGTACTTAGCAAATCAGTCAGAATCGAGAGAAGATCTCCGTGAAAAGTGCCTCGACTTTAATTTATATCTCAGGCAAGTCCCGGGTCGAACACAAGGAGGCAAAGGAACAACTTCGGGTTAATTTAAAAATTTAGGTCTAGATTTCCATGCTGTATTTTTTCTTTTTTTAATGCAGAAACAAATGAAAATGCAAATGTGGATGAATCAAGACAGCAAGAAAACACACAACTAAGCCAAATTAATTTTAATGTCAAATCAGTTCAATTCAGCCAAATTATATTTTTTCCAGAATCTTAATTCAGTTATGCATGCAAAACATATTTTTTAGAATTTAAGGGGTTAAAATGAAACAATTAAAAATACATATTTTTATGGATTTTTTTCGTAATTTTTCACACAAACAGTAAGCAAAAATCATGAAAATTTTACTGGAATGAAAACAAGGCTTGAAATTTTCCCATATAGGTATTTTCATATGGAATCCAGGAGACTTGAAATTTTATGAAAAGGATGTATGTGGATTTAATTAAAAATCAAATACGAAAATCACCTACAATTTATTTCAGGCACAAGACAACTCTATTTTGGATGAAATTTGGATAGTAATTCAATCACATACCAAGGCATCATGTCTAATTTTTGTGGAACTTTTATAACAATTATGTGTCAGATATGTATTTAAGAGCACAGAATGGGTAAAATATGAAAAATTTCAGTTAGATAATTTTAATTAATTACTCAAATATCAGAAAAATATAAATAAATATCCACGAGGTAGAGAACTAGTTGCTCAACATCAAGACATTTTTCATTGAATAAAATGATGCAATATTTAAAATAAAAAAATTACGGAAATGACCTTCTTCTTCCTTCCTGGGCGCAGGCGGCTAGGGCATACAGGGGGAAGCACGGGGCGGTGTCGGCGAACCGCTCGCACGCGTCGACAATGAGGAAGGGCGGCGGAGCCGCGCACGCGGCCGCAGCGTCGCACGGATGGGCGGAGGAAGGCTGAGGCGACCGCGCGGGCGGCGAGGGCGCAGACGCGCAGGTGGGTGGTGGTTCGGTGGAGGCGTCAGTGGTGTGGGTCCGGCGAGCGCGCGGAGGAGGCGGCGCGGTCCGCGGTGGAGGCGGAGGGGCGGTGGGGCTGTGCCTCCTGTGCGGCGGAGCAAGGAGGCGAGGCGGGTCGCCGGTGGCGGCGCCACCGGTGGAGGAAAGGGGGCCGACGGCCGGCCTCCCTCCTGTTTCTCTTTTTTATTTTATAAGTTTTTTTTAATTTTTTTGCTACTGTAATAATAATTTTTTGTTTTTGATTTTTAAATTTTTTTTAATTTTGTTAAATAAGGAATGCAAATGATGTGGGGAAAAAATGATGTGATGATGGTGGTGAAGATGAAGTAGCATAAATGGAGGTAAGTAGGTGGTAATGTGACGTGATAAAAAAATGCAAAAGTAACGATGATGTCGAATGATAAAAAGGGAAATTTACCTACGATGGTCGCAGGCGCCTATGATGTTCTCTCGAGAAGCACGGTCTTCGCTCGAATCACCGGCGAGCGATGCGCTCGAGCAGCGCGTGGGTGTGGCTGCAATGTTGGCCAAAAAGCCAACGGATCTCACCGGAGAGAGGGTTGTCGTTGCTCGACCACGATTGCGTCGCTGTCATCGATTCAACTCTGGGAACTAAGCTCTCCTCATATAAAGATAGATCAAGTGCAAATTGAGGAGGATGGGATGTATATAAAGAAAAGACATGAGAAGTTATTAAGGTGGTGGAGTTGAATGGGAGGTTGTATTATTAATGGAGTTGAATGGGAAGTTGCTAAAATTGGTGGAATGGTAGAGTTGAATGGTGGTTATTGTAGAGAATGAAAAATAAAGGAAAATAAAATAAAATAAAGTACGCTACTTTAAATACAATAAAATAAAAAGAAGAAAATAAAATAGTGGAGAATTTATAAAAGAAGACAAACAACATGTACATTTTTTTGTTTGCTTTTCTAGTTTATATTTTTTTGTTTTTTAAATAAGATTTATTTACAACAGAAAAATATACTAAAATACTAGAATTAAAATACAACTCAACAATGATTTTTTTTGTATTTTTAGTATTAAGAAAGATAAAATAAAAAATAAATAAATAAATGAATATATACATAATATACAGTGTACATCTAGGTCCCAAAATCCAACTTTTGCAAACGAGCTCCGATTTTAATGAAACCACTTCCGTTGGATAGATAATTTTCTAACTTGAACTTAAAAGTGAGTTTGGAGAATTTGGAGTTCATACGGAGCGGGAATTTGATCGGGAAGTTGGACTTTATGGCTTTTTGTCTTTGGGATCTAGGAGCATTTATTTGAGGAAAAATTTATTTTATATTTTTGTATTTTTATAAACATTTTTATAAACAAGATAGAGAAAGAATTAGCCAAAAAGGAGATGAAATAAAATTACTAAAAATACATGAAGTTTTGGGCTATTTACAGGTGAGAAACTCCTTTATTTTTATGGCTTTTTTATTGTTTATTTATTTTTTACAATCTAATATACAATAATTAATGTGTTTTATTTACAATAGTCATTTTGCTAAATTTATTGGTTTTATAGACATTTATTTGGGACTTTACTCGGGGATTTTGCTAAGATCAAGATATTGAGATAATGAATCGTGGATTCATCACCCCCCTATACTTAAACTTTGCTAGTCCTTGAGCAAATAAAGAATGAATAAGTTAGAATAACCCCTGACTGTGCATGTGAATACAAGACTTGATCCGTTCAAGAACTCTCGATTTTAGAGATCCTAAAATTCTAAGCTGAACCAAGCTCTAGTCAAAAGGTATTCAATTTCCCTAATCATCGGACTCTCTTTGTATACATATATAGTAGGGATATGACTTAAGTGTGGACTGCAGTTACAAGAGTAGAGTCGCAACGCCATCCAAGGTTCCAGACCAAGAGACTCTCCTAAGAACCCAATCCTCAACACTAGGGTTTAAACCGTTTCTTGCATCCAATTCACCATCTCTTTAGTTGTCATACTTGAAAGTGTAGATGGAAGGCCAGATGATGGAGGGCATAGGATTGTGTCATTTCTTCTCTCCCTCTCATTGGAACAAGGATTCTCTCAAGTGCCTTATTACTCAACGTATTTTTTTCATGTTGATCAGTGCGTCCGTCAAGAGAAGTTAGAGTCGTCTGCACTTGTTTTCCTGGGAGTACACCGGGGTGTGCCTTTTTTTGAGTACCTATCGTACCTTCTACACCCATACTTGTAGCATTTATGATGCAGAGCCCTTTTTTGGTGCAAGTCCGACTCCTGATCCTAATAGCGGTGGTCCAAGTGGACACTTTGAAATGGTTGGGAGTGCTCGCCTTTAGTGGAAGCTCTTTTGATAATTGACTTTGTGGAATGAGAGCTTTTCTTTAACATTTCATTGCTTTGTAGTATTTTTGGCTAGCTCCACTGCTTTTACCAAGAGTTGGCACACACTGATCAACATTTTTTATTTTATCACACCCTGGCACATAGGTAAATATCAAGAGATAGTACAAGAACCATGTTCTCATACTAGATAAAGGTGCTGACACTCAGGTTTCATGAAGTCTTCATTGATTTTATCCCATCCTCGAGTATCATAAAATTAGGTCCAAACTCAAATCCCTCATCACAATTCCTCAAGTGAAATTTCAACTCATCTGGTCATAACTGCAGTCGTGTATATTAGGTGTTGATCATATTTTTAAGGTAGAGACTAAGCATGCAATATAGCACACAAATCTTTCAAACTAGGTAAATGTGAATAATTAAGTCAAGGACCCTAATGACTAAGTCAAGTTAACTCAAAATCTCAAGACCTCATAAACCAAGTGTTCTTGATCATCACTAGTCTTGTGTGAAAGTGAATGTGTCAGGGATTAAACCAACTTATTAGTTAATTTTTTTTAGAAAAAAAAGTATTTCTTCTTTTTTTTCAAAAAGTTTTTTTTGAAAAAGATAAGTAAATAAGAAAGGGGAAAAAATTTTGAAAAAGTTTTTTTAAGCAAATAAGGGAAAAAGTTTAAGTTTTTTTTAGTTTTTTTATTTTTTAAAGAGATTTTTTTAAGTTTTTTTATTTTTTAAAGATATTTTTACCCACTCCATAATTATTATAATATATACAAAAATACGTGAAAGTACGAGCTATGGGTAAAGTATATTTGTAATATATACACGTCCCCCTATACTTAGCATGTGTTATGTCGTCAGAGCACAAGAAGCGAGAAAAAGACATAGTTCGTGCTAAGCGTAGGATGACTAAAATAATAAAAAGTATAGAAGTCGATCCGCCCCCCTATACTTAGGCTCTGGTTAGCCTAAGTATAGAAGAAGAGCAAAAATGGGGCGGACGAGGTCAAGAGGAGAAATGAATGAGTATATACACATGGC
Organism: Ottelia alismoides; assembly: GCA_037367405.1. Classification (NCBI taxonomy): domain Eukaryota; kingdom Viridiplantae; phylum Streptophyta; class Magnoliopsida; order Alismatales; family Hydrocharitaceae; genus Ottelia; species Ottelia alismoides. The sequence continues at coordinate 306,016 of JAZKJV010000096.1, forward strand.
GGGCATCGGTTCCCCCTATACTTAGGCTCTGGTCAGCTAGGACAGGAGTAAGTGTGAGAACTGATGTGATCTAGATAAGGGATGATATACAAGAGTGAATGAATCTTCTAAGTTGCTGAATCTTGGTGTTGCATCTTCATGAAGAGTAATATGATGTATCTGCTATGTGCTCACTCTGCATGAAGTTGATGACCTCGACTTGGACTAACTGCTCTTTCGAATCTACAAAATGATTTAACAGTTGTCCATTCACCACATGAGATTGAGCATCATCTGTGAGATCAGCTATCTCTACACTTCCATTCTCGTGCAGTTTCTTAACAACAAAGGGACCCGTCCATTTAGATTTGAGCTTCCCATGGAACATCTTCAACCTGGCATTGAACAACCATAGCTTTTGTCCAGGAACAAAGTTTTTGCACCTAATGTGCTGATCATGCCATCTCTTCACTTTGTCCTTATAAATCAAACTGTTGTCATATGCCCTATTTCGGATTTCCACGAGCTCGTTCAAGTTCAAGTCTCGACAAAGTTTCCCTATGTTACAGCTCCCATTAATCTGCTTAATTACCCATTCGGATTTGTGAATCAGCTTTGCGGGCAAATGGCATGGCTTGCCATAGATCATTCTGAATGGTGAAGTACCCAATGGAGTATTGTAGGTCATCATATAGGCCCATAGAACTTGGTCTAAAAGCTGGGACCAGTTCTTCCTATCGGGACGAATCAACTTCTGCAAAATACTCTTCACCTCTCTGTTCGAAACCTGCCATGTTGTTGGATTGTGGGTGGTAAGGACTAGTAACTCTATGCTCAAATCCATAGTCCTTAGCTAAAGATCTCATATCTCGGTTCACAAAGTGGCTACCCCCATCAGATATCAAAACTTTTGGTACCCCGAACCTAGCAATAATATGGTCTCTCACAAACTTACAGACAGTCTTGTTGTCTGCGGTTTGGGTTGGGATAGCCTCCATCCACCTAGATAGATAATCAACCGCCAACAAAATGTACTCATGTCCTTGGATGTTGGGAAAGGGACCCATAAAATCTATGCCCCATGCATCAAAAATATCACAAATAATCACTGGTTGCATGGGCATCTCATCTCTCTGTCCAACTGTCCTTCCCATCCTTTGACAGATTGGGCACGCCCATACAAAATCAATAGCATCTCTAAACAAGGTCGGCCAATACAATCCACATTGATGTACTTTGTGAGCGGTTCTCTTTCCCGAATGGTGTCCTCCAGCCTCGAGTGAATGACGATATGTGAGGATACTCTGGTATTCCTCCTGAGGAATACACCTTCTCCAAACACAATCCGGTCCTTCGAAGAAAAGGAAAGGATCATCCCAGTGGTATATCCTCGAATCCGACTTCAGTCAATCAATGCTACTCCTAGTCCAACCATGGGGAACTTGCTTGGAGACAAGATAGTTCACCATGTTGGCATACCACGGGAGTGAGTCAATAACACAAATTGACTCATCTGGGAAGGTCTCTCTAATCCGATCATAATCAGGAGAATCCTTAAGTACAATCCGAGAAAGGTGATCAGCCACAACATTCTTCACTATAGGTTTATCTTCTATCTCCAAATCAAATTGTTGGAGGAGTAAAATCCACCTAAAAAGACGCACCTTCGCGTCCTTCTTTTCCATTAAATATCAAATGGTTGTGTGATCAGTGTAAATTGTCACCTTAGAGCCCAAAATAAATGATCTGAACTTCTCGAGGGCCCATACTACAGCGAGCATTTCCTTTTCAGTCATTGTATAATTCTTCTGTGTAGGATCTAATACTTTGCTCGCGTAGTGGATTGCAAACGGGATCCCCTCTCGTCATTGTCCTAACACAGCTCCTATAGTGAAATCTGAAGCATCAGTCATGATCTCAAAGGGAAGAGACCAGTCATGAGCTTGTAGGATAGGCGAGGCACAAATCTTCCTCTTCAAGAGCTCAAAGGCCTTGAGACACATGTGATCTACAACGAACTTTGTGTCTTTCCCTAAGAGCTCAATCAGTGGGCGGGCGATCTTTGAAAAATCCTGAATGAATCTCCTATAAAATCCAACATTCCCTAAGAATGACAGCACTAACTTAACGTTGGTAGGTAGATCGAGTTTCTTTATTACCTCCACCTTGGCAGGATCAACCTCCATTCCCCTTTTGGAGGTGACATGCCCCAACACGATACCCTCTGTCACCATAAAGTGACTCTTCTCCCAGGAGAGTACTAGATTCACCTCTCTACACCTCGTGAGGACTTCGTCCAAGTGCACTAAACATGTATCAAAAGAATCACCATGGATCGAGAAGTCCTCCATGAACACTTCTAGGAAATCTCCCACAATCTCGGCAAATATGGCTATCATGCACCACTGGAATGTGCCTAGGGCATTGCAGAGCCCGAATGGCATGCACCTGAAAGCATAAGTACCGAATGGACATGTGAACGTGGTCTTTTCCTGGTCCTCAGGTGCTATAGCTACCTGGTTGTAGCCTGAGTACCCGTCAAGAAAATAGAAGAACTCTTTCCCTGTGAGTCTCTCCAAGATCTGATCAATAAACATCAAGGGAAAGTGATCTTTCTTGGTCACGGCATTCAGGTGCCTGTAATCAACACAGACACGCCACGATGTGGGTACTCGTGTCGCGATCTCTACCTCCTCCTCGTTGGTGACCATCTGAATTCCAGACTTCTTCGGGATAACAAGAAGCAGGGCCACCCACTTGGAGTCAGAAATAGGGTATATAAACCTTGCTTTGCACCATTTCTCAATCTCTTTCTTCACTACTTCATGTAGATTGGGGTTAAGTCTCCTTTGGAACTCATGGGAAGGTCTCACATTATCCTCAGTAAAAATGTGGTGTGAGCAAAGAGCGGGGATGATGCCCACAAGATCCGACACTGTCCAGCCTATTACTTTGTGGTTCCTCTCTAAGACTTCTAACAACCTAGACTCCTATTCTAAAGTCAAGTCTGAGCTAATGATTACAGGATATTTCTCTTTGAGTCCCGCAAGAAAGGCATACTTAAGTGTAGGAGGTAGTGATTTCAGTTCTGGCAATGTGGTATCATCAAGCAAATCTAGCTGAACTGAATTTGAATCTGGTTCCGTGTTGCATGAAGGTGGGCTAAGCTGTGTAGTACTCGCCACCAACTCAGAAGTATGGAGAGTCGGATCGCCAAAGAAACACGGTAGTTCGGCCAAAGCTGTGTCCGACTCATCATCTATGTCCCATAGTTCCGAAGAGGATGGAACTAACAGATCCGGATGGATCTCTATGTCATCATGAGAATAGGTAGATGCATCTCTCACAAGATCAGACAACACCTGGCAAACTGCATCATCCACTATGCCCTTTCCAGATGAAAGGGATTCGCTCTGTCTTAAAGGAATCTGTCTCCAAATCCCAACTGTGCTAATCATTTTGCATAATGCCTCTGAGGATGAGTACTCTGTACTACTCTCTAAATCAGGACGCTGACACTTGGTTTGCTTCATCTCAAGGTTCACTTCTCCGCTTGGATAACGGAACTTCATCATTCTCGTACATAATCGAAAGTTGCGCCTGTAGTCCTAAGGAAGGGCCGATCGAGAATGATCTGATATTCTCTCTAATGATTGGGGGTCTCCATGTCCAAGACTGTGAAGTCAACATGATAGTTCTGCCCCTCAATCGAGATAACTACATTCTTCACTTCTCCCTTAGGTCTCTTTACTGAACGATCTGCGAATTGGAGTAAAGCTCTAGATTTGCGAAGTGGTCCCAACTCCAATTTCTGATATAATGCTAAGGGAAGTAAGTTGATCAAAGAACCGTTATCCAAGAGTGTGCATGCAAACGCAATGTCGTCAATACGACTCTCCACATAGTGAGCACCCATGTCTCTCTTTTTCCTTGGCAAGGTCTGATTTTTGAGACAATAAGTTGTGCTACTGACAAGACGCGTGTCTTTATATTTTGGTTCTCTTTCTTCCTGCTAATCCTTGTAGGTGTGCATCTCACCTTAAGGTATTTTTGGAATGCAGGATGGTTAGCCACATACACATCAAATAACACTTTTACAGTGATATTCTCTTTACAAAATCATGCCATATCGGGGTCATCTTTCTGAATCTTTTTGATGTGCTTTCCTGCCATAAGAGCACGGGGGAAAGGGATTGAAGCTAGGGAAACAGAAGATGAAGAATCCGAATCATGAACTGAAAGATCATTCTTGGCATTAACTGAAACAGAGTTCTTCATACAAGAATCTTTTTGATGCAACATGGAATCAAAATCATAACTATCTACTACAGGTTGTGGAATAGAAGCTGGAGTGGTATCCGCCACAACTGGAGATGCAAGGTCCTCCGTAGACTCAGAAGAATATCCATGTTGCTGATGCTGCATACGTGCTCTCCTTATCCTCTCGGTTCCTTGAGTAGAAATCCTCAATTGGTGCTGATGGGGCTCCGAAATATGCTGCCTCTTCTCCTTGTCCTCTGAAGACTCCTCAGGTAGAGCTCTAGAGATGCCCCTCCTCATGTCCCTCGTCCGGTCAGGTACGGTCACGGTCCTTCTGCTCCTGAGTGGCATATGATTAGCCTCGTCACATAAAAGAATCTCATGTTCAGATCTAGGAGATGTTGAATAGTATACCTGACCAAAGTGCTGCTGAGAACTAGATCGGTTCAGGCTATTGGGGTTAGCCTGAACTTGGGCTGGGATCGAGGTAGAGGGTGCAGTCTGCTCGTCTCGCCATCTGGACAAGCGGTTGACATCCACCCGTAAGTCATGAATTTCATTCCTGTAGGAACGGAGCTCGTTGAGTATCTGCTGCTGAATGTCCACGGGACCAAACGAAGAAGGAAGGGGATAAGACTGGGAAGAAGAACGGGAAGACTGGCCCTGCTGGCTAGAGTACTGCCTCTGTTGCTATTGTTGTGGTATCTGCTGAGATTGCGGGCCCTGCTGGCCTGCCTGGTAATGGCCCTGTCGTCCATACTGCTGGTACTGCTACCGCTACTGCTTGGGTGGCTGGAATCCAGGGCTCTGCTATGAAGGAGGTGGTGCGGAGGTGAATGTGGTGTTATGAAAAGTCGGGGGACGTTGGTAGGTCTGTCGGTCTCCTGTACTTCCCTATCTGGCAAGGTCCTGAGTATACCATACTCCATTTACCTCCCAAACTAGTGGAGGCTCCTCCTGAACTGTCTCTGCTAATGGAGGTGGCTGCTGGAAAGAGTGGGTGTAGGATTGGTCCTGCTCCCACGGCTTGGGTTGCCCTGACACCAACTGCTCCTGAACATGGTGAACTCGGTAAACGGGAGCAGAGGGTGCAGTCACGGCAGGTATCTTTATCTTAGATACCCTATCAGTCAACTCCTCCATTTGTTTTGGAATCTTGGAGATGCTCCTGTCCAACTCATCAATCCTCCTGTCGATCTACTCGACTACTGTAAGCTTGTCCGCCAGGAGTCCCATGCTAGGGATCATGTCCTGAGAGAGATCAACTACCGCTGATTTTCCCCCTCCAAATGAGAGTGAACTGGGGGACGATGTATAGGCCCTGCTGGCCATCTGTGAGCGGCTGGTTTCAGCCATCTGCTCGAATACCTTCCAAACAGTATCCGCTCCTTGTGATGTATAGCTGCCTCCACAGGCAGTGCTCACTAAACCCTGCATCTCAGGGTTGAGACCAGTGAAGAACGACTGGACCAAGATGTTGTCATCTAGATCATGACAGGGACACTTCTGCAGCATGTCCTTGAATCTTTCCCATGCATCACAGAAGGCTTCTTGGGGTATTTGGGGAAAACTCGTAATACGCATCCTCATCGGGTCCTCATGGTGTTCTTCTTCCTCTTCTTTCTTATTTGGAGGCATTTTTCTTGTATCTTCTTTAGGTCCTAAGTCAGCAATGTGGTCTTGATTAGAAGAGGATTTATGAATCAAGATATTCTCACCAAGGCGAAGGTCTTCCTCAGTGGGGTGGGAAGAGAGAAAGGGAATGGTTTGAGAGTAACTATCCCGAGAGTGGGTGATCCTGGGCTCAAGAGGGTCATGAGTCCAGGTTGGTCCAAGTTGTGCTTGGACCTTTGAAGACGTACTTTTTGGAGGGTTCAACGAGAGATTCGCAAAGTCCAAATAAATATCCCCCCGATCGATCATCTTCGATGTCAAAAGAACCGATTAGAACACGATATTCAATGAGGCGCTAGTTCTACGGTGTACGTAAATGTGCGGAGTGAACTCACATAATACAAACACAATTAAAACCCTCAATTTCACCAACTCAACATGTGATGGCCGTAATAGTTCGGCCGTATTATCTGGTCAATTTTAGTTGGTGACAAATACAATCTTGGAAATATTAACGAGCTGTTAGGTGCCCGTATTTTCCTATAGACTGGCCCGGTTCTTACGACTTGTTTGACCTACTTTCAGTCAGTATAGGAGTAAGTACGGACTGTATAAATACGGCTACCCGCTCCTTGAGGACTAAGGCATCCTCTAAACCTCCCACTCTGCTAAGGAAATCCAGACCGTTTACCGGCTACCCGTAGATCCTCACTGAAGAGTAGCTAATCGCCTAAAAATAAAGAACCAGTAGTAAGTAAGAAAACCAGGCTTGGCTCTATCCTAGGGTCATCTCTCTCTCACTTGCAAGTAAAACAAACAATGAGGGCTTTATGCACCCGAGAAAAGGGGTTCTTTTTATTCCAATTTTTTAATCAACCTGCTCAATTCAGTCCCAATTTTAGAGTTAGGTTGTCCCTAGGAATTTAATCTGAACATAAAAGCACGTCTGTCGTTCAGTCCTAATTTCCTTTTTGACCTTAAGTTATAAAACAAGAGGGGAATCGGAAATCAGAATGCAAATGTGAAACTATGATGCATGCTCAGAAGAAGGTATACTTACAGTGAATCCCAACACTCTCCATATGTTATGCAAAATTGAATTTGTAAAGTTTACACTAAATGCATGCAGATCGAGAAAAACCGCGCCTAAATAATATACTATTAGAGGGGAAGAATAGGTTGAATTTGAGCTAAGTAGTACGTGTTTATGTGCGTCTCATTATGAATCTTATAAGATAAGTGAATCTTCTAAGATGTGTGTGGCCTAAATTACGATGGGCACAAATAAATTTGAGTCTAAACTATTGTGTGTCTAATCCTTTAATTCGCCACTCAAGTCGAGCCCCACCCTCACCGGAGGGTGAAACAGGTCTCGACACACCACAAAATAATGTCCGAATCTCTTTACAAGCGCGAGCTCTCAAACAAGAGCCTCTATAAAGAAGCAAGTGACCTAAATAATTACAAAAATTACAAAAATTACAAAAATTACAAAAACTCTCTCAAAAATAAACTAACTCTCCCAATCTTCAGCAGTCGGCGCGCGTCACGTCCGTCGACCTCTGATGTACTCCAAGTCCATCGGGCCCTTCTTCTTCCTTCCGCGGACGGCTAGGGCGCACAGGCGTGGGGTCAGGCGGCGCCGCGCCGTGTGCGGCCGCGCACAGCAGCGAAGGCGTTGGATGGTGCAGCCTACGGTGGGCGGTTGGGGGAATCGAGCGGCGGTGGGGTCGCGTTGCTGGGATAGTGGTGCTGGGCGGAGATGAGTGACAGAGACCGAGCGACGGTGGGCTGGGAGGGGCACCGCTTGTGAAGCGACAGTACGGGTGGTGCTGGGGGGCGCCTCTGCGGCGGTTGCGGAGTGGACAACCGCTAGGGCAGCATGGTCGCTCACGGCGGGCGTCCTGGTGGTTGAGCCCGGCAATGACGCCATCTGACGAATCGCTTGATACGTGTTTTAATTTGGACACGTTGTAGTATGTGTACTTAGAGAATCAATCAGAACCGAGAGAAGATCTCCTTGAAGAGTGTCTCGGCTTTAATTTATATCCCGGGCAAGTCCGAGGTCGAACACAGGGAGGCAATGGAACAACTTTGGAGTTAATTCAAAGATTAAGATTTAAATTTCCAATGCGACTTTTTTATATTTTTTAAATGCAAAAATAAATGAGAATGCAAATGCAAGTGAATTAAGACACTTAAGAAAGCACACAACTTAGCCAAATTAATTTTAATGTGAAATTAATCTAATTTACCTAAATTATATATTTCCAGTAATCTTAATCCAATGATGAGTGCAACATATATTTTTTTTAGAATTTTAGGGGTTAAAATGCAAAAATTAAAAATAAACACTTTCATGGGTTTTTTCACAATTTTTCACACAAACAGTAAGCAAAAATCATGAAAATTTTGCTTGAATAAAAACATGATGCAAGGATACTACATTAATTTTTTTGGAATTTTCTGACAAAATATGTATTTGTTATGGATTTTTTAGTGAAAACATAGTGACAGTGAGTAATTAATTCCTAATAAATCCACAATATCAATAAGATAGAGAGCAAAATTATTCCATATAGGTAGTTTCATATGGAATCCAGGAGACTTGAAATTTTATGAAAAGGATGTATGTGGATTTAATTAAAAATCAAATACGAAAATCACTCTACAATTTATTTCAGGCACAAGACAACTCTATTTTGCATGAAAATTAGATAGTAATTCAATCACATACCAAGGCATCATGTCTAATTTTTTATGGAATTTTTAGAGCAATTATGTGTCAGATATGTATATAAGAGCATAGAATGGGTAAAATATGAAAAATTTCAGTTCGACAATTTTAATTAATTATCCATAATTCACAAAAATACAAATAAATATTCAGATGATAGATAATTTATTGCTCAACACGATGACAATTTTCATTGAATAAAATGACGCTATACAAATGTCCAAATTAAGATACGAACAGAGGGTTGTCTTTGCAAATTCAGAAAATAATATTTACAATAAAATATGTATAGAGACAGATTTGTAATTACATAAAACAAATGGGAACACTATGTAATTTTTGCAAATAAAAAAATAAAGAAATAAAGTCACCTTCTTCTTCCTTCTTTGTTGCAAGCGGCGGAGGTGGACCCAAAAGGGGTGCAGCGGTGGGGGCTCTCACGCAGCCGTGCCGGCGCGCGGCGATCGCGTGACGGGGCGGAGGAGCGGGCAGCGAGGGGGCGGTGGCTTGGCGGGGGAGCCACTAGCCGCGGGTGGCCGCGGAGGTGAGGGTGGCGGCTTGGCAGAGGAGCCGCAGGCCGCGGGTGGTCGTAGAGGGGTTGATGGCGGTGCAGGCAGCGGTATGCCACAGGAGGAGCTACGGCGGAGCCGCTGGCGTAGGCCAGGCTAAAAAATGGGGGCGGTGGCGGCGCCTACCTGTGGTAAAGGGGGAAGGGGCGGCGTGATGCCTGCTGACCCCTTTTTTAATTTTTTTTAAATACTGAAGTTTTGTGACCCAATTTTTTTTAATTTTGATTTTTCTATTTTTTAGTTTTTTTAACAGGGAGAAAACCAATGCAAATGCAATGATGTGAAGTTGGTAATAATATGATGGATTGAGATGATAAAAGCAAATATGAAGAAATGAAGGTGACAAATAGGTGGTGATGTGAATAAAAAAATATGAGAAAATAACAATGAAGATAAAATGAAGGGAAAAAATACCTACGATGGAGACGGTCGCCTATGGTGTGTTCACGAGAGCACGGTCTTCGCTCGAATCGCCGGCGAGCGATGAGCTCGAGCAGCGCGCGGGTGTGGCTACAATGTTGGCCAAAAAGCCAACGGATCTCACCGGAGAGAGGGTTGTCGTCGCTCGACCGCAGTTGTGTCGCTGTCAACGATTCAACTCTGGGAACTAGGCTCTCCTCACATAAAGATGGATCAAGTGCAAATTGAGGAGGATGGGATGTATATAAAGAGAAGACATGAGAAGTTATTAAGGTGGTGGAGTTGAATGGGAGGTTATATTATTAATGGAGTTGAATGGGAAGTTGTTAAAAAATGGTGGAATGGTGGAGTTGAATGGTGGTTCTTGTAGAGAATGAAAAATAATGGAAAATAAAATAAAATAAAGTAGGCTACTTTAAATACAATAAAATAAAAGAGAAGAAAATAAAATAGTGGAGAATTTACAAAAGATGACAAACAACATGTACATTTTTTATTTGCTTTTCTAATTTATATTTTTTATTTTTTTAAATAAGAGCTATTTACAACAGAAAAATACACTAAAATACTCGAATTAAAATACAACACAACAACGATTTTTTTGTATTTTTAGTAACTAAGAAAGATAAAATAAAAAATGAAGAAAGAATGAATATATACATAATATACAATGTACGTCTAGGTCCCAAAATCCAACTTTTGCAAACGAGCTTCGATTTTAATGAAACCACTTTCGTTTGATAGATAATTTTCTAACTTGAACTTTAAAAGTGAGTTTGATGAATTTGTAGCTTTTTGTCTTTGGGATCTAGGAGCATTTATTTGAGGTAAAACTTATTTTATAGTTTTGTATTTTTATAAACATTTTTATAAACAAGATAGAGAAATAATTAGCCAAAACGGAGTTGAAATAAAATTATTAAAAATACATGAAGTTTTGGGCTATTTACAGGTGAGAAACTCCTTTTTATGGCTTTTTTATTATTTATTTATTTTTTACAATCTAATATACAATAATTAATATGTTTTATTTACAAGAGTCATTTTGTTAATTTATTGATTTTATAGACATTTAGTTGGGACTTTACTCGGGGATTTTGCTAAGATCAAAATATTGAGATGATGAATCGCGGATTCATCATAGAGGTCATTGTAAAAGATTATAGGGTCTGCCGGGTAAAAATCCCTAAAAATAAAAAAATACGTACAAAATACTACATTAAATTACAAGCACTTTTTATGTTTTATAAAAAAAATAAATTTAATCATTTTTTAATTTTTATTGATTTTACTATTATTTTTCTCCTTCGAATTTTCTGGTTGGTACCAGAATGTTCCCCGTATTGACCCCAGTCAACACCCCCCTTCTCTCTTCCTCCAGTTGTGGATGTGTCAGACCCGGTTTTTCATCCAATTTTTCCATTGATATCCATCATGATCTGCTTGGTGTGCCGAGCGATTTCTTGAGACGTGACATCCCTAAATCAAGCGCAAGCTTTAGATTTGCCAAAGCTCCACCGGATCAATCAGAATCCCCGATCGAGTATCCTTTTATTTCTTGGCCTATAAAAGAACTCCACGGGCCTTCTTCTCAAGTTTGATCCTTCTTCGTTCCCTCTTAATCTCTCAAATCTGTGCAATTCGTTTCTCATGGTGTCAACTCAAGAATGGAGGTTTTGCAGCGAGGAGGAGGTGTGTAGTAGTGATCCACATCTATTGTCGGAGGAGCTCTGCTGGTGGTTCAGCTTCACCGGTCCTCGACTGGTTTGAGACCATTTTCATCCTCTTCTTAGGTAATCTCTTAGTTGTAGATTCAATTCTTGCCTTTAATTCAGCTCTTTATCGTTCGATTAGGCTTAATTTTAAAAATCACTAAATCCCTAGAGCTTGAGTTCTAGGGGAAATCATCGTGATCCAACTATTATCCCTTAGATTTTCATCCCATCTCGCTCCCCATCACGTTCTTCATAGACTGCCCATTTCATCCACCCCAGATCCATCATGAATCTGGGAACTGAAGCTCCTTCTGTCACCATTCACCGGAGCTCCGCCTTCATCCCATTCCACGGCCCTTTTTGTTTAACCCCCAAGCCGAGGAAGTAGCCCTCGATCCAAGGAGTCGTTTGGTGTAGTTCCGCGACTCTTAGGAGGCTTCTGAAGCAGCATCGAACACCTGGAGCAGCTCCAAGTGCCCGGACCTCGTCTGAGCAATCGAAGCCCTCCGTCGTCCTTGGATCATCCCACTACATGTGGAGGAACCTTAGGAAGCTATACCACCTGTTGGATCAGGAGGAGTCCGCCGGAGCACGAAGATATGTCAAATCCAAAGTCCTCAGCCGCTAATTCGTCCCGAGTTCTTCCAGACCCCATCAGAGCCATCCAATCAAGAACACGACCCAAATCCAAACTGGGCCATTGAACCTACTTGAAGCAGTGGTTATGGAGGATCCCCTTGGATCATACATGTGGCACGAAGACGACGACCTGATCCAGCAGGGTTTAAGCAGGGAAAATTGCAAGTAAATCTTAGACTTTTTGTATAATAAATAGTCTTGTAAATATTTAACTAGGTTCAAAACATTGTGGACTATTTGCATGTATGCCCTAAGTACTTGTTAATATTGCATATTAGTCCAGTGCTAGGTCATCTCACGTGGACCCCCATGAGAGATTAAATTTTGCTGGCGTACCCCCCACCCCGTTCTTGTATTTAAGATTAGGTCTGTTAAAATCAAATTTATGTATAATCTTTTGAGTTATTTTGCGCATGTGCCCCCCAAATTTTATTTTAATCATAAATATATCCCTGCTATCTTGATTAAATTTTATTTTTCGCATTTCTTTTTATTTAAAATAGCTCCTATGCTCTAAAAAATCTCCAAAAAAATATGTGTATGTGCATGATTAGATGCTTGTTCACGTTCACGTTATATTTTTATTTGTAATTTTGCATGCATTTAATATTTACTAAAATCATTTAGAGCTACTTTATTCCTGGTTGATTTAAAATAAAAAAATACAAAATCTTTTCTAAAAATTCCAAAAAAAATAATTATTTTTATTACCTAATTTTCTAACTTCAGAATAAAAATCACAAAAAAACTCAAAAGAAACTCTTAAAATTAGCAAACCCTTGCTAACATTAAAAATTTATAAAATATTTCCAAAAATCCTAAAAATAATTGTTTCTATTTAATATTTGTATATATATTTATCTCTATCTATTAAAATTGATTTTGATAATTTTTATACCATTTTCTATTTTTGAATCTCAAATAAATTTGGCACTCTTAAACAGACCATGTTTTACCTTATTTCTAAATTTTAAAAATACCAAAAACTTGTAAAATTTCCCCAAAAATCAACAAAAATAAAAAATATTTGAAATATATAAAAAGATTTTATTTGTCTATTTTTTACTATTTTTATCTATATTTATATATAGTATACCTTATATAGCCTATGTATCTCTATCTATTATTACATATAATTTCTATTATTAATAATTATTATTAAGACCTTAATTATATTTTAAAACCTTTAAAAAATAAAAAGAATGATTCTTTGTTTTCTGAATTTTATATATCTATTATCTTTATTATTTTATATATTACTCGTATTAACTATATACCCTTATATACTTTCCTATATATATTATATATTATATTGATAAATTAAAAATTAAAAATCAGAAAATTAAAATTAAAAAATATATAATTAAAAACCCACATACACATTGATTAGTTTTGTGCACACTTGTATATACACACTTGCTTTATTTATTTGTTTAAATAATACCTGCTACGTCTCGTGCTTCCTATGTTCGACCCTTACTCTGCTTGTCACTATACGCACATTTATTGTAGGGTATAATAAATGTTGATCCACACACATTTGATTTTATAGCTTCATTTTTATATTGTGGGTTGATTGTTTAATTTAGTTGAGATTCTTGGGGGAGGTCAATTCAGCGACTTAGAGTCCCTGCCTTGTGTGAACCACAAGACTCTCTCCTCTAAGTTTTGGCTATTTCAGTACTTCTGTGATCTCTAATCTAATCTTTTCACTGTTTTATTTATTGTAATTGATTTATTGCTTTGTCTTTACTGGATCTCTCCCTAAAATGGTGTATAAATGGTTTGATTGGTTCCTACATGCATTTTGTAATCGGATTATGAATCGGAAATGCATGCTTATTAACTTGTTAGTCGGTAATGTATTTATATTGATTCATATGGATCTCAAAGATTATTGTATATTGTATGCCTTGATGATCATGTTACCAACATCACATGTTTATAATGCTTCATATCAGCTGAAGTTATCTTTTTGTTGAATCTTGTTTATGGGTGGTTGTTCGAGCTACTATCAAATGTTGATGTTGTAGACCGTGGTTCAATCCTGAAAGATTTTAAACTATAAAAATAACAAAATTAAGGAATTTATTGAAATCGAAATTTTTCTTAAAGTAACAATATTTTATATGTAAGGTAAATCTACCTTTGCCAGGTGTTATTCACTTCAGGAATATTCAAGTTAACATAAAATCACGAGAAATCGGTAGAGCATTGTATAGGATGGCCTTTACAAAACCCAAACAAACAAATTTTAGATTGTATTTTCTAAGATATATTGCAATTAAATGAATGGTAAGATGAACATACTATTGAAGTATTTCACTGTTACATCAGTGAAGACAATGATTAATTTTTTCCATGTCTCCAAAAACATGCTCGTAGGAAGGATGCAGCTACTTTACCCCACAATGTAATAGACAGCAATCTCTCCATTATTCATATTTAATTATTGAAAAAATATATTAAAATTTTTCATTAGGTATTTTAAAGTAAGAAATAAAATTCATGACATATTTTAAAATTGTAAGTATTTGACGAAAACTAAGATCTCGAATCATTATGTTTCCTTTTGTTATAGCTGCTTCTTTAGAATAATCATCCTCAAAATATCTTTTTCGAATTAGACAAACAATAATACTTTTATTACTATAGAAAAATAATATAATATTAGTACTTTAAATTATGGCAAAACTTCTTTACATGACTTAAGTAAGATCTAATATACCAATGGCGTGTGTACTGCTAAATATTGGCGATGTGACATCTTTGAAATCAATAAAGGAAATTTTGTATCGCAGAATGGTGAACAATATACGTTGCTTTGACAAATATTATATTTAATACATTGGGTACAACTCTGAATGATGGTTTGTTTGGACAAATCATACAATCTATGATCGTGTATATCTCCCCTTATTGTAAGCTCTGACCAAGGAGAATGCCACCTATTATTTTATTAGACCCTCGATCGTATTTTCCTGAAGCAAATAAACCATTGTATAACTTGTCAAAAATGGATATTATAAATTATAATTTGTAGATTAACTTGTTTAAGAAATAGAGGTACACCTTTTCATCAACATCAATAAAGCCAACCGTTGTTAATCTATCCTTAGAATGTAGACCTGAAGATTTCCATAATCGCACAATCCTGACCTTGATCGTGTATAAATCATTCGATAGTACCAAATTTGAAAGATAACAATAATCCATAGTAGAAAACCACCTGGAGGGGAAAATGTAATAGGCATATTTTATGGTTTATTTAAAAGCACAATCGTTGAAATAAATTAAAAATAACTATTGTAACATTTTAAATTAGGCATTTGCCATATGGAGTAATGGATTAATATAATAGAAGGACATAAATATAAGATTCATAAAGAAGTCATTTAATTAATAGCAACAATGGAAATAAGTATACAATCAGTACTATTTGAGTAGAAAATCTTCTTATTTCAAAAAAAAATATAGTTGATGCGAAAGAACAGAAGGTATTTAACAATATGTAGTTGCAATTTATGTATACACATGCGCTCTAAATACATAATATTTAACAATCAAATGCACACAAACATGATTTTTAGTGTATAAAAACATACATATTATATACGGGTAAAAGAAAACAATTTAACTTGAGATACATATCACAAGGTAATGATTCTTGTTGTAATCTCAATAATACAAATATATAGAAAAAGGATCAAGAATAAATAAATTTACAAAGAATTTGATTCCATTTATTCATTTTTAATTATCAATATTTGATAGTTAATTGATGTTATTGGTTAAGAAATAAGTTGTCCACCCAATATATCATTTAAGACCAGCATATGAATAAGAAAAGTAAAACAAAATGTGAGATCAATAAAATACTAAAGTAAGCATTACTATATATGCTTAGATTAATGATAGCCGCCTGATGTCCTCAATTTTAATTGGGAGGGCATAAAATTTTACTTCTGAATAAACAAAAGTGTATTCCACATCCACAATTTAGGCCCAACACGTAAATAGTACATTCATTGCTTTCACATAGTAACCACTAATTCTACGCCAACTTGATAAAGTATTAAGAATTAATAAAAATAATGGGAAAGGTCGACATAATATGGAACTAAGAGAATTACAAAGTAATACATATACATAACCACAATGGTTATTTCTATAGGTAAATGTTTGCTGGCTATAGAATGTATCATATAAAGAAACAAATTATCTCTCCAATCCATGATCTAAGGGCAACATGTTAATACTATCGCCATTGCCTTCGTAATATAATAATTTACCTTAATGTTAAACAAATAAATCATTGCAAATACAACAACAACAAAGCCTTTTCCCACAATTAAGTAGGGTCGGCTACATGGATTCTTCGCCTCCATTCAGATCTATCTTAGGTCAATCCCGGGTTTATATCCAAAAAACTAATATCCCTTCGTATAGTCTCTTTCCAACACTTCTTGGGTCGTCCTCACCCTCTCTTAGCCGGCTCAACATCCCAACACTCGCATCTCCTAAATGGTGCATCCGTTGATCTTCTTTGCAAATGACCAAACCATCTTAAGCGATTTTCTCGCATCTTATCCTCGATCGGAGTTATACCAACTTTCTTTCTGATTTCATCATTCCGAAACCGATCTTTATGTGTGTGTCCACACATCCACCTTAGCATTTTCATTTCTACTACAACCATTCTCTGCACATGTCTATGGTTCACAGGCCAACATTCAGATCCATAGAGCATAGCAGGTCTCACGGCTGCTTTGTAAAACTTTCCTTTAATTTTTAAAGGAATTTTCTTATCACAAAGAACAGCAGAGGCTCCTCTCCACTTTAGCCAGCCTGCATTTATTCTATTAGTAACATCTCCATCAATTTCCCCATCCTGTTGCAAAATAGATCCCATGTATCTAAAAGAATCTCTCTTCCGAATGTTATTGTCACCAATCTTCACCTCAATTCCTTCACCATTGCTTCCATCAAAGGTGCACTCCATATATTCTGTCTTAGCCCTACTTATACGAAATCCTTTAGTCTCCAATGCATGTCTCCAAACCTCCAGCTTCTCATTTACTCCATCTCTAGTCTCGTCAATCAACACAATATCATCAGCAAATAACATACACCAAGGTAACTCATCATGAATGTCAGTTGTCAACTCGTCCACAATCAAAGTAAAAAGAAATGGACTCAAAGTTGAACCTTGATGTAAACCAATGTTGATTTCAAAATAGTCAGTCTTCCCAGACGGGGTCCCTACACAAGATAAAGCCCTATCATACATGTCCTTTATGAGGTTAATGTATAGGATAGGTACCTGTCTCTTTTCCAAAACTCTCCACAATATCTCTTGTGGGACAGAATCATAAGCCTTTTCCAAATCAATAAAGATCATATGGAGGTTCTTCCTTTTAGCTCTATAAATCTCCATTGTTCTCCTCAGCAAATGGATGGCTTCAATAGTTGAGCGACCTGGCAAGAATCCGAATTGATTTTCTTTTATGTTGTAAACTTTCCTCAGCCTTCTTTCGATCACACGTTCTCAAATTTCATAGTGTGACTCATCAGCTTGATACCTCTGTAATTTGAACAATTTGAATGTCTCCTTTATTCTTATAAAGAGGCACTACGATACTCCTCCTATCTTCAGGCATTTTCTTGCTTCGCCAAAGAACATTGAATAGATTCGTAAGCCAAGTCAAATCGCGCTCACCTAAAACTCTCCATACTTCTACAGGGATGTCATCCAGTCCTACACCTTTCCCAGGTCTCATAACCTTCAAAGCCTCCTCTACTTCCTTTTTTTGTATTCGTCTATAGCTTGCACTATTCAAGTAACTTCCACTACTAACTAGGTCACCCAAAGTGATCTCTCTATTTCCTTCCCCAATGAAAAGTTTATGGTAGTACTGCTCTCATCTAGTCTCTATGTCCTTCTGAGTAACAAGCACATGACCTTCCTCGTCCTTAATGCATCTCACTTGAGACAGGTCTTTGATCTTTCTTTCTCTTGCTTTGGCCAACCTTAATATATCCTTCTGTCCCTCCTTAGAGTCAAGATTTTTATAAAAAAAAAACTTCATAAGCTTTTGATTTATCTTCGCTTACAGCCTTATTTGCTTCCTTCTTCATTATTTTGTAGTTTGTGACAGTTTCTGTTGTTCTATCCTTAGACATAGCTTTAAAGCATGCTCTTTTAATTTTTAGTTTCTCTTGCAACCCTTCACTCCACCACCAAGTCTCCTTTTGACCTGGAGCTCCTCCCTTCGACTCGCCTAGTATCTCTTTGGCTACCTTTCGGATACAAGATGCTACTGTCTCCCACGTCTCGTTTGCACTTCCGCTACAATCCCAAGATAAGTCTTCTAAAACCTTCTCCTTGAAGACCGATTGCTTCATTGGAAGATTCCACCATCTAGTTCTAGTGATCTTAGGAACCCTCTTTTTCTTTACCAGGCCTTTTATTTGCACATCAAGACTAACAAGCGATCTTGAGTTGTCAAACTCTCCTGGGATTACTTTGCATTTTTTGCAACACAACCAATCTCTTTTCCTCAACGCAAAGTAATCTATTTGTGTTCTAGTTGGCCCACTCTTATAAGTAATTAAATGCTCCTCCATCTTCTTGAAGAGAGTGTTTGCTATGAAAAGATCATATGCCGTTACAAAATCGAAAATAACTTTTCCCTCTTCATTTCTATTCCCAAAACCATGTCCTCCATGAACACTAGCATACCCTGAAGCATCTTTTCCCACATGTCCATTAAGATCTCTACCTATGCAAATCATCTCTCTTTGTGGGATTCCTTGTAAAATCTTATCCAGTTCCTCCCAAAAAGCTTGTTTAGTCCTTTCATCTAAACTAATTTATGGTGCATAAATTGAGATGATATTCAGAGTTTCTTCTTCAAGCACTAATTTTAGCAAAATAATCCCATCCCCGAATCTTTGCACCTCAACCACACAATCCTTCAAATCCTTATGAACAACCACTCCAACACCGTTACTACCCTTATCTTTACCTGAATACCAAAGTTTGAAGCATGTCTTCTCGATCTCCCTTGCATTCTCTCCAACCCATTTAGTCTCTTGAAGACATAGTATATGAATCTTCCTTCTTTCCATCGTATCCACTATCTCCATCAATTTTCCAGTTAAAGTGCCAACATTCCAACTACTAATCCGCAACTTCCTTAGCAATCTCTTTTGGACTAACTTCTCTACTCACGTGCGTCCATTATGCGAGAACCGTTGTAAATTTTGGACTGCACCCGGGCGGTGATGCAGTGGAACTAGCTTAATTACCCGCATGCTTTCCTCATGCGAGAACCCTTGCAAATGAACTACATCCAGGCTGCGATGTAGCGACCCTTGCCAATTTTTCATTGCATTCGGGTGATGCAACGCGTCGCAAGTAGGGAACTCCCCAACGAAATCTGTATTTTTGCTTAAATCCATGTTGAAAAGATCCGATTGTCATGAGGTAACTTCCTAAATAGTATTTAAAAAATAATATTTAAGAAGTTGTCTCTGACTGCTTTACGTTGACTGCCGGCTACCTAACACAACCCTCCTCATTTACCCGGGCTTGGGATCGGCCATGGCTAAGTTATATAAATCATTGCAAATAGATATAAAAATATATATAGAACTAAATTGGTTAAAAGTAAGCTGATAAGATATTAGGAATAAATTTTCAATAATCGAAATATAATACTGATTCCTATTAAAAATCTGAATTATCTTGCTACCCAAACATTTGCGACCAAAATTATTCGTACACTGAAACTAAACATAATCATAATTGTCTCTCTTTGCTTATATGACAATTATTGGTTGAACCTTAAGAACATGTATGGGCCACGAAAACATTATCCTTTATAATGACATTTGGACAATCAATATGCTTTTATATCTGAAGTGAAAGACATCAATTTAACTCAAGATACCTATTATAGGGACGATGATCATCATTGTAATTTTGATAATACAAAATATTTAACCAAAAAAATATCAAAACAAATACAATTATAGAGGCTCAGAATGTAAATGTTGATTTCTATTCATCTATATATAACAGCACAGAATATTATTAATTAGGAATAGGCAATCTACAATTTCATAAATGCATGCAAATAAGTAAAGTAACATACATGAAATGTGATATTAAGAAAATATTAAAGTAAGTATAGTTATAGAGGCTCAGATCATTGGTACCTATGTCTACATGTCATTGTTTGATGGCTGCAAAATGTCTCATGCAAAGAAAAAAATTGCCTCGCCAATCCATGAATTAAGGGAGATATGTTAACAGTATCTTCATTGCCTTTATAAAGTAATAATTGACCTTAAGGTAAAACTAATAAACTATAAGAAATAAATATGAAAAATATATAGTACTGATTGATGAACCATTGAGTGGCATTATTAGTAATATTGAATTGCAGTACTATCACTTAGCGATCTATTAGAAACTAAGCCCGAATTATCTCTGCGAGGAGGGGCTCGGTTTGTCAAGTTTTTAACATAGATAAGGCCAGTGTCGAACTTAAGGACATGAGCTACCTTAATGACTAATCAAATCTTAATACCTAAGTTAAGTGGTGAATTTATGTACCTAGGTCAATAATACATAAACAATATATTGCAAAACATATTGCATACCATAGAATGTAATTTTTGTTTCATGCATGTTAATTAATACTAAATGAGACAATATGACATGACATGTAATGTACTATATCTTCATTGCTAAACTAATTAACTGATTTAGGGGTATGTTCTTGCTAACACAAGAACATACCCCTAAATCAGTTAATTAGTTTAGCAATGAAGATATAGTTAATTTCATGATTCATTTAATGCATCGAATTAAGGCAATTGATAACTAAATGCATGGCAATATGACACAATAGTAATCAAATTCTCATCTCAATCATGAATGCAGTTGTGCATATAAAGTTACGGCCATATTCTTTTAAGGTAGGGATTGAACATGCAGATATGGCATGTAAATCTTTCTAACTAGAGAAGTGTGAATTATCAAGTCTAGGACCCTATTGATTAAGACTAGATAACTCTAAGTCTCTGGACCTCATAAACTAAGTTTTAAAGATATCAACAAGACTTGAGTGCTAAGTGAAAGTGTCAAGGAAGAACACCAAATCAAAAAGTTAACAAGTTAATTATTTAGATAACTTTTTAAGAAGTTTCTATTAAAAAGAATTTAGAAAATATGTACCCTTTAGGAACAAAGATAAAAACAACATAGTAAAACACAACTGACACTTATAAGAACATTACAAGGATACCCAACACAATACTTCAAACTCCAGTTTCTCAATATCAGAACTCAGGTTTGAATCTTCATTGTTTGAAATCATAGACTGCCTTATGCTTCACTTGTTTCCTCCTCACAGAGTAAACCTCAAAATTGGAATATGAAAAATCCTCATCGACTAGGAAAATAAATCGCCTAGAATGATGTCATTCTTCCTCAAAGGTAATATCCATATCAGCATGGGAAGACCTAAAATTCTCGAAAAAAAGAGGAAGATGTATCCAACCCTTGATTTCTGCAATAGACTTCTGGATTTTCCTTAAAAGAGAAAAACTAGACATAAGAGGGAAAACTAATTTACAAGTAAGATGACAATCAGGTATCTGAATATCCTCAAGAAAAGGTGTAGGTTCCTCCATATCTAACTCTTTTAATAATATATTATCTTCCTCAGCCAGCAAAATTCTTTTAAAGGAACTCCTTATCGACTTGATCTTCCCAAATATAGAATCCAAATCAAGACTTTCTTCCATACTTGACTTTGTAAGGGACTAAGAAAAGGCAACCTTTTATAGCCTAAAGAATCCAGCAGATCAAAATCTAACCATTACACCCAAGGCACCCTTTCAGAAAATATTTCACTTGAAAAACTGATGTAAGGTTTGATTTTTTAGATTTTTTAAAGAAATTAATTTGTAAATATATACAGAAAATGTTGTGTATAGTGTCAAAAATAATCTGTACCCTATTGAAAATAATTTGTAAAATATTTTGCAAACTATATAAAATTAAAATTTTCCAAATGTTTTACAAACTAGTTTTTTACAAATATTTTCAAATCCACATACCCATAGCCCATAATAAATATACAAACTATGTGAAAGTAAGAGCTATGAAAAAAGTATGTATTCATTATATACACTCCATCCTATACTTAGCTTGTATTATTTCCTCATGGCACAAAATGAAATGAAAGATATATCTTGTACAAAGCATAAAGAGGAAAGACAAAAACAGAGAAATGGTCAGACCCCCCTATACTTAGGCTTTAAATAGCCTAAGTGTAGGGCAGAAAGATATTGAAGATATTGAAGATATTGAAGATACTAGTCAGACCCCCCACCCCATAGCCTTGTGGTTCTTCTCTAACACTTCTAAAAACCTAGACTCTTGTTCTACATTCAGCTTAGAACTATTAATGACAGAGAATCTATTCTTTGGTCCTGCAATACAGGAATACTTAGTGTAGGAGGTAGTGGCTTCAGCGTTGGCAAAGAAGTCTCATCAATCAAATCAGGTTGAACTATCGGTGAATCTGGTTGTTGCATGAAGGTGGTGCTATCTCTATAGTACTGGCCACCAGTTGTGTTAACCATAAAGTCGGATCGCGAAAGAAACATAGAAATTCGTTCAAAGCCGCGTCCGACTCTAAATCTAAATCCGTTGAATTCTTAGGAGTAGGAACTGATGGATCTACAATGATCTCTGAGTCATCAAAGGAATAGATAGATGATCTGTTTCTTAAGAACTCTGGCAACACCTCACAAATTGCATCGTGTACATTATCCCCTCCATATGAGATGGTCTTGCTCAGTCATGTCGGGTTCTGTTTCCATTCCCCAATTGTGCTATCAACTCTGCAATCTGCTTCAGAAGATGAAGAGAAATCTATGCTTGATTTTGAGTTAGGTCATTTCCATTTCGTCTGCTTCATCTTAAGTTCCACTTCTCCACCTGGAGAATGGAACTTCATCATCCCAGTATGATAATCAAAAGAAGCTCCAGCAATCCTAAGGAAAGGTTTCCCAAGGATGATATGTGACTCTCTTCAATGATTGGGGATATCCATTTCATGGACAGTGAAGTCCACTTTGTAATCTTGTCCCTCAATCGATATGATAACGTTCTTGACCTCACCCTTAGCTTTCTTCATAGACTATCAGCAAACTGGAGCAATGCTCTGGATTTACGAAGTGGGCCCAACTTCAGTTTCTCATATAAAGCAAAGGGTTGTAGATTTATCAAAGATCCATTATCAAGGAGAGTGCGTACAAACGCTATGTCATCAATATGACTCACACCATAATGTGCACCAAGATCTCTCTTCTTTCTTGGTTGTTGCTAGTCCTTAAGAAAATAAGTGGTGGCAACAAATAAAACATGTGTCTTTACAATACTATTCGGCTTCTTCCTTTTGACCCTATTAACAACAAACTTTCAAATATTTTCGAAAATCATGATGACTTGCCACATACTCATCAAATGGCACTTTTGCTATGTTGTTATCTTTACAAAAATGTGACATTTCATGATCATCTTTTTTAATCTTTTTAATAGTGCACTTTCCCATCATTAAAGCACGACGAAAAGGGATTGAACAAGCAGAAAAAGAAGTGAAGAATCATAATCATAAATGGAAACATTCTTTTTATTACAAGAAACATGTTCTTCACAACTGAATCTTTTACAAATAACTTGGAATCTGAAATACAATTATCTACTAAAGGTTGGAGAATGTCTGTTGAAGGTACATTCTGAAGGATATGAGAAAATCCTTAAGCTCATCATAGAAGTATGAGGATCGCATCGTAAGCGATTAGCAGTACTAGTAGCTCGAGGCAGCAGAATTTAAAAAATAAACGATGAAACTACGTGATCCAAGAATACTTCTCGGATCGTTTCATCTAAACCACAAACAAGTATTAGGTTTACCTCTTGAAGCATAGTTGCGATCGAGACTCTCAAAGAAGAGACCTCATGTCTCAAGTCCGATCCGATGGTGGAGACGCTTGCGAGGGCATTGATGAAACGCGTACTCCTCACAATCCATGTTGATGATCCAAGCAGCGAATCTCCTAAGTTCTTCACACGAGATCTGGCATCTTCTTCACAAGCGAGGCGTACCGAAGGAGACGGAGATCCACAAGCAAACAATCTGGTAACATAACGATGATGCTGTGGTGATGGCGACTCTCTCTAGGGTTCCATGGTGGATGGCCACAATGAGAAAGAGAGAGAGAGAGAGACTTGACGTGTTGAGTGAGAGAGAGAGTATGCTATTGTTCTCTTATTATCACTTGAAGAGCAAGGGGTGTCTCTTCTTATATAGTATTTTGGCAGTCCATGGATCCCAATCCATGTGCACACAAATCCAATGGATTGGAATGATTTGTGTTTCTTTCAATGGCCATAATCTTGTTGTAAAAAGACAACAACAATTACTTCAATTAAATTAAATATATATATTGAATAATCAATATAAATTAATTTCAAATTAAATCAATTATTTTGGAGATAATTAGAAGGAAATAATCATCCACTAACTTTGTTGGTGGATGGCAATCTTCTTCCATTGAGATTACATTATCTCATTCCAACATTATCTTCTTCCATTGAGATTACATTATCTCATTCCAACATTATCTTACAATAATAATTCTCAATAATCTTGAGAACATTGCAATCATGCCATTGGAAATTTGTGAATCGCATCACAACTAAAAATAAAATATAAATTACATTTTCAATTAGTTATCCAACATGAATCCAATTCACATCAATAATTAATCAATATATATAAATTACAATAGGCTCTCTCTAATATATTATAAATCACATCTATAATATTTATTATTAATATGGATAGTGTTATCTGCATTATTCATATCCATGGTAATTAAATCACATTTAATCATCTTGGATCTCTATTCTCATGTGCCCAAATAATATGAATCACATTCACATCATTCACATCTTTGATAAATAAATCACATTTAACTATCTCAAATAACTCTCCTTATAATATGAATCAAATTCATATTATTTATGATAACTAAATCAAATTTAATTATTCATTTTCTCAATGCTCAGATTCATATATCAACAGTGAAAGTATCCTTGAACTCTTTCAAGGATAATACGCTTTCTCTGCGGATAGTTAGAGATAAGGACAGTGCGATTGTATGTTCCACTTATAGTGACTTGGATATTGGGATCATATCTCAAATCCAGATCTTGCGTACCTTCCATAGATGCTTGATTAAATCAAAGTTGTAGATCCAATCCTCTCATTGCACATGAATCACATTTAGATCATTGTCCAAAACTTGGACCAATATTAGATCACTTATCTATTGAGAGGAGTCGCTAAAATCCATATATGTTTCATCACTCCCTTGGAATGGAAGCATCATGGTTATACAATCATTTATGATCACATTACCCTCATGTATTCCTAATACCTATACATCCTGCATATGTAAGACCTAGAATAAACCCGAAGTTTTAGATCTATTTAGACTGTCTTCTTCAGGGTTTTATCATTAAGTTTCTCATTCGGTCATTGGGAGTTGGTATCGATCATATACTTTCCAAAAGCATATATCATTCTCAGGTATTGATCATATACTTTCGAAAAGCATATATCAAACCTAAAAATTCATACAAGCTTCCAAAGCGAGATGACCAAGCACGGAATTTGATTCCCAATATCTCATAAGTGAGCTCATGTCTTCCGGTTCCGTAAATGAACCTGTATGATCCCTTTGAGAGATCATGTTACTTGTATACCCTTGTATGCACACCAGCGCATCGGTGTAAAGACCTTGATTAGGTCATCAACCTAGTGGTCTGCCAAATGTACATACTCAAACATATAGTAACACATCTATCTCCGGTTAGAGGATGTGTGCCTACATCGTGACAGCATACTACATAGGTCTTTGGTTATCTCGATCTCGTTAAGTCAACTCTTTGACCTAACTTATCTAACACCTCTGAATCTCTATTCCTCTGTAGAGGACCAGCATCAAGAGGTTGGTTAGATATCAGCCTTTAAAGGAAGGATTGTCATCTTCTTCTAAGGCTAGACATCATCTCTTAATAATCATTTGATGGCGCTTGATGTTCAACTCTTTAGATATTCATCTGAGCACCATCCTCTGTGATGCAACAATTGAATAAACAACTGCATGATCATTAAGATGTCCATGGTATATAACCCTAATTGTACTAAGGGACATGTTATGCAAACTAGTTATTCTCCATTTCAGATCAAGGAACTATATTTGCAATAACATTTATTGCATAATGGCTCGCCATGGGCTCGCATATCCAACAATCTTGATTATTATTTGAAGGCTGGTATAATCTCAAAATACATATTTTTCGAATTTTAATAATTAGAAAAATACATCATGATCGCTTCAAGAGTTATCATTTCCTTACCAGTTGTCATGGCAAGTACCGTCGGGACTGTGACAGACCGCTCACGAAGCAACCTGCTACCTTAACGCTCCTAGACTAGACACCATATTCTCCTAAGGTCAGGATAATGCGAATGGATCATTTTGTATTTGAGATGATAATCGGTCTTTCAACTGAAGTTATACCATATAATATTTATCAAAACTATTTTGATTAATATTATATGGAGATTTTCTAAACAAATCCTCAATCCTATCCAAGCAACTATTTTTGTTAGAATTGATGCAATCAATTGTAATCAAGATCAATTATCTTATCAAGCTGGTTATTGTCAATGTCATTCAAAGAAATAATCAGCATATTTAAATATTTCGCAAATACTCCTTAATAATTATTTCAGGAAATTAACCACTAATTTCCATTAATAGATTAAATGACATTCACAAGGTTCTTTTAGGAAATTAATTTTCAACAGTGACCCTCACTTACCAAAATTAGCATATCTCAATCAATTTAAATCCAAATCATGCAAAATAAGTTTCCAAAGTTTTCTAATTTGATTTATAATAGAATCCTAATATTCACGCATTTCTAGGTGTTTTAAAACCGTAATTAACTCTTTAATTACGTCAAAAATCATCATCCTCAAAACAGTAAATATATGTTCATTAAAAAGATCATATCTAGAGTAAACGGATTCTAAATCACGCAAACTCAAGTCCCACAATTTCCTTATTTAATGGGAACTCTATCCAAATGATAATTTTGTGTTTAAACACTTTTAAACAAGGTGAAAAACACATAAAACAAGGTTGCGTGAACAAAATGCGATGAAAAATTCACAAACCCTAAAGTGCCCATGTCGTCTTAGGTTTATGGATCGTATCCAAAACCTCTGACCTATGGATATAATACCACTTGAAAGATATGAGAAAATATTTAAGCACATCATAGAAGCGTGAGGATCGCATCGTATGCGATGGGGAAGACTAGTCATACTAGTTGCTCGAGGCAACAGAATTTAAAAAAAAAATAAATGATGAAACCACATGATCCATGAACACTTCTCGGATCGTTTCATCTAAACCACAAACAAGTATTAGGTTTACGTCTAGAAGAATGGTTGTGATCGAGTCTCTAAACGAAGAGACTTCTTGTCCCAAGTCTGATCTGACGGAGGAGACGCTTGCAAGCGTGTTGATGAAACGTGTCCTCCTTGCAATCCATGTTGATGATCCAAGTGGCGAATCTCCTGATCTCGACACATGATATCTGACTTCTTCTTCACGAGCGAGGCACACTGAAGGAGAAGGAGATCCAAAAGTAAACAATCCAGCAGCATAATGATGAAGTTGCAGTGATGGCGACTCTCTCAAGGGCTCCATGGTGGACGACCACCGTGAGAGAGAGAGAGAGAGAGACTTGGCGTGTAGAGAATGAGAGAGAGAGAATATGTTGTTGTTCTCTTATTGTCACTTGAAGAGCAAGGGGTGCCTCTTCTTATATAGTATTTTGGGAGTCCATGGATCCCACATGTGCACACAAATCCGATGGATGAGATTGATTTGTGTTTCTTTCAATGACCATGATCTTGTTGTAAAAATACAATAATTTAATTAAATTAAATATATATTGAATAATAAATATAAATTAATTTAAAATTAAATCAATTATCTGTGGAGATAATTGGAAGGAGATAAGCATATATCAACTTTGTTGGTGGATGGCAATCTTCTTCCAAAGAGATTACATTATCTCATTCCAACATGATCTCACAATAATAAATCTCAATTATCTTGAAAATATTGCAATCATGCCATTGGAAATTTGTGAATCACATTCACAACCCAAAATAAAATGTAAATTAATTTTTAATTAATTATCCAATGTGAATCCAATTCACATCAATAATTAATCAACAAATATAAATTACAATAGGCTCTCTCTAATATATTATAAATCACATCTATAATCTATATGATTAATATGGATTGTGATATCCATATTATTCATATCTATGATAATTAAATAACATTTAAGCATATTGGATCTCTATTCTCATGTTCCCAAATAACATGAATCATATTCATATCATTCATATCTTTGATAATTAAACTCAGATAACTCTCCTTAAATATGAATCAAATTCATATTATTCATGATAATTAAATCACATTTAATAATCAATTTTCTCAATGCTCGGATACATATATCAACAGTGAAATTATCCTTGAACTCTTTCAAGGATAATGCGCCTTTCTCCGTAGATACTTGGACATAAGGAAAGGGTGTGATTGTGCGTTCCACGTATAGTGACTTGGATATTGAGATCACATCTCAAATCTAGATCTCGCGGACCTCCCATTGATGTTTGATTAAATCAATGTCGTGGATCCAATCTTCTCGTTGCATATGAATCACATTCAGATCACTGTCCAACACTTGGACCAAGATTAGATCACTTCTCTATTGAGAGGAGTCAATAAAATTCAAACTTGTTTCATCACTCCCTCGAAATGGAAGCTTCTTGGTTATACAATCGTTTATGATCACATCACCCTCAGGTATTCCTAATACATGTACATCATGCATACTGGAAGACCTAGAATAAACCCGAAGTTTTAGATCTATTTAGATTATCTTCTTCATGGTTTTATCATTAAGTTTCTCATTCGATCATTGGGAGTTGGTATTGATCATATACTTTCCAAAAGCATATATCATACCCAGTTATTGATCATATACTTTCCAAAAGCATATATCAAACCTACAAATTCAATCAAGTTTCCAAAGCGAGACGACCATGCACGGAATTTGATTCCCAATATTTCATGAGTGAGCTCATGTCTTCCAATTTAGTAAATAAACATGTATGATCCCTTTGAGATATTGTATTACTCACATGCCCTTGTATGCACACTAGTGCACCGGTGTATAGGCCTTGATTAGGTCATCAACCTATTGGTCTGCTAAATGTACATACTCGGACATATGTAACACATCTGTCTCCGGTCAGAGGATGCGTGTCTATATCGTGACAGCATACGACATATGTCTTTGGTTATCTCGATCTCGTTAAGTCAACTCTTTGACCTAAATTTTCTAACACCTCCGAATCTCCATTCATGTGCAGAGGACCTGCATCAAGAGGTTGAATAGATATCAGGCTTTAGAGAAAGGATTGCCTTCTCCTTCTTAGGCTGGATATCATATCTTAATAATCATTTGACGATGCTTGATGAGTCCACAATCTAAGTCTTTAGATATTCATCCAAGCACCAGCCTCTATGATTCACAATTGAATCAACAGTTGTATGATCATTAAGATGGCCATGGTACATAACTCTAATTGTACTAAGGGACCTATTATGCAAATTAGTTATTCTTCATTTCTGATCAGGGAACAATATTTGCAATAACATATATTGCATAATGGCTCGTCATGGGCTCGCATGTCTAACGCATTCTCCTCAATCGAAGGAGGAAGGTCCTCCGTAGACTCTAAATCTCATATGTGTTGCAATGACACTCTCATACTCCTCATATCTCATCTCTTGAGTGTTTCTACCTCGTGCTGGAGGTGTTGTTGGTGATGCTTGGCCTCATCGTCTTCTGTAGTCTCCTTAGGGTAAGCTTCAGAAATGGCCCTCTCCATGTCCCCGCCCGATCAGACATGATCACGATCCTTCTGCTCCTTAGTGAAATGTGATTAATACAATCAAAAGGAAGGATCTCTTTTTCATATTTATGTGAATCCGAGTAATATACCTGATCAAAAGTATGATGTTGTTGAGTCTTCTTCAAGTTGTTTGGTTAGCCTGAACTTGGGTGGGAATGGATGTAGAAGGGGCAGACCGCTCATCGTGTAAAAGGGCTAAGCGGTTGAGGTCAACCTACAAATCATGTATTTTGTTCCTATAAGAACGTCTCTCCTCGAGTATCTACCGCTGAAAATCTCTAGGACCTGACGATGGTGACTGCTGCTATGAAGAAGGATGAGATGAATGTAACGATTGGCCCTGATGGCCCTGATACTGTTACTGATGTGGTAGATGTTGCGCTGGTGGGACCTGTTGGCCCAGCTGGTACGTCTGTTGGTGGATGTACGACTGTTATTGCCTCGGTGCTTGGGGGTGAAAGGATCCAAAGCTCTGTTGTGCTGGAAGAGGTGTAGGGGTGAATGATGTGTTTGTAAAAAGTCGAGGGACACTGGTAAGAAAGACGATCTTCTGAACTCCCCTACCTGACAAGGTTATGTGTGTACCACATACCATTCATCTCCCACATCTGGGAAGGCTCCTTGGTAACTTTCTCTGCGGATGGTGGTTTCTACTGATAGGAATGGGTAAGAGTCTGGTCTTCTACCCACGGGTGAGATGGCCCTAACATCGGCTGCTCTTGAACATGATTTACTCGGTAAAAATGGAGTGGGAGATGTAGGCACGACATGTATCTTGATCTTAGATACCTTCCCAGTTATCTCTGCCATCTACTTCAACAATTTATATAAGTTGATGACCAACTCATCCATCCTCTTGTCGATCCTCTCCACGATTATTAACTTATCTGCTATGATTCCCATGCTAGGAATCAGGTCCTCTGATGGATCAACTGTAGCCCTCGCTCCCCTTTTGGATAAGAGTTTAAGTGGGGTACCTATTTGATCTCGGCACACGGTCTGTGCTCAGCTTATCTCAGTCATCCTCTTGAACACTTCCAGATGGTGTCCGCACCAGGTAAAGTGTAACAGTCTCCATAAGTAGGACTAACTAAACCTTGTACCTCGGGGTTGAGACCATAATAAACTGACTAAACTAGGATGGTAGGCTTTATCTCATGACAAGGATACTCATGTAATATATCCTTAAATCTCTCCCATGTATCATAGAATGCTTCATTAGGAAGTTGGGAGAAACTAGTGATGCATGAAAGCATCAAATTCATTCTACTCAAAGGGTAGAACTTCTTCAAGAAGAGGTCCTTGAAATGTGTATATGAAATTACAACTACCCCAAGGTCCTTCGTCCAATAATCAGCCTTGCCTCTCAAGGCAAAAGGAAGGGCTTTGAATCTGATGTAGCCTTGGCTAACCCTAGGATGTCTAAGGTCGGC
Source organism: Ottelia alismoides (assembly GCA_037367405.1). NCBI lineage: Eukaryota > Viridiplantae > Streptophyta > Magnoliopsida > Alismatales > Hydrocharitaceae > Ottelia > Ottelia alismoides. The sequence goes on from JAZKJV010000096.1 coordinate 337,552, forward strand.
ACAGATCAACTTGAAGCCTCTTAAAAATGTGTATGGTTCCTCATGTGCATTCCCATGAAAATGTGGCAACAGTCTAAGAAACCGTGGCTTCAATTCATACTCTACCTTTTTCTCTTCTGGACTCAACCAACTAGTCATCTGATACTGTCCAAGATTATACACCATATCCAGAGGTGCATCTAAACCCAAATGTAGCTGTCCAATCTGCGCTCTCAATAGATTTGCATTCCACTCTGAGGCTGCTAGCCAAGCTAGTACCATCTGCATCGAATCCTTACGCTCTTCCTCCATTTCATTCTGTTTCTTTGGAGGCATCATGAAAGAATCTTCTAGACCTTCATCAAAAAGAGGATTTGAGTGAGATCTTTATGAAGACAATGAAATCAAGTTGATCTCTCCAAAGCAATGATCTTCCTCGGCGAGAAGAGAAGAAAGAAAGGGATCGGTTGAATTGTAACCGCTCCCTAGGAATGAATCATGGTACTCCGGATTGAAACAAGGGTTATTTCAGATATGGGAAGGTTCTAGAGAAGAAGGTGGTTGGACCTTGGAAGATGTGATATATGGATGGCTCTGAGAAAGGTTTGCAAAGTTCGAACAAATTTCCGATCAACTATTGATAACACGAAAAATTCAAGCAAGGGTCACCATGAATCATATATATAAGGTGTCGCTGAGGCGACCGCTCGCAGAATACCCATGTTGATCAGCAATTAACCCACAATAAAAGAATGAATCATTTAAGTCCAAAAAATGTGAATTAATATTTATTACTCTACCACAAAATGTACAGTGACTAAGCATGTAGAGGTCGAACCACAGAGAGCAATACAAAAGTGCAATAGCCTAAGATGTGCATGTACCACAGAGTCATCCATGTGTGAAGCCTATTTTGTGGGTTTTTATCTTTATTTTTTTATGTTTTTTTATTATTTTTTTATTTATTTTTATTTTAATAATATAATTAAGTAAAATATATATAATTTATAGAATATAAATCTATAAATATATATATACCCATAGAGGGTGAGTGTATAGCATATAATACATACATTAGATATATATATACATATATATATATATATATTTCTCCTTTTTTTCATTTTAGAATTTTAGACATTAATAAATATATATATATATAGATAGATATATATATATTTAATTTTCTTTTTCAATAGGGGAATATATATATATCGAATGTAGAGAGAGGGGTCATATAATATTTATAAAAATATAAAAAAAACTCAAAAATATGAAAATAAAATCTTTTTGGTATTTTCATAATTTTTTACTGTTTTTGTGAATTTTGGGTATTTTTCAAAATATTTTTGGTATATTTAAATATCAAAATAAGGGAAAACAGGGGGTTAAGCTACTGGCTGGGGCAAAAATGGAAATTAAAAATATCAACAGCCACGAAAATTTTCCCAACCATTTTTAAAATAAATAGGATAGAATATAGGACCTACAGAACTTGAAATTGTAATTTTTGGGGTTTTCTGGAATTTTTTTTTTAGAAGTTTTTGAGTATTTTTAAATTTTTAAGGTTTTTCTTTTGAGACTGGAATTTTTCGAGGTGGTTTGATATTTTTTTGGGATTTTATAAGTTAGACAGTAAATAAAATGAATGTTTTTTATTTTTAATAAATGCAAAAATGCAACCAAATTAAAAACTAAAAATATGGCGTGTGAGAGCATGTTAACAGGAGCTTATATCCATTTTTGCAAGATTTTTCAAATTAAAACGAGGCATGAAATAAATGGACAAAGCATACAAAAATAAACAGCCTAGCAGGGGCATTTTTGCAAATAAAATATTCCTCAGGGGCATCCATGCAAAAATTACAACAGAAATAAACATTTATTTTTATTTTCGGGGTCATTTTACAATTAACAAAACCTGCTAGGGTTTAAATGCAAAAATCACGCGTCTCACGTGGGACTGCACGTGAAGCGCGGAGGGACCAAACTGCAAATATAAAAACTCCAGGGGGCGTACTGCAAACAATACGATTTATTTACAACGTGGCACTTTATTTTTAGCATTAAACGAGAAATACAAAAAGGTGGGGGATATGTTTGAAATTTACCCCCTAAGGCGCGCAAATGGACGGCGATGGGTGTGCCACTTATCCACGTGTCGAGCCCTCGAAGCCCGATACCCCTTCGACGATCTGCGGCCGAGATTGCATCTGAAGTCTGATCGAACGGCCGAAGCATCTGATATATGGACGGCCCTGATTAGATCTGGGCCATCTCCTTCATCTGACGGTGGCTGCTGCTCACGAAGAACAGGGAAGAACAGCTGGCTTCCCCTTCTTCAATCGTTGATTTCTCCGCCTCCAGACGCTCCAGGTTGCTGACGATGGGTTCCAGACGTCCATCGAGGTGGCGTGCACCGTCCGAGGTACTCCAGAAGGTCCATGACCCCCTAGATCGGTTGAACGAGCTCGGAGAAGAAAGGGGGTCCTGGAACCTCGCAGGGGATTGAATCAAGCCCCAAGGGGCTCCGTTCAGCTTCAGACCTGCACCAAAAGAATGAGGGGCTCGAGGGGGTTCTCCTCGACCAGGGGTTAAGGCTAAAGGGATAAGGAATGACCGGGGGTGGCGAGGTCCGGCGAAGCGGAGGAGATGGACCTCGATTCGCAGAGCTGGAGAAGTTTTGGATGATCTGATGCGTGGGTTAGGCGTAGAACGCGTAGGGAAATGAAATGAGGTGCAGCGGGGGGTTGGATCGTGCGTGGATCAGAGTAGAGAGGTTCGCAGGAGATGAACTCTGACGAACTTCGATCTGGGTCTAATCGAGCACCTAAGGTCCTACTAATTACTCTAAATACTGGATTAAAGACTAGAAACTACAACTAAGCTACTAAATGGGATAAAACAGCTCTTATACCTGGCGGTCGACCAGGGAGCAGGACCTCCGACGAGCGGCGGCCGTGGGCACTTCCTTCGACTCCTCCGACCGTCTGAGACTGCCAGGAGCACCCCCCCTATCACGAGGATCCTCCAAGGGCTGGAATCGATGGTGGAAAGCGACCGAAAGGGAGACCAAAATGGTAGAGGAGGTTGAAGGATTTATTTATAGACATGGGTATGTACCCTTATTGACCGGGGAACCATGAAAAATCGGCAGGTTAGATGGCCGATCTGGGTTGGTGGCGGTGATGTACAATGATCGGAGATCATTTTGTCAGAAGACGTCGATGGCCAACGATGGACGAGTCGAGCGGGAAAAAGGGAGGAAAACAGGGGACTTGATGGTTCTGACGGGAGTCAGAGGCGCAGGGGGGAGTTGACCAGAGGTCAACAGTCCCTGGCCTCTGATTGGCCCACGTCAGACCAAACTTGACCAATTTATTACACGTAGCAAATGAATTAATTAGAATTTATTTATAAATAAAAAATGTTTATTAATTAATGTATATTTATTTACGATTTTTATTTATTTTTCTGAGGTGTTTTATTATGGGTTTATTTTAATAATGTATTTATAAGTATGTTTTTATGTATTTATTTTTATTTTGTTTATTTTTATTTTATTATTTTATTTTATTATTTTATAAATTTATAACTTGTTTTTATGAGTATAAATATATTTTTTTTAATTTTTATGAGTTTATCTACATTTTTAAATAAATAGGTATATGTATATGCAGTTATACTTATAGGTATTTTACCTATATATTATGTATACTTTATTTATTTTAATGTATTTTCTTGGTTTTTATTTTGGATTTGTGTTTTTAATACATTATATATAATATGTACAACATTATAAAAATAGGAGAAAAGAAAATAATCAAAGAATGTTTTCCCTTTGTGTTTTTGTACATATTGGATAATAGGTATCTTGCCTATTATCTTGCATTTAATTATTTTATTTTAGAAGTCCTTTTTAGTTTCATTCTAATTGTAATATGTACATGTATTATATATATTATTTACAAAATTCTAAAAATATAATTTGCTAAAAATAATGGTCAATGAATATATTGAATATTTTAATCAGGCAGGCTGCACAATGAAGGCCAAAAACCTAACTTTTGCAGATGGACTCCAAAAATTATAAAACCAATTTTATTAAATAGTTCTTGGAAAGCTATATACAATTAAAGGTGAGTTTGGGTGATTTGGAGTTTTTATGTGCAAGATATGGGTCTGTGAAATTGAGATTTTGGCTTTTTATTCCGTGTATAAAATGTACACTGTGTATTATTTTTACACAAACTCAATTTTGTATTTTTGTTTACATTATTATCTACAACTTTCATGAACAAAGTTTCTTTATTTGATGAATAAATAATTATGTACAAAATAGGTGTCAAAAATGCATAAATAAATGCATGAATAAATGAGGTATTTATTGTACACTGGCCCTTATCTCCCCCTACTTTATTCCTTGTCGATCAATTCCATGCTGGCCTTGGTCTCGGGGTTAGGGTCATAAAATATTTGCAATATTTTACTCCTTTTTCTTTTCTTCTCTTTATTCTATAATTTTGGCATTAAACGCCTTATTTAATGTGTAATTAATACCATGAATCATGAATGCTATTATGTATAATTTGATGCTATTTACATGCATTTGCTGGGGTTTTTGAGGCCAAAATGATAGAATAAAGGTGATGAAATGGAGATTCATCACCCCCCTATACTTGCCTTTTCTAGTCCCTAGCAAACACTTATGCAATAAGTACAAAAAGAATAAAGAAAAGAAAAAGGAGAATTAAAGAAGGATAGAGTGAATAGGAGTGCTTTCAGTGCAATGCATGTCTTTATAAAATCTGAATTTAGAGCTCCTGTCAGACCTTGGGTGTAAATGCGTGTGGAACCTAGTCGGGAACCAACTCTAAAATACAACAGCCTTCGATAGTCACAGAACTCGGTTCAACCCACCTCAATAGCCTGGTCAGAACTGGTCTACATCATACGCAAACCCTTATAACTATGAAGCTGACTTATACAGTGTAAGTGATAGTGTCTCTCCCCAACTGAAATGATAAAGGAACTGACTTCTCCAGAATGACAACCCAATGATTCCCCAATCCAACAGCTCTTTCCTCGAGGAGCAGGGTATTCCCTTCTAAGTTCAAGTGGCAACCAGCTCAAGAGGAGGGGGTGAAGAGAAGAATGGACGGTAGCCAGTGTAGCTACCTATCCTGGGATGCAAGACCAGTGTAGTCAAGTCATCCAGCTGCAGGCTCACATATTTGTCTTTGGAACTCAAGCTTGCTTATTGGCTTTGTACATACTTTGCATGTATTTTATTTTTGTACAGGCCTGACCATTTTTTTTTCAACATACTATTCACAGCAGCATTTACATAAGGAGTTTTTCCTCTTGAGCCAGTAGACTATCCCTCTTTTGAAGCTTTATCGCAACCCACAATCTCCTGTCTTTAGACCTCATTGCTATTGGACCAGGTTGGGGTGCACTTCCCTCCCTAGACGAGGACGAATGTTTCCACCCGTGTGCGTCTCAGACTGGCAAATCCAACCCCCTCACCACTCCAACTGAGTTGAGCCAAGTGAAAGGTGCAAGTATCCAAGTTAGGTCACGGTCGGCAAGAGTCGTGCATGTGTCTCGAAAAGTTCTAGTTAGTCAGTTGAGGTGACTTGAACCCAGCCCTGATTTCTCAAAGAATTAAGTCTGTATAGACCTGAAGTACCTTAGACCTAGTTCCCATAAGGTTCCAGTGCAGTTAGGTGCGGTAAGGTCTAACCAAGCTCCAATTTGAGACTTTATTGGATTGATTCAATCATCAAGCTCACTCAAAAAGAATATGGATGGTATGCTTATGCTATGCACAATGAATGATGCAATTTTTACGAAGAATTTAAAAGAATCAAAGAATCTTTTTACACAAAGAAATTTTTGCAAATAAAAAGCTTGACACATACAAAGGTATACACAATTATTTACACGGGCGTACCGCCTTATTTACAAAAGGTATGGATTTTCAAAGACTTTACAGGTTTGAATGAAGTAGTTTATTTAGGATTGTACAGAAAGAATTGTATGTGTCTTATTTATGATTTACAAGTATTTGTATTGGTGCTCTTATTTCTCAGATCTAGTTTGAAAATAATTTTTGCGAACTATAGTACACGATAATTTTTGCAATCATTTACACACATTTGAAAACTATTTTTGCAAAGATTTTTCACACTATATATACATTTTTCACAATAGTTTTGACAAACATTTTTCAAAACATTTGCACATAGGTTTTTCAAATCCTTTCTTTCACACAAAGAAAAGTTTTTGCAAACAAAACAGTTTCACACAGGTTGAAAACATTTCACAGCAAATTTTTCAAAACAGGTCACACTATTTTTCAAATCAAACTGTATAGGTATCTAGCCTGATTTATTAATCAGTATATACAAAAGAAGAAAAACTGTATTTGTTATATAATATGGTTTTTATAAGTTTTATTTGTGATTATTCCTTATTTACGAATGAGAGATTTTTGTGCAGACTCCTCAGACTTATTCGAGAATCCTTTTCAAAAGATTTTTTTGAGAACTCTAGTCCAAAGTAATTTTGCAAACATGTACACGTATTTGAAAATGATTTTACAAAGGTTTTACACAGCAAAGATAGGTTTTTCAAAACAATTTTGACAATCAAATTTTTACAATACACATTTTGATTTCACTCAAAGAAAATAAATTTACCACAAAACTAATTTTCTCAAAGGTTGAATACTTGTACACACTATTTTCAAACAATTTTCACAAGGTTTTTCAAAGAAAATTTTCTTTCACAAAACACTTTTCCTGACTTAATAATCAGTACAAGTACAAAGAGCCTGAGGAGCTCACAATCATCTTTTATTATTATAGGACTACTTTTTACATTATATTTTATATTGAGGTGATATTTTATTTTTCAGTATGAGTTATGGCTTATAGTATATACATGGTATATACGACCCCCCTAAACTTAGCTTGAGCTATGTCCTCATAGATCGAAGAGAAAAGAGAAGACATAACTCGTACTGAGTATAGACAAGTCTAAAGAATATACGAATGAAAAATGAATGAATGAGAAGTTGACCGTCCCCCCTATACTTAGGATCAAATAATCCTAAGTATAGCAGACTGTACAAAAAGCAGGGAGGGTCAAGGGTGGGAATACACAGATCGTACTCAAATTGTCTCCCCCTATACTTAGGGTAAGATACTCCTAAGTATAGACAAAAGAGGAGACAATGGAGAGGATCGGAAAGAAATGAAAAACTCGGGGTGCACATTCCCCCTATACTTAGGACAAAGCACGTCCTAAGTATAGAAAACTGTCTACAAGGGTGGCATCTTTTTGCTACAAAGAGAAAATAGAGAAGGAAAAGAAGAAAAGAAGAAAATCAGATAAACAGTGGTTGGAGTACATCATCTGAATCTTCTGATGCTGTCGCAGTTGTAGAAATGTCTTCATGGTGCACTAGCTGAATAGAGTCAACAACGGCCAAGAATGCATCTGGTTCTAAGTAAGGCTTCAGGAGTTGGCCGTTGACGACGAAGGGCTGTGCGTCAGGGGACAATTCTGATATTGCAATACTTCCATTGTCACGCACTTCACAAACTCGAAATGGCCCTGTCCACTTACTCTTTAATTTGCCCGGGAAGATCCGCAACTTTGCATCAAATAACCACACTTTCTGTCCAACATCGAAGGTCTTTCGTCTGATGTGCCGGTCATGCCAGCGTTTCACCTTCTCTTTGTACATCAAGGTGTTATCGTATGCATAGTCTCGGAATTCCAAGAGCCTGTTCAGATCATCTTTTCTCTTCCGACCACTTTTGCGTGAGTCCAAATTACAACTGTTGATTGCCCATACAGACTTGTGAATTAATTCCACGGGCAGATGGCACGGTTTTCCATATACAAGACGATAAGGCGACATGCCCAAGGGAGACTTGTAGGCGGTTTGGTAAGCCTATAGGACCGAGTCCAAGAGTTGAGACCAGTCCTTTCTGTTTGGCCTAACAAGTTTCTGCTGGATAGTCTTGATTTCTCTGTTTGATAGCTCCGCCATGCCATTGGTCTGAGGATGGTAAGGAGACGCGACACGATGATCGATGTCGTACTCCTTCGTTAACTTCTTGACATCTTTGTTAATGAAATGGCTACCCCCGTCTGATATGAGAATTTTCGGTATCCCGAACCGCGAGATGATGTTATTTTTGAGAAACTGACACATTGTTCGGCTGTCAGCGGTTCGAGCAGGGATAGCTTCAACTCAACGACTCACGTAATCGACGGCAAGAAGTATGTGCTCAAAACCTTGACTATTATGGAAAAGTCCCATGAAATCAATGCCCCATGCATCGAAAACATCTGCTATCTGAATGATTTTCAGGGGCATTGAATCTTTGGCCGTAAGTGTACCTTTCAATCTCTGACAGTCAATACATCTTTTGACAAACTCTGCAGCATCCTTGAATAAAGTGGGCCACCAGAAGCCACACTGAAGTACTTTAGCTGCCGTCCGATCTCCAAAATGGTGTCCACCAGACGAGCGAGTGACAATGCTCGAGGACACTAGATTGTTCCGTCTGAGGGATGCACCTGTGCCAAATTGACGAGCGTGTAGATCCACCCTTTCTAATGTTGTATGATTGACTAGTGCGTTGCAGTCGGATAGATCCGCGATCGGTCAAAAATAACCGCACAACTCGATTAAATCGTCGAATGAAATTAATGCGCGGTTTTTATGTTTATTTAGCCTGGGCAAGCCCCAGGGTCGACTCAAGGAGGCAAAGGAACAACTCGGGATTAGATTAGATGTATTAGATTACGTTTTTCCTAGTGATATTTTTTTTTGGTATTTTTTTAATGCGATAAAATGACAAATGCAATGATGAATTGGATTAAGTTATTAAGAAAATAACCGACTTAGCCAAATCAATCTTTGATGTCCAATTGATTCAAATCGACCAAATTATATTTTTCCTATAAACCTAATCCAATAATGAATGCAAATGTATTTTTTGGATTTTTTTGAATTTAAAATGCACAAATGAAAAATGCAATCTTTTTTAGGGTTTTTATGCAAATTTTCGTGCAAATGATATGCAAAAATTATGAAAAAAATTACTGGAAGTAATAAATGATGCAATGAAACTACTCTAATTTTTTTGGAGTTTTCTGACACTTTTTGATTTTTTTATGAATTTTTTACTAAAATCAGAGCAATAACGAGTATTTAATTTCTAATAAATCCAAGAAATCAAATTATCCAAAGATTGATTTATCTCAAAAAGATATTTTAATGGTGAATCCAGAAGAGTGAAATTTCTCAAAAATGTTATTCATGGAATTAATTAAAAATCAATTACACAAATAGCTCTAGAATTTATTTTATGCAAACGACAATTCCGAATTGGACTAAAATTGGACAATAATTAAAGCACCTAAAAGGCATCATTCACAATTTTTTCAAAATTTTTGGAGCAAGATATAAGTCTGTGCGAATTTCAGAGCATAATTGGGCAAAATATCAATGATTTTCAATCTCTGATTTTTAATAAAATATCCAAGATTCACAAAAATATAAATAAATAGACAAAAGATGAAGAACTAGTTGCTCTATAACATGTTATTTTTCATTCAATCAGATGATGCCATTTTGATGACCAAATAATCATGCAACTCCAGGGGTATCAATGCAATACTGAAAGTGACATAATAAATAGAAATGTGCACTGGATGACTTTTGTAATTTCTAAAACTTGAAATAAAATAAATGCAATTTTCACAATTTATAAATAAAAAATGAACCTTCACTTCCTTGCCCTAGGAAGGACGTGGACGGCTAAGGCACAAGGAGTAGGCGGCTGCTAGTGCTCGTGGCGGCGGGCGGAGTGGAGCACGGCGGCGCCGCACGAGGCCGCGGCGGGCCTTGGAGGTGGTGGCGACCGGCGCGGCGCCTACGGAGGCGCGCGAGGGCGGTGGAGCGAGCGGTCGTTGCGCGGCTGCGCGTGGGCGGCAGCCACGCGGGGAGGGGCGAAGGAGAAGGGCGGTGCCGCGCGCGGGCGGCGCGCGTGGAACGGAGGACGGGCGGCTACGGGGCTGCGAGGGCGGACTGCCGCGCATAGCGGCGCTGGAGGCGGCGCGTCGCCACGGAGGGGGAGTTGCTGGGCGAGCGCGAGGGCGGTGGAGCGAGCGGCCGTTGCGCGGCTGCGCGTGGGCGGCAGCCACGCGGGGAGGGGCGAAGGAGAAGGGCGGTGCCGCGCGCGGGCGGCGCGCGTGGAACGGAGGACGGGCGGCTACGGGGCTGCGAGGGCGGACTGCCGCGCGTAGCGGCGCTGGAGGCGGCGCGTCGCCGCGGAGGGGGAGTTGCTGGGCGAGCGCGAGGGCGGCCGCGCCTGGTCTGTGGTGCGGGTGGTGACGACGGGGCTCGCTGGGCTGGAGCAGGTCTGGAGCGCGGAGGATGCGCGGCGTTGAAACGGCCGCTGACGGGCGGACTGCTCCAAGCCGCTGGAGGGTTGCGAGGACCAGTGACGGTGGGCCACGCGGGCTCGTGGGAGGAAGCGCGGTTTCGCGGTGAAGGGGGCACACCTGCTGCTTGGAGGCGGCGGGAGCAGAGCACGGCTGGCGGCGTGGGGTCCAGGGAGAGCGGCGCGCCGCGGGTGGCGTGGATTCCAGGCGGCAGCGCCGCCGCTGGAAGCGCCAAGGGGAGATGCGTGCGGCGAGGCGGAACAGACCTGGAAGCCTTTTTTTGTTTTTTTTTGTTTTTAATTTTTTTGTTGTAATTTTCTTAATGTAAATTGAAAATAGAATGCAAAAAATGAAATTCAAAAGTGGTGATGAGGATTGTGAAATTTTTTTTATATATTTTTGTAAACAGTAGAAAAAAATATACAATGAAATAGAAATGCAATGAAAAGGTTGTGTGTGTGATGTATGGAGATGAAATAAAATGATATTGAGTGATTGTGGTGAATGATAAATGATTGTGATTTTTGTTTGATAATCAAAATAGACAATTGTTAGATAAAAAAAATGAAATGACAAGGGAAAGTAGAGGGATGCTTACCTGTGATTCGCCGAAGGTTTGGAGCCACAGTGTGCGGCTTCCGTCGTGGTGGCCTCGATCAGCTTGGCGAAAAGCCGAGAAGCTAGGCAAGTCCAATTGGATCTCGCGACGCAGCAATGGTGATGCCGCGGATCTCGCCTTGAGGTTGTCGTCGCTCGACTCGTCTCCTACAGCTGTCACCTGAAGGTTAAAGGGGCTCGACCTCACTTCTCTCAAAAACAGCGGATGAAAAACAATGGTGGAGGATGATGGGAATAAAAAGGAGAGGAGAGGGAAGTTGGAGAAGAGATGGAGAGAGTGGAGTAGTGGGGAGTTATTGGCTTGGAGTAGAAGAAAAGAAAGGGGAGAAGAGGTAAAAGGAAAATTAAATAAATAATTAATAAAATAATATATGTAGGCTACTTAAAATGATTAAAATAGTAATAATAAAATAATAATAAAAATAAATCCGAAAATAATAAAATAAATTCGAAAATAAAGAAAATATGGGGTGACATGTGGCGGCTCCAGGAGCTGCCACATGTCGCTCATAGAAAAATCAAAAAATAAATGTAAACAAAAATCAAAAAGAAATAATAAAAAGGATTAAATCAAAAAGTGGTCAACACGAAAGTTGCTCGTCTCGATGAGATCTACAACTTTCGTGAAGGGCTAAAAATCAAATAAGATCATCTATACAAAATGTATTTTTGGGTGGTACCTTATAGATATAAAATACCGCATTTTATCTTTTGTATTTTTTGTTATTATTAAAAGAGAGAAAAATCAAAATAAAAATAGAGAAAATATGAGAAGAATATTTACAACTTAATCTAATTTTTTTGGATTTTAATAATTAAGAAAATAAAATGGTAAAATACAGGGGCAAAACGGTCATTTTATACAATGTACAAAAGGGGCCTAAAACCCAAGTTTTGCATACGAGCTCCGATTTGAATGAAATTGGTCTTGTTTCGAAGGTCTCTGAATGTATATTACTTTAAAAGTGAGTAGACCTAATTCGGAGGTCGTATGAGAGAGATATGTACGTTTTAAGGTCTAAGGTCTTCAAACTTGGATTGCGGTTTTATTGGTCAATTTTACAAGTTAGTATTTTTTAGATATTTTTCCTTTATTAGTGTTAGTCATATATACACTATGGAGTTAATTTTATTGGATTCGTGTTAGTATAAAATATATACAACTAAGGTATTTTATCTAATATACAGGTGATTATTTACAAGTGAAATTGGCTTCTTATTTAATGCAAATATGAATGCTAAAATGCAGATATTATGCTTGCATGCATGAATGCTAATTTTACAATATAAAGGGAAATATGCATCTATTTACTCGGGAACAAGACTCTATTTTCAACTTTTAGAGTGATGAATCACATATTCATCAACCCCCTATACTTAAACCTTGCTCGTCCCCGAGCAACTAAAATGAAATGCAAGAGTGAAATAAGATTGGGTTCCATACCAAGGTCATGAACAAAAGTTGAAAATGGAGATTGACTCGAACTTTGGATTAATTGTGTGGCGGAACCTTATTGGGACCTGAACTTAAGACCTAACAGACTTCAAGTTCCACAAGTCTTCTATTCAAGACGCCTCAACAGTCACGTCAGAACAAATCCTCAAACGCAAATTTCTGATGACTATGATTCTTACTTGTACTATGTAAGTGAAATGTAACTCTTCACATCAGAAATGACTCGGAACCAGCCTCCTCTAACAAGGTAACTCAATAACCCGGTCCAGTAACTCTTTCCTCGAGAAGCGGGGTATTCCCTTCTAAGTTCAAGTGCGACCAACTCAAGAGGAGGGGGTAGAGAAAAGAATGGACGGTGGCCAGTGTAGCCACCTATCCCGGGATGCCTGACCAGTGTAGCCAAGTCATCCAGCTGCATTTTCTTTGCTAATATACATACTCCGACAGGTATTATATTTTTTTTACTCGGACCTGTCTGATTTTTTCGGAGTTCTTGCTTTTTTTTCTTTTTTTTTTTGAACTATATACAAGGTGCAGCATGTACATCAGGAGTTTTCCTCTTGAGCTAGTAGACTATCCCTCTTTTGAAGCATTATTGCAACCCACAACATCCTGTCCTTAGACGTCAACACCACCAGACTAGGTTGAGATGCACTACCCTCCCTAGAGGAGGACGGCTGTTTCCACCCGTGTGCTACTCCAAGCTAAAGGATTCTACCTCCTCACCACCTCATCAATGAAGAGCTACGTGCATTGTGCTTTTCCAAGTTAGGTCATTATCTAAAAGAATCCTGCGTTTGCACGAGATATTCTACTTAGACTAATCAAGATGACATGCGAACATAGACTTGCGGACTCAAAGAATTAAGTCACTTGACCTGAGAAATCTTAACTCCAGTTCCTATAAGGTTCCTCTGAAATTAGGTGGATTAAGGTCAAATCAAGTCCATCCTCAATATCTACTCATAACTTGGTTCAGAACCCACTAGCTTTTCACTTTGCATATGCAAGATATGCAGATGAGATGCAGATGACATGCTATGTAGATGAAATGTAAGGCTTTTTTTGAAAATGCAAGATAATATGCAAGAGTAAATAAGAAGCCTATTTGTTTTATTATTTTTTTGGTATACAACAATTATTTACAACAATTTTTAGTTTATACAATTTGTACATAGTATACATGATTTTTTAGTATACACCCTATTTTACAACAAAATTTACAAAAGTATATTTTACAAGAATTTTACAACTTTTTATACAAGTATTATACATATAGTACAAGTATACTAAATTTTAATTTATTTAATTTTTTTTAATTTTTCCAAAAGGTTTACAAGTAGTATACAAGTATACAAAAAAATCGATTTTTACCCACCCATAATTATTGAAAAATATATACAAAAATACGCGAAAATACGTGAAAGTACGAGCTATGGGTAAGTATATATGTAATATATACACGCCCCCCTATACTTAGCGTGTGCTATGTCCTCAGAGCACGAAAGCGACTAAAAAGACATAGCTCGGCCTAAGCGTAGGAGAGCTAAAATAACAAAAAGTATAGAAGTCGTCCCGCCCCCCTATACTTAGGCTCTGGCAGCCTAAGTGTAGAAGAAGATCAGAAATGGGGCGGACGAGGAAAAGAGGGGAAATAAATGAATATATACATGGTGGGCATCGGTCCCCCCTATACTTAGGCTCTGGTCAGCCTAAGTATAGGACAGGAGTGAGTAAGAGGACCAATGTGATCTGGAGGACGTACAAAGAATAGACGCGGGTCACTCTCCCCCCTATACTTAGGATCTGGTTATCCTAAGTATAGTCATGAAATGATATGGAACCGGGGCGAGTGATTCGAATCACTGGGGAGGGAGGGAGAGAAAGTATATACAAGAAAGAGTGAATATACAAGAATTAAGAAGGTTTGTGACGAACCTTCTTGCGGACGCGAGGACGTGGATAATATACATATGTGTCGCTGTCGGAATCGTCCTCAGATGAATAATAGTAAGGTGTAGGGATCGTCCAATGCGGGTCGACACACGGCTGCTTGCTTAGATACGGCTTAAGAACAGCCGAACTGAGCTCACTCATATAAATCACCTTGTTCGGACCAGATGAGGACTCTTACTCTGATAATTCCTTCTCCGGAATGTTGAAGGAAATTTTCTTAGTCGGTTTTCTAGAACCTGAATCATTGAGAGAAAGATGAGAGCGACGCGCCTGGAGAGGTTCGGGGGAACATCTCGAGGAATCAATTCTCGACTTCCTCTCACTAGATAGCCGACTAGAAGAGGGAGCAACCGTGTTTTTATGTGGAGTCAATTTATTCTTGGTTGTTTCCTTTGAAGGTCCAAGATGTGGTGCGGTATTGACCATGGGTTCCTCATCAGACGAGTCACCATATAGATTAGCATATTCCTGAAGGGTCAGCATGCGTCTCGAGAAAGTGCTAGTGATCTCAGTTGGCTTGGCATTATTGGGCTCTTGTGTCGGATCATCGAAATGATCAAGGCAATCCATAAAGGTCGTGTCCGACTCAATGATAGCTTCTGGTCGTGAGTCCTCCTTAGAAGCTGTCACGGTGGTAGTGCAAGCAGTTGATGAAGTGGAGGTGTGGGGAGTCTCTGATCCAACGGTCGTCCGGACAGTCGGTTTCTCAAGTGTAGCAGAGAGGTGGGACTCATCTACCTCTTGATGGTTATGACTGTCAGCGTATGTGCGGGTCACCTTAGAGTAAAGTTTATCAAAGAATGGATGAGGTCGAAGCGCTTCCAATGCTGTAAAATCGATTTCCCGAGTTTCGCAATCTATAGTCGCCTTAGCCAAGGCTAAGAACGGCTTCCCGAGAATAATCGGAGATTGGGAAAACTCTCCTCGGTGCTCGATGTCAATGATCGTGAAGTCCACCTGGAGTAGAGCACCTTGGAAAGTAACGATGACTGAAATATTCCCTCTCGACCGTTTGATGGATCGGTCAGCCAGCTGAACGATCTCTCTCGACTTCCTAAGTGGCCTGAGTTTGAGCTTGTCAAACACAGAGGTCGGGAGAATATTAATCGGTGAGTCGTCATCGATTCTTGCATGGGTAAATATGGTATTTTTGATTTCACATTCAACTCGGGGCAACCGCTTCACTCTACGGCTCTTGGTCTTTCTCCCCATCACTAAGGAGGTGGCCATAGATACTATGTGTCTTTCAGTCCTTGTCCTCTTATTGCCCGACCTCACTGGCATCAATTTACTTCTCACAAATCGTTTGAGGTCGAGGAAGTGATCTATGGCCTTTATTAAGGGAAGTTTGAAAATCAATTCTTCATCGAGAGCTTCCCTTAGGGTAGGATCCAACTTTTTTAAATCATTTTCATTTTCAATTTTTATGTGAGTTTTTGGTTTTTCAATTTTTTGGGTATTTTTGGTGGATGCATGATCAGACTCTGGATTGGAGAGTAAGGGGTTAGTAGAAGAGGGAGATAGAATGGACTCCAGCTGTACACCTTGTGTGGGTTCCCTAATGTTTGCTTGGTTTTCAACATCAGATCTACTTACTTCCTTTCCACTATCATTCCCAAGCTGGAAAAAATTGAGTGCAATATGTCCATGACATCTCTCAACTCGTTACCAAATGATTCATTTTTCTTAATAAGTTTAGAGATGTCATCCTCCACAAAATTCTCATGACAAATCATGGGAGAGTGTTGCTCAATTGGAGGATACTGCTGAGACATTGGGGTCTCATACTCAACATACCTAGACTCTGGCATGTAATGCTGGGTCGAGTATGGACCATCTGAATGGCAGACATTAGTCAGAGCCTCATATGATGGAGTCAATAAACAGGGGACTGGTAAGTCTATCTCATTAATCCACTCTTGTGAATGTATAGGCTCTTCGAATGAAGGCTGGTTAATGGAGGCTTGATAACTAAAGTCAATCAAGTCTGGAAAATCATTATGTGCAGTCCTCTCCATTCGGATTGTTCGATCAACCATGTTATGTCCTAAGGTCAAGTCGGGATGCATATATGTAAATTGTTGTATGGTCCCTACTTGAGGTGAGAATAAAGTATGTGGGGGCATATAATTTTGCCAATCATCTGTCTCAGCAGTGGCTTGCTCTTCATTCGATTCTTTGATTCCAGCAAGCTCTCGAGAGTAAGGACAGACAGCCCAAGAAGGAAGTGGATCCGGAGTGTCAGAATATGGAGTAGGTGAAAAATGCGAAGAAGTGGAGAAGTCAGTCGGAGTTCTGACTTCATGATCGGGTTGAGGGGAAGCCGACCACGGGTAAGGGTCTCCCGTGGATGGTGGAGGAGAAAGCGAAGATGAACGGTATATGGTCGAGGAGGAGTGACCAGAGGTCACAGGGTATGGGGACCAATATCCCGACATCTTGAGGAGGAAAGGATGAATGCAAGAAGATTGAGGTAGAAAATGTTCAATTACACAGGATAACACAGACGGACAGACACAAAAAAATGCAAGAGCAAACCCCGAGTTCACACTCAACACGGTGAAGGACCCGAAATCGAGTCCAATTAATCTTGTAAATTTTAAGTGTGAGTTTTTCAAACAAGATAGCAAGGATTACGCGGTCTAAAGGGAAGTCGGCTCAGAGCCGGATGCGTCTTCCCTGTTTAACCTGTCGCCTAAGATACCGCCGGTCCTTCCTTTCTTCGCTCCTATCCCAAGTCAATGGATTCAAAGACCACACCCCTATCTACCTGCAAGCAGGCGGAGGCTGGCAAGGCCGGAACTTCACCCCAGAGGGTTACTGGCAGCTTGTCACAAAGTACCGCAATTTCGCCCATATCTACCTGAGACAGGAGGAGGCTGCTTGGTACTAGTCAATGAATCTGAAATTATTCGACTTGTGATATTTGCTAGGATTAGTCGGAACGTGATATGGAAGGCGGGGATTTGGGCTCTGCCTTAAGGTGTTCACACACACTCAAGTACCCTCACTCAGCCTGAAAACAAGGTCGGGGTTACTCTCCCGCAAACAAGGGTTAATTTTAGTTAGTTTTGTTTGGGTCCAATTCAATTAGCAGTCTCGATTTTAGAGATTAGCTATCACTGATATTAATCCACACAAGCAATCACGTCTACCGTTCAGTCCCAATTCCTTTATCCTAGGTTTAGAAAACCGTGAGAGAAAGAATCGGAAAAAGCCGATGCAATCGAGAAAACGATGATGAATGCTTAAGTAAGAATACTTACAGTGCCTCCAGCTCTCTACAATGCGGGATGCAAGACTAAATTGAAATTTTACACTAAATGCAAATGCAAACGAGAAAAGCCGCTCCTAGACAGGCAGTTCTATTAGCGAGTGAAGAACGAATTTGATTTGACTAGATCTGCGGTCTAAGTGCGTCTTTTACGTGCAATGTGTGGTTCTAAATAATTACGAGCACAGGCAAAATCCTAGAGTGGCTTAAGGAACCGCTAGTGCAAGCTTAGTCTAAAATTCAAACCACACAGCAGACAGGGACACGGTTCCACTATGTTTACACACGTGAGAACCCAAACGGGAACCGTTGTAAATGTCGATAATTTTTACAAGTTAAAAAAAGAAAAATCCTTCTGGCGTCTCAACAGCCGACTTGATCCACGAATAGTCGGCCTCCGATGCACTTCGAGATGCGTCGACTTCAAGAAAGCCGCTCCAAGTCCACCGGGCCCTCGCACAAAAAGATAAAATTATGTCAGAGAGATATATATACAAAAATGGTGAGAAAAACAATTAGACAAAAAATGGATAATAATAGTGCGGCTCAGGGTCAGACTACCCGAGTGACTGGAAAACCTAAATCTAATTTTCTAAAGTGATCCTAAGCCGTTTGCCTCCCCGGCAACGGCGCCATTTGACGAGCGCGTAGATCCACCCTTTATAATGTTGTATGATTGACTAGTGCGTTGCAGTCGGATAGATCCGCGATCGGTCAAAAATAACCGCACAACTCGATTAAATCGTCGAATGAAATTAACGCGCGGTTTTTATGTTTATTTAGCCTGGGCAAGCCCCAGGGTCGACTCAAGGAGGCAAAGGAACAACTCGGGATTAGATTAGATGTATCAGATTACGGTTTTCCTAGTGATATTTTTTTTTGGTATTTTTTTAATGCGATAAAATGCCAAATGCAATGATGAATTGGATTAAGTTATTAAGAAAATAACCGACTTAGCTAAATTAATCTTTGATGTCCAATTGATTCAAATCGACCAAATTATATTTTTCCTATAAACCTAATCCAATAATGAATGCAAATGTATTTTTTTTGGATTTTTTTGAATTTAAAATGCACAAATGAAAAATGCAATCTTTTTTAGGGTTTTTATGCAAATTTTCGTGCAAATGATATGCAAAAATTATGAAAAATTTACTGGAAGTAATAAATGATGCAATGTAACTAGTCTAATTTTTTAGAGTTTTCTGACACTTTTTGATTTTTTTTATGAATTTTTTACTAAAATCAGAGCAATAACGAGTATTTAATTTCTAATAAATCCACGAAATCAAATTATCCAAAGATTGATTTATCTCAAAAAGATATTTTAATGGTGAATCCAGAAGAGTGAAATTTCTCAAAAATGTTATTCGTGGAATTAATTAAAAATCAATTACACAAATAGCTCTAGAATTTATTTTATGCAAACGACAATTCCGAATTGGACTAAAATTGGACAGTAATTAAAGTACACTAAAAGGCATCATTCACAATTTTTCACAATTTTTGGAGCAAGATATAAGTCTGTGCGAATTTCAGAGCATTATTGGGCAAAATATCAATGATTTTCAATCTCTGATTTTTAATAAAATATCCAAGATTCACAAAAATATAAATAAATAGACAAAAGATAAAGAACTAGTTGCTCTATAACATGTTATTTTTCATTCAATCAGATGATGCCATTTTGATGCCCAAATAATCATGCCCAAATAATCATGCAACTCCAGGGGTATCAATGCAATACTGAAAGTGACATAATAAACAGAAATGTGCACTAGATGACTTTTGTAATTTATAAAACTTGAAATAAAAGAAATGCAATTTTCACAATTTATAAATAAAAAAATGAACCTTCACTTCCTTGCCCTAGGAAGGACGTGGGCGGCTAAGGCACAAGGAGTAGGCGGCTGCTAGTGCTCGTGGCGGCGGGCAGAGTGGAGCACGGCGGCGCCGCACGAGGCCGCGGCGGGCCTTGGAGGTGGTGGCGACCGGCGTGGCGCCTGCGGAGGCGCGCGAGGGCGGTGGAGCGAGCGGCCGTTGCGCGGCTGCGCGTAGGCGGCAGCCACGCGGGGAGGGGCGAAGGAGAAGGGTGGTGCCGCGCGCGGGCGGCGCACGTGGAACGGAGGATGGGCGGCTACGGGGCTGCGAGGGCGGACTGCCGCGCGTAGCGGCGCTGGAGGCGGCGCGTCGCCACGGAGGGGGAGTTGCTGGGCGAGCGCAAGGGCGGTGGAGCGAGCGGCCGTTGCGCGGCTGCGCGTGGGCGACAGCCACGCGGGGAGGGGCGAAGGAGAAGGGCGGTGCCGCGCGCAGGCGGCGTGCGTGGAACGGAGGACGGGCGGCTACGGGGCTGCGAGGGCGGACTGCCGCGCGTAGCGGCGCTAGAGGCGGCGCGTCACCGCGGAGGGGGAGTTGCTGGGCGAGCGCGAGGGCGGCCGCGCCTGGACTGTGGCACGGGTGGTGACGACGGGGCTCGCTGGGCTGGAGCAGGTCTGGAGCGTGGAGGATGCGCGGCGTTGAAATGGCCACTGACGGGCGGACTGCTCCAAGCCGCTGGAGGGTTGCGAGGACCAGTGACGGTGGGCCACGCGGGCTCGTGGGAGGAAGCGCGGTTTCGCGGTTAAGGGGGCACACCTGCTGCTTGGAGGCGGCGGAAGCAGAGCACGACTGGCGGCGTGGGGTCCAGGGAGGGCGGCGCGCCGCGGGTGGCGTGGATTCCAGGCGGCAGCGCCGCCGCTGGAAGAGCCAAGGGGAGATGCGTGCGGCGAGGCGGAACAGACCTAGAAGCCTTTTTTTGTTTTTCTTTGTTTTTAATTTTTTTGTTGTAATTTTCTTAATGTAAATTGAAAATAGAATGCAAAAAATGAAATGCAAAAGTGGTGATGAGGATTGTGAAATTTTTTTTATATATTTTTGTAAACAGTAGAAAAAAATATACAATGAAATAGAAATGCAATGAAAAGGTTGTGTGTGTGATGTATGGAGATGAAATAAAATGATATTGAGTGATTGTGGTGAATGATAAATGATTGTGATTTTTGTTTGATAATCAAAATAGACAATTGTTAGATAAAAAAAATGAAATGACAAGGGAAAGTAGAGGGATGCTTACCTGTGATTCGCCGAAGGTTTGGAGCCACAGTGTGCGGCTTTCGTCGTGGTGGCCTCGATCAGTTTGACGAAAAGCCGAGAAGCTAGGCAAGTCCAATTGGATCTCGCGACGCGGCAATGGTGATGTCGCGGATCTCGCCTTGAGGTTGTCGTCGCTCGACGCGTCTCCTACATCTGTCACCTAAAGGTTAAAGGGGCTCGACCTCACTTCTCTCGAAAATGGCGGATGAAAAACAATGGTGGAGGATGATGGGAATAAAAAGGAGAGGAGAGGGAAGTTGGAGAAGAGATGGAGAGAGTGGAGTAGTGGGGAGTTACTGGCTTGGAGTAGAAGAAAAGAAAGGGGAGAAGAGGTAAAAGGAAAATTAAATAAATAATTAATAAAATAATATATGTAGGCTACTTAAAATGATTAAAATAGTAATAATAAAATAATAATAAAAATAAATCCGAAAATAATAAAATAAATTCGAAAATAAAGAAAATATGGGGTGACATGTGGCGGCTCCAGGAGCTGCCACATGTCGCTCATAGAAAAATCAAAAAAAATGTAAACAAAAATCAAAAAGAAATAATAAAAAGGATTAAATCAAAAAGTGGTCAACACAAAAGTTGCTCGTCTCGATGAGATCTACAACTTTCGTGAAGGGCCAAAAATCAAATAAGATCATCTATACAAAATGTATTTTTGGGTGGTACCTTATAGATATAAAATACCGCATTTTATCTTTTGTATTTTTTTGTTATTATTAAAAGAGAGAAAAATCAAAATAAAAATAGAGAAAATATGCGAAGAATATTTACAACTTAATCTAATTTTTTTGGATTTTAATAATTAAGAAAATAAAATGGTAAAATACAGGGGCAAAACGGTCATTTTATACAATGTACAAAAGGGGCCTAAAACCCAAGTTTTGCATACGAGCTCCGATTTGAATGAAATTGGTCTTGTTTCGAAGGTCTCTGAATTTATATTACTTTAAAAGTGAGTAGACCTAATTCGGAGGTCGTATGAGAGAGATATGTGCGTTTTAAGGTCTAAGGTCTTCAAACTTGGATTGCGGTTTTATTGGTCAATTTTACAAGTTAGTATTTTTTAGATATTTTTCCTTTATTAGTGTTAGTCATATATACACTATGGAGTTAATCTTATTGGATTCGGAGTTAGTATAAAATATATACAAATAAGGTATTTTATCTAATATACAGGTGATTATTTACAAGTGAAATTGGCTTCTTATTTAATGCAAATATGAATGCTAAAATGCAGATATTATGCTTGCATGCATGAATGCTAATTTTACAATATAAAGGGAAATATGCATCTATTTACTCGGGAACAAGACTCTATTTTCAACTTTTAGAGTGATGAATCACAGATTCATCACAAATGCAATCCGCTCCTTCCCTGAATAAAAGAGGATCCTCCCACTGGTAGAATCGGATGGTCGACATGAATTTGTTCTTCTGATTTTTCGTCCAATCCGTTGGTGTTACCCCAGAGGCGAGGTAGTTGACTATATCTGCATACCACGGAAGAGAATCCACTGCTAAGATGGCTTCGTCAGGAAAGGTTTCTGTGATAGGTGCATTGTGCAGAGGAGGCTCATGCTGCTCTATTCTGGAGAGATGGTATGCTACCATATTCTGAACTCCAGGCTTGTCCTTGATTTCCAAATCAAATTCTTGGAGGAGAAGGATCCAACGAATCAGTCTTGGCTTGGCATCCTTCTTCTGCTGTAGGTACCGGATAGCAGAGTGGTCTGTAAAAATTGTGACTTTTGATCCCAACAAATAGGATCTGAACTTCTCGAGGGCGAAAACCACAGCCAGCAATTCTTTCTCTGTCACTGTATAATTCCTCTGTGCTTCATCAAATGTTCTGCTGGCATAGTGAATGGCCTAGGGCGCTTTGTCTTTTCTTTGCCCAAGAACAGCCCCGACTGCAAAGTCTGACGCATCGGTCATTATCTCAAAGGGAAGAGTCCAGTCAAGCGGCTGTAAGATCGGAGCATGAGTAATAAGCTCCTTCAACTGATTGAAAGCAAGGAGAACATGTTGATCTACATTGAACTCTGTTTCCTTGCACAAAAGTTCTGTCAGGGGTCGGGCAATGCGGCTGAAATCCTTGATGAATCGCCTGTAGAATCCCACATGCCCCAGGAATGACCTCATATTCTTCACTGACTGAGGTGGTTGAAGATTTGAAATGACATCCACCTTCGCCGGGTCGACTTCCATGCCACGTTTGGAAACGACGTGACCCAGCACAATGCCTTCAGTGACCATAAAGTGGCTCTTCTCCCATGAAAGCACTAAATTGACTTCTCGACACTTCTGAAGTACTCTGTCTAGATGCTGAAGACAAGAATCGAAACTATCACCATAGACAGAGAAGTCGTCCATGAACACCTCGAGAAAACTGCCTACCATCTCGGTGAAGACTGCTAACATGCATCTTTGGAAGGTTGCAGGTGCGTTGCATAATCCAAAGGGCATTCTCTTAAAGGCATAGGTGTCGAACGGGCAAGTGAAGGTAGTCTTCTCTTGATCCTCAGGGGCGATCGCCACTTGGTTGTACCCGTAATACCCATCCAGAAAGCAGAAGAACTCCTTGCCTGCTAATCTTTCCAGAACTTGATCAATGAATGGCAAAGGGAAGTGGTCCTTCTTAGTTGCTGCATTGAGACGGCGGTAGTCAACACACACCCGTCAGGATGTTGGTACCCGAGTGGAAATTTCCTCTCCTTTGTCATTTGTAACCACGGTAAGCCCTGATTTCTTGGGAACTACATGTAGTGGGCTTACCCATTTTGAGTCGGAGATGGGATAGATGAAGCCTGCATCACACCATTTCGTTATTTCTTTCATGATGACATCCCAGAGGTTAGGGTTCAACCTTCTTTGAAATTCGCGGGACGGCTTGGCATCTTCTTCCTAATAGATGTGGTGTGAACACAAGGCTGGATTTATCCCTCAGAGATCTGATACGCTCCAACCAAGTGCCTTGCGGTTCTTTTCTAGAACCTCGAGAAACCGAGATTCCTGATCCGAATTCAGCCTGCTGCTGATGATGACCGGATACATTTTTTCTTCACCCGCAAGGAAAGCATACTTCAGGCCTGCAGGAAGTGGCTTGAGTTCTAGTTTTGACCTGTCCATCTTGTCGGTCACTTCAGAGACTATGCTGGTGGTGGGATGTACTTCTTTGAAGCTGCTACCATCCTCATCTTCTCGTTGAGATCCCAGAGATGTGCTGAACGGTTCTGCGCTAAGCTGATCGTGTTCGGTCTGGAGTGACTGCTTAAGTAGATGCGCATGCATCTGAGAATCTGTCTCCCAAGAATCGTCGGAGCATAAGCTGACTGCGCTTTCCAAGTCCTCCTCAAGAGTGAGGATTTCTCGGGTCCATGGATCGTCCAATGATAAGGCTGAGTCTCTGATCTCTGCAATAAAATCACAGTCTGCTTCGGACGCTGCCTGGCTCTCATCAGTTGTGGCATTGGGCTCTCTGTTCATGTTTATCGTGATCTGCTGGGTGTTCGAGCTGAAAGTAATCTTGCCAGACCCGTAATCAACCACGGCACCTGAAGTACGAAGGAATGGTCGGCCAAGGATGATAGGGGTCTGGAGTAGAGGTGCAGGCGAGCCCATATCAAGGACTACAAAATCGGCTGGGAATTACATATCCTGCACTTTAACTACTACGTCTTCCAAAAGACCTCGGGGCCGCTTGACAGATCGGTCAGCGAACTGAAGGATCATACGTGTCTGCTTGAGCGGGCCCAGCCAGAATTCTTGCATTATGGATGAGGGCAGAAGGTTGATGGAAGATCCACTGTCAAGGAGAGTGCGCTCGAAGACCTGGTCAAAAATCTCACAACTGATCAGAGGTGCTCCTGTATCTTGCTTTTTCTACGGGAGGTTACTGATAGCTGCTACTGTGGCCAAGGTGAGGACATGCTTCTCAACTTGCTGGCGTCTGTTCTTTCTTGATGGGAGACGCTTGCTGGTACATACCTCCTTTAGTCCTTTTTTCACGGCTGGCATGTACTCCACGGCCTTTCGTAAGGGAATCTCAACAGTCAAATTGTCAATTAGTTCCACAACTCCTGGATCAGACAATGCACTTTTTCGTTTTGCAATTTTTTTGGATTTTTCTATTGCATGAGGAAAAGGAATATGTACATTACAAGTAGGAAAATTAGAGATCTTATTTACATCAAAATCCTCGCCCATCAAATGTTGTACATCCGGACTACAAAAAGGAGTACAAGATGTATCTTGGCATACTAGTGCTCCAGGGCGATCAAAAAGGGTAGCGTATGCTCCGTCGGCTGGCGAGGGATCGGCTGCTGCTGGCGGCTCCTCCAATGCTGGCGCGGCTTCGCTTCAGCTGCAAACTTCTTTTTGGTGTTTTTGGTTTTGCTGGTTTTTTTGTATTTTCTGCTGAGGTTGCTGCAAATGCGCGACGACGGGAATGGCTTCTCCTTCTTCTTCCTCCTCACCCGCCCCTGTAGTTGGCACGGCTGATGCGGAAGATGACGATAGACATGTTTCTTTATTCACCCCAATCTTGGTGGCAGGCGGAGGCAAGGCCCTACCGCTCCTGAGAGTAACAACATTAGAATAAACAGTAATATCATTATCAGACTCAGACAGGACATCACAATCTACATGCTCTTTCTTCTTGAAATTATTGGGGTTGGCTTCGACCTGAGCCGGAATGGTGGTTCGGGTGGCGGTCAGGTCGTCAAGCCGCTTGGTCATATCCGCTAGCCCTTTGACAAGCTGGGCCAGACAATCCATTGTGGGGTTCGCAGGGGGTACTTCAGTGGATTCAGCGTGCAGACCACACTATTGTTGCATAGATGGGTGTGGAGGCTGTTGCTGGTGGTTCTGAGGTGGTGCAGGAAGTTGAAGTTGTTGATACGAGGGAGGAGGATACTGCTGATATTGTTGAGGCGGGGCAGCCGCATACGGGTGAAACGGCTGTGGATGACGGTATTGTGGCTGCTGCTGGTATGGAAAATTCTGCCTCCATTGATTGTAATACTGGGGAGGCTGCTGATGCTGCTGGTGAGGCTAAGAGGACTGTCCAAAGCGACCACCCTGAGGTTGGTGGTATTGTCGATTGGCAAATGGCTGACCCTGGGGTTGTCCCTAAGGACGGGTCGGCTGTGCATCATTGCTCCATACCCCGTTCACTTCCTGAATCAGGGGTGGTGGTGGGAAGACTAGATCAGGTCCGGAGAGAAACTCTGGCTGGTACACAACCATCTGCTGCTGCGGCTGGCCCTGGTCGGGCGCCTGCACGTAGTATATGTGCTGGACTGCCGGTGGATGCTGGCTCGGCTGAGGCTGATGCTGCGGTTGCTGCTCGTCCTTCTTCTCAGCTGGAGCGTCTGATGGTGTCGTCGACTGAACAGAGTTGATGGTTCCCACCAACAGTTCAAGGTATTTGTTGATCTGATCCAGCTTATCTAAGTTTTGGGTCCTCTTCTCGATCACAATGAGTTTCTCGAGGTCCTGTGATCGCTTCTCAATGATATCTACTTTAGAGAGATGGAACCTGATGATGTTGAGGTTGGAGATCTCATCTCTCTCTGCTTCCTTGGAGGCTGCCATGTGCACTTGTTTTTGAAGGATCTGGGGCTGCTTCTGATACGCCTTGGATGAAGAGAGGGCGGCCTCTCCTTCGACCATTTCTTCAAATATCTGCCAGACTACGTCTTCGTCCTTGTTAAAGTGTGAACCCCCACATGCTGCGTCAACGAGCCTTTGGCTCTCAATGTTCAGTCCCCCAAAGAAGTGCTGGACCAAGCTGGTCTTCGGAATATCATGATGGGGACACTTCTCCTGCAGGTCAGTGAATCTCTCCCATGCTTCATGTATCGACTCATGGGGTCCTTGGAAGAAATTACTGATTCAGGCTCGCATCTGGTTGAGCCGACCGAGAGGATAATATTTATGCAGAAATGCGGACTTCAACTCCTCCTAGGTCGTCACGACCTTCCCCAGATGGTTGACCCAATAAAGAGCCTTGTCCTGTAAGCTGAATGGGAATGCCATCATCTTTACAATGTCCAGAGGGACATTGGGATAGTGAGTAGTACGGCAAATGCGGGAGAATTGATGCAGGTGAATGTACGGCTCCTCGCTGGTGTTTCCATGGAATGCAGGGAGAAGGGCAATGAATTGGGGCTTCAGCTCAAAGTGAGCGTGTACTGGTGGAATGAGGATCCACTCGGTCATCTGGCTGTCTCCCAGATTGTATGTTTCTTTAAGTGTTAGCTTTGGTGGTGGTGGAAATTCTAGATCATCATCTGCACCACCACCTCCACCTCCACCTCCTCCTCCCCTGCCTCCTCTGCCTCTGCCTCCTCCTCCATCGTCTCGGTTCATCATATCATTCAACATGTCCTGAAAGGCTGTCTGTGTGAGGGCCTGCTCGGTCAGCTGCTGCTGAATGGCCTGGATAGATGCCAGTAGCTGTGCATTGACTTGATTCTGATCTGGCACCTGTCCCTCTGGTTGGGGTGGCTGCTGACCCTTTCCCTTTCCTCCTGGAGCCATGTCAGGGTCTGAGTCGGACGAGATGAACTCCAGAGTAGTCTCCAGGGCTCGCACTGTCTTCTATCTGCATAATGAGATAGTCCAAATCAAACCACTTGCAATTGTGTTCAGCTATCGTGATGAAGCTGGAATTCAGGTCAACCCCAGCATGTTCTGAATGGAAAAGGATGTAGACTGTGATCGACTTCCATTCACAACGGTGAAGGTGGGACAAAAGTGATCCCAGTTTATTGGGTGGTCAAGAGAAAGGTAGAAAAATGAGGATTCTGGAGATCGATCCGCAAAGTCCGGATCGGGTTCTCGGGAATCGCCTCGAACTTATTGGCGGAGTTGAGTCCATGGAATCGATGTGGGTATCGGTATGGTCCCGACGAAAACCATCCATGGATCAACTTCGCGAAGCACAAGAGAAGGTCGGATGTTGGAAGAAAGATACGATGGTCAACGAGGAATAAAAGGAGTGTAAAACAGTAGAGAGGCTCGGTTGAGCGGGGTGGCCAAAGGGAGAAACAACAAAATGTGTGCAAAGGCGCGGGACTTGATCTTTGAACCTTAATCTAGATCCAAACAAACGCAATACAAAATCAGGTTCACCAACTCATGCCATGTGAAGCTTTGAAAGCTCGGCTATTTATTATCTTTTCATTTTTAGAGTTGTGATTTCAGGCATATCTTATAACAAGTCCTTAGTACGCTACCCTATAGGAGAGAGAGTACTGCCAGAAGAGTATCACGTACTTATCCTCCTCCTGTGTAACCTGTAGTCTGTACTTTTCGGAGTCCTTGTAACCCTTCATGGATCCCTACTCAGCCAAAGAAATAGAGAGAGGTAGCCGATAGGCGAAACCAATACTCCGGTTCTCGCTCGCAACGGAATCACCCGTGAGCGTGCAAGAACCTACTCAGACGCAGGACAATGAGACAGACACCCCCGTGAAGGCGTGGCCTACGCTCAATACTTCGGACGGGGTCGATGCTCTACACAACAGAGAGTCAGCATTGGTGACCAAGCCCTACTCGCCTGCGTACGATAGAAGCGCCATTACTTCGGAAATCCACGCGATACACAAGGCAGTTGCAGACTGGGTTTTTGGCTTTAATCCTTAGGGGGTCGCACTCGTTCAAGGGAGTAGGGTTTTGGTCCCCCTCCAAGGTACCTGAAAACAATGAGGGCTTTATGAACCCGGTACAATGATAGTCCATTACAGATTTTAATTAAGGTCAAAGTTTATTTAGCAGTCCCCTTGTTTTAATTTTTTGGGTTTTCACTTTTTTTTGAGTCTGTTTTCATACCAGCGCTTAACGTTTTTGTAGATTCTCATTTAAGTCCTAGGTGCTCAAAATCAGAGGGAGATAGCGGAAAAGCTGTGCAAGTGGTTCCATGATGGAAATCTCACCATTGAACCGAATGATGCATGCTGAGTTAGAAGACTTACAGTGCATCTCAGCTCTCTCCATGCGGTATGCAAAACAGAATTTAAACCTATCTACATGTCGGTATGCAAGGCACAAAATCGCCCTAAACATTAGCTGTTATTAGCGTGAAGAACCATAAGTCGCTCATTCATCTCTAGCCCAAAGGGTCCGGTCTTGGCTCACCCCTCCTCTGCTCAACACACTTGAGTTTAGGAGAAAGCGCTTTACAGGGCTCGCTGTGGCACAAGGGCTAAGAGATAAATGAAGGCTTGTTTAAATTTGACTATATCCATACGAAGTAGACTATAGGATCATGCATTCTTATTAATGTTTGGACCTAGATACCGAGTCAAGCAACCTATATCTAGGGGCTCCAAGCACACAAAACAAAGTAAAAGAAAGGCGGAAAGCTCAAAACTTCGGAAAACAAAGAAAAGAAAGCGATGAAAACTCGAAAAACCTGCGATGAGGCCCCCAGGTGAACAATCACCCGGGCAATGGACCTCATTGTGAAGAGTAGAGTCATGTTAGTTATTACATGCCAAAATTGTCTCTCTCTCACCATAAATTACAAAAATGATCCTAAGTATTCTAGGCCTATCTAATCCCCATCTCCTTGCTTCCTTGATGCTCTCTCCAAGTGGTCATGAGGTAAAGACCGCCCTCCTCCAAGCTTGGCTGCCTTGGCTCCTGGTAACACGGATATATTGCGAGGGTCGCCATAAATAAAATGAAAAGTGTCGCTGAGGCGACCACCCGCAAAACACCCGGGTTGATCAGCAATTAACCCACAATCCAAAGAATACAACAATCAAGCTCAAAAATAAATGTGAATTAATCTTTATTTACTCTACCATAAAATGTATAGGGAACAAGCATGTAGAGGTCGAACCACAGAGAGCAATACAAAAATGCAATAGCCTACATGTATCTCAGAGTCATCCTTGAGTGGGTTTTTTTTAATAATATAATTAGGTAATATATATATATATATTTAATATAATTATAAATATATGTACACCCATAGAGGGTTAGTATATAGCTTATAATGCATACAATATATATATAGGTATATATAAGGATAACAAAAAGGATATATATTTTATATTTTTTTCTTTTCTTTTTTTTATATTAGGGTTAATAAGTAGATATAAGAATACATATAAATAATTAGATATATATATTATTTTTTTCTTTTTTCTTTTTAGGATATATATATATACATAAAGGGGTACTATCATATTTACAAAAATACTCAAAAATAGTCAAAAATGCAGGAACAAAGTTCTTTTGGGATTTTCATGGGTTTTTACTATTTTTTGTGATTTTTGGGCATTTTTAAAAATATTTTTAGTATTTTTAAATAGCTAAATAATAGCAAACAGTGGAATAGGTTCTGGCTGTTACAAAAATAGACCTTAAAAATAGCTAACGGCCTCAAAAATTTTCCACACTATTTTTCTAATAAAGATAATAAAACAAAGCATAAATAGGGCCTGAGTTTATAATGTTCTGATTTTTCTTTGATTTTTTATATTTTTTTTGAAGTTTTTGGGTATTTTTGAATTTTTAAGGTTTTCCTTTTGAGATTTTTAGGGGTTTTTGAACTGACACTAGAATAGGTCAAAATACACCATAGGTAATTTTATTGGCATTTTTCGAGGCATTTTCATATTTTTTTAGGATTTTATAAGTTAGACAGTGAATAAAAGACATGTTTTTGATTTTTAATAAATGCAAAAATGCAACAAAATGAAAAACTAAAAATATACCGTGCAAGCACAACTAAACAGGAGCTTAAGTCTATTTTTTCAAGATTTTTCAAGTTAATATGGAGCACAAAATAAATAGACAAAGCATTCAAAAATTAAATGGCCTAGCAGGGGTATTTTTGCAAATAAAATAGTTCGCAGGGGCATACATGCAAAAATCACAATAAAAATACACGTGGACTTTTATTTTCATGACCATTTGATAATTACAGGAACACGGCAGGGTATACTTGCAAATTTCACACACCTCACGTGGGTGCTGCACGTGAGGCGCGGAGGGACTAAAGTGTAAATATAAAAACATCAGGGGACCAAACTGCAAATTATACAATTTATTTACAACTTGACTTTTTATTTTAGGTATTAAACTATAAATACAAAAAAGCGGGTGTTAGATGTGAAATTTACCCCCAAATAAGGCGTGTCATCCAACGGCGCTGGAGGCGCCACTTATCCACGCGTCACGCATCGGACGGCGGATACCGGTTCGACGATGAAGGGCCTGGATTAGACGATCCGGGCTGATCTGACGGTTGGCACGTGGCTTCATCGGACGGCTCTCCTTCGATCTGGGCCGACTCCTTCGATCCGACGGTGCTGAAGCTCCCTGGAAGAACAGGGAAGAAGCTCGCGCCTGGCGAGCTTCGATCGAGAAGCTCGGGCTCCTCCAGGGCTCCCCGGTGCGTCTGAGATGATCTACACGTAGCTGAAGGCGTCCCGCATCGATTGATGGTGATCTCATGGCTCCTGGGGGTCCGAAACGTCCGGTCGAGGTCGATGAAGCAAATGACCCCCAGGCACCTCTTCCTGGTTCAATGCAAGCCCAGAAGGGCTCTATTCCTCGATGTACCTACACAGGAAGAACCGCGGGCGAGAGAGCTATCTCCTCGACCCGGGGTTTTGAAGCTGCGATGCAAGGTGAAGGTGGGCGGAGGGACTCCGGCGAACGGCGGAGGGGGAGTCCCGATTCGCCAAGACCGAGGGTCCTGGGTTAGTCCAAGATGGTAAAACGATGGAGAAGGCGACGAGGAACGAAATGGGATGCGAATGGCGGGCGGAAACA
Source organism: Ottelia alismoides (assembly GCA_037367405.1). Lineage (NCBI taxonomy): Eukaryota > Viridiplantae > Streptophyta > Magnoliopsida > Alismatales > Hydrocharitaceae > Ottelia > Ottelia alismoides. The sequence continues at coordinate 369,243 of JAZKJV010000096.1, forward strand.
GTGGGGTTTACGGTGAATAAGTCGCCAGAGCGGAGCTCCGGCAAACTTCGAATTTTGGTTTTTAAACTACAGGAGTTAACTAAGACCTAATCTAATGACTGGAATGGGAAACTAACATTAAAATCGAATAAAAATGCATAAAAGGGTAGCTCTTATACCTGGGGGCCTCCAGGGAGCAGGGCGGACGCCGGAGCTCCGCCGCGTCAAAATTCTCCGTCCTCCGGCCAAGTCGAGGCGCTGGGCGACTCCCCTTGTCACAAGGAATGGTCCAGGAGCAAGATCAAGGCGTTTGGGTGGAATGAAAATGGCCAAATTCGAGGAAGGAGGCGGAGCTACTTATTTATAGACATTGGCGAGTAGCCTTATTGACCGGCGATTATTGGCTGATCCAATGAATATCTAATTGATCTAAGATTTTGGCGGGCATCATGGAAGATTAGAGAGCAATTCTTGTGAAGGAAGCATCGTCGATTGATGGATGGTGTGCCCGGGAAAAATGCATGAAATCGGGGGAATGGACAGTCCAGAGGTGCAGGGCTTTGGATGGGACAGTTGACCAGAGGTCAACGAAGGCCGGCTTGCGATTGGTCCACGTCGGTCGCTAGCCGCCAAAATAGGGGACCTGATTAGAGATTGATTTATTTGACACCCTAAATGATTTTATTAATTTTTTGTTATAAAATAAAAAATGTGTATTATTTCGTCTAGTATTTATTTATGATTTTTATTGAATTTTTCGAGGTGTTTTATTATAGCTTTATTTGAATAATGTGTATATGTATGTATTTACATGTATTTTTGTGTATTTTATTTTTAATTTGTTTATTTTCTTTTATTATTTTATTAACTTATTTTATAAATTTATAATTTGTTCTTGTGAGTATAAAGGTATTTTTATTTAATTTTTAGGAGTTTATTTATATTTTTAAATAAATAGGTATAGGTGTATGTAGGTATACTTATAGGTGTTTTATCTATATATTTTATACACTTAATTTATTTATTGTATTTTCTTGATTTTTATTTTGGATTTACATTTTTAATGAGTTATGTATAATGTATACATTATTATAAAAATATAAAAGAATAAAAGAACCAAGGAATAAAATCATTTTTATTTATGTATAGGTATATAGCATAGGTATTTTGTCTATGAATTTGTAGACTTATTTCATTTTACAAATTGTTTTTGGTTTTCTTTAACTTCTAATATGTGTATGCATTATATACATTATTTACAAAATTCTAAAAATATGAATTTATACAAATAATGAATATTGAATAAAATGCATATTTTAATCAGTCATATATACAAGGAGGGCCAAAAACCTAACTTCTGCATATGGACTCCAAAAATTATGAAACCAATTTTATAAAATAGTTCTTGGAATGCTATATATAATTAAAGGTGAGTTTGGGTGATTTGGAGTTTTTATTTGCAAGATATGGGTCTGTGAAGTTGAGATTTTGGCTTTTTATTCTGTGTATAAAATGTACGTTGGGTATTATTTTTGCACAAACTCAATTTTGTATTTTTACTTACATTATTATCTACAACTTTCATGTACAAAGTTTCTTTATTTGATGAAGAAATAATTATGTACAAAATAGGTGCCAAAATGCATAAATGAATGAATTAATAAATGAGGTATTTATTGTACACTGGCCCTTATCTCCCCCTACTTTATTCCTTGTCGACCAATACCATGTTGGCCTTGGTCTCGGGGTTTGGATCATAAAATATTTACAATATTTTATTCCTTTTTCTTTTCTCCTCTTTATTCTATAATTTTGGCATTAAAACCTTATTTAATGTGGAATTAATACAATAAATTATGAATGCTATTATATACAATTTGATGCTATTTACATGCATTTGCTGGGGTTTTTGAGGCCAAAATGATAGAATAAAGGTGATGAAATGGAGATTCATCACCCCCCTATACTTGCCTTTGCTAGTCCCTAGCAAACACTTATGCAATAAGTACAAAAAGAATAAAGAAAAGAAAAAGGAGAATAAAAGAAAGATAGAGTGAATAAGGGTGCTTTCAGTGCAATGCCTGTCTTTACAAAATCTGAATTTGGAGCTCCTGTTAGACCTTGGGTGTGAATGTGTGTGGAACCTAGTCGGGAACCAGCTCTAAAGTACAACAGCCTTCGATAGTCACAGAACTCGGTTCAACCCACCTCAATAGCCGGGTCAGAACTAGTCTACATCATACGCAAACCCTTATAACTATGAAGCTGACTTGTACGGTGTAAGTGATAGTGGCCCTCCCCGACTGAAATGATAAAGGAGCTGACTTCTCCAGAATGACAACCCAATGATTCCCCAATCCAACAGCTCTTTCCTCGAGGAGCAGGGTATTCCCTTCTAAGTTCAAGTGGCAACCAGCTCAAGAGGAGGGGGTGAAGAGAAGAATGGGCGGTAGCCAGTGTAGCTTCCTCTCCCGGGATGCAAGACCAGTGTAGTCAAGTCATCCAGCTGCAGGCTCACATATTTGTCTTTGGAACTCAAGCTTGCTTATTGACTTTGTACATACTTTGCAGGCATTTTATTTTTGTACAGGCCTGACCATTCATTTTTTTCCTTTTTTTTCAACATACTATTCACAGCAGCATTTACATAAGGAGTTTTTCCTCTTGAGCCAGTAGACTATCCCTCTTTTGAAGCTTTATCGCAACCCACAATCTCCTGTCTTTAGACCTCATGGCTATTGGACCAGGTTGGGGTGCACTTCCCTCCCTAGACGAGGACGAATGTTTCCACCCGTGTACGTCTCAGACTGGCAAATCCAACCCCCTCACCACTCCAACTGAGTTGAGCCAAGTGAAAGGTGCAAGTGTCCAAGTTAGGTCACGGTCGGTAAGAGTCATACGTGTGTCTCGAAAAGTTCTAGTTAGTCCACTGAGGTGACTTGAACCCAGTCCTGATTTCTCAAAGAATTAAGTCTGCATAGACCTGAAGTACCTTAAACCTAGTTACCATAAGGTTCCAGTGCCGTTAGGTGCGGTAAGGTCCAACCAAGCTCCAATTTGAGACTTTATTAGACTGATTCAATCATCAAGCTCACTCAAAAAGAATATGAATGGTATGCTTATGCTATGCACAATGAATGATGCAAATTTTTCACAAAAAGTTTGAAAGAATCAAAGAATGTTTTTACACAAATATTTTTTTGCAAATAAACTAAGAACTGGACATATACAAAAAGTATATACAATTATTTACACGGGCGTGCTACTTTCTTTACAAAAAGTTTGAATTTCTAATAGCTTTACAGGTTTGAATGAAGTGTTTTATTTAGAATTTTATTGCAAGACTTGTATGTGTCTTATTCAGGATTTACAAGTATTTGTAATGGTGTTCTTATTAGTTTTTGAAAATAATTTTGCAAACTATAGTACACAATAATTTTCGCAATCATTTACACACATTTGAAAACTATTTTTGCAAAGATTTTTCACACTATATATACAATTTTCACAATAGTTTTGACAAGCATTTTTCAAAACATTTGCACATAGATTTTTCAAATCCTTTCTTTCACACAAAGAAAAGTTTTGCAATCAAAATATTTTCACACATTTAAAATCATTTCACATCAAATTTTTCAAAACTAGTCACACTATTTTTCAAATCACACTGTATAGGTATCTGATTTATTAATCAGTATGTACAAAAGAAGAAAAATTGGATTTGATGTACAATATGGTTTTAGTTCTTATAGGCTTTGTTTGGGCTTATCTATTATTTACAAATGAGAGATTTTTGTGTGAACTCCTCAGACTGATTCGAGAATCATTTTCACAAGGATTTTGAAAACTATAGTCCAAGATAATTTTGCAAACATGTTCACGTCTTTGAAAATCCTTTTACAAAGGTTTACACAGCATAGATAGATTTTTCAAAACAATTTTGTCAATCAAATTTTCACAATCATTTGCACACTGATTTTCACACATTTTGGTTTCACTCAAAGAAAATAAATTTTACACACAAAACTAATTTTTCAAATGTTGAATACTTGTACACACTATTTTTCAAACATTTTCACAAGATTTTTCAAAAGAGAATGTTTTGCACAAAACACTTTTCTGACTCAGTAATCAGTACACGTATAAAGAGTCTGAGGAACTCACAATCATCTTTTATTATTATATAGTTACTTATTACATTTTAATTTATATTGGGATGATATATTTTATTTTTCAGTATGAGTTATGGCTTATAGTATATACATGGTATATACGACCCCCCTATACTTAGCTTGAGCTATGTCCTCATAGATCGAAAGGAAAAGCAAAGACATAACTCGTACTGAGTATAGACAGCTCTAAAGAATAAATATGAATGAAATGAATGAATGAGAAGTTGACCGTCCCCCCTAAACTTAGGATCAAATAATCCTAAGTATAGCAGAATGTACAAAAAGCAGGGAGGGTCAAGGGTGGGAATACACAGATCGTACTCAGATTGTCTCCCCCTATACTTAGGGTAAGATACTCCTAAGTATAGACAAGAAGAGGAGACAATGGAGAGGATCGGAATGAAATGAAAAACTCTGGGTGCACATCCCCCCTATACTTAGGACAAAGTACGTCCTAAGTATAGAAAACTGTCTACAAGGGTGGCACCTTTTAGATAGAAAAAGAATATAGAAAAGGAAAAGAAGAAAAGAAGAAAAGGAGAAAATCAGAGAAACAGTGGTTGGAGTACATCGTCTGAATCTTTCGATGCCGCAGGTGCTGTGGAGATGTCATCGTGGTGCAATAGCTGAATAGAGTCTACAACGGCCAAGAATGCATCTGGTTCGAGGTAAGGCTTCAGTAGTTGGCCGTTGATGACGAAGGGTTGTGCGTCAGGGGACAATTCTGATATAGCGATGCTTCCATTGTCACGCACTTCACATACTCGGAATGGCCCTGTCCACTTACTCTTTAATTTGCCTGGGAATATCCGCAACTTTGCATCAAATAACCACACTTTCTGTCCAACATCGAAGGTCTTTCGTCTGATGTGCCGTTCATGCCAGCGTTTCACCTTCTCCTTGTACATTAAGGGTTCGTTTGGTTGAAGGGTTGGGCAGGGTTGGCTTGATCCAACCCGGGTTGGCCCTGCAACCAAACAGGGTTCTCCTCCTCACAGTTTACTATTCACAGGGGTACCCCTGCCCAGCCCAACCCTGTCCAACCCTGCAACCAAACGAACCCTAAGGTGTTATCGTATGCATAGTCTCGGAATTCCAAGAGCTTGTTCAGATCATCTTTTCTCTTCTGACCACTTCTGTGTGAGTCCAAATTACAACTGTTGATTGCCCAAAGAGATTTGTGAATTAATTCCACGGGCAGATGGCATGGTTTCCCATATACAAGACGGTAGGGCGACATGCCCAAGGGAGACTTGTAGGCGGCTCGGTAAGCCCATAGAACTGAGTCCAAGAGTTGAGACCGGTCTTTTCTGTTTGGCCTAACAAGTTTCTGCAGTATGGTCTTGATTTCTCTGTTTGATAACTCTGCCATGCCATTGGTCTGGGGATGATAAGGAGACGTGACACGGTGATCGATGCCGTACTCCTTCGTTAATTTCTTGACCTCTTTGTTGATGAAGTGACTACCCCCGTCTGATATGAGAATCTTTGGTATCCCAAACCACGAAATGATGTTCTTTTTCAGAAACTGGCAAACTGTTTTGCTGTCGGCGGCTCGGGCGGGAATAGCTTCAACCCAACGACTCACGTAATCGACGGCAAGAAGGATATGCTAAAAACCTTGACTGTTAGGGAAAGGTCCCATGAAGTCAATGCCCCATGCATCGAAAACGTCTACTATCTGAATGATTTTCAGAGGCATTGAATCTTTGGCAGTGAGTGTACCTTTCAGTCGCTGACAGTCAATACATCTTTTAACAAACTCTGCTGCATCCTTGAATAATGTGGGCCACCAGAAGCCACATTGCAATACTTTCGCTACCGTACGATCTCCAGAATGGTGTCCACCAGATTCGAGCGAATGACAATGCTCGAGGACACTAGATTGCTCCGTCTGAGGGATGCACCTGCGCCAAATACAATCTGCTCCTTCTCTGAATAAAAGAGGATCCTCCCATTGGTAGAAGCGGATGGTCGACATGAATTTGTTCTTTTGGTTCTTCGTCCAATCCGAAGGTATTACCCCAGAAGCGAGGTAATTGACTATATCAGCATACCAAGGAAGAGAATCCACAGCTAAGATGGCTTCGTCAGGGAAGGTTTCTGTGATAGGTGTACTGCTCAGAGGAGGCTCATGCTGTTCAATTCTGGAGAGGTGATCTGCTACCACATTCTGAACTCCAGGCTTGTCCTTAATTTCCAGATCGAATTCCTGTAGGAGAAGGATCCAACGAATTAGTCTCGGCTTGGCATCCTTCTTCTGCTGTAGGTACCGGATAGCAGAGTGGTCCGTGAAAATTGTGACTTTTGATCCCAACAAATAGGATCTGAACTTCTCTAGGGCGAAAACCACAGCCAGCAATTCTTTCTCTGTCACTGTATAATTTCTTTGTGCTTCATCTAATGTTCTGCTGGCATAGTGAATGGCATAGGGCGCTCTGTCTTTCCTCTGCCCAAGAACAGCTCCGACTGCAAAATCTGACGCATTGGTCATTATCTCAAAGGGAAGGGTCCAGTCCGGAGGCTGTAAGATTGGAGCCTGAGTGATAAGCTCCTTCAACTGATTGAAAGAAAGGAGAACTGGTTGATCAACAATGAACTCGGTTTCCTTGCACAAAAGTTCTGTCAGAGGTCGGGCGATGCGGCTAAAATCCTTGATGAATCGTCTGTAAAATCCCACATGCCCCAGGAATGACCTCACATTCTTCACTGACTGGGGTGGCTGAAGATTTGAAATGACATCCACCTTTGCTGGGTCGACTTCCATGCCACGTTTGGAAACGACATGGCCCAGCACAATACCATCAGTGATCATAAAGTGGCTCTTTTCCTATGAGAGCACTAGATTGACTTCCCGGCACTTCTGAAGCACTCTGTCTAGGTGCTCGAGACAAGAATCGAAACTATCACCATAGACAGAGAAATCATCCATGAACACCTCGAGAAAACTACCTACCATCTCGGCGAAGACTGCTAGCATGCATCTTTGGAAAGTTGCAGGTGAGTTGCACAATCCAAAGGGCATTCTCTTGAAGGCGTAGGTGCCGAACGGGCAAGTGAAGGTAGTCTTCTCTTGATCCTCAGGGGCGATCGCCACTTGGTTGTACCCGGAGTACCCATCCAGAAAGCAGAAGAACTCCTTGCCTGCTAATCTCTCCAAGACTTGATCAATGAATGGCAAGGGGAAGTGGTCCTTCTTGGTTGCTGCATTAAGACGGCGGTAGTCAACACACACCCGCCAGGATGTCGGTACCCGAGTTGAAATTTCCTCTCCTTTATCATTTGTAACCACGGTAAGCCCAGATTTCTTTGGAACTACATGCAGTGGGCTTACCCATTTTGAATCGGAGATGGGATAGATGAAGCCTGCGTCACACCATTTCGTGATTTCTTTTATAACGACGTTCCGAAGGTTAGGGTTCAGCCTTCTCTGAAATTCGCGGGACGGCTTGGCATCTTCTTCTAGATAGATATGATGTGAACACAGAGCTGGATTTATCCCTCGGAGATCTGATACGCTCCAACCAAGTGCCTTGTGGTTCTTTTCTAGAACCTCGAGAAGTCGAGATTCCTGATCCGGATTCAGCCTGCTGCTAATGATGACCGGATACATTTGTTCTTCACCCGCAAGGAAAGCATACTTCAGACCTGCAGAAAGTGGCTTGAGTTCTGGCTTTGATATGTCCACTTTATCTGTCACTTCAGATACCATGCTAGTGGTGGAGTGCACTTTGAGGCTGCTACCATCCTCATCATCCTGTTGAGATCCCGGAGATGCACCGAACGGTTCTGCGCTAAGCTGATCATGTTCGGTATGGAGTGAATGCTCAAGAAGATGCGCCTGCATCTGAGAATCTGTCTCCCAAGAATCATCGGAGCATATGCTGACTGCGCTTTCCAAGTCCTCCTCAAGAGTGAGGATTTCTCGGGTCCATGGATCGTCCAATGATAGCTCTGAATCTCTGATCTCCGCGATGAAATCACAGTCTTCTACTGATGCTGCATGGCTCTCATCAGTCGTGGCATTCTGCTCTTTGTTCATGTTTATCGTGATTTGCTGGGTGTTCGAGCTGAAAGTGATCTTCCCAGACCCGTAATCAACCACGGCACCTGAAGTACGGAGGAATGGTCTGCCAAGGATGATAGGGGTCTGGAGCAAGGGTGCAGGTGAGTCCATGTCAAGGACTACAAAGTCAGCTGGGAATTTCATCTCCTGCACGATAACTATCACGTCTTCCAACAGACCTCGGGGCCGCTTGACGGATCGGTCAGCGAACTGAAGGATCATGCGTGTCTGCTTGAGCGGTCCCAGCCCGAATTCTTGCATTATGGACGAGGGCAGAAGGTTGATGGAAGAACCACTGTCAAGAAGAGTACGCTCGAAGACCTGGTCAAAAATCACACAACTGATCAGAGGTGCTCCTGTATCATGCTTTTTTTGGGGGAGGTTGCTGATAGCTGCAACTGTGGCCATGGAGAGAACGTGTTTTTCTACTTCTCGGCATCTGTTGTCTTGCGCAGGGCGACGCCTGTTAGTACATGCCTCTTTCAGTCCTTTCTTTACAGTTGGCATGTATTCCACGGCCTTCAACAAGGGAATCTCAACAGTCAATTTATCCAAAATATCCACAACACCTGGATCAGACAATGCCTTTTTTCGTTTTGCATTTTTTTTGGATTTTTGTATTGCATGCGGAAAAGGAATATTTACACCACTGGAAGGAAAATGAGAGTTCTTATTTACATCAAAATCATCGCCCACAGAATGTTGTACATCCGAACTACAAAAAGGAGTACAAGCTGAATCAGAACATGTTGGTGCTGCTGGGCGATCAAAAAGGGTAGCGTCTGCTCCATCGGCTGGCGAGGGATCGGTTGCTGCTGGCGGCTCCTCCAAGGCTGGCGCGGCTTCGCTTCTGCTACAAGCTTCTTTTTGTTGTTTTTGTTTTTGCTGATTTTTTTGTATTTTTGGCTGCGGTTGCCTCTGGTAAGGCACGACGGCTGGACTGGCTTCTCCTTCTTCTTCCTCCTCACCCGCCCCTGGAGCTGGCACGGTTGATGCGGAAGATGACGATCCACCTGTTTCTTTATTCACCCCACTGGTAGTAGCAGGCGGAGGCAAGGCCCTACCGCTCCTGAGAGTAACAGCATTAGAATAAACAGTAATATCGTTACCAGACACGGACGAGACATCACATTCTACCTGCTCGTTCTTCTTGAAATTGTTGGGGTTGGCTTCGACCTGCGCTGGAATAGTGGTTCGGGTGGCGGTTAGGTCATCAAGCCGTTTTGTCATCTCCGCTAGCCCTTTAACAAGATGGGCTAGACACTCCATGGTGGGATTTGCAGGGGACATTTCAGAAGATTCAACGTGCAGACCACGCTGCTGTTGGGTAGATGGGTGGGGAGGTTGTTGCTGGTGGTGTTGCTGTGGTGGTGCAGGAAGTTGAAGCTGTTGGTAAGACGGAGGAGGATACTGCTGATATTGCGGAGAGGGGGCAGCCGCGTACTGGTGATACGGCTGTGGGTGGCGGTACTGCGGCTGCTGCTGATAAGGAAAATTCTGCCTCCACTGATGTGTAAACTGGGGAGGCTGCTGGTGTTGCTGGTGAGGCTGAGAGGTTTGACCAAAACGACCACCCTGAGGTTGGTGGTACTGCCGGTTGGCAAATTGCTGACCCTGGGGTTGTCCCTGAGGACGGGTTGGCAGTGTATCATTACTCCATACCCCCATTGACTTCTTGGATCAGGGGTGGTGATGGGAAGACTGGATCAGGAATAGAAAGGAACTCTGGCTAATATACGACCATCTGCTGCTGCGGCGGGCCCTGGTCGGGCGCCTGCACGTAGTACACGTGCTGGACTGCCGGTGGCTGCTGGCTCGGCTGAGGCTGATGCTGCGGTTGCTGCTCGTCCTTCTTCTCAGCGGGAGCGTCTGATGGTGTAGCCGACTGGACAGAGTTGATCGTGCCGACCAACAGTTCGAGGTACTTGTTGATCTGATCTAGCTTATCCAGGTTCTGTGTCCTCTTCTCGATCACAGCGAGTTTCTCGAGGTCCTGTGATCGCTTCTCAATGATATCTACTTTAGAGAGATGGCCCCCGATGATACTGAGGTTGGAGCTCTCGTCTCTCTCTACTTCCTTGGATGCAGCCATGTGAACTTGTTTCTGGAGGATCTGGGGCTGCTTCTGGTATGCCTTGGATGAAGAGAGGGCGGCCTCTCCTTCGGCCATTTCTTCGAAAATCTGCCAGACTACATCTTCATCCTTATTAAAATGGGAACCCCCACATGCTGCATCCACAAGCCGTTGGCTTTCAATGTTCAGTCCCCCAAAGAAATGCTAGACCAAGCTGGTCTTCGGGATATCATGGTGGGGGCACTTCTCCTACAGGTCAGTAAATCTCTCCCAAGCTTCATGTATAGACTCGTGGGGTCTTTGGGTGAAATTACTGATACGGGCTTGCATCTGGTTGAGCCGACCGAGAGGGTAATATTTGTGCAAGAAGGCGGACTTCAACTCCTCCCAGGTCGTCACGACCTTTCCCAAATGATTGACCCAATAGAGGGCCTTGTCCTGTAGCCTGAAGGGGAAAGCCATCATCTTTACAATGTCCAGAGGGACATTGGGATAGTGTGTGGTTCGGCAAATGCGGGAGAATTGCTGCAGGTGAATGTACGGCTCTTCGTTTGTATTTCCATGAAATGCAGGGAGAAGGGCTATGAACTGGGGCTTTAGCTCAAAGTGAGCGTGTACCGGTGGAATGAGAATCCACTCGGTCATCATCAGGAGGATTCGGTGGTGGTAATTCAAGGTCATCATCAGGAGGATCACCACCTCCTCCACCTCCACCTCCTCCTCCCCTGCCTCCTCTGCCTCTGCCTCCTCCTCCATCGTCACGGTTCATCATGTCATTCAACATATCCTGGAACGCGGTCTGGGTCAGGGCCTGCTCGGTCAGCTGCTGCTGTATGGCCTGGATAGATGCCAGCAACTGTGCATTGACTTGGTTTTGATCTGGCACCTGTCCCTCTGGTGGTGGCTGCTGACCCTTGCCCTTTCCTCCTGGAGCCATGTCAGGGTCTGAGTCGGACGAGATGAACTCCGGAGTAGTCTCCAGGGCTCGCACTGGCTTCTATCTGCAGAATGAGATAGTCTGAATCAGATCACTTGCAATTAACTTTCAGCTGCCGTGATAAAGCTGGAATTCAGGTCAACCCCAGCGTGTTGTGAATGGAAAAAGGATGTGGACTGTAATTGACTCCCATTCACAACGGCGGAAGTGGGACAAAAGTGATCCCAGTTTATTGGGTGGCCAAGAGAAAGGTAGAAAACGAGGAGTCTGGAGATCGATCCGCAAAGTCCGGATCGGGTTCTCGGGAATCGCCTCGAACTTATTGGCAGAGTTGAGTCCATGGAATCGATGTAGGTGTCGGCATGGTCCCGACGAAAGCCATCATGGATCAACTTCGCGAAGCACAAGAGAATGTCGGATGTTGGAAGAATGATACGATGGTCAATGAGGAACAAAAGGAGTGTAAAACAGTAGAAAGGCTCGGTTGAGCGGGGTGGTCAAAGGGAGAAACAACAAAATGTGCGCAAATGCGCGGGACTTGATCTTTGAACCTTAACCTAGATCCATAAAAACACAATACAAAATTGGGTTCACCAACTCACGCCATGTGAAGCCGTGAAAGCTCGGCAATTTATTATCTTTTCATTTTTTAGAGTTGTGATTTTCAGGCATATCTTATAACAAGTCCTTAGTACACTACCCTATAGGAGAGAGAGTACTGCCGGAAGAGTATCCCGTACTTGTCCTCCTCCTACGTAACCTGTAGTCTGTACTTTTTGGAGTCCTTGTAACCCTTCCTGTATCCCTACTCAGCCAAAGAAAAGAGAGAGGAAGCCGATAGGCGAAACCAATACTTCGGTTCTCGCTCGCAATGGAATCACCCGTGAGCGTGCAAGAACCTACTCGGACGCAGGACGATGAGACAGACACCCCCGTGAAGGCGTGGCCTATGCTCAATACTTCGGACAGGGTCGATGCTCTCACAACAGAGAGTCACCATTGGTGACCAAGTCCTACTCGCCTACGTACGATAGAAGCGCCATTACTTCGGAAATCCAGGCGATACACAAGGCAGTTGCAGACTGGGTTTTGGGCTTTAATCCTTAGGGGTCGCACTCCCTCAAGGGAGTAGGGTTTTGGTCCCCCTCCAAGGTACCTGAAAACAATGAGGGCTTTATGAACCCGGTACAATGATAGTCCATTACATATTTTAATTAAGGTCAAAGTTTATTTAGCAGTCCCCTTGTTTTAATTTTTGGGTTTTCACTTTTTTTGGATCTGTTTCATACCAGCGCCTAACGTTTTTGTAGATTTTCATTTAAGTCCTAGGTGCTCAAAATCAGAGGGAGATAGCGGAAAAGCTGTGCAAGTGGTTCCATGATGGAAATCTACCATTGAACCGAATGATGCATGCTGAGTTAGAGGACTTACAGTGCATCCCAGCTCTCTCCATGTGGTATGCACAACAGAATTTTTAAACCTATCTACATGTCGGTATGCAAGGCACAAAATCGTCCTAAACATAAGCTGCTATTAACGTGAAGAACCATAAGTCACTCATTCATCTCTAGCCCAAAGGGTCCGGTCTTGGCTCACCCCTCCTCTGTACTCAACACACTTGAGCTTAGGAGAAAGCGCTTTACAGGGCTCGCTGCGGCACAAGGGCTAAGAGATAAATGAACGACTTGTTTAAGTTTGACTAGATCCAAGCGAAGTAGACTATAGGAACATGCATTCTTATTAATGTTTGGACCTAGCTACCGAGTCAAGCAACCTATATCTAGGGGATCCAAGCACATAAAACAAAATAAAAGAAAAGCGGAAAGCTCAAAACTTCGGAAAACAAAATAAAAGAAGGCGATGAAAACTCGAAAAAGCCGCGATGAGGCCCCCAGGTGAACAATCACTCGGGCACTGGACCTCATTGTGAAGAGTAGAGTCCTGTTTAATTACATGCCAAAAATGCCTCTCTCTCACCATAAATTACAAAATAAATAATCCTAAGTGTCTAGCTCTAACTAATGCCCATCTCTTTGCTTCCTTGGTGCTATCTCCAGATGGTCATGAGAAGAAGACCATCCTCCTCCAAGCTTGGCTGCATTGGCCTCCTAAGAAGCCATCCTTGTGTGACGGGCCCTCGCATCAAAGTCACAAAAAGAATGCATTAGTAGAGCTCAATCAATCAAATGGTGCAGATGAAATAATCACAATGAATAAATAAATGAAGCATGGTGATTAACAGCAATAAAAATAGCTGCTCACAAAGAGGAATGATAAATCAAGAATTTTTTATATAAGAATAACAACATGAATTAGGCTATGCTCATTGCTCACCGGCAACGGCGCCATCTGGTAACACGGATATATTGCGAGGGTCACCATAAATAAAATGAAAAGTGTCGCTGAGGCGACCACCCGTAAAACACCCTGGTTGATCAGCAATTAACCCACACTCCAAAGAATACAACAATCAAGATCAAAAATAAATGTGAATTAATCTTTATTTACTCTACCATAAAATGTATAGGGAACAAGCATGTAGAGGTCGAACCACAGAGAGCAATACAAAAATGCAATAGCCTACATGTATCTCAGAGTCATCCTTGAGTGGGTTTTTTTAATAATATAATTAGGTAATATATATATATATATATTTAATATAATTATAAATATATGTACACCCATAGAGGGTTAGTATATAGCTTATAATGCATACAATATATATATAGGTATATATAAGGATAACAAAAAGGATATATATTTTATATTTTTTTTCTTTTCTTTTTTTTATATTAGGGTTAATAAGTAGATATAAGAATACATATAAATAATTAGATATATATATATTATTTTTTTCTTTTTTCTTTTTAGGAAATATATATATACATAAAGGGGTACTATCATATTTACAAAAATACTCAAAAATAGTCAAAAATGCAGGAACAAAGTTTTTTTGGGATTTTCATGGGTTTTTACTATTTTTGTGATTTTTGGGTATTTTTGAAAATATTTTTAGTATTTTTAAATAGCTAAATAATAGCAAACAGTGGAATAGGTTCTGGCTGTTACAAAAATAGACCTTAAAAATAGCTAACGGCCTCAAAAATTTTCCACACTATTTTTCTAATAAAGATAATAAAACAAAGCATAAATAGGGCCTGAGTTTATAATTTTCTGATTTTTCTTTGATTTTTCATATTTTTTTGAAGTTTTTGAGTATTTTTGAATTTTTAAGGTTTTCCTTTTGAGATTTTTAGGGGTTTTTGGACTGACACTAGAATAGGTCAAAATACACCATATGTAATTTTTTTGGCATTTTTCGAGGCATTTTCATACTTTTTTAGGATTTTATAAGTTAGACAGTGAATAAAAGACATGTTTTTGATTTTTAATAAATGCAAAAATGCAACAAAATGAAAAACTAAAAATATATCGTGCAAGCACAACTAAACAAGAGCTTAAGTCTATTTTTTCAAGATTTTTCAAGTTAATATGGAGCACAAAATAAATAGACAAAGCATTCAAAAATTAATTGGCCTAGCAGGGGTATTTTTGCAAATAAAATAGTTCGCGGGGGCATACATGCAAAAATCACAATAAAAATACACGTGGACTTTTATTTTCAGGACCATTTGATAATTACAGGAACACGGCAGGGTATACTTGCAAATTTCACACACCTCACGTGGGTGCTGCACGTGAGGCGCGGAGGGACTAAAGTGTAAATATAAAAACATCAGGGGACCAAACTGCAAATTATACAATTTATTTCCAACTTGACTTTTTATTTTAGGTATGAAACTATAAATACAAAAAGGTAGGGGTTAGATGTGAAATTTACCCCCAAATAAGGCGTGTCATCCAACGGCGCTGGAGGCGCCACTTATCCACGCGTCACGCATCGGACGGCGGATACCGGTTCGACGATGAAGGGACTGGATTAGACGATCCGGGTTGATCTGACGGTTGGCACGTGGCTTCATCGGACGGCTCTCCTTCGATCTGGGCCGACTCCTTCGATCCGACGGTGCTGAAGCTCCCTGGAAGAACAGGGAAGAAGCTCGCGCCTGGCAAGCTTCGATCGAGAAGCTCAGGCTCCTCCAGGGCTCCCCGGTGCGTCTGAGATGATCTACACGTAGCTGAAGGCATCCCGCATCGACTGATGGTGATCTCATGGCTCCTGGGGGTCCGAAACGTCCGGTCGAGGTCGATGAAGCAAATGACCCCCAGGCACCTCTTCCCGGTTCAATGCAAGCTCAGAAGGGCTCTATTCCTCGATGTACCTGCACAGGAAGAACCACGGGCGAGAGAGCTATCTCCTCAACCCGGGGTTTTAAAGCTGCGATGCAAGGTGAAGGTGGGCGGAGGGACTCCGGCGAACGGCGGAGGGGGAGTCCTGATTCGCCAAGACCGAGGGTCCTGGGTTGGTCCAAGATGGTAAAACGATGGAGAAGGCGACGAGGAACGAGATGGTATGCGAATGGCGGGCGGAAACAGTGGGGTTTACGGTGAATAAGTCGCCGGAGCGGAGCTCCGGTGAACTTCGAATTTTCGTTTTTAAACTACAGGAGTTAACTAAGACCTAATCTAATGACTGGAATGGGAAACTAACATTAAAAGCGAACTAAAAATGCATAAAAGGGCAGCTCTTATACCTGGGGGCCTCCAGGGAGCAGGGCGGACGCCGGAGCTCCGCCGCGTCAAAATTCTCCGTCCTTCGGCCAAGTCCAGGCGCTGGGCGACTCCCCCTGTCACGAGGAATGGTCCAGGAGCAAGATCAAGGCGTTTGGGTGGAATGAAAATGGCCAAATTCGAGGAAGGAGGCGGAGCTACTTATTTATAGACATTGGCGACTACCTTATTGACCGGCGATTATTGGCTGATCCAATGAATATCTAATTGATCTAAGATTTTGGCGGGCATCATGGAAGATTAGAGAGCAATTCTTGTGAAGGAAGCATCGTCGATTGATGGATGGTGTGCCCGGGAAAAATGCATGAAATCGGGGGAATGGACAGTCCAGAGGCGCAGGGCTTTGGATGGGACAGTTGACCAGAGGTCAACGAAGGCCGGCTTGCGATTGGTCCACGTCGGTCGCTAGCCGCCAAAATAGGGGACCTGATTAGAGATTGATTTATTTGACACCCTAAATGATTTTATTAATTTTTTGTTATAAAATAAAAAATGTGTATTATTTCGTCTAGTATTTATTTATGATTTTTATTGAATTTTTCGAGGTGTTTTATTATAGCTTTATTTGAATAATGTGTATATGTATGTATTTACATGTATTTTTGTGTATTTTATTTTTAATTTGTTTATTTTCTTTTATTATTTTATTAGCTTATTTTATAAATTTATAATTTGTTTTTGTGAATATAAAGGTATTTTTATTTAATTTTTAGGAGTTTATTTATATTTTTAAATAAATAGGTATAGGTGTATGTAGGTATACTTATAGGTGTTTTATCTATATATTTTATACACTTAATTTATTTATTGTATTTTCTTGATTTTTATTTTGGATTTACATTTTTAATGAGTTATGTATAATGTATACATTATTATAAAAATATAAAAGAATAAAAGAACCAAGGAATAAAATCCTTTTTATTTATGTATAGGTATATAGCATAGGTATTTTGTCTATGAATTTGTAGACTTATTTTATTTTACAAATTGTTTTTGGTTTTCTTTAACTTCTAATATGTGTATGCATTATATACATTATTTACAAAATTCTAAAAATATGAATTTATACAAATAATGAATATTGAATAAAATGCATATTTTAATCAGTCCTATATACAAGGAGGGCCAAAAACCTAACTTCTGCATATGGACTCCAAAAATTATGAAACCAATTTTATAAAATAGTTCTTGGAATGCTATATACAATTAAATGTGAGTTTGGGTGATTTGGAGTTTTTATTTGCAAGATATGGGTCTGTGAAGTTGAGATTTTGGCTTTTTATTCTGTGTATAAAATGTACACTGGGTATTATTTTTGCACAAACTCAATTTTGTATTTTTATTTACATTATTATCTACAACTTTAATGTACAAAATTTCTTTATTTGATGAAGAAATAATTATGTACAAAATAGGTGCCAAAAATGCATAAATGAATGAATTAATAAATGAGGTATTTATTGTACACTGGCCCTTATCTCCCCCTACTTTATTCCTTGTCGACCAATACCATGCTGGCCTTGGTCTCGGGGTTTGGGTCATAAAATATTTACAATATTTTATTCCTTTTTCTTTTCTCCTCTGTATTCTATAATTTTGGCATTAAAACCTTATTTAATGTGGAATTAATACAATAAATCATGAATGCAATTATATACAATTTGATGCTATTTACATGCATTTGCTGGGGTTTTTGATGCCAAAATGATAGAATAAAGGTGATGAAATGGAGATTCATCAGCTCCCTAAGAAGCCATCCTTGCGTGGCGGGCCCTCGCATCAAAGTCACAAAAAGATGGAATTAGTATGGCTCAATCAATACAATAAAGCAGGCAAGAATTAATCACAATGAATAAATAAATCAATAAAGCATGGTGATTAATTACATTAGACATAGCTGCTCACAAAATCAATGATGAATCAAAAATTTTTACACAAGAATGACAAAATAAATTAGGCTATGCTCATTGCTCCCCGGCAACGGCGCCATCTGATAACACGAAAAATTCAAGCAAGGGTCACCATGAATAACATATATAAGGTGTCGCTGAGGCGACCGCTCGCAGAATACCCATGTTGATCAGCAATTAACCCACAATAAAAGAATGAATAAATTAAGTCTAAAAAATGTGAATTAATATTTATTACTCTACCACAAAATGTACAGTGACTAAGCATGTAGAGGTCGAACCACAGAGAGCAATACAAAAGTGCAATAGCCTAAGATGTGCATGTACCACAGAGTCATCCATGTGTAAAGCCTATTTTTGTGGGTTTTTATCTTTATATTTTTTTATGTTTTTTTTATTATTATTTTTATTTATTTTTATTTTAATAATATAATTAAGTAATATATATAATTTATAGAATATAAATCTATAAATATATATACCCATAGAGGGTGAGTATATAGCATATAATACATACATTAGATATATATATACATATATATATATATATTTCTCTTTTTTTTCATTTTAGAATTTAAGACATTAATAAATATATATATATATATTTATATAGATAGATATATATATATTAATTTTCTTTTTCAATAGGGGAATATATATATATATCGAATGTAGAGAGAGGGGTCATATAATAATTATAAAAATATATAAAAACACTCAAAAATATAAAAATAAAATCTTTTTGGTATTTTCATAATTTTTTACTATTTTTGTGAATTTTGGGTATTTTTCAAAATATTTTTGGTATTTTTAAATATCAAAATAAGGGAAAACAGGGGGTTAAGCTACTGGCTGGGGCAAAAATGGAAACTAAAAATATCATACAGCCACGAAAATTTTCCCAACCATTTTTAAAATAAATAGGATAGAATATAGGACCTACAGAACTTGAAGTTTCAATTTTTGAGGTTTTCTGGAATTTTTTATATTTTTTAGAAGTTTTTAAGTATTTTTGAATTTTTTAGGTTTTTCTTTTGAGATTTTTAGTGATTTTTGGAATGACTCTTAATCATGATAAAATAGACCATAGATAATTTTTTTTGGAATTTTTCGTGGTGGTTTGATATTTTTTGGGATTTTATAAGTTAGACAATAAATAAAATGCATGTTTTTTATTTTTAATAAATGAAAAAATGCAACCAAATTAAAAACTAAAAACATGCATATGAGAGCATGTTAACAGGAGCTTATATCCATTTTTGCAAGATTTTTCAAATTAAAACGAGGCGTGAAATAAATGGACAAAGCATACAAAAATAAACAGCCTGGTAGGGGCATTTTTGCAAATAAAATATTCCTCAGGGGCATCCATGCAAAAATTACAACAGAAATAAACATTTATTTTTATTTTCGGGGCCATTTTACAATTAACAAAACCCGCCAGGGTTTAAATGCAAAAATCACGTGCCTCACGTGGGACTGCACGTGAGGCACGGAGGGACCAAACTACAAATATAAAAACTCCAGGGGGCGTACTGCAAATAATACGATTTATTTACAACGTGGCACTTTATTTTTAGCATTAAACGATAAATACAAAAAGGTGGGGGGATATGTTTGAAATTTACCCCCTAAGGCGTGCAAATGGACGGCGATGGGCGCGCCACTTATCCACGTGTCGAGCCCTCGAAGCCCGATACCCCTTCGACGATCTGCGGCCGAGATTGCATCTGAAGTCTGATCGAACGGCCGAAGCATCTGATATATGGACGGCCCTGATTAGATCTGGGGCCATCTCCTTCATCCGACGGTGGCTGCTGCTCACGAAGAACAGGGAAGAACAGCTGGCTTCCCCTTCTTCGATCGTTGATTTCTCCGCCTCCAGACGCTCCAGGTTGCTGACGATGGGTTCCAGACGTCCGGCGAGGTGGCGCGCACCGTCCGAGGTACTCCAGAAGATCCAGGACCCCCTAGATCGGTTGAACGAGCTTGGAGAAGAAAGGGGGGTCCTGGAACCTCGCAGGTGATTGAATCGAGCCCCAGGGGGCTCCGTTCAGCTTCAGACCTGCACCAAAAGAATGAGGGGCTCGAGGGGGTTCTCCTCGACCAGGGGTTAAGGCTAAAGGGATAAGGAATGACCGGGGGTGGCGAGGTCCGGCGAAGCGGAGGAGATGGACCTCGATTCGCAGAGCTGGAGAAGCTCTGGATGATCCGATGTGTAAGTTAGGCGTAGAACGTGTAGGGAAATGAAATGAGGTGCAGTGGGGGGTTGGATCGTGCGTGGATCAGAGTAGAGAGGTTCGCCAGAGATGAACTCCGGCGAACTTCGATCTGGGTCTAATCGAGCACCTAAGGTCCTACTAATTACTCTAAAGACTGGATTAAAGACTAGAAACTACAACTAAGCTACTAAACGGGATAAAACAGTTCTTATACATGGCGGTTGACCAGGGAGCAGGACCTCCGGCGAGCGGCGGCTGTGGGCACTTCCTTCGACTCCTCCGACCGTCTGAGACTGCCAGGAGCACCCCCCTATCACGAGGATCCTCCAAGGGCTGGAATCGAGGGTGGAAAGCGACCGAAAGGGAGACCAAAATGGTAGAGGAGGTCGAAGGATTTATTTATAGACATGGGTATGTACCCTTATTGACCGGGGCACCACGAAAAATCGGCAGGTTAGATGGTCGATCTGGGTTGGTGGCGGTGATGTACAATGATCGGAGATCATTTTGTCAGAAGACGTCGATGGCCAACGATGGACGAGTCGAGCGGGAAAAAGGGAGGAAAACAGGGGACTTGATGGTTCTGACGGGAGACAGAGGCGCAGGGGGAGTTGACCAGAGGTCAACAGTCCCTGGCCTTTGATTGGCCCACGTCAGACCAAACTTGACCCATTTATTACATGTAGCAAATGAATTAATTAGAATTTATTTATAAAATAAAAAATGTTTATTAATTAATGTAGTATTTATTTGCGATTTTTATTTATTTTTCTGAGGTGTTTTATTACGGGTTTATTTTAATAATGTATTTATAAGTATGTTTTTATGTATTTATTTTTATTTTGTTTATTTTTATTTTATTATTTTATTTTATTATTTTATAAATTTATAACTTGTTTTTATGAGTATAAATATATTTTTGTTTAATTTTTATGAGTTTATTTACATTTTTAAATAAATAGGTATATGTATATGCAGTTATACTTATAGGTGTTTTACTTATATATTATGTATACTTTATTTATTTTAATGTATTTTCTTGGTTTTTATTTTGGATTTGTGTTTTTAATACATTATATATAATATGTACAACATTATAAAAATAGGAGAAAAGAAAATAATCAAAGAATGTTTTCCCTTTGTGTTTTTGTACATATTGGATCATAGGTATCTTGCCTATTATCTTGCATTTAATTATTTTATTTTAGAAGTCATTTTTAGTTTCATTCTAATTGTAATATGTACATGTATTATATATATATATATATTATTTACAAAATTCTAAAAATATAATTTGCTAAAAATAATGGTCAATGAATATATTGAATATTTTAATCAGGCAGGCTGCATAATGAAGGCCAAAAACCTAACTTTTGCAGATGGACTCCAAAAGTTATAAAACCAATTTTATTAAATAGTTCTTGGAAAGCTATATACAATTAAAGGTGAGTTTGGTGATTTGGAGTTTTTATGTGCAAGATATGGGTCTGTGTAGTTGAGATTTTGGCTTTTTATTCCGTGTATAAAATGTACACTGAGTATTATTTTTACACAAACTCAATTTTGTATTTTTATTTATATTATTATCTACAACTTTCATAAACAAAGTTTCTTTATTTGATGAATAAATAATTATGTACAAAATAGGTGTCAAAAATGCATAAATAAATGCATGAATAAATGAGGTATTTATTGTACACTGGCCCTTATCTCCCCCTACTTTATTCCTTGTCGACCAATTCCATGCTGGCCTTGGTCTTGGGGTTAGGGTCATAAAATATTTGCAATATTTTACTCCTTTTTCTTTTCTTCTCTTTATTCTATAATTTTGGCATTAAACACCTTATTTAATGTGTAATTAATACCATGAATCATGAATGCTATTGTGTACAATTTGATGCTATTTACATGCATTTGCTGGGGTTTTTGAGGCCAAAATGATAGAATAAAGGTGATGAAATGGAGATTCATCAACTATCTATATACGATATCAAAAAGATATGGGATAAGAGCACACTAGATTAAAAAAGAAACTAGTACTATGGTGCATGTAAATGTGTGGAATCAGTTCATACAATACAATGCAATCAAACCCCATTGAATATATTCACCACCTCAACATGTGAGGGTCATACGAGTTCGGCATGATTTATCTTGTCAATTTTAATTAGCGAGAAAAACAATCTTTAACAAGCACACAGGGAGTCTCCTACTACACCCAATTGAAGTCTTATAAGCCATCAAACAATGGAGTGATCTTCCTGGGTTGTATGTTCAATATCACAGCCCAAAAGCAACATATAAGCGTAGGCAATCAAAATATATTTCTAAGGTGTAAAGCAACTACTTGCAGCTTCCAAAATCCACGAGAGTTGGACCAGGAGACTTAGGGTGGAAGTCCAAAGGTTTAGGGCTCTAACCATAGGGATCCGTCCCCACCCACTCTGTCTGAGGGTAAGTACATGTATCCAACGAGGATTTTGCTGCCCGTAATACAAGGTTGATTTTATTACAAGTTATTTGGTGTCAACTTGCATAATTTAGTCCCAATTTTAGGAATTGGTTATCGCTTGATTAAGATAACCACAAAATTATGCCTAATGTAGAATCTCTTTTTCCTTTATCTCTAGGTTGGCAAAAACTGAGGGATAAGACGGAAAACAGAGTCCAGGTGGAAGTCAATGATGCATGTGGTCGATTACGGATACTTACAGTGATTCCCGGCACTTTCCATGTGGATGCAAGACTGGTTTTGTAAAATCTACTCTATATGATGCAAGCTGATAAAAAAGTTGCATCTAGTAAGAGTTCTATTGATGCTGAATAATTTCAATTAATTTTGACTAGATAGAACATAGCTTATGCGCATCTCAACGAATCTCCTAAGATTAAGTGGATCTTATGAGATATAATTGTGTGTCCTAAGTTATGATTATATATAAGGCAAAAAATGACCTAAAATATATCTATTTGAATCATGGTGCCTTGACCTAAATCGCTACTTAAGTCGATAATTACTCTCGACACAACCACACAATTGAATAATAAATAAATAAAGGCCTTTTTTACATTCACGATAACTCAATCAAGAACCGTTGTAAATAGGATAATTAAATAATAATTACAAATATTGATACAAAAATTTTACAACACAAAC
Organism: Ottelia alismoides; assembly: GCA_037367405.1. Lineage (NCBI taxonomy): Eukaryota > Viridiplantae > Streptophyta > Magnoliopsida > Alismatales > Hydrocharitaceae > Ottelia > Ottelia alismoides. The sequence goes on from JAZKJV010000096.1 coordinate 392,452, forward strand.
ATTCACTATTTAATTAAACTAATGATTTCTCATAAAATATTTATCAAGTGGTCCCTGCAGCTAAAGCTCCAAGCTTCTCACCTCCACATTCCTTTGATGCCTGTCAGCTTCGTAGGCCCTACCACAAAATAATAAGAATGTTAGAAAATTCTCAAGAGAAATTAAGCTAATTAAATAGCTAACAACACAAAGATAAATAGAACAAACAATAAATAAAATTATACAAGTACTTAACCTAAAAAGATCTAAAAATCACTATAATCAATAATTAAATCAGATAAAATCAATCAATGTATCGCATCCCCGGCAACGGTGCCATCTGACGAAGTGCTAATCAGCTAAGATAGAATGTGCTCATTGTAGCACGGGCCAGGAAGCACTCAACAGAACCAAGTCAAAAATCTTCGCGAGGAGTACTCGGCTTAATTTATAACTTGGGCAAGTCCAGGGTTGAACACAGGGACACGAGCAATTATTTAATTCAATTAAGGTTCATTATCTATTTATGTGATTTATAGGCTATCTTGGTTAAACAAGCACAACACTATGCGATGCATGCAATTTTTGATTCATTTTGTGCAACTTATATTACATGGAGAATAATGATAAAATGCAGAAAAGAGGTCAAACACACAACAAGCAAATATACTCTTATTTAAGCAATTAAATATCTTGTAAAAACAATTAATACACTAATAAACAATCAGTGTACTAAATATTTTAATCTAACCAAAATTTAATCAATTTTTACATGCTAATATCGTCAAAAAGAATCAATATGCTCTCTGAATGATATAGTGTCAAATATAACTCCAGAGAATGAATTTACCCCATGAGAAAGAACACAAATTTATCTTTAAAACACCACTGATTTCATTAAAATCGGATTTAAGGTCCACAAGATATTAAAGGTACAAGACAGGGGCATAAATGTAATAAAAACTTCTTATTTAATTACAAAAAGCTCCAAAAGTGGATTGAATTACAAATAAAAAACCTGAAATGTTATATTTATAAATTCACCAAGGTTGGACATGTCTCATCTGTAAAATACCCAAAAACACGTGCGCTCAGCGCATGACCGATTAGGTCCGGGCGATCGATGGCTCGGGACACATGTCGCGCTTTGGAGCTTCAGCGCAGGCTCGGATGGCCCGAGTCATAAGAATGAAGTGATGCCTCAGAACTCGCTGATGAGAGGAACTTTTGCACTGATCTACTAATCAAACACGATTAGCAATCGCGACCAAGTGTGCCTCTAATCAACAATCAACCAGTAGAAAAATTCAAGCGATCAATGTGCATGAGTTAAAATTTATTATAACTCTACTATAGATGTGTATAGGTGTAATTATGGTAAAGTATCAAACAATAGGAGCAATACATGGTAGCACTGATTATTATTTAATAAATAAATAAATGAATAAATAATAATGTGCATTTTGTACAATATTCACTCAATTGATCAATTAATTATTGTTTTTATGAGTTGTTAATTTTTAGTTTTTTTATTTTTTATAAATTTTCTTTTTATTTTTAATTTATAATTTTTATTTTTTTATAATTTTCTGATTTTTAATTTCATTTCTTTTTAGTATATAATATAGATACATATATGACTATATATGCAGTATGTATATATAGGGGATATATATATAAAAAATATAATAATATATAAAAATCAAGAAACAGTAGTAAGTACATTCCTTTTTATTTTAAAAGGTTATAAAAATATTTATAAGGTATTTATATTAATTAGTAGATATAAAATATATAACTGTATATATGTATATTATAGCTATAAATAGTCAAAATTTGCAGAATAAAATATTTGTATGTTTTTTTATATTTTTCTAATGTTTTGTGATTTCTGGGGAATCTTTGCTATTAAGTCCAAAATATACAAAATCAGGGGCTTTTAAATAGGTTGGATTATTTTTTAGATTTAAAAATACCAAATCGGTTCAAATTTTCTCAAAACTAATTTTTATACATAATAGATATTATATATATAATAGAAACTAATATTTTTGATATTTTTAAGAGTTTTTATATTTTATGAGGATTTTGAGTTTTTAATTTTTGTGATTTTATTTTCTTTTTTTAGGATTTTTGGTCTAGAGGTACAAAATACTATAATAAACAACTACTACTTTATTTTAGAAATTTTAAAGATGATTTTATGATTTTATAATTCAAACATAGAATAAAATATCTGTAAATGAAATTTAATAAATGGAAAATTTAGCAAACAACCAAATCCAAGCACATAGCGTGATCAAGCATTTAATGAGGCATAATACTAATTTTCCTATAATTAAAACACCCAGAAGCTAATTTTGATAAATGAAACAAATAAAATAAAAATTCCAAGCAGTTTAGGGACCTATTTGTAATTAAAAGTAAACATCATAGCTTATCATAACAGATCCACACAGTTTATGGGGTTACAGGAAAGTCATAAAATAAAACATGCAGGTGCATGTGCTTGCAAGGACTATTGTGCAAATAAAATATCTTACAAGGTTCAGAATGCAATTTATTCCAATAAAGATACACTACAGACTTAATATTTAAATAAAAAAGCTACCTGCATGAAAGGCCTCAGCGACTTGAGACGAGGGTCTCGGTCCAAAAAGGAAGCAAGAAGTTTCCTGGAAAGGTGGATGGGTGCAGCTCCGATGATGGATGACAGATGGATCTTGAGACATTGATTCCTTGTAGGAATCAAGGAGAAAATTGATGTTTATAAGTATAATTTGAAAGGGAACGAGATGGGCGTGGAAATGGGTCGAAACAGGGATGGTTATGATGAAATCAACCTGGAGCTCAGGCTCCATATCAACAGAGATATGGATTTTAATGCTAACCTAACAATTTAAACTAAAAACTAAATGCTCAATTGAAATTTACTCTAATAAATTGCCTAAGGACACCAGGGAAACGGCTTGACTTGGTTGGGGCCAATGAGTTGGACCTCACTGCAGAGATCTCGCCGGAGATGGTGGATGCACCTACTGCATCGCACCTTCTTGCTGAAGACGGGAGCCTTGTTCCTGTCACCAACAAGACTCTCAGGAAGCGATGTGATGGGCTATTTTTGTCTAAAGAGGTATCAATCCAAAAATAATATGGGATAGGTGTTTTATAGACAGGTGGAGGTGGAGCTTTCGAGGGGTGATGGCACCAAAGGAGCGGGGTCGGTGAGGATGGAGAGGTTGGCGAAGAGGATGGATGTGTTGGGGTCAGAATTGTGGAGGGTTCGAGGCAAAAGAAGTGTGGGATGGAGCATGAGAAATTGAAGAAAGAGGGAACCCCGTGAGTCTGACAAGGGTGGCTAGGTTGGGGTATAGTTGACCTAGCACAGGAAGCAGACGCACCTGGTTGGTCCACGTGAACCAACCAAGAAATTGCAAGGCAAAGTGCTTCGGAAAATGAATATAAAATAATAGATGACTTAAATTTTATCAAAACATGGAAATGTTCTTAATTTTACATAGTATTTATTACCTATTTTTATTTATTTTTTTGAGGTGTTTTATTACAACTTGATTTTTACATGTATAATCATAGATATATTTACCTATATATAATGTATTTTATTTTTATTTTGAATTTTATGTTTTTATTATTTTATACATATAATTTATATATTTATACCTTATTTAAATACACTTAAATATATTTTTTTGACGTTATTCATCCATTGAAATAAATATATGTACTTATTATATAGGTATGTGTACAGGTAATTAATCTACGTGTTTTATTATGTTATTTTATTTCAATGTATTTTCTTATGGTTTTAATTTATTTTAATTATGGATATGTGTTTCTGATAATATTTTTGTAATTTTATAAAAATAAAAGAATTTGAAAAACATAAAGAATGAATAAATTATATAATATACAATTATATTGCACAATATGGGCCTAAAACTTAACTTTTGCATCTTACCTCAGAATTAAAGGAAACCACCTTTATTAAATAGCTTATTAAAAGTTATATACAATTAAAGTCATTTTGTCCATTTTGACACCGTATGGAAAAGATACATGTCTATGAAGTTTTTATTTTGATTTTTTATTATGTGTGTCTTGGGCACACTACGCATTATTTTTTTGTGAAATTAATTTATATTTTTCCTTGTATTTTTATCTACAATATTATGTTGGGTTTTTACTGTTTAAGTGTAAAAATAATAAAATAAAATAGGTTCCAAAAGGCAATATTTGAGCAATTAAATTAGGATTTTGTACATGGTTTTTGTGTATTTTATGTACAATTTCTCTGCCCTATCTCCTCCTACTTTAATTTTTGTCGACCAAGTCATCATGATGATTGGGTCTCGGAGTTCTAGGGTCACTCAACACCTACGGTGTTTCCATTTGTTTTCCTTTTTTCCTTTATTCTTTTGTTTTGGAATTAAATATAATAAATATATAATATTTTATACAGTATTTTATACAAATTACAGTGTTTATTTAGGTAAATTAATGAAATATATATATATGCATTTAGCTAGGGATTTAAGGCCAAAATGAAAGAATAAAGGTGATAAAATGCATATTCATCACCCCCCATATACTTGCCTTTGTTAGTCCCTAGCAAACATTTATGCCTATAAGTGTAGAAAAGAAAATAAAAAGAAAAAGAAAGAACTTGAATTGATTTTAACTTTTGAACTTGTCCTCATAATAAAAAGTTTGAAGCTTAGTTAGACCTTTGGAATGTTAGTTTGGTCAGAACCTTGTTGAGAATCAGACTTGCAATAGAACAGCCTCTGAGAATCACAAAAACCCTACCTAAGTCTCCTCAAAAGCCAGTTCAGAACACTTCAACGCCATACACAGTCCCTTACGACTATGAGTCTATCTTGTGCAGTGTGTGTGATATATATCTCCTCTCGACTGAAGCGATAGAAATCAGTCTTCTCCAACATGGGGACCTTAATTCCCCAATCCAACAACTCTTCCCTCTATAAGCGGGTATTCCTTCTAAGTTCAAGTGCAACCGACTCAGAAAAGAAGGTGGAGATGAGAATAAATGGTAGCCAGTGTAGCTGCCTATCCTAGGATGCCTGACTAGTGTAGCCAAGTCATCTGGCTACAATCTCACATATGTACTGACTTCGAATCTCAAGCTTTCTCATTGAATACATACTCCGACGGGAATTGATTTTTCTTAGATTTTGCATGTCCTTTCTTTTTGGAGTTTTTGATTTTTCCTTTTTTTTGATACTATGTACAACAAACCTTACATATGGACTCTTTCCTCTTGAGCCCATAGACTATCCCTCTTTCGAAGCATTATTACAACCCACAACTTTTATCATTAGACCTCATAGCTACTGGATCGAGTTGGGGGTACAATGGACACAGATATGTGACTTCCGATGTTTCCATCGGATTGTGTCTCATGATGGCAAATCCAGCCATGTACCACTTCAACCAAGTTGAGAAAAGTGCAGGGTGCAGGTGTACAAGCTAGGTCATTGTTGGCGAGAGTCATGCATGTGTTCCGAAATATTCTACTTAGGCAGTCAAGATGACATTGAACTAAGTCTTGTGGTTTCAAAGAATTAAGTTTAAGTAGACCTTAAGTGTCTCGATTCTAGTTCCCTTAAAGTCCCTGTTATTGTGCGGATTAAGGTCCAATCAAGTTCTAATCTTCAGATTTTATTTAGACTTGTTCAATTGCCATAGTCAATCTGAAAAATGCAAATGCTACGCAAGCAAATTTTGCGGTTCAATAACTTTTTATGGATTTTTTAAATGTTTTGCAAATTTTTATACAGGTCTTTGAAAAGATATTGTAAGTGTTTTTGGATTTTAAATTTTGCAGACTTCTAGTGATTGTTCAAAAACAAAATATTTTTGGCAAATAATTATGTGCAAATATTTAATAGGAGTGGATTTCTTATTAATAAGAATTTTAATGAAGGATTTTCAGTAGGTATTTACCTATTTTATGTACTCGGTTTGTATAGTCTTCAAAATAATTTGTAAAGATTTTGACAAATATTTTAAAAATTTTATTTTGAAAGAATAATTTGAAAAAATAATTTTTGCAATCATTTGCAAAATTTGAAAATTATTTTGCAATGATTTTCAAACAGTATGTATAGATTTTTCAAACTTTTTACCAACCATTTTCCAAACCTTTTGCAAATAGGATTTTTAAAATATTTTTTCAAACAAAAGAAAGATTTTTTACAAAGGTTGAAAATATTTTACAAAACCTCTTTCAAATAGTTTTCAAAAGATATTTCAAAGAGATTTTTCAAATTTTTTCAAACATTTTGCAAAGCATTTTTAATCGGTTTATTACTCAATATATACAAAGAATTGAATGGATGTGTATTAATTTTTATTGACTAGCCATATTATCGAAAATATGCAAGTACGAGTTATAAAATATATGCAATGTATATATGACCCCTATACTTATCTTGAGCTATGTCCTCATAGATTGAAGAGAAAAGAAAGATATAACTCGTACTAAGTATAAGAAAATCTGTACTACAACAACTGAATCAAGAATGAGAAGTCGATCATCCCCCCTCCCCATACTTAGGATCAATTAATCCTAAGTATAGCAGACTCTATTCTACATGCAGGGAGGGTCGAGGGTGGGGACGAATAAATCATCGGCTCAACATACCCCTCCATACTTAGGATGAAGCATATCCTAAGTATAGCACAGATGAATGAGATGAGGGCAACGCGAAAGAAATAATTTGAAGAATGAAAATGAAAAGAAGAAAGTTTAACCAATCAAAAATATTTTTGATGGTCTTGTCTGTTTGTGCTTATGCTGCGGTTGTAAGCTCTTCATGGTAGACTACCTTTATTGAATCAACCATGGATAGAAACATATCATGTTCAAGATAAGGCATAAGTAATTGTCTGTTGATCACAAATGGTTGTGCATCAGCTGATAAACCAGATATAACAATGCTTCCATTGTCAGGCACATGCTTTACTATGAAAGTCTCAGTCCATTAGCTCTTCAACTTCCCTGGGAATAATTTGAGCTTTGCATCAAACAACCAAACCATCTGACCCGGTTCGAAGGTTTTGCGGGGATGTGCTTGTTGTGCCACTTCTTCACCTTCTCCGTGTACATTAGGCTATTGTTGTATGCATACTCACGGAATTCGAGAAGTCAATTCAGATCCAGCTTTCTGTTCTTCTTGGAATCCAAATTACAGACATTAATTGCCAACAAAGATTTATGAATGGGTTCTATGGGAAAATGGCATGGCTTGCCGTACACCAGGTGGTGGGGAGACATTCCTAATGATGACTTGTACGCGGTCCAATAGGCCTAAAGAACTGAGTCGAGTAACTGAGACTATTTCTTCCTATCGAGACGCATGAGTTTCTTTAGAATTCTCTTTATCTTCCTATTTGTCCATTCGGCCATGCCATTAGACTGTGGATGGTACGGAGAGGCGACATGATGTTCAATGCAGAATTCCTCTATCAGCTTCTTCACGTCTCTGTTGATGAAATGGCTACCTCCATCGGATATCAGAATCTTGGGGATTTTGAAGCTTGCAATGATGTTTTCCTTCAGAAATCGACATACCGTGCAACTGTCGGTGGCTCGAGTTGAGATAGCCTCCACCTAATGACTGACGTAATAGATAGCTAGCAAAATATATTTGTAGCTCTGACTGTTAGGAAATGGGCCCATGAAGTCAATTCCCTATGCATCAAATGCGTCTGAGATCTGAATGTCCTTCAAGGGCATTGTATCTCTCATTCCTATTATCCCGCCCATCTTTTGACAATCAGTACAACGTTTGACAAAGTCTTCTGCATCTTTTAAGAAATTCAGCCACTAGAAGCTGCATTGGAGTATTTTAGTTAACTCCCGGTTTGTCACAGATTTCAAGATCAAATTCCTAGAGAAGAAGGATCCATCTGATAAGTCTCAGTTTGGCATCCTTCTTGGCTTGCAAGTATTTGATGGCAGAATGGTCTGTATATACGATCACTTTGGATCTGAGGAGATGGGATCTGAATTTCTCCAGGGAGAAGACGACTGCTAGCAGCTCTTTTTCAGCGATAGTGTAGTTTTTCTGAGCTTCATCTAGAGACCTGCTAGCATAGTGAATTGCAAATGATAGATTGTCTTTTCATTGTCCTAGAACAGCTCCAATGGCATAGTCTGATGCATCATGATCTCAAACGGGAGAGACCAATATGGTGGTTGAAGGACAGTGGCCTAGGTGATCAATTATTTTAACAGATTAAAGGCTTGGTGGACTCTATCATCAATAATAAAATATGCGTCCTTGCCTAGAAGCTCAATCAGCAGTCATGCAATTTTACTTAAATCTTTGATGAATCATCAGTAAAAATGGATGTGCCCTACGAATGACCTGACTTGCTTCAGTTTTGTTGGTGGCTCAAGTTTTGAAATGGCATCCATCTTTGCAGGGTCTACCTCCATGCCATGTTTTTATATAACATGACCTAGAACAACACCTTCAATCACAATAAAATGGCTCTTCTCCCACGAGAGCACAAGGTTCACTTCACAGCATCTCTTTGAGACTTGGTCTAGATAAGATATACAGTGATCGAAGCTATCTCTGTAAATCAAGAAATTCCCCACGAAAACCTCCATAAAAATTCCAACCATATATGTGAATACGGCCAACGTGCATCTCTAGAATGTCGTTGGAGCATTACACAAATCGAACGACATTCTGCAGAAGGTGTAGGTCCCAAATGGACAGGTGAAGGTTGTTTTCTCTTGATCTTCGGGAGCTATAGCAACTTGGTTGTAACCAGAGTATCCGTCCAAGAAATAGAAATATTCCTTCGCGACCAATCTTTCGACTATTTGGTCAATGAAGGGGAGAGGAAAATAGTCCTTCTTGGTCACTAAATGCGGTCATCTGTAATCCACACAGACATGCCAAGATGTCAGTATTCTGGTTGTGATCTACTCTCCTTTGTCATTCTTGACCATGGTAATCGCTGACTTCTTTGGCACAACATGCAAGGGACTCACCCATTTCGAGTAGGAGATGGGATATATAAATCTTGCACCATTTCATGATTTCATTCATCACAACCTCCAAGAGATTTAGATTTAATATGAATTGGAATTCTCAGGATGGCTTGTTATCCTCTTCAAGGTATATGTGATGCGAGCATAATGAAGGGTTTATCCCATGGATATATGAAATCTTCCAGCCTATTGACTTGCGGTTTCTCTCGAGAACCTCGAGCAGACGAGATTCTTTCAACTAAGAATTGATGATCACTGGAAACATGTTTTGCGCACCCATAAGGAAGGCATATTTCATGTATGTTGGAAGTGGATTCAGCCCAGGCAATGTCCAGTTCAGCTCAGTGGTGACCTCAACTACTGTATAGGGCATGGTGTCAGATCTTTCAACTGTAATGTGTCCACCATTGGCACTGTAGGTTATGCGTTCAATGCATCACAGAATTCTTCAATCACAGAATCTTGTTCACAAATTTTTTCAATGATTTCCTCCTACTATGACAAGGATAGGTGGCCACAGATGTATTTTTTAGGCAAATCAACAAAAATCTCATCGTCAAGGAAATCTGGGAACCCAAATGTGTTATCCACTCTTTCCTCCATGGAGAGAAGTTTGTGGGTTTCTATATCATCCATAAAGAGATTTGTATCGTGGATTTCAGCAAAGTCACAGTCTTCTATTCACTGCTCTGTAGGCTCGCTCTCATCTAATGCATACTCGATTGGTTCTAGCACTTGGATCATCTTAATAGGCAACTTATCGATGCTAGAATGGAAGGTGATCTGGCCAATGTCATAGTACACCACTTCTTTGGTTGTTCGCAAGAACGACCATCTCAGAATTATTGGGACATGGAATAGAGGAGCTGAGGTGTCCATGTCAAGCACTATGAAGTCCACAGAGAACTGCATTCCTTGAATGGTGACAATGACATCCTCCAAAATTCCTTGGGTCCGCTTGATTGAAGTGTCTTTGAATTGCATAATCATTCTCATGGACTTAAGTGGTCCCAACTCATACTCTTTGAGTAGTGAAGTAGGCATTAGGTTTATTAATGATCCGTTGTCGAGGAGAGTTCGATCGAACTCCTGTTCGAACATCCGACATCTAACTAGAGGAGCTCCCATATACTTCTTTTTCATCGGGAGATTGCCGATTGTGTTCACAGTTGTTGTGGTTAGAATATGCTTTACATTTCTTTCACAAGCTCTGCGCGACTGTCTCTTCGAAGTACACGCTTCTTTCAGTCCTTTCTTAATGTTAGGCATGTACTTGATGGCTTTGAGCAGGGGCATTTCAAGAATAAGATTATGAATAATTCCGACCACATCAGGATCGGATAAGGCATTTTTCATATTTTTATTTTTATTTTTGGATTTTATCAAAGCGTTTGGAAATGCAATATCTATAAAACCAAAAGTAGAAGTAGAAATAGTGTTCTTATTTACATCAAAATCTGTGCCCACATAAGGCTGTACAAATGGATGACTGAAATGACCAGGGTCATCAAAAGGTGGGCATCCAAAATCTACATGCGGGGCTCCATCGGCTGGTATCGGGTGGATGTTGGTTGTCAATGTGGTCTCCTCGGTGGTTGACACAGTGGTGCTTCGGTTGTTGTTGACGGTGTTATTTTTTTTATTTTACATATTTTTTGGTATTTTCTTTCTACTACTTCTCCTCCATCTTCTTCTTCCTCACCAGGCCAGGATGTTGGATCAACTGAAGCAGTAGAGGATGATTCACCAAGTGAAGCTTTATTCTTCCCCTTCATGGTGGAAGTCGACTGCAAGGTCCTACCGCTCCTGAGAGTGACAACAGTACATAAAAAATCATGCATATATGACTCAGTTAGACTAGAGAGAACATCACAAACAACCTGCTCTTTATTCTTGAAGTTATTGGGGTTTACTTTGACCTGTGCTGAAATGAGAGTTTTGGCGGTGGTGAGGACGTCTAGCTTCTGGCTCATTTCAACGAAGCTCTTTACCAACTGAGCCAATCAAGCCAAGGCAGAGTTCACATGAGCAGCCTCGGATGGTTCAGCGTGATACCATGCTGATATCGGGAATGGTGTGGAGGCTGTGAGTAGGAATGCTAAGGATCGTACTGGGGAGTAGGATGGTATTGTTGTTGGAGTTGAGGAAGTTGGTTCTAATATGGAACAACTGAGTACTGCTAATTGTGTCGATACTGACAGTACTGTAGTTGTTGATATTGGTTCTGTCTACAATTGCCTTGATAAGGCGAAGACTGCTGGTAGTGATGAGGTTTGTTCTGGATAAACCTCCCTCCCTGTTGCTGAGGGAACTCGTAATTTCCTAACTGTTGGCCCTGCTGGGGTCCGCTTGGATGGGTTGGTTTTGCATCGTTGGTCCATATGTCATTCACCTCTTGAATGATAGGTGGAGGAAAAAAGGATACTGCATAGGCTAGGGCTCAGGTTGGTTGACTACCAGGTGCTGTTGTGGCTGCTGCGGAGATGTCAGCTCGGGGGCCTGCATGTAATATACATGATGGACTGCTGGCTAAGATTGACTTACTGAGGAGGTTGTGGTGAAGCTGGTTCTTTTGACTCAGCGGGAGTGGTGGCTGATGCAGACACAGAATTGCAGGAGTTGATCGGTTGACCAGCAGCTCTAGCTGCTCCAGCTGCTTGGCAATCTGTTCCAACTTATCCAGATGTTGTGGCTTTTGTTCGATCACAAAAAGTTTCTCCAGGTCCTGTGATCGTTTCTCTATGATATCCTCCTTGGACAGGTAGCTCCCTATAATGCTCAAGTTGGATATCTCGTCCCTATCCAGCTTGTGGGAAGATGCCATGTGCACTGGCTTCTGAAGATTGTGGGGTTGGCGCTGATTGCGCGGGACGACAACAAGGCGGCCTCTTCTTCGGCCATTTTCTCGAAGATATACCAGATGACATCCTCATCCTTGTTGAAATGTGAGCCGCCACAAGAAGCATCCACGAATTGATGTCTTTCAATTGTCAGTCCCCCAAAGAAGTGTTGGAACAGTTTGGTCCTAGGAATGTCATGATGGGGGAACTTCTCTTGTAGATCTGTGAACCTCTCCCAAGACTCATGGATAGATTCGTGGGTGGCTTGTTGAAGTTGGCTATATGGGCACGCATCTGATTTAACCGCCTGAGAGAGTAAAATTTGTGTAAGAAGGCTGACTTTAATTCCTCCCAGGTGGTGACGATTTTTCCGAGGTGGTTGATATAATGAAGCACCTTATTTAGAAGGCTGAATGGAAAGGTCATCATTTTGACTACACCTAACGGTATGTTAGGGTAGGAGTTGTACCGATGATGCGTGTGAATTGCTGCAAATGGATATGGGGTTTCTTGTTTGCATTTCCATGGAAGCTAGGAAGAAGCGCCAAGAGTTGAGGTTTAAACTCAAAGAGTGCATGGATCTTAGGGATTTGGATCCACTCAGTCATCTGGCCTGCTTTAGGGTTGTAGGTTTCCTTGAGCGTGTGCATGGGCCTCTCTGCTCGGGCTTCATTTATTGGGCCTCCACGGCCTCCATGTGCTCTCTCTTCTTCTTCTCCTCCTCCTCCTAGGTTGTCACTCCTTCTCCTCGGTTCATTGAGCATGTCTTGGAAGGCTACCTAGGCCAATACCTGATCGGTGAGTTGTTTCTGTATCAACGTAATAGAGGCAAGAAGCTAAGCATTCATGTCATTCTGGTCTGGCTGGCCCTAATCAAACTGTGGTCGTGAAGGATGTTGGTGTCCCTTCCCTTTCTCAGTTGGATCCATCTCTATATCTATCTTTGAATCTGAGTCTGAGAGAATTTCCGACTCCAGATCAGGCTCGTGATCTGCACATGGAATGATGCCCCGATCAATCTGAAGAGAAGCACCAAATGTAGAGAATCATTATTTGTTAAGGTCAACATAGAATTTCATTAAGGATGATGATGTGTAAGGAGTGAAATCGATTTCCATCCCAAATGGGAAGAGTTCAGGACAAGAGTAATCTCGGACTATTAAAGAAGAAGGGGAGTCTGGAGATCTGTCTGCGGAATCCGAACCAAGTTCTCGGGAATCACCCAAATTATTAGAGAAGGCGAGCATGGAATCGATGTTGGTGTCGACGATGTCTCGACTAAGCCATCCATGGGTCTCCATCTCAAAGATGAAGAGGGAAATCGAGAATGGATGAAAGATACAATGTCAAACAAGTAATAAATGGAGTGCAAAATTGTAGAAGGCTCGAACTGAGTGAGGGTCAAATGAGGAGTAAAACAGAGGAAAGAAAAATGGCACAAAGTGTGCGGGACTGGTCTTTGAGCTTAACTTAAATAAAACAAACACCAAATAATTGTGGGTTCACCAACTCAATACAGGTGAAGCCATAGGAGTTCAGCTATTTTTATCTTTTCAATTTTATTTTTGTTTTGCAAGAAAGATCTTATAATGTTCTTATGAGCGTTATCCCAATAGGAGTGTGTGTACTGCCAAGAAAGCTCCCCGTACTTGTTCCGCCTCCTTTGTAACATGTGATCTGTGTACTTTGAGGTCCTTGATCTCATGCCTCGGCGGCTACTCAACCAAAGAAATAGAGGAGGAAACCAATAGGCAAAACAAATACTTCCCCCACAAGTGAGATACTCGGATGCAAATCAATGAGACAGACACACCTGTGAGGGCGTGTCCTAAGCTCAATACTTCAGACCAAGTCGGATGCTCCACACAAGGTGGGAGCACCGTCATCGACAAGGCCCTACTAGGTCACGTACCGACAGAAGCGCCAATAACTTTGCCAATCCACGTGATAATCAAGGCCGCCACAGATTGGTTTTTGGGCACTAATCCTTAGGGGTCACACCTCATTCGAACTGGAATGTACTAGAAAACAATGAGGATTTTATGAAACCAAAACAATGATGTCCATTATGATTTTTATTAAAGTCAAAGTTTTATTAGTAGTTCCCTGGTTTTAATTTTTAGGTTATAATTTTTCGAGTATTTTTCAAAGCAAACCGCCTAACATTTTTTTGTATTTCATTGAATCCTAATATATGTAAAAATAGAGGGAGAAGGGGGAAAAGCAATGCAAGTCATCACTAAGATGGAAATCTCACCTAATTGACTAATGATGCATTCAAATTTAGAATTCCTTACCGTACTTCCAGTTCTCTCCATGCAGGATGCAAGGCGAAATTGAAATATTTACACTATATGGAGATATGTAAAATGGTGAATGCGCCCTAAACAGGAATTGTTATTTATCGTGAAGAACTAGATTTTGAATACCTAGAAATAAAACCTAAAGGTCCGGTATTGGAGACTCCTCGGTGCTTCCCAGAACGGGTCCTGCAAGCGATGTATGGAGTCTCTCACGGCACGTGGCTAATGAATCTGTGATTCTTCATTCTAAAAGTTGAAAATAGAGCTTTGTTCCCGAGTAATTAGATGCATATTTCCACTTATATTGCATAATTAGTATTCATGCATGCATTGATAACATTTGCATTTTAGCATTCGCATCTGCATTAAATAAGAAGCCAAATCAATTTGTAGAAATCACTCATTTGTATATATTTTACACTAACTATAAATCCCATAAATTCACTCTCTATTGTATATATTCCTAACAATAATACAAGAAAAATACCTAAAAAATACTAACCTGTAAATTGGACAAATAAAACCCCAAACCAAGTTGGAGACCATGGACCTTAGAATACGCATATCTCTCTCATACAGCCTCCGATATAGGTCTACTCACTTTTAAATTAATATACATTCAGAGACCTTCAAAATGAGACCAATTTCATTTAAATCGGAGCTCGTATGCGAAACTTAAGTTTTAGGACCCCATTGTATACTATATGTATGTATATTTGTACCCATGCATTTTATTACTTTATTCGACCTCATTTCCATTTTTGATCAACATGAAACTTGTCGATCTCATCGAGATCTACAACTTTCATGTTTTGAGTTTTTCTAAATTCGACCATCTTCTCCTTCTTATACCACATTTCTTCCTCAACCAATCAGATTGGGCCACGTGGCACCCTCTAGTTGCGCCACGCGGCCCACTCAGTCGCCCGCCACGTGCCTCGTTTCCTGACCGTTAGATCACCTTATTCTCCTTCAGATCTTGGCACTCCATTCTGCAGTCCCTCTCAGCCACTCGATCTTCCCCCTGATCCCATCCCCGTCGTTCGTTTGCGCCTCACTCTCCTTAAGCCATGTGTCACGCTCATGGCCGCTGGATCTTAGCCCCGATGATTAGATCTCATCCGATCATCCCTGCTCAATCGACGACGCTTCGATCCTACGCTAGATCTAATCTCCACCGTTTGCCAGCGCCCGCGCCTATGCCCGCCACGTCGCGTCCGCCCTTCGATCTAGCCCGCTTGATCTGATCCGCACCGCCCGTTGGCGCCTCGCTCAGAGCCGTTGGATCACTAGATCCAACGGTCGAGGCATCGTCTCCCACCTTCGAAAGAGCCTCGCCCACATCGCCCCCACCTCATGACGGCTCCGCCCCCTTCCTATTTTTGGCGCCACGACAGCCATCTTCTCTGCCCATCAACACCTCCACGATGTCGCACATACCTCCCTCATCCTCGCCAGCTTCCATGATCTCCATGATACCCTTCCTCGTCGCTCCACACACTCCACGAACATCACCTCCCCATCACCTGGACCTCCACCTTCTCCCTTTAAATACTCCACCTCCGGCCACTTTCCAGCCCATCCTCCCTTACACTAGAGTTCCTAGAGCTCGAGTTAGGTTAGAATCCGAGCGACGACAGAGAATCATCTCCGGCGAGATCCACGGTGAAGCTTTGCCGTGCTAGCAGCTTCATCGATGACCGGCTAGAGCTCGATCTCCTACCGGCCCTTGAGCGACGACCGACGACTCCATCTCGAGCGCCAATTCTCAGGTAGATCCCTCCATTGTCTTATCCAATCTTCATCTTCTCCCTCTCCGATTTTCTCGTATTTCTCCCGTCTTCTCCGCTCGACATTACCATTCTCCGTCCATCGCTCAAGCTCCGCATCAGAGCTGTCATCTTCGCGCCACACTCCGTTCCTCTCCACGACCCATCGAATCATCCCCTACCACTGCTCCGCCCCTCACGACGGTGAAGCTCGCCGACAGTCACACGCTTCACACCTCAGGCCCCACCGAACTCGCGTGCACCCCACGAGCACGATGCACTTGATTTCTGGCACGAACTAACCCTGCAGGGGCCATTCTCTTCATTGGCTGGAACGATCACCAGAGCTACTTCGAGCTTTGTCGCCACCGGCCTACAGACCTCCCCAGCCGCTTTCAGACGCTCCGACGGATCACTGAGGCTTCCACGATCATTCTCAGCTATCCAGGAGCCATCGCCAAGCTTCATCGACCACGGGCGAAGGCGGTGGAGCAAGGAGCACATCGTTGGAGCCCCGCCAAGTCCACAGCAGGAGGCGGCGGCCCGGAGGAGAACAACGAGCAACCACCATCCGATCGTCTTGATCAGACAGTTCTGATCAAGCAACGTCGCTCGCTTCCCGCCACCGTTGGATCAGGAGGATCCAACGGCCATTACTCTGCCATGTCACCATCGCCATCCAACTCCAGACACCATCGGATCAATCTTGATCTGATGGCCCGCATCATGCCACGTCATCAGCCATCACCACCGTTGGATCGATCTCGATCTGACGGTCCCTCAGGAGCCATGTATTCAGCTCCAGCAGCCATTGGATCTATTCAGATCTTGCGATCCAGCTTGCGCCACGTAGCCACCCTACGAGCCTCTTCCCTGAGCCTAGGCTCAGAGCATCCGAAGCTACCCCGAAGCAAGTCCAAACCTCCAGAGCCACCTGAGCCTCCTACGCCTTCCGAGCCTGGCTCATCATGTGTCATGTACGTGAGGGTTGGGTAATTTGCATCGAGGCCCCTGTAAGTTTCAGAAATTGCAATTCAGTCCCTGCCAGGAATGTCACATGAGGAGCACGTGTTCCAGTGGAAAAATTGCATCCATACCCTAGCATTATATTTGTACTTTAGTCCATGTATGCACGTTTTATTTTAAAAATTTTATTTTCTATTTTGCATTTTGGTCCCTATGTTTACACGCATATCTAGGTGTCCATTTCTCATCATTTTTAAATTCCAAAAATTATATGTTGTAGTTTAACTTATCCTTTATCTTTTGTGACATGTGTCATATTTTTGTGAGTTGCATTGAATTTAATAATATTATTTGGTGGAATTTGACATATTTTGCCCACTGTGTGCCTTTTATTTATTATTAAATTATTTGTTGCTCCAAAAATCACCATAAAATCGCATTAGATGTAGGTTAAGTTATTCTACGTTGTGCCCCAAAATCATAGCATTTGCACGCATCATGAGGCCTGAATAAATTCATTGGTATTAAGCCTAATTGATTTTTAATAGGTCCAATTTACATTAATTTTTAGGTTTGTTAATTTTCCTGGATTCCTCTACTAGGATATTTTTTATATCTAAAAATAATATGCTTTGGTATTTATTAAAATTAATTTTGCAAAAAATACCATGCATACATATTTCATTCATATTTAATTCATTTAGAGTCTAAAAATTCCAAAAAAATACGGTAGCTTAGTTTCATAACATTCCATATTCTGGCCAAGTTTCATTAGTTTTGGATTTTATTTGACTATCTTTCTAATTTAACTTACAAATTTGGCTTGAAACGGCACTGCATTTTCCTTATATGCATAAATATTTGTAAAAATACCAAAACAATATTCTTCTGCAAATCTGACCTCTAAATTAACTAAGAATTTACCTAAGGAGACAGTTGACTCCCTGAGTTCGACCTTGGGCTTGCCCAAAGAAATAAATTTACCGCTTGAACTTGATTATCCATTAAATTTGAGTGGTTTTTGACTAAGTCTTGATTACTCGACTGCAACAAATGGCAAACCTAATTCAATTGATAACTCGGTTGAATTAACAAGGGTAGCCAAGGGCACGTCAGTGGTCTCGGATCTAAATAATTGGCAATTAATTTTGACTAAGTCCAAACGTATAAGACTATAAGCGCATACTTCTATTAGGTGTTTGGACCTAATTACCGAGTCAAGCGAATCCTAATGTCTAAGGGTTCAATCACAGAAAACAAATGAAAAGAAAAAGGCAGAAATCTCAAAATGTGTGAAACAAAATAAAAGAAAGGCGATCAAAACATGGAAAACCATGATGAGGCCCCCAGGTAAACAAACACACGGGCACTGGACCTCGCTAAGTGTGGCAGTGTCCAAATTAATTATAAATTAATTATATAAAAATAAAATCTCTCTCTCATAAAAATGAAACTAAAAACCTACGGTCGGGCTGCTCTTCTCCTTCTTCCTCCATTCCTCTCTTCTGCCCTCTCTTGGTTGATTCACAAGAGAAGGCCAACCTCCGCTCGACTCGGGAGCGTCCACCTCCTAAGAGATAGCCATCGCCAAGCGGCTCCTCGCAAGAAAGATCATCAAGAAATATTGATTAGAATAATAAAAATAATTAGCAAAAATAATAGACATAGAAATACAGAAAAGTAAACAATGTAATGTAGAACTAGCAACACTCTCTTGTTACCCGGCAACGACGCCATTTGATGAGACGGACTTTTGCACTATCTACTAATCAAACACGATTAGCAATCGTTGTGCGACCAAGTATGCCTCTAATTAACAATCAACCTACAGAAAAATCCAAGAGATCAACGTGTGTGAGTTAAACTTTATTATAACTCTACTATAGAGCATATAGATGTAAGTATGGTAGAGTATCGAATATAGGGAGTAATACGTGGTAGCATAAATTAATATTTATAAATAAATAATGAATAAATAATAAAAACGTATTTGTACAATATTCACTCATTTAATCAATTAACTAATGTTTTGTGGGTTTATTATTTTTTATTTCTAATTTTTTTATTTTTTTATTTATAAATTGTTAATTTTATTTTTTTTATTTTTATAATTGTGTGATTTTTAATTCCTTTTTCTATTGAATAAATAATATATATATGACTATATATATATGTATAATACAGGGGATATATAATATAAAATATAATAAATATATAAAAATCAAGAAATACTAATAAGTATAGTACTTTTTATTTTTTTAAAAAGGTTTTAAAAATATTTATAAGGTATTTATATTATATAATAGTGATATTAAAAATATATAACTATATATAGGTACATTATATAATATAGGGTGTTATAATTATAAATAGAACTATAAATAGTCAATTTTTGCATAATAATATTTTTATGTTTTTGATATTTTTCTATTATTTTATTATTTTGGGGGAGTTTTTGCTGATTTTTAGGTATTTTTAAAGTCTAAAATATACAAAATCAGGGACTTTTTAAATAGGTTGGATTGTTTTGAGATTTAAAAATGCCAAATAGGTTCAAACTTTCGCAAAACTAATTTTTATAGATAGTAGATATTATATATATAAATATAAAAGGGAAAATAATATTTTGGTATTTTCGAAGAGTTTTTATGTTTTTTATGAGGATTTTGTATATTTTTAATTTTTCATGATTTTCTTTTTCTATTTTTAGATATTTTTGGTCTGGATGTAGAAATAACTAAAATAAATAACTACTAATTTTTTGGAATTTTCAAAGATTATTTTGTACTTTTTTGGATTTGAAGTCAAAAAGGGAATAAAATAGCTCTAAATGAAATTTAATAAATGTAAAAATTAGCAAACAATCAAATCTAATCACATAGCATGATTAAGCATTTAATGATGCATGTTCACTAATTTTCCTATATTTAAAAACACCCAAGAGCTATTTTTAATAAATAGAACAAATAAAATAAAAATTCTACGCAGTTTAGGGACCTATTTGCAATCAAAAATAAATATCTGAGCTTACCATAATAGATCCACAAAGTTTAGGGGGTTACAGGCAACCCTTACAAAATAAAACGTGTGGGGGTGCACGTGCCTGGCAGGAATGATTGTGCAAATTAAATATCTTACAAGGTTCAGAATGCAATTTGTCCTAATAAAAATTATACTATAGACTTAATATTAAAATAAAAATTAATTTACAAAATACGGGAGGGGGTAGCTGAACTATACCCAATCTGTACGTGAGGTAACGACTGTTTTGGCCCCAAGTCATGCCACTTAAGATGAATATGACGGTTGTAGAGCGTAAAGTTTTGCTTGATGATCCAATGACTGGGACAAAAACTGGCGCTTATCCTCAATTGGACGGCCACTGCTCTTCTCCAAGAACGGGGAAGAATAGTGGTAGCTTCGAGATTCGATCTGCAAATACTCCCAGCCCAGGACTTGATTCTCCTCACAGTTGGGTCCAACAGGTTCCTGGGCTTCCTCTGCATAAAAAAGTCATCTTGAATAGCTTCTAGATCTCGGCGATGGGGATCTAGGGTCTCTTCTTCCTAGAGCTCTTGTCGAACTTCAAAATGGGCTTCAGATGCTTCGTTCGGTGCTCAGACCTGCATGAAGGGCTTGACAACTCGAGACAAGGGTCTCGGTCCAAAAAGGGAAGCACGATGCTTCATGGAAAGGTGGATGGGTGCAGCTCCGACGATGGATGACAGAAGGAGCTCGAGACCTTGATTCCTTGCAAGAATCAAGGGGAAAGTGGATGGTTCATATGTAGAAGATGTAAGGGATCAAGATGGGCATGAAAATGGGTCGAAGAAGGGATGGTTTACGATGAAATTGACCTAGGAGCTTGGGCTCCAGGTCAACGAAGATCTGGATTTTAACTCTAACCTAACAATTTAAACTAAAAACTAATTTCTCAATTGAAATATACTTTAAGAAATTACCTAGGGACGGCAGGGAAATGGCTTGACTTGGTTGGGGTCAAGGAGCTGGACCTCATGGCAGCGATCTCACCAGAGATGGTGGATGCACCTCCTGTGTCGCACCTCCTCGCTACAGATCGGGGAGCCTTGCTCCTGTCACCAACAAGGCTCTCAGGAAAAGATCTGAGGGGCTAAGTTTGGTTAAAGAGGGATCAAAACTCAAAAACAAGATGGGAGGGGCATTTTAAAGACATGTGGAGGTAGTGCTTTTGAGGGGCGATGGTGTGAGAAGGAGCGAGGGTTGGTGAGGATGGAGAGGTTGGCAAAGAGGACGGATGTACTGGGGTCAGAATTGTGGAGGGCTCGAGGCAAAAGAAGTATGGGACGAAGTGGGAGAAATCAAAGAAAGAGGGTGTCACGTGAGTCTGACAAGGGTGACTAGGGTTGGGGTACAGTTGACCTAGGTCAACAAGCAGATGCACCCGGTTGGTCCATGTGGACCAACCAGGAAATTTCAAGGCAAAAATACCTTGGAAAATGAATATAATATAATAAAAGATTTAAATAATTTTTATTAAAACATAGAAAATGTATAATCATAGGTATATTTATTTTTCGAGGTGTTCTATTACAACTTGATATTTACATGTATAATCATAGGTATATTTACCTACATATAATGTATTTTATTTTATTTTGAATCTTAAACTTTTATTAATTTATACACATAATTTATATATTCATTAATTATTTTTAAGTACACTTAAATATATTTTTATTTTATTTTCCTGAAGTTATTCATCCATTGAAATAAATATGTGTATTTATTGTATAAGTTTGTATATAGGTAATTCATCTATGTGTTTTAGTATACTATTTCATTTCATTATATTTTATTATAGTTTTAATTTATTTAATTATGGATATGTGTTTCAAATAATATTTACAAATTTATAAAAATAAAAGAATTTGAAAAATATAAAGAATGAATACATTGAATATAATATACAAGTATATTGCACGATATGGGCCTAAAACCTAACTTTTGCATCTTAGCTCTAAATTAAATGAAACTACCTTCATTAAATAGTTTATTAAACGTTATATACAATTAAAGCTAGTTTGGTCCATTTTGACATAGTATTGAGAAGATACATATCTATGAAGTTTTTATTTTGGTTTTTTATGATGTCTATCCCAGGCACACTGTGAATTATTTTTCTGTGAAATTAATTTTATAATTTTATTTGTATTTTTATCTACAATATTCATGTCAAGGGTTTTATTATTTGAAGTGTAAAAATAATAAAGTAAAATAGGTCCTAAAAGGTAATATTTGAGCAATTAAATTAGGATTTTATGTATGGTTTTCTGTGTATTTTCTGTACAATTTCTTTGTCTTATCTCCCACTACTTTATTCATTGTTGAACAAGTCGTCATGATGACTGGATCTCGGGTTCTAGGGTCACTCAACACCTATGATATTTCATTTATTTTATTTTCTTCCTTTATTCTTTTATTTTGGAATTAAATACAATAAATATACAGTATTTTATACAGCATTTTGTACAAATTACAAAGTGTTTATTTTGGTAAATTGATGAAATATACATGCATTTAGCTAGTGATTTAAGGCTAAAATGAAAGTATAAAGGTGATGAAATGCATATTCATCACTCGTCTCGAGAGAGATGCGGCATGATAAGGACCCTCGGATCACACCCAATCAGGGGTGATCGAACAGTAACTACTGACAGAAGATCTCCTTCCTCCTCTGCAGGTGGCAGCGAAGTCGAGGTGCTCCCTCAACATTGCTCTCTTGGATGTCTTGAAGGTTATATGACCTCCGTAGCTCTCTAGTGAGGATGAGGATGGCTCAAAGGTTCTATGTAGAAGGCTGGAAAGTATGGTCAATGAAGGGTCATCGAAGTGAAAATAGGAGATCAGAGGGACTCAAAATTTCCATCCAATGAAGCCCTGCAAATGTTAGAGTATAGCCGAAGCCCTCCAATATGTGTGGGAATGAGATTTTGGCAAAATGAAAGTAGAATTAGGGGTTAATCATGTTGAAGTATTTCTAATTGAATTCTCCCTTGAGCAAATGAAGAAGGTGAACCAAAGTGGATATGATGACAGGGATATAGATCGAACAGAGTAATGGTTTTGCGAAGGAAGGTGAACCACTGTGAAGGTGAAGAGTTATTCAGATGATCAAATAGAGTTGTGTGCGAGCAAATAGAAATTTAAGAAAATATAGGAAAACTAAGATCAGTGGACTTACTTGGGAAGAAGATTTACTCGACAGAGGAAGAAGACGGCAGAAACGAGCCTAGAACTGGAGCACACGATGCTTCAATCTTCGCTCAAGCTTCTTGGTGAAAGAAGCGAGCTCGAACAACGCTGATTCAAGTTATAGCACAGAAAGATTTTGTGGACTTTGACGGACATTATTCACCTTCTTGGCATCGATCTCTATGCCTCTTGTTGTTACTAGAGAATAGATGACGCTTAGAGAAAGATCATGAAGTAGCAGGATTACCATTGACGAAAGCGGAAATAGGAGTTTTGTGGAGGATGTTGGTAGCAGGTGCTTGTAAATGGTGGTTTTCAACCGCCTTGAATGAATATACATGAGAGAAAGAGAGAGAGACTAAGGAGATTAGAGTGTGAGAGAGGGTCGACAGGCTGATCGATTGGCCAAGGGTGTTGGTTGATTAGGCACATGAGGAGGTTGAAAGATTTGGGTGAAGTTGAAGGTAATGAAGAGGCATGTCTATTCAGACAAGGGAAGTTGGAGGTAGAAGACATATTATGGTCCGTTGGATTGAGATCCAATGGCCCTAATTTGGGCGCGATACGATGGCTAGATGCGCTTTGATCAGATAGATCGAGCGACTAAGGGTGCAATGCTTATGGGCGACCATGATGGAGTTGGAAGGAAGATCAGACAGTTGTGGATGGTGAAGGGTGGCTAAATGTGTGCTGGCCATGTGACTGAAGCGGGGGTCACCACGTGGCCCAATGAGAAAAATGATAAATGAAAAAGATTGATAAAATAAAAAATAATTAGTTAGGGAATGAATTGAAAAAATGATCATCATGAAAGTTGTAGATCTCAATGAGATCTACAACTTTCATATAGAACCCAAAGATAGATAAAGCTAACTATACAAAGAAAATATTTTTGCAAGTAATTTTAAGGTATTAAAATTAGTCATTTTAATTTCTTCTATTATTATTACTATTTTGGATTTTTTATTTATCTTTTAATGTTAAACTAATTATGCACAATATTATACTAATTTGTATTGGTTTTTTAATAATTAAAAAACACATAAAATATAGGCAAAATAATAGGGTTATTAGTATACAATAATTAAGATTATTTATTTACAACATTGTATAAATTAATTAATGTTAATTTTTAATGAATGTTAGTGATATTCTCAAGATAGAAAGATAATGTAAATAAATAGTGTAGATGAATCTGGGATTCATCGGTGTGGTTATCTTTAGTGGATTCTATCTTTTTTAGTTGTAGACGTCGAACATGTTGCTTAGTGGGCGGGTGTAACAGCTACATGGACCCATTCCTTTCTGTTGTTGCCAGTGCTTTCCTGGACCAAGCTGACATTTGAAGAAACAGAAAAGAAAGAAAATAGCAAGCACATAACGTGCCTTAGAAAGAATAGGATGTGCAATAGACCATCCTCAGGACTTCTTCAGAATTGTGTGAACTAGTGGACCTAGCCCTCCCTTCGTCTTTCCTTAGGAAGCATTCCCTAGAGTGGGGTTGATGTAGGGGGAAAACATGATTGAATGGGCGTCAGGAAGTGACCTATTACCTCAAGGAGACAGATTATACTCGAGTAGTTGTCGATGTAATCTATGAGTTTGATATTGAGAAAGAAAGCACAATCTAAACTCTCAAAATAGTGCGTCTCTACCAATCTCTTCTCTTTGAGATCATGACTGACACATCGATTTTTTCTATAGGAGCTGTGTTAGGACAAAAGAGAGATGGGATATTGTTTGCAGTACACTACGCGAGCAAATTATTGGATCCTATAGAGAAAAATGTACAGTAACTAAAAGGAAAATGCTCATAGTATTTTGGGCCCTAGAGGAATTTAGATATATTATATTGGGTTCCAAGGAGACAATTTACATAGATCACATGTCTATTTGATATTTAATGGAAAAGAAGGACGTGAAGGTGTGCATTCTTAGGTGGATTTTGTTACTACATGAGTTTTATTTGGAAACTAAGGATAACCTTGGAGTCAAGAATGTTGTGGTTGATCATTTATCTAAACTTGAGATAAAGAATTCGTCTTATTAGGAATCTATGAGAGAGACTTTCCCGGACGAGTAAATTTGTGTTATTGAGTCTCTGCCATGATATGACAACATGGTGAACTTTCTTGTCTCTAAGCAAATTCCTCAAGGTTGGGCTAGGAACACCATTGACTGACTGAAGTCGGAATAAAGGAAGTACCATTGGGAAGATATGTTCCTTCCCTTTGAAGGGACAGAAGTGTCGGATTGTGTTTGGAAAAGGTGTATTCCTTAGGAGGAATACCTGAGTGTCCTCGCTCAGTGTCATACTTTGGAAGTAGGAGGACACCACTTAGGAAAGATAATCACTCATAAATTGCTCCAATGTGGATTCTATTGGCCGACCTTATTTCGAGATGTCTTTGTTTAGGCCGTATCCAATCTGTCAAAGGAGTGGAGGGACAGTTGGTTCAAGAGATGAAATGCACATGCAAATTATGATATTTTGTGATGTTTTTGATGCGTGAGGTATTGATTTTATGGGTCCTTTCCCTAATATTAATGGATATGAGCACATCTTATTGGCAGTTAATTATTTGTCTAAATGGGTGGAGGCTATCCCAACTCGAACTACATATAGAAAAATTGTTTGTAAGTTTGTGAAAGATTACATCATTTATAGGTTTGGAGTTCCAAAATTTTTATTTCTGATGGGTTTAGCCACTTTATGAGTCGTGATATGAAAATTTTGACTAAGGACTATGGGATTGATCACAAAGTTACTAGTCCTTACCACCCAAACGATATGGTAGAGGTTTCAAATAGATAAGTTAAGAGCATACTTTAGAAGCTAGTTCGTTCTGATAGGAAGAACTGGTCCAAGTTAGTGGACCAAGTTCTATGGGCCTACAAGACTACAACCCTTCTCGGTACTTCTCCTTTCATAATGATCTATGGCAAGCCATGCAATTTGCTCACCGAATTAGTGCATAAATATGAATGGGCGATCAGAAAACTTAATTGGAATTATCACCCAAGGAGGTTGTGCAGAGACTTAGATCTGAATGCACTCATAGAGATCCGGAATAGAGTGTATGACAACAGTGTTGTCTATAAAGAATAAGTCAAGAAATAGCATGATCGTTACATCACATGTGCAAGAACTTTGTATCGGGACAAAAGGTATGGTTATTTAACACAAAATTGAATATCTTTCATGGCAAACTTAAATCCAAATGGACGAGTCCCTATATAGTGAGAAAAGTGCATAGTAATGGCAATGTAGAGATATCTAATCTCGCAGATGGTGCACATTCTTTCTTGGTGAATGGATAGTGGTTGAAGCACTTCGTTGAATCCAATGAACACTTAGTCTTGATTGAGCATATTTCTTTCATGCGGAGTGACAATTCTGATGTCATTTCAAAACACTCAATATGAAAAGCGGTAGCATAAGATTCAAGTCAGATGAGATTCAACAACTCTGAAGATTCACCTTTTCCCTCCTTCTGACTAACTAAAATTACCTGATTCTTATTATTCCTAGTGTTTTTGGTTCCATCTTATTTAGGTTCTTTCTTTCTACTTAGGCTATTTAAAGTCTAAGTATGGGGGAGGGGCATGAGATCATGTTTGTGTATTCTTCCCATCATTCTATTCATTTGATACTCTATTCGTGTGTACTTTCTTCTACACTTAAGCTATTTAGAGCGTAAGTACAGGGGGAAGTGCCAGCTTTGGTTCTCATGCAATTTTCTTTTATATATTTAGTATGAGATGTGTTATTCATTTCACTTTGTGCCATGAGGACATAACATGAACTAAGTATAGGGGTGTGTGTGTGTGTGTGTGTGTGTGTTGCATAAATACTTTCCATTGATCGTAGCTTAGAACGTTTTGATATTACATAATGGGCTAAGAGTATGGGAATTTGAAACTGATTTATAAAATATATTGAAAACTATTATATATATATGTGACATGGTTTTGTAAAAATATTTTATATATTGTTTAAAAAAGAGAGCAAATAATTTTGACACATTGTTATGTATATACTTACAAATTATTTCAATAATAATCATAATCATAAATATCATCAATTTGAAAGTAACAATTTCTAACTGATAAAAGGTTTTATCATTAGCACTTCACATCACACAAGACTTCCATAGTTATAGTTGGTTTAGAGTGACACTTAACTCAAAATTTAACCATTAATCTTGTTCATTAGGGGCTTTGGAGTTAATAACTCAAACTCTCCAGTTTGAAAGATATATGTGTTATATTGCATGTAGAATCTCTACTCTTAAGAGAACATGATCAACACTACACATGCACGATCACATAATCATTGTGATGAGTCGATGTTTCGCATGAGGAACTAGGATGAGAGGCTTGAGCTGGAACCTGATTTTACGATGCTTGAGGATTGGATAAGATTGAGGATTAATTCATGAAACACGGGTGTCAGCATATGAGCCAGTATGGAAACAAGGTTCATATACTATTTTAATAAAAAAACTAGGTGCTGGTATGTGTAAAATCATTAAAATTATTGATCGGTATGCACCAAGTTGGTAAAAGCAGTGGAGCTAGCCAAAAAGATAAAAAACAAATGTATCAAAACAGAAAAGCTCGCACCTTCCAAGATAATATAAAAAAGCCTCTACTACTGGCAAGCACTCCCAACCTCTTCAAAGTATCCACTTGGACCAAAGATACTAGGTCGTATTAATCGTACAAGCATGATAAAAGGGCTCTACATTGTAAGCATTACAAGTTTGGGTCTAGAAGGTATATTAGATACTCAAAAAAACACATCCGAGCGTACCCCAGAAAAACAAGTGCAGACGAATCTGATTTCATTGACAGACATACTGATAAATACAAAAAATACAGGTGTGTGTTGATAAGGCATTTGAGTTACCCTTGTTCCTATGAAAGGAGAAAAATGTCACAAACCTACATCTTTCATACTTGGTCATTCCATCTCACACTTTTTAGTCTGACAACTAAAGAGACGATGGAATGGAGTAAAACTCTACTTATTTCCTAGAGTTGAGGATTGGCTCCTAAGGATGACTTTTTATACTGTATTTATTTCCTAGAGTTGAGGATTGAGTCCTAAGGATGACTTTTTATGCTGAAACCTCGGTCGAAGCTTAAATTCTACACTTCTATATGTGATCCAACTAATTGGCATACTTCTTATATATATAGAGAGAGAGAGGGCTTATCCAATGAGCCATGTGCCCATTAACGTTTCAATGAGCACCCATTCTGGGCCATACACGTGTATTAGCAATAACTATATTTCTAATTATAGGCTACCACGTATTTAAAAAAATCCTATATTTCCTATTATACAACGTCCTTAAAAATTGGAAGACGGATTTGGAAAGAAACGATTCAAATAAATGATTCCACGCAGATGATTAAGGATCCAAACGCTATGATAGTAATAAATATAATTCGGTCAAGTAAATGCTTATTGTGAGATCAGTAATATCAAGACAATGATCAGTAATTTACATCCAAATAGTTACATTGTACAGAATTTGGTAATATGTATAAAATGGTCAAGTAAATGTGTGTTGTGAGATCTGTAATAACATAACAAATGGTTAGTAATACCATTGTCTATGTAATGTGCATTGCATTAACAAATAGTTACTTTCTTACTTGAGTAATGTCCATGACTTACTGACCATTACTTTGTTATTACTTGAGCAATGCCCATGAATTACTGACCATTACTTTGTTATTACTGATCTCATAATAGCTATTACTTGAGAATCTAACACATATTACTGAACATGTGGTATAAGACATAGATACATACATTACTGAACACAAACAATAATTTACTTGATAACTGTATATATATTACTTGAGTATCATCTCTAAATTACTGAATTCTGTTCAAAGTAATAAAACATATGGGAATTACTGACCATTTGTTATGGTTTTACTGACTTCACAACAAGCACTTACTTGTCCATTGTGTATATATTACTGAAATCTGCACCATGTAATAAAATGAATGTAAATTACTGACCGTTGTTTGGATATTACTGACTTCACAACAAGTACTTACTTGTCCATTGTGTATATATTACTGATCTGAGCATTTGGATCTCGATTTTCTGCAAGATATCATCGATTCGAATGGTTTCTTTCCAAAATGATATTCCTATTTTTTAGGACGCAATATAATTGGAATACCACTTATTGTTAAATCGCTTTGCATATTAATATCCTTCCAAAAACAACATCCTTCGAAATAGGTAACCACTTAATTGGTAATACACGTGTGTGGCCTATAAATGGTGCTCACCGAAACGCTAAAGCCCTGTGCGCATTGGATAAAAATCCTATATATATATATATATATATATATATATATGTATGTATGTATGTATATATATGTATGTATATGTGTATGTATGTATGTATGTATGTACGTAAGTACGTACGTATGTATGTATATATGTATATGTAAGTATGTATGTATGTATGTATGTATGTATACGGAGAGTCAGGTAATTAGGGAAGGTGAGTTCCTTTTGAGTAAGACGTAGTAAAACTTAGAGTATAAGAGTTACATGAAACCTGTATCCCGAATTTCAAGTCTTATATCTCACATGCACAATCATGGATTGAACTTACTTATTCATTCTTTATTTACTCAAGGATGAGCAAAGTTTAAGTATATAGGGTGATGAATCTCGGATTCACCATCATTATTCTCGTCATTTAGGCCTATATCTAAAACTACTCAATTGAATTAACAATTAATTAATTAGAATTAATATTTTACACTTTGTAACTAATTAAGAATTAGTGTAAATAAATAGAGTGTCTAATTATTGTATATATGTGTCTTTGGTTATTTTTATTTTATGTATTTTTATATTATTCAAAACTCAATAAAACTATATTAACATTGTATATAATACATTGTATAATATTTATTATTCAAAAATATAAAAAACATAAAACAAATAAAATGAGTATTTTTATTCCTTAAAAACATTTACAAAAATATTAAGTATGTATATATGATGTATTTTGATTTTGGACTCTGCATGAAAGTTGTACATCTTTAAAAAATACACAACTTTTCATGTAGAATGCTTTATTATTTGACTTTATTTAACATTTTATTTTTATTTTCTAACACTTTATTGATTTCTCTTTTTCTGATTGGGCCACGTGGCCCAATCATAAGCCTCCATGTGGCAAATATTCTTTAGCAACCACCCTCCATCTGGGATGTCTGATCTTTTGATTAGATAATCCTGATCACTGCATATCCGCTCGTATCAGAGCTGCTTGATTATTTGATCAAGCGGCTCTTGCCACTCCAACCGCGCCCACATCTGGGTTGTTTGATCGCCTGATCCAACGGTCATCTATCATCATCAACCTCCATGTGGTTGCTTCTCCAAGTGACATCCTTCTTCACTGACTCTTCTTCTCCCCATTTCCTCCATCGATCCATGTGGCTTCAAGCCATGATTCTGGTGCCAAATCAAAGCCCTTCCATCTCTCTCTCATGTTGGTTGCTTCATTCCATATCTCCTCCTCACGTATTTCACTTCTCGGTCATTGAAACCACCATGTCTAATCGTTTGTTAATGAACAAAACCATCAGGAGGAGCTCCATTCTCCACTATCAACATGTATGTGATGTTTCCTTAAATTATCTCCTTCCTTCTAGTGATAGTGAGAGGGCAAGTTGAGAGGCCAAGATCGAGGATGATCTCCGGCGAGATCCATTATCGTTGTGGTCGTGTTGCAACGTACATCTGAGTGTTGCTCGAGCTTCACACCCTCGCCGTGTGTGTCAAGCTATAAATAGGGGCTCTTCAGGATCCATACCAGGCTTTCGATTACCTCCGATCATCTCTTTCACTTTCCAAGTTTATCCAAGTTACGCCCTGTTGTGTTTTCTGGATTTTTTTCTCAACGCACATACATGCACCTTCCTCTTCATCTAAGTACCCATTCACCTTCACTGTTAAACACTCATCATTGCTGCCACCTTTGATTCCATTCTTCCCTTCAACATCACTTCATCCGTCTTGATCCAGTTGACCTCCTTGTACATGAGGTGGACCTACTTAGGGTTTTGGCTTACAGGCGCTCTGACAACCCTCCATCATGATTCTCCCCATTTCCAAATCAATACCTCTACTTCGGTTACACGTGCTAAGCATGCAAGTCTTCAATGGATATATTAATCAATGGAGCTCTGTTCTTTTGATTCATCTCTGATGACCCTTCATCGACAAGTTTTCCAGCACTCGCTACTCCTCCCTCGACTCACCATCTCATTCGTCAAGCCAAGGAAAAGCTTCATAGACCGTCAACAAGGCCATGGGAGCAAGGAGTGGGAGGCACTTCATCATCGAGGCCTCGACTTCGCACCGCCATGCAAGGAGGAGCTATTGATCTCGACAACAAGCAATTACCATCTATAGAGAGAGAGAGAGGGCTTATCCAATGAGCCATGTGCCCATTAACGTTTCAATGAGCACCCATTCTGGGCCATACACGTGTATTAGCAATAACTATATTTCTAATTATAGGCTACCACGTATTTAAAAAAATCCTATATTTCCTATTATACAACGTCCTTAAAAATTGGAAGACGGATTTGGAAAGAAACGATTCAAATAAATGATTCCACGCAGATGATTAAGGATCCAAACGCTATGATAGTAATAAATATAATTCGGTCAAGTAAATGCTTATTGTGAGATCAGTAATATCAAGACAATGATCAGTAATTTACATCCAAATAGTTACATTGTACAGAATTCGGTAATATGTATAAAATGGTCAAGTAAATGTGTGTTGTGAGATCTGTAATAACATAACAAATGGTTAGTAATACCATTGTCTATGTAATGTGCATTGCATTAACAAATAGTTACTTTCTTACTTGAGTAATGTCCATGACTTACTGACCATTACTTTGTTATTACTTGAGCAATGCCCATGAATTACTGACCATTACTTTGTTATTACTGATCTCATAATAGCTATTACTTGAGAATCTAACACATATTACTGAACATGTGGTATAAGACATAGATACATACATTACTGAACACAAACAATAATTTACTTGATAACTGTATATATATTACTTGAGTATCGTCTCTAAATTACTGAATTCTGTTCAAAGTAATAAAACATATGGGAATTACTGACCATTTGTTATGGTTTTACTGACTTCACAACAAGCACTTACTTGTCCATTGTGTATATATTACTGAAATCTGCACCATGTAATAAAATGAATGTAAATTACTGACCGTTGTTTGGATATTACTGACTTCACAACAAGTACTTACTTGTCCATTGTGTATATATTACTGATCTGAGCATTTGGATCTCGATTTTCTGCAAGATATCATCGATTCGAATGGTTTCTTTCCAAAATGATATTCCTATTTTTTAGGACGCAATATAATTGGAATACCACTTATTGTTAAATCGCTTTGCATATTAATATCCTTCCAAAAACAACATCCTTCGAAATAGGTAACCACTTAATTGGTAATACACGTGTGTGGCCTATAAATGGTGCTCACCGAAACGCTAAAGCCCTGTGCGCATTGGATAAAAATCCTATATATATATATAAATATATATATGTATGTATGTATGTATGTATATGTATGTATATGTGTATGTATGTATGTATGTATGTACGTAAGTACGTACGTATGTATGTATATATGTATATGTAAGTATGTATGTATGTATGTATGTATGTATGTATACGGAGAGTCAGGTAATTAGGGAAGGTGAGTTCCTTTTGAGTAAGACGTAGTAAAACTTAGAGTATAAGAGTTACATGAAACCTGTATCCCGAATTTCAAGTCTTATATCTCACATGCACAATCATGGATTGAACTTACTTATTCATTCTTTATTTACTCAAGGATGAGCAAAGTTTAAGTATATAGGGTGATGAATCTCGGATTCACCATCATTATTCTCGTCATTTAGGCCTATATCTAAAACTACTCAATTAAATTAACAATTAATTAATTAGAATTAATATTTTACACTTTGTAACTAATTAAGAATTAGTGTAAATAAATAGAGTGTCTAATTATTGTATATATGTGTCTTTGGTTATTTTTATTTTATGTATTTTTATATTATTCAAAACTCAATAAAACTATATTAACATTGTATATAATACATTGTATAATATTTATTATTCAAAAATATAAAAAACATAAAACAAATAAAATGAGTATTTTTATTCCTTAAAAACATTTACAAAAATATTAAGTATGTATATATGATGTATTTTGATTTTGGACTCTGCATGAAAGTTGTACATCTTTAAAAAATACACAACTTTTCATGTAGAATGCTTTATTATTTGACTTTATTTAACATTTTATTTTTATTTTCTAACACTTTATTGATTTCTCTTTTTCTGATTGGGCCACGTGGCCCAATCATAAGCCTCCATGTGGCAAATATTCTTTAGCAACCACCCTCCATCTGGGATGTCTGATCTTTTGATTAGATAATCCTGATCACTGCATATCCGCTCGTATCAGAGCTGCTTGATTATTTGATCAAGCGGCTCTTGCCACTCCAACCGCGCCCACATCTGGGTTGTTTGATCGCCTGATCCAACGGTCATCTATCATCATCAACCTTCATGTGGTTGCTTCTCCAAGTGACATCCTTCTTCACTGACTCTTCTTCTCCCCATTTCCTCCATCGATCCATGTGGCTTCAAGCCATGATTCTGGTGCCAAATCAAAGCCCTTCCATCTCTCTCTCATGTTGGTTGCTTCATTCCATATCTCCTCCTCACGTATTTCACTTCTCGGTCATTGAAACCACCATGTCTAATCGTTTGTTAATGAACAAAACCATCAGGAGGAGCTCCATTCTCCACTATCAACATGTATGTGATGTTTCCTTAAATTATCTCCTTCCTTCTAGTGATAGTGAGAGGGCAAGTTGAGAGGCCAAGATCGAGGATGATCTCCGGCGAGATCCATTATCGTTGTGGTCGTGTTGCAACGTACATCTGAGTGTTGCTCGAGCTTCACACCCTCGCCGTGTGTGTCAAGCTATAAATAGGGGCTCTTCAGGATCCATACCAGGCTTTCGATTACCTCCGATCATCTCTTTCACTTTCCAAGTTTATCCAAGTTACGCCCTGTTGTGTTTTCTGGATTTTTTTCTCAACGCACATACATGCACCTTCCTCTTCATCTAAGTACCCATTCACCTTCACTGTTAAACACTCATCATTGCTGCCACCTTTGATTCCATTCTTCCCTTCAACATCACTTCATCCGTCTTGATCCAGTTGACCTCCTTGTACATGAGGTGGACCTACTTAGGGTTTTGGCTTACAGGCGCTCTGACAACCCTCCATCATGATTCTCCCCATTTCCAAATCAATACCTCTACTTCGGTTACACGTGCTAAGCATGCAAGTCTTCAATGGATATATTAATCAATGGAGCTCTGTTCTTTTGATTCATCTCTGATGACCCTTCATCGACAAGTTTTCCAGCACTCGCTACTCCTCCCTCGACTCACCATCTCATTCGTCAAGCCAAGGAAAAGCTTCATAGACCGTCAACAAGGCCATGGGAGCAAGGAGTGGGAGGCACTTCATCATCGAGGCCTCGACTTCGCACCGCCATGCAAGGAGGAGCTATTGATCTCGACAACAAGCAATTACCATCTATAGAGAGAGAGAGGGCTTATCCAATGAGCCATGTGCCCATTAACGTTTCAATGAGCACCCATTCTGGGCCATACACGTGTATTAGCAATAACTATATTTCTAATTATAGGCTACCACGTATTTAAAAAAATCCTATATTTCCTATTATACAACGTCCTTAAAAATTGGAAGACGGATTTGGAAAGAAACGATTCAAATAAATGATTCCACGCAGATGATTAAGGATCCAAACGCTATGATAGTAATAAATATAATTCGGTCAAGTAAATGCTTATTGTGAGATCAGTAATATCAAGACAATGATCAGTAATTTACATCCAAATAGTTACATTGTACAGAATTCGGTAATATGTATAAAATGGTCAAGTAAATGTGTGTTGTGAGATCTGTAATAACATAACAAATGGTTAGTAATACCATTGTCTATGTAATGTGCATTGCATTAACAAATAGTTACTTTCTTACTTGAGTAATGTCCATGACTTACTGACCATTACTTTGTTATTACTTGAGCAATGCCCATGAATTACTGACCATTACTTTGTTATTACTGATCTCATAATAGCTATTACTTGAGAATCTAACACATATTACTGAACATGTGGTATAAGACATAGATACATACATTACTGAACACAAACAATAATTTACTTGATAACTGTATATATATTACTTGAGTATCGTCTCTAAATTACTGAATTCTGTTCAAAGTAATAAAACATATGGGAATTACTGACCATTTGTTATGATTTTACTGACTTCACAGCAAGCACTTACTTGTCCATTGTGTATATATTACTGAAATCTGCACCATGTAATAAAATGAATGTAAATTACTGGCCGTTGTTTGGATATTACTGACTTCACAACAAGTAATTACTTGTCCATTGTGTATATATTACTGACCTGAGCATTTGGATCTCGATTTTCTGCAAGATATCATCGATTCGAATGGTTTCTTTCCAAAACGATCTTCCTATTTTTTAGGACGCGATATAATTGGAATACCACTTATTGTTAAATCGCTTTGCATATTAATCTCCTTCCAAAAAGAACATCCTTCGAAATAGGTAACCACTTAATTGGTAATACACGTGTGTGGCCTATAAATGGTGCTCACCGAAACGCTAAAGCCCTGTGCGCATTGGATAAAAATCCTATATATATATGTATGTATGTATGTATGTATGTATGTATGTATGTATGTATGTATATGTATGTATGTATGTATGTATATGTGTATGTATGTATGTATGTATGTATGTACGTACGTAAGTACGTACGTATGTATGTATATATGTATATGTAAGTATGTATGTATGTATGTATGTATGTATACGGAGAGTCAGGTAATTAGGGAAGGTGAGTTCCTTTTGAGTAAGACGTAGTAAAACTTATAGTATAAGAGTCACATGAAACCTGTATCCCGAATTTCAAGTCTTATATCTCACATGCACAATCATGGATTGAACTTACTTATTCATTCTTTATTTACTCAAGGATGAGTAAAGTTTAAGTATATAGGGTGATGAATCTCGGATTCACCATCATTATTCTCGTCATTTAGGCCTATATCTAAAACTACTCAATTGAATTAACAATTAATTAACTAGAATTAATATTTTACACTTTGTAACTAATTAAGAATTAGTGTAAATAAATAAAGTGTCTAATTATTGTATATATGTGTCTTTGGTTATTTTTATTTTATGTATTTTTATATTATTCAAAACTCAATAAAACTATATTAACATTGTATATAATACATTGTATAATATTTATTATTCAAAAATATAAAAAACATAAAACAAATAAAATGAGTATTTTTATTCCTTAAAAACATTTACAAAAATATTAAGTATGTATATATGATGTATTTTGATTTTGGACTCTACATGAAAGTTGTACATCTTTAAAAAATACACAACTTTTCATGTAGAATGCTTTATTATTTGACTTTATTTAACATTTTATTTTTATTTTCTAACACTTTATTGATTTCTCTTTTTCTGATTGGGCCACGTGGCCCAATCATAAGCCTCCATGTGGCAAATCTTCTTTAGCAACCACCCTCCATCTGGGATGTCTGATCTTTTGATTAGATAATCCTGATCACTGCATATCCGCTCGTATCAGAGCCGCTTGATTATTTGATCAAGCGGCTCTTGCCACTCCAACCGCGCCCACATCTGGGTTGTTTGATCGCCTGATCCAACGGTCATCTATCATCATCAACCTCCATGTGGTTGCTTCTCCAAGTGACATCCTTCTTCACTGACTCTTCTTCTCCCCATTTCCTTCATCGATCCATGTGGCTTCAAGCCATGATTCTGGTGCCAAATCGAAGCCCTTCCATCTCTCTCTCATGTTGGTTGCTTCATTCCATATCTCCTCCTCACGTATTTCACTTCTCGGTCATTGAAACCACCATGTCTAATCGTTTGTTAATGAACAAAACCATCAGGAGGAGCTCCATTCTCCACTATCAACATGTATGTGATGTTTCCTTAAGTTATCTCCTTCCTTCTAGTGATAGTGAGAGGGCAAGTTGAGAGGCCAAGATCGAGGATGATCTCCGGCGAGATCCATTATCGTTGTGGTCGTGTTGCAACGTACATCTGAGTGTTGCTCGAGCTTCACACCCTCGCCGTGTGTGTCAAGCTATAATTAGGGGCTCTTCAGGATCCATCCCAGGCTTTCGATTACCTCCGATCATCTCTTTCACTTTTCAAGTTTATCCAAGTTACGCCCTGTTGTGTTTTCTGGATTTTTTTTCTCAACGCACATACATGCACCTTCCTCTTCATCTAAGTACCCATTCACCTTCACTGTTAAACACTCATCTTTGCTGCCACCTTTGATTCCATTCTTCCCTTCTACATCACTTCATCCGTCTTGATCCAGTTGACCTCCTTGTACATGAGGTGGACCTACTTAGGGTTTTGGCTTACAGGCGCTCTGACAACCCTCCATCCCGATTCTCCCCATTTCCAAATCAATACCTCTACTTCGGTTACACGTGCTAAGCATGCAAGTCTTCAATGGATATATTAATCAATGGAGCTCTGTTCTTTTGATTCATCGCTGATGACCCTTCATCGACAAGTTTTCCAGCCCTCGCTACTCCTCCCTCGACTCACCAT
The DNA here is from genome assembly GCA_037367405.1 of Ottelia alismoides. Classification (NCBI taxonomy): domain Eukaryota; kingdom Viridiplantae; phylum Streptophyta; class Magnoliopsida; order Alismatales; family Hydrocharitaceae; genus Ottelia; species Ottelia alismoides. Next base: position 430,472 of record JAZKJV010000096.1, read on the forward strand.
CTCATTCGTCAAGCCAAGGAAAAGCTTCATAGACCGTCAACAAGGCCATGGGAGCAAGGAGTAGGAGGCACTTCATCATCGAGGCCTCAACTTCACACCGCCATGCAAGGAGGAGCTATTGATCTCGACAACAAGCAATTACCATCAGATCCATCTGATCCAATGGTCCACAACCCCGATGAGTCACCAACCCGATCTTATCACCTCATGAGCAACCGACCCAGACCCAAGGCACATTCTGCTTCCACATGGCCCTAGCCTACAACGCACCCGAGTCACGCTCTGAAGCAAAGATGCACACCCCTCATATGTTGTGCCTGGATTATTTGCAGTCAAGCCCCGTTGGTTCTTCCAATTTACAAATATACCCTCGTGCTACTGGAATTTTACTGATAAGCCCCTTGAGGCTTTTGTTTATTGCATTTCAGTCCCTTTTAGACCTTTTTGAGATGTTTTCTTGATTATTTTTGTGTGGTTTATTACATTTATGCCCCTGGAACAAACATTGAATAACTTAAGCATTCAATATATGATTAATGCAATTTTGGTGTCACTTTAAATCTCTTGTAATGCTCTTTCTAATGGATATTTATTTCTCTTATTTGACCATTATGTGTTAAACTAAAAATCAAAGAACTTAATGGTGTACTTAAGATTGTTTTGAGTTCCCATTATTCATCATAGATCTAATTTATATTATCTTTGAGCCATGATTTTGCTTTACATCATTAGAATATCATCTAATGATTAATGAATTGATCTATATCTAATCACCTTGATTAATTGCTTACTTATCACTAAGTGAATTAGGAATTTGTTTAATTAGAATTGTATTGGTAAATGGATCTATAATTTGAGCATATTTTGCATTAATTTAATATTCACACTTGTGAATTGATTCAAGAGCATTCTTGTGAGATTCTTTTGTTGTGTGTTAGTGAGTGTTTTCTTAATATCTTGCATTAGAATTTTTGTGAAGGATATGGGAAGAATCCTTAAGTGCATCACAGAAGCGTGATGATCGCATCATATATGATCGAGAGCGATTAGTCGCACTAGTAGCTCAGTGCAGCGAAGTTTAAAAAAAATCATTGATGAAACTACATGATCCAATAACACTTCTTGGATCGTTTCATCCAACCACATAATAGATAAAACAATACCTCTTGTAGCGTGGTTGTGATCGAGCCTCTAAGAGAAGAGACCTCATGTCTCAAGTCCGATCCGACGGAGGAGACGCTTGCGAGCGCAGAGATGAGTCACGTGCTTCTCACAATCCAAATCGATGATCCAAGCAATGGATCTCCTAATCTCATCTCACAAGATTGAATGCCTTCTTCACGAGTGAGACGCACCAAAGAAGATGGAGATCCAAGAGTCGTCGAAGCGACAGCACAACGGCGATGCAACGATGAAGGCGACCTTCTCTCTAAGAGAGGAGTAGACGGCCACTCAAGGAGAAGGAGAAGACTTGACATGAGAATGAGAGAGAGAGTCGTTGTCAAGGTATATTGAAGAGAAAGGGGTGCCTCTTCTTATATAGGATTTTTGGATTCCATGGATCTCAATCCATGGACAACGCAAAATCAATGGATGAGATTGATTTGTGTTAATTTCATTGGCCATGATTTTGTTGTAAAAACACAACAACGGATAATTTAAATTAAATTAATAAATATTGATTAATCAATATAATTAATTTCGAAATCAAATCATTTAATCTTGGAGATAATGGAGGGAGAGATTGCCTCATCCCTAAAAAGGAGGGACAACCACCAAGTCCCTTTAGGACAATGTGGATGTCCACCCTCTTGACTTGGAATGAGTCAATCTCAATCCAATTCAAACGATCACATTATCTCATGAAATTTCCAAGATTATCTCATAAAAATAATTCATAATTATCTTGTAAAGATTGCAATCGTGTCATTGGAATTATGTGTTTCAATTAATCATCTAATTTGAATCCAATTCACATCAATAATTAATCAACAAATATAAATCATAATAAGTCTCTCTCTAATATATTATAAATCACATTTATAATATATATGAATAATCGAATAGTGCTATCCACATTTTCATATCCATAATAATTAAATCACATTTAATACATTGGATCATTATTCTCATACATTAAAATAATATAAATCAAATTCACATTATTCATGATAATCAAATCAAATTTAATTGTCCATTTTGCAATGCTTATATATAATTAAACAATGGAATTATTCTTGAACTCTTACAAGAATAATGCGCTTTCTCCGCAGATACTTGGAGATAAAGACATGGTGATTGTACGTTTCCATGTACAGTGACTTGGATATTGAGACCATATCTCAAATCCATATCTCATGAACCTCTCATAGATGTTAAATTTAATCAAGGTCGTAAATCTAATCTTCTCATTTCATCTGAATCTCATTCAGATCAATGTCTAACACTTGGACCAAGATCATATTACTTCTCTACTGAGAGGAGTCACTAAAATCCAGACCTGTTTCATCACTCCCTCGGAATGGAAGCATCATGGTTATACAATCATTTATGATCACATAACCTTCAGGTCTTCCTAATACCTATACATCTTGCATAGTGGATGACTTATGATAAACCTGAAGATATAGATCAATGTCACATTGTCATCTTTAGGGTTTCATCATCAAGTTTCTCATTCTTGGTCATTGGGAGTTGGTATCAATTATATGCTTTCCAAAAGCATATATCATACATTCAAATTCTTGTCATGATTATAAAGCGCGATGACCATGCATGGAATTTAATCTGTCTCAATACCTTATGAGTGAGCTCATATCTTCCGGTTCACAAGGGAACATGTATGATCCCTTTGAGAGATTGCATTACTCATATGCCCTCATATGCAGACCAGCTCGTCGGTGTATAGACCTTGGTTAGGTCATCAACCTAATAGTTTGTCAAATGTACAAACTTAGACATATAGTAACACAACTGTCTCCAGTCAGAGGATGTGTGCCTATATCCTGACAGTATACGAAATAGGACTTTGGTTATCTCAATCTCGTTAAGTCAACACTTTGTCCTAACTAATCTAACACCTCTGAATTTCTATTCCCATGCAGAGGACCTACATCAAGAGGTCGGTCAGATATCAACCTAATGAGAAAGGATCACCATCTCCTACTCAGGCTGGAGATCATCTCTTAATAATCATTTGAAGATGCTTGATGAGTCATCAATCTAACTCCTTAGATATTCATCCAAGCACCAGCCTCTATGATTCAATTATTGAATCAATAGCTATATAATTATTAAGATGACCATGGTACATAACCATAATTGTACAGAGGGATCTTATAGTACATTCATCCATTTAATATCAGAAAGGGAGTGAAAGAATCAATACCGTTTATTGATAAATCAAATATTACAATAACATTTATTGTAAGAATGGTTCGCCTCAGGCTCACATGGCTAACAATCTCCCGCTAGCCCTTAGAACCATTTAGGTACAATCCTTAAACCCATACTCATTATATGTTGGTCGAAAACCTTCTGTGTCAAAGTTTTGGTAAGACGATTAGCAATCTTGTCGGCAGAGGCCACATTGATGATGATGATGTCACCACGCTTTGAATCTCCCAAATGATGTGGTATTTCCTTTCCACGTGCTTGCTCTTTTGATGCCATCTGGGTTCCTTTACCTGGACAATGGCTCTCGTGTTATCGTAGAGTAGCAGGATGGGAGTATTAGATGAAACTAAGCCAAGTTCCAGGATGAACGTGTACAACCATATCGCCTCCTTTATAGCATATGATGCGGCAATGTATTCAGCTTCTGTTGTTGAATCTGTTGTAGTGTCCTTCTTCTTGCTTCTCCATCTCACAACACCACCGTTCAACAGGAACACAAACCCTGATGTCAACTTTCGATCATTAATATCTGACTGGGAATCTAAATCTGTGTATCCCAATATTTGAAGATCACCATCTCCATAAATCAAGATGTAAGCTTATGTCCGTCTTAGATACTTGAAAATGTTCTTCACTGCATTCCAGTGTTGTTCTCCATAGCAGGACTGGTAGTGACTTACCACTCCCACCACATGGTAGATATCTGGCCTAGTAGACATCATGGCGTACATTAAGCTTCCTACAGCTGATGCATAGGGGCATCCATCCATGGCTTTCCTTTCCTCGACACTTTATAAAGCCATCTCTTTAGACAGATGAATACCATGTCTTAAGGGAGGAAACCTTTCTTGGAACTATCCATACGAAAACGATCAAGAATTTTCTTAATGTACCCATATTGTGATAATCCCAATATCCTCTTTTCTCGATTTCTAAATAGCTTCAGACCCAATATGTAAGAGGCTTCTCCAAGATCTTTCATCTTGAAGGTATGGGACAACCAAATCTTAACACTGGTCATCATCCCTGTATCATTCCCAATGATAAGGATGTCATCTACGTAAAGCACGATGAATACAATGGCGCTCCCACTAAGCTTCTTGTACATACAAGGTTCATCAGGATTCTGCACAAAATCATAACTCTTTATGAATTCGTCAAATCTGATGTTCCATCTACGAGAAGCTTGTTTGAGCCCATAGATGGATTTCTTCAGCTTGCATACTTTACCTTCCTCGATTATGAATCCTTGGGGCTGCTCCATATAGATATCCTCCTCGAGCTATCCATTGAGGAAAGATGTATTGATGTCCATTTGCCATATGTCGTAGTCAAGAGATGCTAGCAGTGTCCTGATGGACTTAAGCATATCCATAGGAGAGAACGTCTCATCGTAGTTGATGCCTTCTCCCTGTGTGTAGCCTTTGGCTACGGGCCATGCCTTGAAAGTCTCTACTTTCCCATCAGGTCCCCTCTTTCTCTTGAAGATCCATTTACACCCAATGGATTTTACCCCTTCAAGTGAATCCTCTAGGGTCCACACACCATTCTTATGCATGGAGTCAATCTCTGACTTCACTGCTAGCATCCATCAATTCATGTCATGATCCGCGAGTGCTTCATCAAATGAAGTGGGATCATTTTCAGTTTCACCTGCAACATGGAATCCATACCTTTCATGCGAGGTATGGGTGTTTCATCTTTATTTATCTCTTTAGTTTCTGGTTCAGGAAAAATCCTCAGTGGATTCAATGAGTTCATACTTCATTTTTATCTTAACCTTTAAGGAAGTCATCCTCCGAAAATTTCACACTCTAGAGATGAAAACCTTTTGAGTCTCAGGCTCATAAAGCTGATGTCCAATACCATCCTTAACATACCCAATGAAGTAGCACTCTTGAGTGCGAGATTCTAGCTTACTTGCACCCATGTTCTTTACATGGACCAAGCAACCCCAAAATCTCAAGTGTTTAACATTGGGTTTGGTTCCATACCAGAGCTCATGAGGAGTCTTAGGTACAGACTTGCTAGGAATTTTGTCCAGGATATATATTGCAGTCTCTACTATGATGGTCCTGTTGCGTCTTTCAACAACATAATTAAGTTGGGGAGTTCTAGGAGGAGTGAGATTGGAGACAATTCTATTCTCTTTATGGTATTCATTGAATTCATCTGAGAGGTACTCGCCACCTCGGTCAGATCGAATCTGTTTAATCTTCCTATTGGTTTGGTTCTCAACCAAATCCTGAACTCTTTGAACTTTTTCAAAGGTTTCAGATTTATGACATAGTAGGAAGATAAACCCGCATCGTGAGTGGTCATCAATAAACGTCAAATAATATTGATATCCATTTCATGTCGTGGTACTGAAGGGACCACATACATCGGTATGTATTAGGTCAAGAATACCTTCATATCGTGTAACCTTGAAGGCATCCTAGTCATTTTACCTCGAATACAATGTTCACAGATATGCAAAGATTGAACCTGTAGAAAATATAAGGGTCCATCCTTTATCAATCTCTTGATTCTATCAACAGATAAATGACCTAGCCTTTGATGCCAAATCATGTTTGAATGATTTTCATCCTCCCTGGATCTTTTAGGGTTTTTATTTATGGTATTAACATTCATGACATGTTCATCAATGCATAATTCACAGAGTCCACCATAAGTCAAAACACCATCTGCAATATGTTTATCATAATGACTTATGGCTAGTTTATTACAAAAAGAAATAAATATCCACTTCTAACAATATTAGATACATATATTAAATTCCTTCTGACTTCAGGTACATAAGACGCTCTTTAAGTACTAGGACTCTTCCACTAGATAATGATAGTCGACAGGTCCCAACAGCGACTGTTGCAACACTTGCATCAGATCTCTTCTGGATGACTATCTCCCCTTCATTTAGACTCTTAGTCTCCTGAAATAGATGCAACAAATTGCATACATGAACAGAAGCACCAGAATCTATAATCCAACCTCTTTCTCGTCCAATGAGAAAACTAGTTTCAATGAGGAAAGTGGAATTCATACATGCTGGGGTTTTACCTTTGTCGACCGACTTTAGGTAATCCGGACAATTGCGCTTCCAGTGCCCAGGCTTCTTGCAGTGATGATAGACATAGATTTTATTTTATGCTATCAAAGTGGATGCATTGGAAGATGAGCCAACGCCTTGACTCTTCTTCTTTCTCTTCTGGGTCGAGCCCTTCCAAGAACCATGCTTCCGACCGCGATTTCCTTTGACTTGTGCAATCATTGCACTGCCAGAGGGGCCATCCTTCTTAATTACGTCTTCTACAGACTTTAATGCAGACAATAGACCAACGTTAGTATAATCAACTTTGCTCATGTAGAACGTGACCACAAAGTTGTTGAAAGACTTAGGGAGCGGCAGCAGGATGAAGCCAGCCTGCATATCTGAGTCCATGAAGGCTCCCAGGGTTTCCAGCTCAGAGAGGTACCCAAACATTTTGAGTTTGTATGACAGAGGTCTCCCCCTACATCTTGCAACGAATAAGTTCTTTCATTATATTATAACGCTATGTGTGGTTTACATCACCGACCATTTCTCTCATATTCAGCATGATATCTTAGCAAGTGTTCATCTCCACATGCTGCTTCTGAAGCGCATTGGACAATGAACCCAGAATGTAACACCTTGCCAGATTATGATCTTCATCATATTTTTCATTAAAATAATTTCTTCTGGAGCTTTCGGGTATGTGTACTTGTCCTTTGAAAGCACATAAGAGATGCGCTCAATGTATAGGATAAGATCCAAATTTCAGATCCAATTCGAATAATTTGGTCCGGTCAACTGATTGACCTCCAGGAGCCTGCTAAGTGGGTTCATGGACTTCATTTTCTGAAATTAAGAATGCACTATATTAGAATATATAATAATATATTCAATTGGATTTCTTTGATTAAGGAATTTTTAATCAAATTAGTCTTGTTGTTTCAACTTTGAAAGTTCATTCCCTTAATCATTTTCAAAGCAAGAGATATACTTATTGCTATATCTCTAGCAAGATCTGGGATCTCATCTTTACCTTTATTACATCCCAATAATATGAGAACTTGCAACTCGGATAAAAATAAGCGGGAGCACATTCGCCTTGCAAGTCCAACTTGCATTTGCCAATTAGGTCTTTAACACTCGGGTCGACCACCCCTAAGGTGATGTTGACCCGTAGTTAATTAAATCAATCGTTAACATGCTTAAAACTCACTATATGCAATCCAATATCGTCCCGATAATATGAAGACCCGATATTGGGGTCACTACGTGTACAGACTTACTCTTTCGAGAAGCAAAGAGCCCGATTCAGATGCGCTTGTATGCAAGAGCTATCACTTCGGACAGTTGTCTCCTACGTACAATCCCTGGTGACAGAACCCTTTGCTTTGACGGAAGACCATGGATGTCACTTATGTGATCCTCCACCTCATATTCAAATTTTAATTAATTATCATGAATCACATTCATATAATTAATTCTTCCAATGGAAATACATATCTATTCATAATAGAGTGTTTTAATTTGAATATAATTCATTTAATCACATTAAATCAATTATTAATCAACCAACAAACTTTGTTGTTACGTGAAAGGATGGTATTATCTCAAAAATATGTATTATTCAAATTTTAATAATTAGAAAAATATCATGATCTCTCATGCATTATCCCTTACCTATCTGTTGTCATGATCAGTACCGACGGGAGTGGGACATGGCCCTCAAGGAGCAACTTGCTACCCCAATAGACACCATATCCACCTAAGGTTAGGATAATGTCGATTGATCACTTTGTGATTGAGATGATAATCGATTTTTCAATTGAAGTTATACCATAAATCAAAATCATTTTGATTATAAGGAAATTTGCTAAACAAATTCTCAATCCTATTCAAGCAACTTTGCTTGTTGGAAAGTAGATCATGTAACCAATTTGTGATTTATATCATATCTAATCAATTATTGGTTAAGGCAATGCTATTTAAGGCAATATTTGTCATCAAATATTTCTCAATATCCATAATTATTCCAGTAAATTAACTATTAATTTCACTAATTTAAATGACAATCACAAGTTTCTTGATTAGGAATGTAATTTCCAGCAGTGACCCTCACTCACTAAAATTATCATATCTCAATCAATTTAAATCCAAAATCATGCAAAATAATTTTTCAAAATAAGTTTTCAAAGTTTGATAATTTGATTTATAACGGAAGTGATTAGCACACATTTCTAAGAATTTCCAAACGATAACTAACTATTTAATTTTCTTCAAGATTTACCATCCCCGAAAAAGTATATACATGCTCATTAAAATAATTGAGCAATCGGATTCCGAATCACACAAACTCAAATCCCATGATTTTATTATTTAATGGGGAACATTATTCAAGTAATTTCACGTTTAATCATTTTAAACAGGGCCAAAAATGATCATAAAACAGGGTTGCATGAATGAAATACGATAAATTTCTCACAAGCCCTAATGAGCCCAAATTTTCCTAGGTTTATGGATTGTATCCAAAAACTTCCGACCTAAGGCTCTGATACCACTTGGAAGATATGTGAAGAATCCTTAAGTGTGTCATGGAAGCATGACGATTGCATCATATACGATCGAGAGCAACTAGTCGCGTTAGTTGCTCAGTGCAGTGGAATTTAAAAATTTCTTCATTGATGAAACCACATGATCCAAGAACACTTCTTGGATCGTTTCATCTAACCACATAATAGATAAAGGAATACCTCTTGTAGCGTGTTATAATCGAGCCTCTAAGAGAAGAGACCTCCTGTCTCAAGTTCGATCCGTCAGAGGAGACGCTTGCGAGTGCGGAGATGAGTCACGTGCTTCTCACAATCCAAGTCGATGATCCAAGCAATAAATCTCTTGATATCATCTCACGAGATCGAATACCTTCTTCACGAGAGAGACATACCAAAGAAGATGGAGAACCAAGACTCGTCAAAGCGACAGCACAACGGCGATGCGATGACGAAGGCGACCTTCTCTCTAAGAGAGGAGTGGGTCGCCACTCAAGGAGAACGAGAAGGTTTGGCATAAGAATGAGAGAGAGAGAGTCGTTGTCGAAGTATATCGAAGAGAAAGGGGTGCCTCTTCTTATATAGGGTTTTGGGAGTCCATAAATCTCAATTCGTGGATAACACAAAATCAATGGATGACATTGATTTGTGTTAATTTCAATGGCCATGATTTTGTTGTAAAAACACAACAACAAATAATTTAATGTAATTAATAAATATTGATAAATCAATATAATTAATTTCAAAATTAAATCATTTAATATTAGAGATAATGGAGAAAGAGATTGCCTCATCCCTAAAAAAGGGGGACTGCCACCAAGTCCCTTTAGGACAATGTGATCGTCCACCCTCTTGACATGGAATGAGTCAATCTCATTCCAATTCATGATATACATCATTTCATGGAATTTACAAGATTATCTCACAAAAATAATACATAATTATCTTGCGAAGATTGCAATCATTCCATTGGAATTATGTGAATCACATTCACAACCCAAAAATAAAATGTAATTATATTTTCAATTAACCACCCAATGCAAATCCAATTCACATCAATAATTAATCAACAAATATAAATCATAATTAATCTCCCTCTAATATATTATAAATCACATTTATAATATATATATATTCGAATAATCGGATAGTGCTATCCATATTATTCATATCCATAATAATTAAATCACATTTAATTACACTGGATCATTATTCTCATGCATTCAAATAATATGAATCAAATTCACATTATTCATGATAATTAAATCAAATTTAATTGTCCATTTTTCAATGCTTAGATATAGTTCAACAATGGAATTATTCTGGAACTCTTTCAAGAATAATGCTTTTTTTTCTGCAGATACTTGGAGATAAGGACATGGTGATAGACGTTTCCATGTATAGTGACTTGGATATTGAGATTACATCTCGAATCCAAATCTCATGGACCTCTCATAGATGCTTGATTTAATCAAGGCCGCAAATCTAATTTTCTCATTGCATCTGAATCTCATTCAGATCAATGTCCAACACTTGGACCAAGATCAGATTACTTCTCTTCTGAGAGGAGTCACTAAAATCCAGACATGTTTCATCACTCCCTCGGAATGGAAGTGTCATGGTTATACAATCATTTATGATCACATCACCCTCAGGTATTCCTAATACCTGTACATCTACATATTGGAAGAGTTGTGATAAATCCGAAGATATAGATCAATTTTACACTGCCATCTTTAAGGTTTCATCATCATCTCATTCTTGGTCACCGGGAGTTGGTATCGATCATATACTTTCCAAAAGCATATATCATACCTTCAAATTCTTGCCATGATTCCAAAGCACGACGACCATGAATGGAATTTGACCGATCCCAATACCTCACGAGTGAGCTCATGTCTTCTGGTTCACAAGTGAACATGTATGATCCCTTTGAGAGATCATATTACTCATACGCCTCATATGCACACCAGCTCGTTGGTTGATGAATCTCGTATTCATCATGCTAAAAGTTACTAATTAAACTCCTAGCTTAAATAATCCAATAAAAATCACCAATGATTCCTCATTATTATATTGTATTATATTGCGTATAATTAACCTATAATTATTGTATACAATAATTATTATTTACTTTGTAATGATTTTATTATTAAAACCCCTTACAAATTAGGTTGATTAGTTGTCTATAATTTCCTAACCCTTAAAAGAACTAAAAAATACAAAAATAGCTCAAACCCCAAAAATCATTGTTTTTAACCCCTAAAAAATACCTCCCAAAAATGTTTTTTGAACAAATGACCTCTTTTGACTTTTTATCCAACATGTAACGTGTAGATCTCATCGAGATCTATAGCTTTCCTGTTTTGACTTTTTCTTAGTTCCGCCTCTAACTCATTCTTTCTGATTTTTCTTTGATTTTTTATTTCTGAATTTTCTGATTGGGCCATGTGGCACCCTCTGGACCGTCCACATGGCCCTCTCTCTATCTCTCTCCGCCACCTGCCTCCTCTTTCCGCCATTCGATCTCCTTCTGGGGACTTCCATCCTAGCCGCTCATCACGCGTCCCATCTCAGTCGTTTGATCTAAGCTCTAATCAGATCTGAGCTGCCCCCTAGCGCCTCGTTCCCAGACATCAGATTCCCCCTAATCCTACGGCCTATATCGCTCCACGTCACCCCTTCTCCCCAGGACGTTGAATCTCCATCATCACTCCATCATAGTTGCTCGTTAGCGCCGAACTCTCAAACGTTAGATCTGAGCTTTGATCTGATCGAAACCCTTTATCCGCATCCTCATCCAAGTTGTTAGATCACTAGATCCAATGGTGCCCAATCATCTCCAGCTCAACTGCGTCCAAGCGTTATGCCTGGAAATTCACGCGCTCCCTTTCCATTTCTGCCACCATTTCTGGACATCTCTCACCGATTTAAAGCCACTCCCCTGCAGCCGTTAGACCCTACATCTTCGCAGGTGCCTTGACATCGCCAGCCATCACTCCATTCTCTTATCCCTTTCAAAAGCACGCCTCACCCCCTGTAACGTCTGACCTCTTCCCTATAAATCCACCCCCATCACCTCCGTTGATCATCATTCACCAAGTGCGAGGGCCTGGCGCAGCTTCCTCCGCCCTTCAGTGACAGTGGAGGGCGGTGGCTCGAGGTGTTGACCGCCCCCCCTCCGGTGAGATCCGTGGCTTCCTAGCCACGTCGCGGAGCCTCCAGCCACGCCGAGCACCGAAGTCTGGTTGTCTTCGTTGTACGATGAACGGAGCGCCGATCACCGCTCCACTCAAGCCAATCTTACTCCGCCAATTGCCTGGACTCCGTCCAGGTAACCTTTTATCTATTTTCTTCCCTATTTCTCTTAATTTTCCCGCAATCCTCACTTGTCGCCACCCTCACCTGACCACCTCACGACCTCCGCCCTATCACCAACATCTCCACCCACTATTCCGCTCACCCTTCCTCCTTCTCCATAACCTCCTCTGCTTCGACCCCCTACTTCCCTTGCTTCGCCAGAGAAGAATGCCTTGGCCACCGCCTCCCGTCACCTCTACGGCCTCCAGCCCACCTCACATAACTCACGCGCATCCCACACATTGCTTCGACTACTCTAACCTTGCAGGGATCTCCATTTAACAGAATCCATGTCGCATCGTCGATCTCTAGCCTCGTCTCCGGCGATGCTTCACTAGCAGCCATCTACAACTAACCAAGACGCTTCCTCTCCAACCGGCAACCTTCGTCGGGTGGTCAGGGTGCCTCACCACTCTTCGAAGATGATGGAGGAGCTGGGTGGGACTCTGGTGTGCTCGCCGGAGTCCTAACTACGTTGCCTCCTCCCCGGCAGAGGACGAAGCCCAGGTGTCGGTGGATGGTGCCTCTCAGCGGCCATCCAACGGCCTAGATGATGCCATGTTGCCAACACCGAAGCGAGAGGCTCGGGCCACCCGAGCCATTCCCGAGCCACTGGATCCAGTCACGTCGCCTAAAGCAGAGTCCCCTTCTGAGTATGGCCCCTCGAGTGCGATGCACGAGAGGGGCTGGGGTATTTGCAGAGAATACCCCAGTACTTCATATAATTATAAAGAGGTCCAGGCGCGTGCATCACGTGCGCGCATGGGTTATTTACATGAAGGCCCGGGTGGAAATGCAAAATTACAAAATAGCCCCCATGCGTAGTAGAGAAATTACAGAAGGGGTCAGCCGATTTTTCCAAATTACAAATAGTTCCCTCCACGAACCTATTAGTGATATTTATCTTTTCATTCCTTGCATTTTATTTATATTTATGCCCCTTCATTGTTTTCTTCATAACTTGAGCATCGTAGGTCTGATATGCATGATTTTAATGTCATTTTGATCCTTGTTTCATCGTCTAATTCATGGCATATTTAATTTTCTCATCTGATACTATTTTAATTGAAAAGAATTTTTATGTTAAATGTTACCCTTGCTCTACACGTCTTTGCCCTAAATAGTTGGCTGCTCGTATTTTTGTGCTCAATTCGACTATGATTTCATATTCTAATCAGTTGCTCAAATTCAGTGATATCTGTAGGGCATATTTGAAATAGACAATTGCATATATCTCCCTTGCATTTAACCTTGCATTATTTTCATGCACATTCCTCCATTTGCATTGAAAAAGCAACTAAAAAATGCATGCATCATGTGATTGCATTATAATATGCATGAAGACCATGGAATTGAGATTTATTCACACATGCACTTATTAAAAGAAATTCGATAAATATATAGAGTAGCTTGTGTCCCTGTGTTCGACCTTAGTAGACTTGCCAAGTATAAATTTTCCACAACATTCAAACGATTCTGGTTTTTGCTGAACCATTTCACCACCTGTACTACAATAAAATATGATAATTAAATTGGTGAAAATGGCGTTCATCAAATGGCACCGTTTCCAGGGACACGGCTCATCTTTATTTATTTATTTAATTTTGATTTATTTTTTTGTGTTGAATATTTTCAAGATTTACAGGTCTTCGTTTCAAGCATTATTGCATCAGTTCTGCTGATTAATTTCCTCTCTATTTTTCTAACATTTCTCTTTTGTGGCAGGATCCGTGAAGATTGAGGACACTTAATCTCCATGGAGGCGTGTGGTTGGGAGCTCCCACTGAAGAGGCCGCAAAAGAATTGGCGAAGGTATTTGGGAATTTTTATCAGTCTGCTTGCATTTGCATATTGTAATATATATATATATATATATTGCATGTGCATTTTTAACAATCCTCATTAAAGGACTTGCATGTTGTAAAAAAAAGAAAATGAGAAAATGAGAAAAGAAAAAAAAGTAGATCACTAGATGATCTATCCCCCCCCCCACACACACAATTGCACATATACACTCACCCCCCCTCCCTCCTCTATGTATATTTTACAATCACTTGCTCTCTCTCTCTCTCTCTCCTCTCACACCTTAAACTGTACACATTGCACAAACCCCCCTCTCATCTTCTTCTGTAAAAACATACCCTCCTCCTCCCTTGTATCTTAGTGTAATTACTCCTCCACACACATACCCCCCTAACTTAGATACTTTACTTAGGATATTTGTCGCCTAAGTATAGGGGGAACCCGCCTATTCATCCATCCCTCGTGTTGTTTTCTTATACTTGGGTCAATTTTTGACCTAAGTATAGGGGGACCCTCCTCCTTAGTTCTGCTATATCATCCTATATTTAACCGAGCCATGGCTTCATATCACTTGTGCTATGAGGACATAGCAAAAGTTAAGTATAGGGGGTGTACCGTATATTACTATATATTTACTGTAGCCATAACTCATATTTTGAAACTTTTTGAAAATTCTTTTTCGGGCTTCGTTGAACTAAGTTTTGTAAAAACACTGTAAAAATGTTTTCTTAAAAAATAAGGGATTAAATTTGTGTAAATAACCCCTTTTCAAAAAAAACAATCTCCATAAAAATTCGAAAAATTAAAAACCTTTCTTTAAATAAAACTTTGACTATTAGGCTTAGTAGCTACTTTCATTGAGGGAACTTCGGTCTCCCTTAGCAGAGTGGGAGGTTTAGAGGACATTGTATATGGCTCTGTCCTCAAGTAACACGGGTCCGTCTAACGGTCTGTACTTACACCCATACTGGTTGAGAGTAGATACTTTTATTCATATGAGCATGGGCCAGTCATTGTGTCTCCACAAAAAAAATCATAAAAATCTGCAAAAATAAAAAATCACACAAACATATTCACTAACTAAGGAGTTGGTGTATTCCTGACACATTCACATTCACTCAAGGCTTGAGGATTTTGAGGACACTTGATTTCTGTGATCTTGAGAGTCTGAGCTAACATGCCTTAGTCATTAGGGTTTTTAAACTTAATTATCCACACTTCCCTAGTTTGAAAGATTTGAGCGCTATATTGCTCTCTTCATCTCTACCTTCAAAAGAATACAATCACCACAATCACTTTCACAACTTCATGATTGATGAGATGAGTTGATATATCACTTGAGGAACTAGGACCAGATATTTGAGTTTAGACCCGATCTAATGATATTCGAGGATGGTATAAAGTTAATGAAGGCTTCAGAACACCTGAGTGTCAACAAAATCATAGCCAGTGTGTGAATAAGTTCGCATGCTATCTCTTTTATATTTACCTATGTGCTAGGGTGTGATGAAACTTAATGATAATTGTTGATCAGTGTGCGCCAACTTTTGGTAAAAGCACTGGAGCTAGCCAACAAAAGAAAAGAAATAATTATTCCAAGAAAAGCTCTATTTCTCCAAAGTCAATTTCAAAAGAGCTTCCACCAATAGCGAGCGCTCCCAAATATTTTCAAAGTGTCCACTCGGACCAAGAGCTAATTAGGACCAAGGAGTCGGGATGACACCACAAAAGGGCTCTGCATCGTAAGTGATACAAGTCTGGGTGTCGAAGGTATCTTAGATAAAAATCTACTTGTGTTGAGTAAAAAGGTACTAGAGAGCCCCCTTGTTCCATTGTAAGGAGAGAAAAATAGACACAATCTTATGCCCTCCATCATCTGGCCGTTCATCTACACTTCAAGTCTGACGAACTAATGAGATGGTTAACTGAAGCAAGAATAGACTTATTCCCTAGTGTTGAGGATGAGGTTTAGAGGAGAGTCTCTTGGACTGGAACTTCGAGTGATGCCTCGACTCGACTCTCATGAATGCAGTACACTAAATTTCATATCCTTATATTATATGTACAAAAAGAGAGTCTAATAATTAGAGAAGTTGGATTCCTTCTGACTAGAGCATGGTTAAGCCCAGGAATTTAGGATCGCTTAAATTGAATGTCTTCAAAATATTGAGCCTTGAAATCTTCACTTGCATTGTCAGGAATTAATCCGACTCCTTCATTATATAGATGCTCGAGGACGAGCATGGTTTAAGTATAAGGGTATGATGAATCTCATATTCATCATGCTAAAAGTCACTAATTAAACCTCTAGCTAAAATAATCTAATCAAAATAACCAATGATTCCTCATTATTATATTGCATTATATTGTGTGTAATTAACCTATAATTATTGTATACAATAACAATTATTTAATTTGTAATGATTTTATTATTAAAAAACCCCTACAAATTATGTTGATTAGTTGTCTATAAATTCCTAACCCTTAAAAGAACTAAAAAATACAAAAACATCTCAAACCCCCAAAATCAGTGTTTTTAACCCCTAAAAAATACCTTCCAAAAATGATTTTTTTTACAAATGACCTCTTTTGACTTTTTGTCCAACATGAATCTTGTAGTCTCATTGAGATCTACAACTTTCATGTTTTGACTTTTTCTTAATTTCGCCTCTAACTAATTATTTCTCGATTTTCTTTGATTTTTTATTTATGAATTTTCAGATTGGGCCATGTGGAGCCCTTTGGGATGCCCACTTGGCTCGTTTCTCTCGACCACCCGCCTCCTCTTTCCGTTGTTCGATCTCCTTCTGGAGCCTTTCATCCTAGCCGCTCATCAGGAACTGCCCCCAGCGCCTCGTTCCCAGCCACCAGATTCCCCCTAATCCTACGGCCTATATCGCTCCACGTCACCCCTTCACCCCAGGTCATTGGATCTCCACCATCTCTCCATCATAGATGCTCGTTAACGCCGAACTCTCAAACGTTAGATCCGAGCTTTGATCTGATCGCAACCCTTCAACCGCGTCCTCATCCAAGCCGTTGGATCACTAGATCCAACGGTACCCGATCATCATCAAACTCCAGCTTAGCCGCCTCCAAGCGTTACGCCTGGAAATTCACAAGCTCCCTTTCCATTTCTGCCATCATTTCTGGGCATCTCTCACTGATTCAAAGCCACTCCGCTGCAGTCGTTAGACCCTACATCTTCGCGGGTCCCTCAACATCGCCAGCCATCACTCCATTCTCTTAAAATCACCCTTTCAAAACCACGCCTCACCCCCTGTAACGTCTGACCTCTTCCCTATAAATCCATCTCCATCGCCTCTGTTAATCACCATCCACCAACTTTGAGGGTCGGGCGCAGCTTCCTCTGCCCTCCGGTGATAGCGGAGGGCGGTGGCTCGAGGCGACGACCGCCAACCCCCCTCCGGTGAGATCCGTGGCTTCCTAGCCACGTCACAGCGCCTCCAGCCCCGTCGAGCACCGAAGTACGACTGTCTTTATCGTGCGATGACCGAAGCGACGATCACCGCTCAGCCCAAGCCAATCTTTCTCCTCTAATTGCCTGGACTCCGGCCAGGTAACCTTTTATCTGTTTTCTTCCCTATTTCTCTTATTTTCCTGCAATCCTCACACGCCGCCACCCTCACCTGACCACCTCACGACCTCCGCCCTATCACCAGCATCTCCGCCCCCTATTCCTCTCACCTTTCCCCTGTCTCCACAACCTCCTCTGCTTCGACCCCCTACTTCCCCTGCTTGACCGGAGAAGAATGCCTTGGCCACCGCCACCCATCACCTCCACGGCCTCCAGCCCACCTCACATCGCTCACGCACATCCCACACACTGCTTCAGCTACTCTAACCTTGCAAGGATCTTCATTGAACAGAATCTACGCCGCCTCACCGATCTCCATCCTCGTCTCTGGCGATGCTTTACCGGCAGCCATCTACAGCTAACCATGATGGTTCCTCTCCAACTAGAAACGCCGTGTATTTTTTAAGCCTTCTTTCTTTTAGCTTAGAATTATAATATAACAATATGTTTAGCTTTTATATATCACTATCATAACCTCGAATATGTGTATGCATGTGTTCATGCGACCATATGTGCATGCATGTGTCTTAATGATCTCTAATTTGCAAGCTTAATTATGCACATTTCTTACTATATTATGATGAATGTACAAGTTATATTATTTTCAAAATAAAGAGACTTATTTCAAGTTCAAACAAATACTATGGATATAGTAGTAGTTTATATGTTACTATAACTCTCCTACAATATTAGGAAATACATGCCCTTTTATTTATGACTCATTTAATCAACAAAATCGAACATAATTAGTAATTAAGCTACTATATAATATATGTTCACAAATTTGACAATTTCAATTTCTATTTTTTAATGCAAACACTTGCTAACTTTATATTAAATGTTAAGTTATTAAGCTTGAAATTATTATTGTCAAGTAATTGTTATCATCTTGATTGGGTAATATACTTTCCTATAAAAAGTATTCCATTCTATTTAATTTATAAGCAAATCAAGAAATATTTATTATAATATTGAATTAAATAGATTTCAAATCATTTTTAACGTAAGAGTTTTTGAAATTTTGACTTTTGATTGTAGCATATTGGTTCTTATACAAATTATGTCACTTCCATCTAATTTGTGAACCTTAATATGCACATAAAAAGTATTCTATTACATTTAATTTATAAGAAGAACAAGAAATATTCATTATAATATTGAATCAAATAGATTTCAAATCATTTTTAATTAAGAGATTTTGGAATTTTGACTTCTGATTGTAGCATATTGGTTCTTATATAAATTATTTCACTTGGATCTAATTTATGAGCATTAGTATCCACTTAGTTAAAAATTATTATTTCATTTATAAATCTATGTTGTAAAGTTTTCCTGAGATGATATTTTAACTTTTACCTAATCATGTTTATTCGAAATGCTCCATTTTTAGGCATGCTTTAAAGAAATAAAAATTTCCTTTATGGCAATCATTACCAACAATGTCCCATCTTGATCATATTACAATTATTGGCAAATATAAAAGTGCTCATAATATATAATGTGGTCAATAACCAAATTAGAAAAAATGAATTGATTTTTAGATAATCATGATCAACTTAGAATATGTATGATTTAAGATAGTTTTATAAATGAATTTATGTGCAATATAAAATTTTTACATAGTTTTGCCCCTATATGTATGACATAACATTCGGTTTTTTCTAAAAAAAATGCAAAAGTCACCGTTGAAGTTTAACTTTCACAGTAAAAGTTTACATTTAGAGTCCTATAATATCCGTTTAATTAATGAGATCATCATTCGTGTCAAACTTTATAATTGCATACATGAAAATATTTTGATGGGCATATGAGATTTAGAATAATGGTAGAAAATAATATGAAAAGTAAGTTTTCAAGAACACGTTGTGTTACATAATGTTTTCATCTATTTCGATTCTTCGATGCTAACTTTGCTTGAACAATGAACAATACTAATATTATTTGTCCATTGCCATTCGATTTCTATTCAAGCGTTAATAATAAGCAAAAAATAAAATTTCATAAATGGTTATATCTCATGCGATTTTCACCATTCAAATTTTATTGATTTATGATCTTATGAGTAATAAAGATATATGGATTATTCGTTTAAGTTTTTTTGATTATATTTGATTTTTTTTACTTATACAGATTTGACATACATTTTAGATGTTGAACATGAGTATAAACATTTAGTATACTGATTTGTCATTACTCGAAGTAATTTTAAAATAATTAAAAAATAATATGTTCCTTTCATATTACAAAATAAGTACAAATTTATAAAATACTTCATAGTTTAACAAAATATTAAAAAGTCCACACTTTAAAATACACCTACTCTCCTCTTTCTTATCTCTATCTCTCTCTCCACCTCGCAACATGATTTTAAGTAAATACCTTTCTCTCTCTTCCTCCTCTTTCATCTATCTCTTTTTAATACTCCACTTTTATTTAATATATATGTTACTTCAATGAAAAAATAGAAATTAAATTATGTAAAATTTCAATTAGTTTTTATTTCTTTATTATTTTTGAATAAAAAACTAATTTTTAGCTAGATATTAAAAATATGTTACTATTAATGCATGTTCTTGCAAATAACTTCCAATTTGTTTTATATTCATTTTAGCTTGAGTCTTACAAAAATTAAACTAGATATGCTTGATTATTCTATCATACTTCCATAAAATTATGAGTTTGTGTTATATTGACAATGTCTTCTTTCTTAAATTTGTTCAATTATAATCATGTTAATCGATTATTATTTGAACTTGATTAATCACATTATTCCTTTATTTTAATCAAGTAGAGCAAGTTTCATTTTTTAGTAATTAATGTTGAGTAATTGCAATCTTACAAAATTAGTTATTTATATCACATCTCACTACTATTTGATTGGTGGTGAATATTGTTCAATATCTAAGTATATTTTGAATACATTTATATTTATATGTTTAGATTGTTAACATATCTTAAGAGATAAGCATTATTACAAACTTATAAATTTGCCGCGGAATATGCTCCCTAAGGGCCCGTTCGGTAGGAGAATAAGCATGAATAAGGATGGAGAATAAGGAGAATAAGGGTCTATTCTCCGTTCGGTTGGAGGATAGGAATAAGGAGAATAAGGTGAAATACATGTAGGTAAGGTAGGATAAAGATAAAAATAAGAGTGAAATAAGATGACATAATAAAAAATAGTCATACCAGTGGAAATCGTGTCAGGAGGAGAATTGACTCCTTATTTGCATGACCTATTCTCCAACCAAACATGACCTAAGTTTAACACTATACGTCATCGTATATGTCAGCACGAAATATGCGCCGGAAAGATACGATAAACCTCTCCCCTCTCTCTCCGCAATCTTTAGTTAGTTAAGGGTTTCACTTTCAAGCACTCGCCCTTCCTCCGATCTCCGATCGATCGCTTCCCCCTAAAAGAGACACACCCAAAGCTCAAATTATAGAAGATGAGTTGCTTGCAAGTAATCGTCTGTTGGAGCGCAGCGAATGCGAGTCGCAGCTCAGCTCAGCCACCGAATCTGCGTTCCGGATGTCCATTTTCCGTGCTCCCGTCGAGGAGCAAGTGCCCGAAGTTGGTGTATGGCACACGGAGGTACGGCGGCGGATCCCCCACCTGTTTGTTCGGCGGGGAGGGGAAGGGCCAGCCCAACGACGATAGCGATGTAATGCGCATTCCCTTCACATCTCGCCTTTTTATTTTTAATTTCACGATTGTAGTGTCTCTCCCTAATCTTGGTCCAATCGGGATTCCCGTAATGAAATTGCACAGTATACGTTGC
The DNA here is from genome assembly GCA_037367405.1 of Ottelia alismoides. NCBI lineage: Eukaryota > Viridiplantae > Streptophyta > Magnoliopsida > Alismatales > Hydrocharitaceae > Ottelia > Ottelia alismoides. Next base: position 451,991 of record JAZKJV010000096.1, read on the forward strand.
CATCCTTTTCCATGTGATTAATCTCTAGAATATCAATTTAAACAAATCAAAATAGTGGTTTGGGTGCCGAAGTGTTGTAAAAGAAGCTCCAACAAGAACGTCTGGATTTTTTCCCACGTCAAACGGTTACTCAATTGGATCAAACCGGGATCTGATTCCAAATAAGACATGCCATTGTTGATAGTTTGAGGAAAATTCGGCCAGACCGTATGCGGGAAACATTATTCTCCGTATGCAGTTGGTAGACTTCTTTTTTGTAATGTACTGTAATGAAGCTGCTTTCTCAAAATGCAGACGTGGTACTTAAACAAGACGAACTCCTCCTAAGCTCCCTCTCAAAGGGAGGCAGATATTGCTAAAAGTAGAACTACCTCTTGAGGATGCAACTTTATGCGGAGCTATAAGCGTAGAGCTTCCTCCTCGAGAGACGGCTTCGTGTGGGCTGACAAAACCTACAACATTCGCTGCATATTCTGCTGTTCATACTCTCTCCATGCGCTAGTGTCTGACGAACCTAGCCTACTTTCACTTGCTAAGAAAGTCAATGAAGGCATATCATTTCACTTAATGCATTCAACTCCCACGATGCATTCAATTCAACGAATGAGGCACATCATAAACTCATTCTCTTTATACACATCAAAGCATTCGAGTAATCAATTCATTCCATCCGTACTTAGTTCATTTGCTAAATATTAGTCTTATGTATACAAGGGTTTAGAAAAATATATACTGACATTGGAACAACCTGACATATTTTAATTTTGTTGCTCTCTCCTATAGCAGAGATGTTTCGGTCTATTTTTGGTCAAAATCGGATAATTGATTAGCCAGATCGATTTTGGAAATCATTGAAACATCTTCTCAAATGCCCTCTAAAGCGATGGTCGGTAGTGGGTAACTACGAGAGGGGGCAATGTTTGTAATTGGTTTTTCTTTCCTGGGGGCAGACAGTGTTGGAGGAATGCTTGATGGTCCATAATCAAGAACAAAGTTTGAAATCTGAGTCTGGAAGATGCTCCAATGGTTTGTCGTTGTATAAACCTCCAAAGTCATCTGGTGGGATCTGAGCTTGATCTGCACCTTGGTGATGGACTCGACCTTTGCCTCAACCACCTACTCATCTTTGAGAAGATCTTTGGCCGCACCACATGATAAACTTTTTTTTCTTGTACCTCCCATAAATTTGTGTCCCTTCAACACTGATAACATGTCTGCAATGCCTTAAAATGTTGGCCCATGGACCAAATGGCCAAAAAACATATAAAAATTTCTCTTGTAACAACTGTGGTCTTTTTCAGATCTGTCGCAGTCCCTGGGAGGCTGGGATTGAAGACTACAATGCTCAGAACAAATATGGCTTATTTATTACAAGAATAATCCCAATCACTGTAAATTGTTTCTATACCCTTTCGTCTAGCATCTCATACATCCTAGGTTAACCATAGATCCATAGTCATCCAAATTCTTTCCTTGTAAAACTGACGTCGATATATTTATTTGATTGATAGTTTTTTGAGTCATAAAGTTGCAATCAAGTAGCGGATGTTCTTGATTTACAGCTCGATTTAGGCAAGTATGCCATGCATCAACCTTGGATATTACAAACTGTCCATCTAGTAATAGATAATGCTCATGCAACCGCTACATACAACCTCTCTCTGCAATATACATCCCAAAACATTCCCGTCAGATTCATGTACTTCAGAATTGTAATGGTGCTTGATGTGGAACAATTTCACTGAGTATACTAGATCAAGTTTTGATTTGAATAACATTCCATTCTTCATCTCATCTGATATGGTTAGGCCATCACATGAGTAATGTATGCATCCTTGATTCTCATATAACAATCACTGCCATATGCATCACAAAATGCTATAGTAGATGCAATGTGGATTTCACCATCCTTATGTCATCACCAGGGGTTGAACCAATATTGATTATGGGGGGGGGGCATGGCCCCTCCTTAATTATTGTAGTCTCCTTATCTAATGTTATCTGTTTTAATGGTGGCCCCTCCTATTATAAGAATGTAGATTTAGTGGTGACATAAGCGGAATGGCTTGGTGGAAAGTCGGTGGTAGGAATTCTAAAGATCTAAGGTTCGAATCTCTCTATTGTATTTTTTTGAGTGTTTTTTAAAATCAAACTATCACTTTCAAAATATATTAACATCGTATAACATAGTGTAAAATGAGTTTATGCTTATTTATTTATCAAATTATCTCTAGCTCTATTTACAGTTACAATAAATTTGTTTACTCCATTTTAATCATGATTTGTTTAAAAAATACTTGACAATTTAGTCATAAGAATAGATTTGGATGGTTATTAGATTTATTACAATTAAAAAATCTCCATAGAAATAATAATTTATTTGAAGATCTACTTTACGAATAGATTTATATAAGATTTAAATTGCTAGTTTTTTCAAAATATAAAAAAATCATTAGAGTATACTCACTATATTTAAAAAAATCACTTGAAAATACACCATTCTTTTCTCCTTTTTGAGCATACATGATAGATGTGTATTTGGCCCCTCGATAAAATTCCTGGTTCCGCCCCTGGTCATCACCATTCTTCATCTCATCATTCATATTTTGGGGGCTGGACTTCATCATTCGATCAATTTTAAGATCTTGTTCCTAGTTTGAAGTCATCATTCCAATGTCAGCGCTGAGAGAAAGGACAACTTTTGACTAGACAATGGGTTGTAAGTGTATGCATGAGTGGGGAAATTCTTAATACATCAGCATGCATAATTTGATGATAACAAAACTTGTGTGCAAAGCTTGTAGCTAGGTCAAGAGTAGAAAAGCTATTGGACTAGGAAGAAGCTCAAGATGAGGAACTACAGATTAAGTAAAGAAGCCAAGGAGCTCAAAGGAGTTCAAAACTATGGAACTTCAGCTCAAGCTCAAGGAAGGATCTCAAGCTCTAGAAAAAGACAAAGTCTTTTCTTTTAATGAGTCTTGCTTTCTGTAATTGTCTTAGAATATAAAAGACCTCAAATCATGCATATTGCATTTCATCCCTTTGACTTCGACTTTGACTTCTAGGTCAAAGAGTCAAACTGCTCGATCAACCTCTTTATACTGCTCGATTACACCTGATCGATCAACTTTGCTTTTATGATCTATCATTATTTAAATCGTAACGTTTATATTTCTGATCGATCAATTTTGATATTCCATTGAGGGAGTTTTTTGAAGCTGATTTCATTCTTGATTTGTTCACAACGGCTATTTTTCAAATCCAACGTAATATGGGAACTTGAGACCTATAAATAGGACCCCATACCTCACTCTACAACACACACTAGGAGTAACAAGCTTTCCACTCTATGTTTTCCACTCTATACTTTGAGAGAAAGATCGAAGAGCTATTTTTTGATGTTTCTTCATTCCAACAGCTTTGATTATCCGTGATTAATTCTTACGAGCATGATCCCCTCTCTGTAAGATTGTTTTATTTTTGCCTCCTATTATTCATTGCATATTTACTTGGTATTGATGTTGCTATGATTATTTCCTGTATAAGGTTTTGAGTTGTGTACGTAAACAACTCATGTTGTAAACGATGGAGTTGACTGCATAATTAACTCATGCTATGATTGGTTGGCGCATAAACAAATTCGGTTAGTGGAAGTCCCATGTGGGCCAGGTTGAAAGCCCGAGTCGGGAGACTCAGGTCGTGATTTTTACCCAGGAGGGTTTCTACATTAAATACGTGTGCACTTGTGGTTTAATTGATTATCTTGTGATTGTAAGTGCTATGTAACACTGTGCTTGTTTGAGTTTATTAGTTGCAGCGATCCATGTCATCTAGTCCGATCCACCTGCACCCTTCGACTAGTGTCTGAGCAGATATATAAAAACTAACATTTGGTATTCGAGGCTCATTCGTGCATAAGAAGTTACAGTCTGAAGCACACATGGCCAACTTATCAGGATTGTGTACTGAAGGAAGCTCTGTGACTCGTCCACCTTTCTTTGATTGGACAAGCTATCAAGCTGGAAGAAGATGTCCATCTTCTTGCAAGCAAGCGACTTTGCGATTTGGAATGTAGTCCATAAAAGGTTCCAATATATCAAAGATAAGGAGTACATCTACACGAAAGGCAAGATGGAGGAAATGACGTTAAATGCAAGAGCTATGAATGTCATATGCTGCATCCTATCTGATGAGGAATTTTGACCGTATCTCTCACTCGAGAACGACCGATTTGGAGTTGCCTACTCTTATCCATAAAGAAACTCCAAAAGAAGAAGCTTACGATGCAATTAGTGAAGAATATGAGCAAGCATTCATTGCGATAGTGGATTCTGACTCATCTGACTCAGATTCAGACTCAGACACTGAGGTAAATTAACTTTCCTATTCTGAACATTACAATACCTATCAATATCTATTATAGAAAAGTCATGAAACTAGAAGACAAACAACAACGTTGTAGAAGATAAATCTAGTTTGCTTAACGACTTGGATGTTTTCAAAAAAGAAAATGAGCTGTTAAAACAAGATCTAAGTAGTTTTAAAGTAATAATTACCTAAAGAAATTGTTGAGCTTAAAAAGAAATTTACTTTTGTACCTTTTTCTGTAAAAGGAAAAGAGAAAATAGAAAATCATGCTTCTAGCTCTAATTCTTTCCAGAAAAGAGAATGGATTTGGAAAAAGAAGGAAACTGTACAACCTAACCCTGAAGGACCCAAAAAGAAAGGGTACCATATAAAAAACATTCAGGTACCAGAGGCCAAAGGAGATGAAGGAGGCCACGTTAACAAAGGGTGGACCCTGTCAAGATCGAACAACTTTCAGAATCATGGTTGAGCGTCATTGCCATGGAGAAGTTTTCAAGACTGGAGAAGTTCGCCGCTAAAGACCCTAATGACTTCTTATCCTTTTTATTCAGTTGATCATGCACATCATGCATTGGTGATGAGCCCTCGATTCTTATCTTTAAGAGCATGTTTGGTTGCCAGGGTACCCCAGGGTACCCTGGCATACCCTTAGCTCCAACCCTACATTCCTGGGTTGGGATTACTTGTATTGGCCATACAATTTTTTTGGTTATAATGGTTTTTAACCTTGTTCAAATACACTTATTAACATAAAAAACATATTATAATCATTAAAAAAGTTAATATAACACATAATCAATGTCACATCACATCAGAAATATCATTCCAACCATCCCAACCCTCCAAACAGCTACTATTCACAGGAGGATACCCCAACCCAGCCCAACCCAGTTCAACCCAGTAACCAAACATGCCCTAAGGGAGGACCTTTAAGCAAAGATTAAGAGGCTAGTTTAGAGGGAGCTTATATTAAAAGGAATATTTTTAAAAGAAAAAGGAGAGTTATCTCTTTAACAATTGGTATCAGCTAACAATTAGTATTTTACTTTTGGTATCGGTTTAGACCTTTTTGATTATGTCAAAAAGGGAGAGAAAATATTGTTTACAAAAATTATTTGCTCTCACAAACTATTTATTTTTGCAAACACAAAATATTTTGTCTTCATCAAAAAGTGGGGGATTGTGAGTGCATGCATGAGTAGGGAAATTGTTAGTATACGAGCATGCATATTTTGATGATAACAAAACATATGTGCAAAGCTTGTAGTTAGGTTAAGAGTAGAAAATCTACTGAACCATAAAGAAACTCAAGCTGGGAAGCTCCAACTTAAGTGAAAAGAAGCCAAGAGGCTCAAAGGAGTTCAAAGATACGGAACACCACTCAAGCTTAAGGAAGGATCTCAAGCTATAGAAAAAGACGAAGCCTTTTCTTTTATTGAGTCACGCTTTCTATAATTGTCTTAGAATGTAAAAGAGTTCAAATCATGCATATTGCATTTCAACCGTTTGACTTTGACTTTTAGGTCAAAGAATCAAGCTGATCGATCAATCTCTTTACACCGATCGATCAAACCTGATCAGTCAACTATGCTTTTGTGATCGATCATTATTTGAATTGCAACGATTATATTTCTGATCGATCACATCTTGATTCTGATTGATCACCTAAATCTCCATGATCGATCATTTGATTCTGATCGATCACATTCCATTTGAGGAAGATTTTTGAAGCCAATTTCATTCCTGATTTGTTCACAACGGCTACTTTATTAAAGCCAATGTCTATGGGAACTTGAGACCTATAAATAGGACCCCATACCTCATTCTACAACATATACCATGAGTAACAAGATCTCTACTCCCTGCTTTCCACACTATACTTTAAGAGAAAGATCGAAGAGTTATTTTCAGCGGTGTTCTTCATTACAACAGCTCGGGTTCTCCGCGATTGATTCTTACGAGCACGCTCCTTGCTCAGTAAGATCATTTTAGTTTTGCCCCTTATTATTCATTGCATATTTACTTTGATATTGAGGTTGTTAAGATTATTTCATGTATACGATTTTGAGTTGTCCGCGTAAACAACTCAGGTTGTAGATGCTGGAGTTGACTGCGTAATTAAGTTAAGTTGTAATATGACACGCATACGCAACTTAGGTTAGTGGAAGACCTGTATGGGTCTGGTTGAAAGCCCGAGCCGTGAGACTCAGGTTGTGGTTTTTACCCAGAGGGTTTTCATGTTAAATACTTGTGCACTTGTGGTTTGATTGATTATCTTATGATTGAAAGTATTACGTAACGCTCTGCTTGTTTGAGTTTCTTATCTGCAGCGATATAGGTCATCTAGTCCGATCCACCCACACCCTTCGACCGGTGTCCGAGCGGGTGTAAAAAAACCAACATGGGGTACTTTGCCTTCTTTACAAAGATCAATTCTTCCTTTATCATTTGTGAGAAATTTTTCTAATGGGGATACGTGGGCACTCAGTTCAGCGTGCTTTTTGTTTGTGGACTTCGAAAAGGATGGATCTCACTCTTCGCTCTTCACGCATAGGACTCGGAAGCAGTAGAGGAAAGTTGGGGATATTGGTTTTAGGCTACCAAAAGCCAGAATCGAATAAGCTCTTCTTCCCTAGGGGTTCGTTTGGTTGCAGGGTTGGGCAGGGTTGGGTACTATTCACAGGGCTGGGTGAATAGTAAACTGTGAGGAGGGGGTACCCCTGTGAATAGTACCCCAACCCAACCCAAACCCTGCCCAACCCTGCAACCAAATTGGGCAGGGTTGGGTTGGGTTGGGGTACTATTCACAGGGGTACCCCCTCCTCACAGTTTACTATTCACCCAGCCCAACCCAACCCAACCCAACCCTGCCCAACCCTGCAACCAAACGAACCCTAGGGTCATATTTGAAGCGAATTCAAAGCAACCGACAACTATAGTTTTTCCTTGCTCGCTCTGTAGCTTATTCTATGAAAACCTAACCTCGCTATTGTTTAGGTAAGCTATACAACTTGAAACTTCTTAATACTAGTTTTTTTGATAACATATCTATATAATGGGAATAGCTCATTTTCTTGTATAATCTCTAAAGACACAAATACAGATGTTTGTGATACAATAACATGTCGGATGTTGGGTTTCTCAACGAGTATGGATTCCTCTTGGGTTTTTGTGATAAAATGGCCAGTATGAGGAACCTATCATTGCTTCATATTTTATGATGCCATTCACATCATTATCATATTCCATGTAAGCCAAATAATATGCTTCGTAGACTCCTTGCTGAAACTACCAGGGGTCTTGAATGTCACTGGACTATTTTGCGGGTCTTGGAAGGTCCCTTGGGAAGTGCCAGCTGTAGAACAAGGGTTCTGGAGGACTTGTGGGCAAGTCAGATCGGATGTCTGCAAATTGCCTAGCATTCTCCTGATTGCTCTTCTTCATGTGTTCTTTTAGACCTTTCAACATTTTATGAAACACCTCAACTTGTGCTACTTTCTTTGGATTAAAACGAAACACGTAAAAGTTTGTCAATTAAACCGACACATGACATATCCAAACTTAGATTGGCTTTATATGACCTTCGTAAGCGAGACCCTTCGTAGATCTCAAGATCTACCCACATGACAAAAGCACAACACTTGCAAAACCATCTTAAGTGAATCAATCACACCAACAAATCAATAATATGATCAAGTAGCATGCTCTAAACAAATAAAAAATCCTAGATATCATACATCACAAGCTACAAAATAAGACATTCAAACATAAATTACTACTTCACCAAAACCTACTGGGACACAATGAGAGAGCAAGGAGTTCGTAGCACATTAAACAGTTTATGCATGTTGGGAGGAGGTGGACAAAGCGAGGAAGGGGGGATGAGGAGGATGGAGGTGACCATCAAGAAGAGATGGAGGACGAGCAGCAACACAAGAGGGAGGAGGTTCAAGAGCCTAGATCAGAGTGTCGGGGAGGGAGGAGGAAGGCACTGTCATGCCCTATATCAGGGTATAACCACATTTACAAGAGGCGGATTACTAAAGTACCAAAGTCACCTCTTGAGAAGGTGGCTTCGTTACGGTACACAACAAAAAAGGTTTCTTGATTGCATAAGTAGGATATTGTTTCTCGCATACAGTCTGGCTGAATTTTCCTCTTGATCATTTCCTTCAGGCGCATCCTTTAACTTCTCAAACCTTTGAATGGGGGCATCGACTAACCGTACTATGTACTTTCCGATGTTACCTTAACAGGATTCCTTCATTTTATCTTTTTATTCGTGCCCTATGTTTGATAATCTCGCGTTGTAAAGAATTCACACATCCATGGAATCATCATTATCTCTCATCCGACATCATCTGTACATGTCCATGGTGATTGATGAACCTACATTAAATATAGTGTGGCATACATTATTGTGGCTCTAGACATTAACCTTTTGAAACTCATGATTTTTTAATAGTTTAGTAGATCCCAATTACAACTAGTTAAATTAACCCTTTTTAGTCTAAGCACATGCATCCAGCTCAAATTAGAATGGTTGGATGAAAGGAGTTTATTCAACCTACTTCTCTTAGAGTGAGAAAAGGTGTGATTGTTGTCTTATTTAAGATGTAAAAATAGCTATGTGAGACTAATATTCATATTGTTCTATCGGTGGTTGAAAATTCATAGAGTTGTCCAGAAGTTTCTATTAGGATTTAGAAAAGCATTTTGGTGGGATGTAGGGTGACCAGTATTTTTTACAAACCAAATGATACTACCAGAGGTTTGCTTGGTAATGCCACTATAGGTAAGAGAAAATGATGATTTTTATAGTAGTTTTGGCATTGAAAGTCTCAAAAGTCTGATGGAATAAATTATACATTTTCAAGCTAAGTAGGATGGTGATGGTGACATAAATGGTTAATAGATTCTCTATTCTGTGCAGCCAAGCCATATATTCGTGTTTACACAATTCCACACATGGGAATCGAGATACCAATATCAGTTACACAAAAACAAGAAAAAATTACTTTGCAACCCATCGAAGGAATGCTACAATCAATCACATTTAAATTTTCAAGAAAGATTTTTTTGATCTGTTTTCTAAAAACAAAACAAAAGCAAACAAACATGCCTACAAGGGCTAAGTTTGATTACATTAAATGCTTGGTGATTGCTAGATAATTTAGGCAGTCTTATGTGCCAACATGACATGAACCTGATTTTAGAACTTGTGGAAATGGGCATTTTAGGTCCTTATTGAGGACATTTTGGAGACACTATGAATGGTGTAACATGGAATTGAAATTAGGGTCGTGTGTTTATTTTTCTCTAATTAGGATTCTATTAAATAAGAGTTTTTTTCCATCTATACAATTAGATTCTAGTTGAATTATGGCTAAGTGTTAGTTGCATTTACAACCAATTGAGTCTGTTGCAATATATATTTTTATTTAAATAACGAGGTCGTCTGTCTCTTTGATTAGTTAGTTGATTGAGTAAATTTAAGAGGATAATTAGGGTTTCGTAGGATTTTCATTTTTATTTCTTTTTATTTTGTAATTATTAGAAGATACATATAAATGTGTAGTTGGTACCATGCACTTATGTTTAGTCCTACATCACCTATTTGTGGGACTTTGGTATGTTAATGGGGCTATATAAAGAGCCCCGTACCCCCATACTCATTGAGAAATATAATAGAAGAATTGGCACTTTGAGGAGTTTCCCTCCTAGTTTCGTTCACCCGCTCCTTAGGGAGTAGGGTTCCACATAACCTAGTGTTCTTCTTTATTGTTGTATATTTGTTTCCGCTTATATTTTCACATGGTATTAGAGCAAGTTGATTATTGGATTTTGATCATCAAGATATATTGTTTGTTTATCATGAGAATTTGGGATTTGTTCTTGAAGTTTTATTTTGATTATGTTCGTTGATCTTCAAGATCTATTCGAGTTTGAGAAGAGAGAATTTAAACTACATATTTCTTTTTAGGGTTTTCTGATTGTAGCCACCTCGTCAGATCGGGCTACCTCATCTCCTTGCCTACGTTAATCGCGCACGAGCGTGCTCGGTGCGTGAGAAGGCCTTCCACTGCATGAGGCCATCCAGCAGCAACATCGAGCTTTACTTAGCTCACAACCTCGTGCTATGCAACGGGACTCTCCTCTTCATCGCCCAGTAGCCCCTCGTGCGGGCCCTTGGCCTAAACCTGAGCTTCCATGAGCGCAGGCTCCCTTTAGCACCAACCATCATCGTCAATGCATCCTCAAAAAAGGCCTTAGGCATGAGATTGCACGATCGTCCATCTATGCAACACCAAAGGCATGCACACTTTTCCACGATTACACAACGTACTTCCTCTACAATGCTTGTGCCCTTGACTGGGGCTGAAACGAATACACATAGTATTTTTGGAAAGAAAATAATGACATCTATTCATGAGCCCTAGGGTTCTCTTATATAGAGAGGTGAATCCTTGGTGGGCAAATTACATAGTAGAGACAAAAAAAAAGAAAATACATGAATTAGGGAAAGATAACAATGTCTGTCAATACTCCCCCTTAAGATGGAGCATATATGTCAATGTCTCAATCATGCTCAGCTTGGAACAACATCTCTGTAATAGCCCTTTGGTTAGAGCCTTGGTGAAAACATCTACTTCCTGTTCCCCTGAACTGACGTAGGAAGTAGAGATAAAACTCCTTTGAATCATGTCACGTGTATAGTAACAATCTACCCAATGTGCTTGGTCCTCTCATGAAAGGCATAGTTGTTGGCAATGAAAAAGCAGCCTGGTTGCTGCATTGTAGATGCATGGGAAGAGGCGTGTCAATATATATGTTAGTAAGAACGGATCTGACCCACATCATCTTAGTGCTCCCCTGTACCATGGCTTTGTACTCTAACTTGACTCTAGATCTAGCAACCATGGTTTGACTCTTGCTCTTCCATGACACCAAAGAGGTTCATATGAACACTGCAAAGTTGGAGGTAGATTTCCTGTCCTTGGGCATCCTTCATCGTCTGTATTTGCACATGTCGTGATGGCAAGGGACATCCCTTTGCGAAAGAGCAATCAAGTACCTGGAGAGGAATTCAGATACCTCAAAATCATGTGACTCGTATCCATATGTGGTTGTCTCGGCCGCTCCATAAACTGGCTAACTTTGCTTACAACAAAAGAGATGTCTGACGTGGTGATGATCACATAGAGAAGCTTCCCAATGAGCTCCCCGTATCTCCTCTTGTTCACCTCCTCTTATCATCATCATATAGCTTCATGCTAGGATTCATACGAATAGTGGCAGGTTTGCAATCTGCCATGCCTGTATATGAGAGGTTTTCAGTACCATACTTCCTCTAGGTCATCACAAGACCCTACTGGTTCTTAGCGAACTCATGCCATAGGAACTATTGTAAATCGTCAAGGTCTTTGTTGACAAACTGATGTCCAAGGAACTCCTTAGCTGCACTAATACCCTACACATCATTTCATGTAATAATGATATCATCAACATAGACCAATATAACACCGATATCTCTTTAAGTCCTTTGAACAAATAGTGAATGATCAACAATCGTTCTCGTGAATCTCTACTGCTCTATCAAGTTCGAGAGCTTCTAGAACCATCCTCTGGGACTCTTCTTAAGGCAATAGATAGCTTGGAAACCTTTTGACACCCCCTCAGTTTCGAACCTAGGTGGTTGTTGCATGTATACTTCTTCATGCAGATCATCATATAGAAATGCATTCTTCACATCTAGCTAGGACATGACTAGTTTCGTACCATTGCAATTAGGGATGCAAACAGATGGATACAAACATAGGTATGCCATATCCTTATCCGTTTTTAACTACGAATAAAGATGCGAGTATGGATATTGACGGATATAAAAACCATTTTACCATATCATTAAAAAATATACGCGTACGTGAAACGGATATTGATCACATATGAACAATATTAGAACTCTATAGATAAGCTTAAACATACAAGTATTGGATGGAATACACATGAGAAAAATGCACTAAATGTGCTTATATCACAATAATTATACCATATATGGTGTAAGAAGATACAAAATTATGTTATGTGTGGTTAAAAATAAATATACAGATATATTTATATATGAATATACGGATAAGGATACATATACATATATTTGCAGATATCAAAGTGATACCCATATCCGTATCCATTTTAAAATGTATATGGATATGGATGTCAAAATCTGCATAAAACGGATACAACGGTGGATCGGATACGAATATATCCTTATTCATTTGCATCCCTTCAATAGAGAAAGGATCCTAAGAGTAGAATGGTGTGCCACATGAAAGAATGTATCCTGATAGTCCCTCATAATTTTGGGTGGACCCACGAGTCACAAGCCTCACCTTGTAGCGATCAACTTTGCCATTTGCACGGTGCTTCATTAGAAACACCCATTTGCAGGCAACCATAGAAGCCCCTGTAGGGGCAGTGATCAAGCTCCATGTGTCACACAACTTTAGCACGATCATCTACTCCTCCATCGTAAGATACGATTGACCGTCTCGCATGGTCTCATGATATGTCCATGGGATCTCTACAACTGATAGACCCATGACAAACCTCTTGAAATCTGCTGAAAGATGCCCCAAAGAAATATGGACATCGAGAGGATACGTTGCACACGCACACCTCCGCATCTGGAGAGCAATGTGTACAACAAGGTTCTCTGTATCATCTGCGGCCTATAAAGTAGCCTCCTGAGGAGGCACTTGCTCGTTCTGCAAAGTAGCCTATTGTGTAGTCAAATCACCCGTGCCATCGGCAAAAAACAAAGTGCTCTATACATTCAGGGGCGTGCTGGATGATGGGGATGTCCCATGAGCGGGGGTACAAAAGGTAGCTTGCGAATGTAAAAGTGTGGAAAAAATTGAGCTAAAGTACTGGGAGGTGGGGACTTAGGAGAAACCACAATAGGAGGCGGGGTGGTAGAGGTGGTGGTGGTGTAGGAGGATCCACAGCTGGAGGTGGTGGTGGCGTAGGAGGAATGTAGACCTCCTCTCCAGAGTTAGACGGAGTTAATCTATCACCTGCAGGAGAAAAATACACGACTGACTCAAAGAAGGTGACATCAGCATTGACGTAATACTTCCGTCGAACATGATTAAAGCACTGGTACCCCTTTTGGGTTCGGTAGACGCACTTAACAGATGCGGAGCGAGCTTGTCCCGACCGGCTTATTGTCCTAGTATCTTCTAATAGGACACTAATGTACTAAGATCTTAACCACACATTAATTTGAATAAATCATGATTTAGTTCAACTCATTGACGACCAAACTAACGGAAGGGCACAAGTGATAACATTGAAAGACGGTAATGACACTATTGATATTCAAAAAAGGGAGGGGCATAACAAAAGTTAAGAGGGATATAAATATAACAAACCCTTAATTGTTTTTTGAAATTTGGGATCTAAATCCATACTAAATTAGTTACATACAAGCTCCGAGAGAGAAATTCAAGTTTTAAACTATTATCATATTTTTGTTCTTTCTTTATTTTGATATATATGTTTTATTTTGTTGTTATTTCATGTGTCACCCCATTCTTATTGAAGAGGTAGATATCATGGCTTTTGCTTCCAGTTCAGAATTTAGTTTTGAGTAGCATGCTACTACTACATTGCATTATGTACGGTGATTATGATGATAGTACTATATAAAAACTTATATTTACACCTTTATTTTACAAACAATTGTGTATCTCTATCTACTATTGATTTAAGAACATTAAAATCCATATTTTCTTTTTGGAAAAAATCTAGTTTAGAGCCATTTCCGTGATTTCTGCCGATTTCAATAAAATTATCCGAAATTTCTCTTTTTGTACATCAAAAAGAAATTGAAATCTAAAATTTAAGGTCTTGATCATCGCATCAAAAGCACTTCAATTCACGGTTCACATGAGCATGAACCTTCTGCCCTTGTACAAGAAGCACACACGTTTGACCAAGCCATGATGACCCAACTGTGTACAATGACGGAGAAGTGTTCACTAGCCCGCTCAACACTGATCTCCTCTTCATTCTTATCTCCCATTCCTTCGTTACCACTTCCACTTTTCCACAATACTCAGAGATGCAATTCGATGACTTTTTTGGTGCATGCTTTGAGTTCTTTAACATACTGAGAGGATAGAGCTAAAAAATGTTGAGTTATGAGACAATTTCTTTCTCATAAACTTCTAATGCTTTTATATTCTCGTTTTTTTGTCCATAACTTTATTTTCTCTTTCTTACAAGTTCTTTATCGTAGTTTATACCAATCATCATGTGTTTTGATATGTTAATTATAAAAAAGAAGCACAAATACACTTTTGTTATCTTCTAAATTAATAGCATTGAAACATGATATTTAGCAAGGGATTTTTACCCCATGAACCTTAGAACTTTTGTAAATGACCTTCTCGACCTTGTGAACATCATTAGTATCCTCTCGACCCTGTAAACTTATTAACTCTTATCCGACGAACCCTGCCGTTAATTTTACACTTCTTGGATTAACTTGCTTGGGTTAAAGCTAAGTTAATCCAACCACAACAAATCCAATAGTGGATTTCCCTCCCTTTTCTCTTCTTCTAATTTTCTCCTTTTCTTCCTCCTCTCTCCCCCAGGCAACCCAAGTCCGGTACCACCTTCACGAGCGACGTCGCCACCTGCTCCTGGGTAGGAGATCTGGGCAACACTGTGTAGGTGGCGGTGCTCTTGGTCGCGATGGCACGGTGCTCCTGGGAGGAGGCTGCAAATATGGGCTTCAACCTCCAACAGAGGTGAGCGGTGTGGATCTGGGCACATAGGGGCGAAGGAGGGGTGAAGGTGGAAGAGGTGGGTAGAGATCGAAGATCTGGGTTGCGTCACGATGGAGGGGGGAGAAGGTCAAGGGCGACGTGGATCTGGGCGAGGGGTGGAGGAGGGGCGGAGGTCGAGGAGGTGGGTGGAAGTTTTTGGAGATCTGGGCATCAGTGTGGATCTGGACGACAAATGGAGGAGGGCTGGATCTGGGCGGTGACATAGTGGAGTGGGGAGGAGGTCGGGGGTGCCATGGATCTATGCCACAGGTGGAGGAGGGGCGGATGTCGAGGTGGGTGGAGGCCAGAGATCTGGGCAACGTCGTGCTGTAGGAGGGAGGAGGTCGGAGACACCGTGGATTTGGGCGGCGGATGGATGAGGGATGTAGGTCGGGGAGGTGGGTGGAGGTCGGTGTTGGGTGGGGAAGGGGAGGTGAGGAGAGTGTGGGGGGATTCTTTGTAATTTTGATAAACAAAATGGGTAAATATGCTATAAAATTAAATGGAATCCGTTTCAGTTTAACAGTCTAATGGATGAGAGTTAACGACATTGTTTATGGGGTAAGAGTTAGTAAGTTTATGGGGTCGAAGAGATAATAACGATGTTTACAAGATTGATGAGGTAATCTAAGAAGATTTTAGGGTTCGTGGAGCAAAAATCTCGTTTCGCAATTTCTTACACTTCATGCTCCAACTTAAATGTTTAAACAAAAGTGACATCATTTTATTCTTCTTGATTTGAAAGAATGGATTAATGATCTTTCTATGGAGATAAGTTTCTCAAAATAGAGGGTCCACTTGGTTCCAGTGAAAACCTGGAAATAATATTTTAATTGTGGAAAGATGGCTTTTTGCATACCTACAAGTTGATATTGTAGGAAAATGATGTGCTTATCTGCATATGTCAAGGCACAAATCAAAAAATGCATTGGGAGAGGAAGCAAATAGAGGGTTGTGTAGTGATATTGTTTCTGTATAGTCATGTTCCTCATAATCGGCAAAACGTGCCATGAGCTGTTGACTACTTGCTTCTGTTTGTTAGTGTTAAAGCTGTGCCATTATTATACGGAACGTATGATGATGATATTTTTTGGAAAGACCTTTAATGTTCATATTTTCCCATGAAATATTAGAGAATAAGTTTTTATTTACTCTTTAGCCTGTTGTATCTCCATATATCTAACTGATGGATTGTTTGATAAGACTTTGATTTTTCGAGGCATTTTTCTTATTCTGTGTTTCATTATTAATTCAGGCATCACCCTGGAAATCTCTTGAAAAGGCCATGGGAAGTTTTGGAAAGGAGAGATCTATACAAGATGTGTTGCGGGAACAGATGAAAGAACAAGAGCTTACCGATGGTGGTGGTTCAATAAATCCTCCGGGTGGGGGTGATGGTGGAGGTGACAGTTCCGGTGATCCTGAAGATGCTGGATTTTCTAGGATCATTAATGAAATTGTGCAAGTTGTTTTAGCAACTCTTGGCTTCGTATTTGTGGTAATTTTATTCACCTATACTTTAACACTATTATTGTTGGGAAAAATGAGAGACTTGTTTATTCCTTGAGCCCTAGGCTCTCTTATATAGGGAGAGACCTATGGACAAATTACATAAAGTAGACATAAGGAAAAGGAAATAAATAAGAAGAGACATAAACATAAAATATATTTCTACACTCCCCCTCAAGATGGAGCATAGATATCTATCGTGCCCAGCTTGGACGAACTCTTTTGGAAGGACCCTCTAAGTAAAGCTTTGATGAAAATGTCTGCCGTCTGGTCCCCTGAGCTGACATGGGATGTAGAAATGAAGCTCTTCTGGATCATGTCATGTATATAATGGCAATCAACCTCAATGTGCTTTGTCCTCTCGTGGAATGCATGATTATTAGCAATGAATAAGGCAGCATGATTGTCACATTTCAGCGACATGAGAAGATGAACATCTATATGTAGATCTATCATGACCAAGGTTTGAAAAAACGAAAGGCGGAACGAGGCAGCCTCCTTGGAATCGAGGCGAGGCGTAGCCTCGAGGCGGTCGAGGCGTAAGCCTCAGTTTGTATAGAAAAATATATATAAAACTACAATTATATATATCTCTATGTAATTATATGTTCTCTGCCTAATATATAATAATTTACACTACAAGATATGATGAAATAATAAAGATAAGAACCCCAAAATAGAAGATAGAACAACATCATATACATTTCTACACATTCACCCAATCAAAGAGGTATTCATTGACTATAGATATTGTGAAAAAATTAAACAATACATATATGTCTATGAAATATTGTTGTAATTAAAAGTATGACTAAATTACATCGAAAAAATTTATGTTATGTGACTAACATATAATATATGATCGCACGACATATAATATATGATCGCATGAGAAACCATGAATCATATCCATTTCGAGCAAATCTTTGAAATGTTGTTGTAATTAAAAGTTCGATTAAATATATGTCGAAGAAATTTATGTTTTGTCTAATATATAATATAAGGCAACATGAGAAACCATGAACCTTATCCATTTTGTTTTTCTTGATATATTGCAAATCTTGTTAAGTTACAAGTATTGTTTAATTTAATATTTATGAATTCATTCATTAAGAGTGAAATAGTAAGAGTTTGCCAAAATAGTTGGATACATTAATTGTAAATATGAAGTTATGGGCATGAAATAAACATCATATTTAGGCATTCATCTTATATAATCATTATCCTAAATAAACAGATATTGATAAGCTTCTCAAGCTACTAAGGAAACCATGAAAATAATAAAAAAACTTCAAAAAAAAGCAAAAACGCCTCACGAAACGCCTCGACCGCCTCGAGGCGTTCCGCCTCGAGGCTACGCCTCGACCACTCGAGGCGCACGCCTCACAGGACTGGTCTGAGGCGTAAGCCTCGAGGCTAAAAGGGACCGCCTCGCCTCGAGGCGTACGCCTCGACCGCCTCGAGGCTAGCCTTTTCGAACCATGATCAGGACTGCTCGAACCCACATCACTTCTGTACATGCTTGTGCCATATTCTATACTCAGATTCAACACTAGATCTAGCAACAACAATTTGCTTCTTACTTTTCCACGAGACAAGTGAATCTCCAACAAATATAGCAATTCCTGATGTGGACTTCCTGTCCTTGGTGCACCCTGCATAGTCTATGTCTGTGCATGCTGAGATAGTAATAGTGCTACCCTTTTTAAATAACAACCTTGCATCTGGAGATGATTTAAGATACCTTAGTATCATCTGTATAGCATCCATATGTACCTGACGAGGTTGTTCCATGAACTGGCTCACCCGACTGACTGCAAATGAAATATTGGGTCTGGTAGTCGCAACATAAAGAAGCTTTACCACTAGTTCCCTGTATCTTCTCCTGTCAACCTCATCAGTATCATCATCATACAGCTTCATACTTGGATCCATGGGTGTAGTAGCGGGTCGACATCCAAGCATACTCGTATCACTTAGCAAGTCAGTGACATATTTTCTCTGAGTCATCACAAGCCCTTGTTGATTTTTGGTAAACTCCAATCCCAGAAAGTATCTAAGAGCTCCTATATCATTGGTAACAAATTCATGACCCAGAAATTCTTTTGCCCTCTTTATTCCCTGCATATCATCTCATGTAATAAGTATATCATCTATGGAAAAAAGAATGAAAGAATAGAAAGGCTTGTTTTATTTTAGAGGTCTAGGGATCCTTATATAGGACAAAACCCTAGAGAGTTCAAAGGAGAAAATACATAAATACCTCTAACAGGGTTATAAGAATATACCCCTGCCACATAGAATATTCTCTTAACATATATTCCTGCCACATAGAATATTCTCTTAACATATACTCCTACCACATAGAATATTCGCTTAGCATATATACTCTTAACTCTCCCCCTCAAGTTGGAGCATTTTTATCAGTCATTCCCCACTTGGAAACAATCTAGGAGAGTCGCTTTTTGGGTAGTGCTTTTGTGAAGACATCTGCAAGCTGAAGGTTAGTGTTGATGTGAGGAGTAGTAATCCTTTCAATCCTGACAGCATCACGAACAAAATGGCAGTTAACCTCTATATGCTTGGTTTGCTCATGGAACACATGATTCGTGGCAATATATGTAGCAGATTTGTTGTCTCAATATAGTGGAATAGGAGTAGTGACAATAATACCAAGTTCTTGCATATAGTTAATGGCCACGTGATCTCGCAAGTAGCTTGAGCCATCGCCCTGTACTCTACTTCTGCACTGGATGTAGATACAATAGTCTGCTTCTTGCTTCTCCAAGTAACAGGATTTCCTCCAACCATCATAGTATAACCTGTGATGGAGCGCCGATCCTCTGGTAAGCTTGCATAATCTGCATCAACATATGTAATAATATCGATGCACCTATTTTCCCCATAGAAGAGGCCACTTCCTGGTGATTCCTTCACGTATCGTAGAATATGAAGAACATCCTGCCAGTGACTGTAACAAGGTTGCTCCATGTATTGACTAGTTCTGCTCACTGCATAGGAAATATGTGGTCTGGTGACAATAAGGTAAAGAAGTTTGCCAACCATGCTCCTATATCGAGTAACATCTTCGAAGATAGGATCAGAGGATGTGAAGTGTTTCTTAGGATCTGCAGGAATACCAGCGGGCTTGCATCCAAGTAATCCAACTTCCGTAAGAATGTTCAGACAGTATTTTCTCTGTGAAAAATAAAGACCCTCTGTAGTGTGCAGTACTTCTATGCCCAAGATCGTAGTGGACCAAGATCCTTGGTAACAAATACCTTCGGGAGGAAGGCCTTGGTCTCTAGTATCCCTTTATCATCTTCACCTGTAATAGCCATATCATCCACATAGACTGAAAGAATAACAGTACCAGCTATTCGTCTTCTGACAAACGTAGAATAATCAGAGGTTATTCTCTGGAAGCCAAGAGTGCTGATCTATGCAGTAAGTTTGTCGAACCATGCCCTTGAGCTTTGCTATAGGCCATATATTGCTTTGCGAAGTCGACATGCACCCTCCCCCTCGACTTCATAACCCGGAGGCTGCATTATATATACTTCCTCATCAAGATCGCCATATACAAACACATTTTTCACATCTAACTAAAAGATAGGCCATGCCTTATTAACTGCCACAGAAAGGATAGTCCTTATTGACTCCATACACGCAACCAGTGAGAATGTCTCAAAATAATCCACTCCATATGTCTGTGTGAAGCCCTTTGCCACAAAACAAGCTTTCAACCTGTCAATCGACACATCTGATGATTGTTTGGTCGTGAAGACCCATTTACGTGCCACAGGTTTAGTCCCTTTGGGACATTGCACTAGATCCCATGTTCCCCTGGAAATAAGAGCATCCATCTCGTCATCTATGGCCTTTCGTCATCATGAATTCTGCAAAGCACTATGATGATCTCTTGGAATAGAAATGGTCATGAGAGCATCTGCATATCTTCTGTCAGTGGTTGATAAACTAGCAGTAGAAGTGAAATGAGACATGGGATGAAGTGTGCACTGCCTCTTAGTATTGCATGGAGCAATGAGAAGATCCTCAGGATCATCCAGGACAACAGTGGAGGGGACACTTGAATTAGTTATATCATCTGGCAACAAAGAAATAGGTAATGGAACATCTGGTGATTGAGATTTTTGTTTTCACTTATAAACAATGGGTGAAGGTGGGATATCAAGAGGGATATCGATAACAGATTGTGTGAAGAAGCTGGTCTGCTCAAAAAAGGTTACATCTGCAGATATATAATAGCGACGTCCAATTGGATCATAGCACCTGTAACCTTTTTTAGTACGAGAATAACCAAGAAAAATACATTTAATAGCACAAGGAGAGAGTTTGTCACTAGTGTGAAAGTTGTGAACAAATGCAACACATCCAAAAATTCGTAAGGATAGAGGAAAAATGTAGCTCAGTTGGGTAGAGCAGAGAGAAGGGGGTGGATCCATTTAGGGATGGAGATGGAACCCTGTTGACAAGATGGACAACAATTAAAACAACATCCCCAATAGGTTTTGAGAACTTTCATCTGGGTGAGGAGGGATAATGCTATATCTAGAAGGTGTCTAAGTTTCCTTTCGGCTACTCCGTTTTGTTGCGAAGTGTAAGGACATGATGTTTGGCGAATGGTGCCCTGGGATGCAAAGAAGTTGGTTAGATCATGTAAGTGAATTCCGAAGTGTTATCTGTGTGAAAAATTTGAACACCGGAGGAAAAGATATTTTTGACATAATGGAAGAAATTCTTAATAATATTGCTAATTTCCGATCGTTCTTTTAACAGCTAGACCCAAGATGATCGACTGTAGTCATCGTCAAAAACAACAAAGTACTTATGTCCACACAGAGTACGGACCAGACATGGTCCCCAAATATCACAATAGACTAAAGAAAAAGGAATTTTATGGCGAGGTTCAGAATGAGCAGGGAAGAGCGCTCGATGATGTTTCCCGAACTGACATGCCTCGCACTCAAAGGGCTTGAGCGTAGAAAGCTCGGGTAACATTAAAGAGAGAGCTTTGACGGATGGATGTCCAAGACAAAGATGTCAAAGAAAGGGATCAATGGATATAGATGTAACGCTAGCAAAACCAGAATCAGAGGGGATATCAAGATAATATAGGTTGTTCCTCTCATGCCCCCCACCAAAAATCTGTCTTGTCCGGATGTCCTGAAAATAACAGCAGAACTCATCAAAACCACACGACAGTTAATTTCCTGGCATAACTTATGAACAAATAATAGACTAAGCGGAAAATCAGGAGCAAAGTGCACATCAGTAAGTCGGAGTTTGGATGAAAACTCCGTAGTCCCTACAATAGTGATAAGGGATTGTGCTCCATTGGCAACCCGAACAGTCCTCACAACGGAAGAGGATGTGCATAGATGAGAAGACTACCTTCTCCCGTCAGATGAGTAGAGGCACCAGAGTCAATGATCCATGCAGGGCTGGATGCAGAGGCAACATTGGCTAGTGTACCTGAAGTAGTGGCTAGACTCGCAGTAGGAGTAGAGGTACTAGTGTTATTGGCAGAATTTTGTAGCAGCTGACGTAAAAGAGCATACTCAGATGCAGTGAAGGATGTCTGACTATCACAAGACGATGTTCTGGCGAGGTATCTGTATTATCATATGGGCCTTCGTATGAGGTAGCCTCGTAGGCGTTGTTGGCATTAGTAGGCATGCCAAACTATGCCCAACAACGTTCATATGGATGTTTCCAGCGTCCGCAGTGAGTGCATGCTGAATAGCGGGCGGTGGCAGGATCATGTCCACGTCCATGTCCGAAGTCACATCCTCGTCCAGCCTCACGACCACAACCACAACCAAAGTTACGACCGCGTCTTCCCTGGTAGTTGGGTCGTCCTCTAGCAAAATGTGCAGTAGTCTCTGTAGATAGCTGAGGAGTGGGAGAATCAAGTTCCTGTAGTCGACCATATATTGTCTCTAGAGTGGGTAGCGCAGCAACAATTAGAAATTGGTCCTTCATAGTTTTGTATCGCGGATGTAATCCTAACAGGAAATGATACACTTGCCATTCTGCATGCTCACCTATCTGCTTATCACAACAAGAAGGTTGAAAGATAAGAAGTTTCTCAAACATATTTGGGAGGAGCCTGTAGTACTTGACCAAGGATGTATGTCCCTGATTTGCAGACCAAATCCGTGTGTAGATATCTGAGAGCCTAGACTTAGTTGTCTTTTGGGAGTAGGTGTTCTCAAGGCTCTCCCACATAGCCTTTGTTGTCTCCTTGTAAAGAAGATTTGATGTAATATTTGGATCGACGCTGTTCGTCATCCAAGTAATCACTTGACAGTTGTCCACGTAACATGTATCGCAGTCTTTGTCCATCTTCTTGGACGGATCTTTTGTGAGAACATAGTTCTTTCGCTGACCATCAATAAACACCTTGAAGGACCTAGACCATAATAGTTCTTGGAGCCTTTTAGCTTTATAGAAGTGCCCTGTACCATCACAGAAGAAGTCGGGTACGGAGGCTTGGGCTCTGCAGATGCCATGGTGGTCGAGTAAGTCAAGAAAAAGTGACCTAGTTAGTTCATGAAGTCTTATTCAAACATCACGGAGACCTAACAGTGCATCGATGAGGTAATCAACATCAAATGATGATACCCTAGGTGATCGACAAAGGAGAGAGAGGCAGTTGATGCGCGGGGAGCAGCGCGGGCCGCCTGGTACGATGTTGGCGAGCACCTAGGGCGGCGCGGGGAGCTTGGGCTGGTGTCTCCAGCAACGCGAGGCAGCGTTGGAGGGTCGCCTAGGGCGCGAGGTGGCGCTTGGGGGGGGAGGGGGGGCTAGGGCGTGAGCGGAGGCACAGGGCGCCTGGAGCAGTGAGCGGTGGCGCGGGCTACGCCGCAGGAGCTTGGAGTCGTTGCAGGTAGGCGGCGGTTGCTTGGGGAGGACTTGGGGCTGGCTGTGGCGGAGGGATTTAGGTCAGAACACCGGTCTAGGACCGCTGCTCTGATACCATGTGGAAAAAAAAAGAATGAAAGAATAGAAAGGCTTGTTTTATTTTAGAGGTCTAGGGGTCCTTATATTGGACAAAACCCTAGAGCGCTCAAAGAAGAAAATACATAAATACCTCTAACAAGGTTACAAGAATATACTCCTGTCATATAGAATATTCTCTTAACATATACTCATGCTACATAGAATATTCTCTTAACATATACTCCTGCCACATAGAATATTCTCTTAACATATATACTCTTAACATCATCAACATACACTATAACAGTAGTCATACCTCTGGAGGTTCTCTGTACGAAAAAAGAATGATCTGCATTCGACCGTTTGAATCCTTGATTCTCAAACAAATCTGAGAGCTTGTGGAACCAAGCTCTCGGGCTCTGCTTAAGGCCATAGATTGCCTTATGAAGTCTACACACCTGTGAACACTCCTCCTCAACAGCAAACTCCGACAACTGCTGCATGTAGATTTCCTCCTGAAGACCACCATACAAAAAAGCATTTTTGACATCCAACTGAAACATGGGCCAATCTTAAACCACGACAACAGATAAAAAAATCCGTAAGGTAGAATGACGAGCAACTGGAGAGAACATATCAAGATAATCCACCCGTATGTCTGAGTAAACCGCGTGCAACCAGTCGATCCTTGTACCTGTCAATGCTACCATCTGCATTCTGCTTCACTGTAAATACCCAATTGCAACTCACTATAGATGCCCCACTGGGGGTTGGGACAAGGCTCCAAGTACCTCTCGATTGAAGGGTTGTTATCTTGTCCTCCATAGCCAGACACCATCTACTATTTGTCAATGCCTCCTGGTACATCCATAGTATGTCCACGGCAGACAAAACAACTGTAAACCTTCTGAAGTCACCCGTCAGATGCTCAAAGGTGACATGAGAAGCAATCGGATATGAAGCACATGAACACTTCTGCTTCCTAAGAGCAATTTGGCAAATCAAGTTCTGCATCATCTGAGATCAATGAAAGGGGCGAGAGAGAGGGGTGAGAGGCGACATCATGAAACAACATCGAGGAAGATTTCTGAGGGGTTTCGTGTTTGGAGGAGATCGGTTGATGTCTGAGTTCCTGCGGAGTCGAAGAAAGATGAGGAGTGGGAGCGCGTCACGCATCACAAGTGAGGGAGGAGGTGCTACAGATGCGGGTTGCCGGGCCATCTGGCGTCGGAATGTCCGAAGCCGGCGTGATGCTTTCGGTGCGGGAGTACGGATCATCGTCGGGATTTTTGCCCCGTCTTGGATGCGAAGTTGAAGGAGTGTCGGTTGAGTGCCGGGCGAGTCAGTTCGCGGGAAGGCTCGTCCCCTCCGGCGACGCTGCGGCCGTTCGCTTCTGTGGTAAAGGGTGTGGTCCCGAACTCAAAGGTTGTCAAGTGGGTGGTGGGTGAATGGAACAAGGAAACCCTATCGTTGAGATCGGTTTGGGCCGGATTATTTCTCCTGTTCGGAGAGGACTTTTCGGGTGATGTCTGTATGATTGGTCTCCGCAAGTGCTGTGTTCGTGGTCTCTCGTTGATGCAGGCGGAGCGGCTTTTACACTCGAGGGGGAGAAGTGACATTGCTTGGAGATGGACAAGCTTTTCTGAGGGGGGAGAGATGAATCCGGTCTCGCGTGTTTTGCAGCTCTGAGGTGTCTCTCTTTCTCGGAGGTTGGACGTGCTTGGGCCCGTGTTCAGGGACCTTGGCAGTGTCAAGAAGATATTATCGGATGGCAGTCAACCGGGGTCTGACCCTCAATCCATGGTCATTGTGATCGAATCCCATGATGAAGTTGATCTCCGTTTTAGCCATGTGATGTTGCATTCTGGAGGTGAGACTTTCTCGGTTGAGGTTCGTTGCCTTCAGCCTCCACCGCTGCTGCCAAAGGAGGTTCGTCATGAGTTGTTGCATGCTGGAGGTGCTGAAGGAGGTGGCGCCGCTGTCGTTGGAGATCCGTTACCGCCGGTGTCTACAGAGTTGGATGACGCCTCGAATTCCGTGGGAGGTATTAATGGCATGGAATTATTGCCTATCAATTCAAATTGCATCCCCCTTTTTGGGGATTTAAAACGGTGGACTCAAGTGCGGCCTTAAAGGGACCTTTCAACTTCCTTTGTTTCGACGGTCTGTTGGGTTGGATTCCATTCCGCTTGCAGCTATTGTATCTGGATCCGACTAGGGGTATCGTTTAAGCACTCCGGAGTTTGTTCAGTTGGAGCCTGGGATCGGGTCATGCACATCAAGACGTTTCGCCATTTCGACAGACGCTCGGGAAGGGTTCCCGGGTCCGCTTGAGAACTCCAGGCCCAGTCTTCCATCGTTGCTAAAAGACTTAGATTCGTCCCTGAACAAAGTTTGCTCTATTGAAACTTCGTGCTTGGGGAAGGGGGGTCTAGGTGGGGCGGTGATACCTATGGATGGTTTTTCACTTGGATACCACACCACGACTGATTCGGGGACAGATGCGGCCGTTTACAAAGGCGTCAGTAAAAGATACAGGAGGAGAAAGAAACAAAGATCTTCGAGCGATGAAGCGATCACAATGTCTGGACGGAAGGTATTGATAGTGGAAGTTGTGGGGGTTGTGAGCATTTTGGGTGGTCATACTCGTGCTCAATGAAGATTCTAACGTGGAATGTCAGAGGTCTGGGTGACCCGGAGAAGAGGCGTGCCCTTGGGACGAGGTCCGTTGAATGGGGTTGTGATGTCATCTTGCTGCGGGAATCAAAGTTGGGATCATGCGATAGGGCTACTTGGAACTCTTTCAGCATGAGTAGGCTTAATGAGTACATGACACTGGATGCGTGTGGTACATCTGGGGGTCTTATCCTTTCCTGGAAGGACACGACCTTTTTGTTTAGGGCGGAGGTGAGAGGCACGCACGTGCTTATGGTTTTGCTTGAGTGTACATCCTCACGGTCTCTCTTTGCCTTAAGCTGTGTGTATGGGCCATGCCAGTAGGCATCACGAGATGAGTTGTGGGCGGATATCCGGGCTGCTCGAAATGCGTTCCCTAATCGTGCTTGGCTTATTGGTGGTGATTTCAATGTGTCTTTGCTCTCCTCTGATCGCCCACGCATGTGGGGTGGGTAGGATCCTGGTTCCGATGATTTTGCCGAGTTGATGGATGAGCTGCAGATGGAGGTAGCTGATGCTTCTGATACAAAATACACCTGGAGGAGCTCTGGTTCCCATTCGCGTATTGATCGCTTTTTCGTATCCTCTGAGATGATGGGTTTGTTCCCCTATTCGTTCGTCTCTTCTAGGCCCAGGGCACGGTCTGACTACACTCCTTTGGTTTGGGACTCGGGTTCTTCTGTCCTTCCGACGGGTTTCTTCCGTTTTGAACGGGCCTGGCTGCTTGAAGATTCTTTCAGATCTCTGGTTACATCTTTCTGGACTTCCATGCCGGTGGTTGGTTCAGCCGCGAGGAGATTTTCAGATAAGCTCACGGGGCTTCGTCAACAGCTATGTCAATACAAGAGGGAGATTAGGGATACCATGAGGGCCAGGAGGACGGCCACCGAGCTGGAGATTCATGCCATTAATTGTCTGGAGGATGATAGGCAGTTGCTCGTCGAGGAGTTGACGGAGAGGGATCTAGCCTTGAGAGTGGTAATGGAGGAGGACAAGAAGCAGGTTGCTGAATGGAGGCAACGGTCAAGGGTCTCTTGGTTGAAGGAGGGTGATGCGAACACAGCTTTCTTCCACCGTGTCGCTAGTGACCGCCGTCAGTTCAATACTTTCAGATCCGCATTAGTTAATGGCGTTAGATTTGAAGGGGACAGGGGGATGGGAAATGCAATTGTTGATCACTTTTTTGAATTATCAAGGAGGGATGCGTCTAGGCCGTGGCGGTGGAACGACTTAGGGGCGCAGGGACTATCCGATGCTCATGCTGGCAGATTGATCATTCCGGTCACGAGGGAAGAGGTGAAGGCGACGGTTTGGAATCTAAACTGTGATGGGGCCTCGGGCCCTGATGGTTTTCCTATATCTTTCGAAAGAGAATTTTGGGATGTGCTTGGCGAGGTGCTGGAGGTCGTACAAGAGATCTGTTATTGCAACACAGGGTTCGAAAGGTTGAATAAGGCTTTGATCTTCCTTCTTCCGAAAACGGGGGCACCTGAGCGGATTGAGGATTTTAGGCCGATTGCTATATCTAATGGAATTTATCTTATCGTGGCTGAGGTGCTGGCAACTCGCCTCAGTCGAGTCCTTGACCATTTTGTTTCGCCAGTCCAAATTGCTTTCATTCCAGGACGACAGATTGGTGACAGTCTGGTATTGGAGGTGGAGATCATTTGCGAGTGGAAGCGTAACGAGAAGCAAGCATTGCTTTGGAAGGTTGATTTCGCTAAGGACTACGACTCTTTGGACTGGCGTTTTCTGTGGGCGGCTTTGTGTAAGAGGGGTTTTCCAGAGACCTGGATTTCTCGGATGAAACGGTGCATCACCACGACTTCGTTCTCGATGCTGGTCAATGGGCGCCCTGAAGGGGGTTTCTTCCAGCCGCAGAGGGGGGTTAGACAGGGGTGCCCTTTGGCCCCTTTGCTGTTTGTGATTGCTGCGGATGTGCTTGCTTGCATAGTCGATTGTGCTCAAAGGAGCGAGCTTTTTTCTGGTTTCTCTGATGGCGGGATGTCCATCCCTTTGTTGCAATGTGCGAACGATACTATCCTCTTCATCGAAGGTGGGACGGAGGAGGCCAGGGCCATTGTTATTACTCTTGAGATTTTTGCTGAGATGTCTGGTCTTCGTTTGAATCTTGACAAGTCCAAGGTTGTTCCTTTCAGCATGAATGATGAGATGGCTACGGCGTGTAGTTTGGAGCTTGGTACCGTTTGCGGTTCCCTTCCCATCAACTATCTTGGTATCCCTCTGTCGGATGGTAGGATAAGGCTAGCGGACTGGCTGCCAGTTGTAGATCAGATGGAGAGGAAACTTTCTGGCTGGAAGACGGCTCTGCTCTTGCATGGTGGCAGACTTGTGCTGATTAAGGCTGTTCTTTCGACGATTCATGTGTATTTTTTCTCCTCTCGTATGATGCCCAAGGGTATTGTGAGGCGGCTGGAGCATCTGATGCATAGGTTTTTGTGGAGCAAGACGGGGAAGGAAAAACATGGGATTCATTTGGTGGATTGGAAAACTGTGGTGCAACCTAAGAAAAATGGGGGTCTTGCGATTAAGAGATTGGAGACACTCAATGAGGCTTTGCTTCTGAAGTGGGTGGGCGGGATTTGGGGAAAGGATGGGGTGATTTGTTGCAGCCTGATCCGTCATTTATATGGTGTGTCCATTGCGAATCCGCTTATGCAGCGTCAGGGTCAGAGGAGATCGTCTTTCTGGAAGGGGATCTTGAAGATTATGCCACGCTTCCGTGAATTGTTTTGTCGTGTTGTGGAGAATGGTGAGTCGTTTGGCTTCTGGGTGGATGACTGGACGGGCGAGGGACTTCTCAGCAGCCGTTTTTCGCGCTTGTTTGCATTGGCTACAGATTAGGAGATCCGGGTTGCTGGGTGTTGGGACAACGGTAACTGGATGCCACTGTTTAGAGTCGCTTTTTCGGATCAACGCTTGGAGGATTTTCTCCATCTTTTGGATGTCCTCGGTCGGGCTGGGAGGCCAACCACTGGGATGGATCACTGGAGCTGGAAGGGCACATTCTTCTCAGTTAGGAAGGCGTATGTTGCTATTTGTCGTCCACCTCTGTCTCCTTCGGCTGTCGTCACCCGTGACTGTGATTTTATTTGGGCTCTGGGATTGCCTGAGAGGATTAGTTTTTTTCTATGGTTGTTTAGGAGGAAGCGTATTATGACTCGTGATAGATGTTCTAAGCTTTTCGAGGCTGTCTCCGATTGATGTTTGCTGTGTGATACGGAAATTGAATCGCTGGATCATCTGTTTTTCCGTTGCCGTATTACAACGCCTATCTGGGGTGACGTGGACTTGGTCTGGTTGCGGCCTCTTGACTTTGATTCTTTTTGGGCTTCTCTATACGGTGCACGCGAAAGGCAAAAGATGGAGACTCTACTACCGGTGGCGGTTCTTTGGGCCATCTGGCTTGCTCGCAATGCGAATCTTTTTTCAGGGATGCGTTTTTATTGTGAAAATGTCTGTTACCATTACAAGCAGTTGCTTGAATCTTGGCTTTTGTAAACAGGTCTGTTTTGTTTATATTTCATTAATATAATGGGGTGGGCACCTAAGCGTGATTCCCCCTTCTTTGATTTCAAAAAAAAAAGTTCTGCATCGTCTCTGCCACCCGCCTGATCATCCTCCTCCTGAAATAACCCTTGCTGAGAAACACCATCAAACCCGTCATTAGAAATAATGTTGTCAGAACAAACCTAGAGCGTGCTGGATGATGGACCATGATCATGAGCAGGGGCTGGCAGTCGACTGCAGTGATGTGCTAGAGGAGGAACCAGAACAATGCGAGGAGGTAGAGCCGGTGGAGGTGATGGTGGAGGTGGTGGATTTGATGATGAAGGTGGTGGGTACATGGGTGGAGGTGGAATATAGACCTCATCATCTGAATCCGAAGGCGTCAACCTGTTACCTGTAGGAGAAAAGTACATGAAAGACTCAAAAAATGTGACATCTGTACTAACATAATACCTCCTGTGTAACGAATCATAGCAACGATAACCCTTTTGAGCCCTGGAATACCTGACAAAAATGCATTTGACAACCCTAGGAGAGTGCTTGCCAATCCATGGAGACAATCGATGGGCGAACGCAACAAACCCAAAAACACGAGCGGTAAGAGAGAACAACTCCTTGTCATGGAAAACAAGGGAGAAAGGTATCTCTTCCAACATCGATGAGGGCATACGGTTATGAGGTAACATGCTGTGAGAACCGCATCACCCCAGAATGAATGCAGTGCACAACTCTGGACAAGGAGGGTACGAGTGACATCAAGAAGGTGATGGTGCTTTATTTCTGTGACATCGTTCTGTTAAGACGTGTAAGCGCAAGATATTTGATGAAGAATGCCATGAGATGAAAAGAATTGAGAGAGTACATGAGGACAGAGTTCAAGAGCATTATCAGTTCGCACAATTTTGACAGAGGTGGAAAAAATATTCTGCACTTTTTTTTAATAAAATTCATAATAGTATTGCTACTTCTGATTTATTCTTCAACAAAATCCAAGACAAACGACTAAAATCATACACAACAACTAAATAAAATCTGTGTCCCTGATGATTGTGAACACGACTTGGACCCCAAATGTCTACATGGAAAAACTCAAAAGGGGAGCTAGTGCTCCCGCTCTGACGACTAGGGAAGACAGACCAATGGTGCTTCCCTAACTGACGTGCTTCACAATTGAACGACGAGCGGGGTGAGATATGAGGAAGGACTTGACGCAGTTTCTGAAGTGGAAGATGACCGAAGCGCATATGCCATAGGTAAGGAGAGACAAGTCCAGTAGAATGAGAGGATACTCCAGCATATGGTGTTTGGACCAGTCGATAAAGCCCGCCCTGCTCACGATCACAACCAATCACCCTACCCTAAGAATGTCCTGTAACACAAGAGATGATGGGTCAAATATAACTCGACAATGTAAATCCTTAGTAATCTGACTAATCGACAGCAAATTCATTGAGAAATTAGGGGCATTCACCACATTCTACAACTGCATAGATGGCGTCAAGGTGATCTCCCCTGTCCTGTGATGAGAGAATGAGTCCCATATGCTATGACCACTATCTTTCTTGGAGAAACCTGCTTGTAGGCTATGAACTGATTTCTGTCTCCACACAAATGATGTATTGCACCGGAATCTATAATCCATTCCGTGATATCTGAACCATGATGAGAAGTAGAGGTATGAGCACTACCTGAGGTACTAGCTCCTGCAGTAGCAGCAACATCCAAGTTGTTCTCTGAAGCAGGTGAAGGAGTACTGGGCGGGGACATGCTATCTCTCAGTCGAGACAGAAGCTCATCATATTGCTGATATGATGTGGGTGGAACGCCATAGTGCTGAGTCTGCTCTGCGACTCAGGCGGACACTGGGTAACCATGTTTGGAGTAGAATGTATCTTTTGTATGACCAGAACGATGACAGTAGGTACAAGGTGGTCTACATCCATATCCAGCTCTACCACGTGGTCCCCGTCCACGGAACTGAGATGGACTACCTCTTCCACGTGAGGCGGCCATGGCAGAGGAATTTGGCATTGGAGCAAGAGTTGAGATATTGATCCGGCTCAATCTACGGAAGGCCTCCTCCATGGGAGGAATGGTAGCATCTGTCGGAATCTGAGAAGAAGCGGCCTCATACTGTGAATCGAGGGAAGCCAGAAAGACACTAACCATTGTGGCGTTCCGGTATGTCTTCAGCTGCTTTGGAGTAGTTGTGAGAGACATGAAGCTGTGAAGCTTCTCAAATAATCCCCGCAAAGCAGTGTAGTGAACATGTATGGGTCGACCATTCTGCTTTATAGTGAAGATGTCATGCTGAAGCTGTAGGATTTTTTGTCTCATTCTTGGCCTTTGAATATGTGGCACCAAGAATGTCCCACATAGCTTTGGCAGTGGGCTGGTGCAAGACATCGCTCGCAATCTCTGGTATCAAGGTACCAGACAACCAGACCTGAGTATCCGTGTCATGAACCTCCCATGAGGCATACAACCATGTCTTCTCTGTCGGCTTTTCCTCAGTAAGAATATGCTTCTTACCCATCGACTTCATTAGGCTCATGAACTGCATGACTCACAATTCATAGTTCGACCCATCCATCTTCCTATAGGATCAGGACCTCTGAAGGCGCCTATGGTGGGGATATCTACCTTGCTTTCTGACATATTTACTAGAGTGGACTAGGGTTGTAGACAAGACAAACTTTTGTTTACACTGACATAAAGGGATTTGGTTGCATGTGTAGACTCAAGCAACCAATCCCATCAAAGGTGCGGCGACAACCCCCTAAGGAAGGAGGGGCAACGACAATTCCTAGCGAGAGGGGGGTCGACCCTTTTATAGAAGAGGCGGCGCCGGCCTCCTAGAACGTGAGCGACACGGCGGTAGTGGGACGCCGGGAGGGGCGGCACCCGCTAGGGAACGGGTGACCGACGGCGGCCCCGCTGGAGAAGGGGAGGCGCGGCCCCCTAGAACGGACGACGGCCCCCACTGGAGGAGGGGCGGGACTGGCTGGAGGGGAGGTGGCACGACCCCCTAGAACGGACGGCGGCGGCCGGCCGAGAACGAGGTGGAGAGAGAGGATGACGCGGTGGGTTAGGGTTAGGGTTTGTGGGTATAAGAGCTCCGGCCTAGGACTGCCGCTCTAATGCCATGTTGGGAAAAATGGGAGACTTCTTTATTCCTTAAGTCCCAGGCTCTCTTATATAGGGAGAGACCTGTGGGCAAATTACATAAAGTAGACAAAGAGAAAAGGAAATAGATAAGAAGATAGATAAACATAAATATATCTCTACAATTATATTAAACC
Organism: Ottelia alismoides; assembly: GCA_037367405.1. Lineage (NCBI taxonomy): Eukaryota > Viridiplantae > Streptophyta > Magnoliopsida > Alismatales > Hydrocharitaceae > Ottelia > Ottelia alismoides. Next base: position 485,175 of record JAZKJV010000096.1, read on the forward strand.
AAAATTGGTAAATTATCAAATCAATTTACCTCCCTTTCTCTTTTACTTAGATCCTTAACTTCCAGTCTTCCATGATGTTTCCATCAGTGACCGGGAAAATTACATGATGAAAAAAAATAGAATTTAATCACTTTTCCTGTTCAGAAAAAGTTAAGTTTATGCTTTAGTTGGTGGAAACCTTTGTTTTTGTTTGCTTACTATGTCCATAGATTGATTTTAAGGTTTCTTTTATTTAAAAGGGCCGTTCTTAGGAGATGGACAACTATTCTCACATGCACACATACAAAACCCAATATATGTTTCCGTGGCTTAGATTTAAACATGCAACAATGTGTTGGTGATTGTACTATATACGAAGAGATGCTTGTTCTTTCTTGAATTGATATATAGAATTTGAGCCTGCATCCAGTTTCCATGCTTATTCTTATGGCCAGGTGTGAGCCGAGGCGAAACAAGTATGACTCAGTTTTGAACATAACAACTTGGTTTGAATTCGTTTGTGCCAAAGGCTTAAGATCCAATTTGGTTCCATCAAGCTTCTCCAAACTTGAGCTCACTAAATGAGTTTACACACACTTGAGTGCTCAAAGATAAGACACAAATATATTTTTAATATATATGCTTCTTTATTTAATTGACCTAAGAAGCTCTTCTTATGTCTATCTCCATGGGCTGTGACCAAAAAGTTTTTGAATTGGATTTAGATATTTACCTTAATAGCTTAGTGTTTTAGAGATATTTTACCTTACTGTGCGATGAGAGAACACTGTTTTTCGCAGTCCCACTTTTCGAGATTAAACGTACTCATTTGCAGTGCACGATATATAATGTTGACAAGGCATCCTAATGACATTTAACATATTATCCTTTCCCATCAAACACTAACTCATGAACATCGGACAATGTTCACACCAAAAATGCATGAAGTACAACCCTCTAATAAAAAGTTATTCTGAAAAACTTGGTGAGTAATCCAACCCTTAGGGTGTGTTTGGATAGTGGGTTTAGGTGGGTTAAACTGGTTGCAGGTAACCCATTTTTGGGTTTTGGTGTTTGGATAGAGGGTTAAACTGGGGGTGGGTTAGAAGTGGGTTTATTGTGATATGATTGTATTGAAGTTTGAAAAAGTGAGTAGTTATTCTGATGTGATTGTATTGGAGTTTGAAAAAGTGAGTAGAAGTGGAGTAGGTTATATTTTTTATATGATATGATGGTATAATATATTATTTTTTGATAGGATTGATGATGTAAAATTTATTTATTTAATTTTTTTAAAAAGGAATAAAGTGGGGCCCACGTGGAGGGAGAAAATATGGGGTAGGGGAGTTAAACCACCCCGAGGGTGGTTTAACCCATTAGCCGAACGGCACCTTAGTGAACTGAGATATCAAACCTAACAACCTCTCATTCAAGCTCTAAACTAATGAGCATAAAATCTTAGCTTGTTGGCTCATTCAGTTGAATTCACAAGCTTGTAGAGCTGAACCACCAGAGGTAGCTTCCTTGACACCTCATACTATTGGCTACCATGTGGTTCTTATTTACCTTGTCCATTTCATTTCTTTCTAGTATGGATGGAACCTACAGGGTATTTTTGATGGTTTATGCAAATTCCTAATTTTAATTTATCATCTTCTGTGTTGTCGTCCATTTGCACATTCAGCATATTGCCAAATTTTAATTTATTGCCTTCTGTTTATGTTCTAGTCCATCTGTACAACCATCATATATATACATATGATGGATGTAGGATAATGTTTGCGAAAGGAAATGAATGTGAAGTTTAGCCCTATTGCTCTCTTTATATAGAGGGAACCCTATAGACAAAAGGAGATTGTCTTCTCGGGCTACACAGAAAAAGGAAACAAATGGTTGACATATTACATATTAGTATAAAAGTCTACTTACTTCAACACTCCTCAAGTTCAAGCTTAGATGTCCATTATGCTCTGCTTGGATGAACACTCCTAAAATGGTCCCTTGGCGAGTGCTTTAATGAATTCTTCTGCCGTCTGTTCTGTTTAACTGAAATAGAAGGTAGAAATGAAGCCCTTTTGTATCATGTCCCTTGTATCGTGACTATATATCTCAATGTGCTTGGTTTGCTAATAAAACACAAGATTGTTGGCGATGAATAATGATGATCGATTGTCACACAAAAGCTACATGAGAAGATGTAGCTGAACTGTTAGGTCAACTAGAATTGTCCTAATCCACATCATCTCAATGCTAACCTGAGCCATGACCCTGCACTTAGATTCAATGCTTGATTTGGCTATCACAATCGGCCTTGCTTTTCCTCGAGACAAAACATGTGGTTGGTTTTATGTATTTGGGACATCCTGAAGGGATGCTTCCTTGTTAAACAACAACCCTATACATGATGAAGACTTCATGTAGCTGAGAATCATCGCAAAGGCATCCATGTGGGTCTGTCGTGACTATTGAGGAAAATACGTTGTTGTCTTATTCATAGAACCAAAGGGTTCTCTTATATAGAAGAGAGAAATCCTAATTGGTAAATTACACAATAAGGAATGAGAAATAAATAAACTAAAAAAGAGTAACATAACATAAAACTCTCAACACTCCCCCTCAAGCTGGGGCATAGATGTCTATCAGGCTCAACTTGGAACAATATATCTGAAAGGGTCCTCGAGCAAGAGCCTTGGTAAAAACATATGCAATCTGAACTCCCCAACTAACATGAGAAGTGGTGATAAACCTCTTTGAATCATATCACTGGTGTAATGACAATCCACTTCAATATGTTTAGTTCTTTAGTGAAAGGCTGGATTATTTGTAAGGAAGAAAGCTGCCTGGTTGTCACATAACAATTGCATTGGAAGAGGTACATCGATGTCCATACTAGAAAGAACAGAACTGACCCATATCATTTCAGTATTGCATTGCGCCATGTCTCTATATTCTGACTCATCACTGGATCTTTCTACGACTGTCTGTTTCTTGCTTTTCCATGATACTAGAGACTTCCACACAAACACAACAAATCTTGACATAGATTTCCTGTTCTTGGGGCAACTAACATAATCCACATCTGCACAAGCTGTGTCAGATAGTGAAGTTCTTCTGCTAAATAATAGGCCTATCCTTGGAGAAGACTTAAAGTATCTCAAGATGATGCATATTGCATCCATGTGCACCTGTCTTGGTTGCTTCATAAACTGGTTAACCTTGTTTACAACAAAAGAAATATCAAGCCTGGTAATTGTAACATAGAGAAGCTTTCCAACCAACTCTCTATACCTTCTTTTATCTACCTCTTTTGTAGTATCATCATGCAGTTTTATGCTTGGATTTGACTCAAAAAGTTTTATGCTTGGATTGATAAGTGTAGATGTCGGTCTGTAACCTGTCATTCCTGCTTCTGAAAGGAGATCGGTTGCATATTTTCATTGGGTCATGACAAGGTCATGCTTGTTTCTAGCAAATTCCAAACCCAAAAAATAACGCAGTTAACGCAAGTCTTTGGTGACAAACTGTTGTCCCAAGAAGTTCTTGGTCGCAGTTTTACCCTAAATATCATCTCCAATAACAATAATATCATCAACATATACCAAGATGACTATTGTACCTCCCTGAGTATTCTGAACAACAGGGAATGATTAGTAGTTGACCATATGAACTCCCTATATTCAATCAGATCTGATAGCTTCTGGAACTAGCCCCTGAGACTTTGCTTAAGGCCATAGGTCACCTTATGGAGCCGACATACATACTCCCCCTCATCAACAAACCCAGGTGGTTGCTGCATGTAAACATCTTCCTGTAGATCACCATCAAGATTGCAGAAATCGGTAGTCGGTACTCGGTCGGTGGGGTCACTGACTAAGGATTATTCGGCAGCCGGGCGACTAATCGGATTTAGTCGGCCATTAGTCGATTTTGAATTTTTTAATTATTTTAAATATATGAATCATTTTTTATACATATATTCTTATATATTTGCATAGATTTGTACATTTTCTATACTATAATAATGAAACAAAAGAAGTAGTTGACTTTAAGTATAACATTAAGTATACTAGAATAAGTTTGCTTTAAAAAAAACAAAAAATATTAAAAATAAAAAAGTTCTATGTAAAAGTAAGCCGAGTAGTCAGCCGATTGGATAGAAATCTCCATTTCTATCCAAAAGATACCACCGAAGGAGCCCTCTCTCCTCCAATCTCCTATTGGAGCTGCTCCAGCAACCCCCAGCCTCTTCCTTATTGCTGCTGCTGCACACCAGCAACTGCTCCTCTTCTCATCTGCTGTTGTTGCTCCAAGCAGCAGCCTAAAGCCACTGGAACCCCCCTCTTTGAATTACCTGGAGCTGCTCCATGCAGCTTGCCGCTGCTTCTCTTCTCCAAAGAACTCTTGCATGCAAGCTTGGATCTCCATTTTGGAGATACATAAAGGTACGAAATAAGCCCTTTCCTTTGCTGCCGTGCATGTTGATTCGTTGATCCCTCAGTGTAATGCCTTTCTTTGAGTAATATGTGACGGGGGAGTGTGTTTTGGATACCTAGTTTTGAGTTTCACAAGTTAAAATTTGGGCTGATGATATATCTTAGAGTGTTTGGTACATGTTGAGCACAAATTCGCTTAAGTTCTCATAGCAGAGACGTTTCCGGTAAATTTGATTAATGGGTTTCCCATCCTTCTTGAAATAAGCAATGTTATATATTATTTCCTTTCTATTGCATTTGTATTCGTTATTAACAACTTGCTTGGTAAAGAATGATTTTCTGTTGTCTGTAGTTACTAGAAGTTAGTTTCCATATTTGAAAATCTTATTACACACACACACACACACGATATTTTACCTGATTTTCAGATCTTCTTTTCATAGCATATGTTACATGATTGCATCTATTCATGGGACTATTCAATCACAGTTATTCTATGTGATTTATCTCCAGTTTGGGTTGACTTATCAATATCCTAGTGGCATACTCGAGCATCATAAATAGTATCAACTTGAATTATTAACAAGATTAGACGATTCTCTGGTCGTCAGATAATGTGATGTTGCAACCACGAAGTTGCAAATCGATGTTACATGATTTCAGTACACACATTACACCAGTAAATATTGCAATCCTACATAATTGCCTGATTATTCATTTTCTAAACAAATAAAAAAATTTACCGTAGATGATTTATTTGTTTGATTAACACATATCTTAATTGCCTAATATGCTTCAGGTTTGCAGTAGTTGTATCTATACTTTGATTGACTAATATTTTGTTGACAACAATGGTTATACACCTTGCTGATTGTTTAGGATTTTAAGGACAAATCTCTATCGAAACAAACCCTCTTAACATCTCCCCAAGTGGGATAATATATTCCAGTTGTTTTTGATTTATTAACTTCTGTTGCTAATTTTGGTTTCAATTGAGATTGGTTATTATGCATGAATCATGATACCCATTATGAGTAAATGACTTTGCTATGTTTCAAAATACTAGCATACATGTCATGCAAGACATGGTTGACACAATGAAGCATAATCATAGTTGTCGGAGTTGAGGTGCAAAATTATGCTAGGGTGGTGAAATGCCATAGTCTACATGTGAGGTTGCTAGCAAGAGGTAAATCTGAAAATTGAAAGCCAGTTCAACAGTAAGTTACCAATTAGCAACTGGGTTTAACGGAGATTATGATGCGACTATTACATCAAGCTGTTGGATTATGGTGGAAAAACTAGCATGGGACTACGGTTTGTATTCATGTATTGTTCACCTATTCTTAAGTGTAAACATATATTAGTTTCCTTTGTATTTCTCTGTTATTTTTCTTTTCTGCCGTATGCTTTATGTAATTTACCCATAGGCTACTCTCCCATATAAGAGAGCCTAGGGCTGATGGAATAAACACTTCTTCTATTTTTTCCAACATGGTATCAGAGCGACGATCCTAGGCCGGAGTTCTGGAAACCCTAACACTATCCCTGCCCCCACCCGCGTGCCTCTCTCTCTCCGCCGCCGGCGCATAATGCGAGCCCCTTGCGTCTGCGCGCTTGCGCCTGCGCGCCCCTTGCGCCTCCGCGCCTGCGCGCTCTCGCACCTGCGCCTGCGCGCCCCTGTGCCTGCGCACCACAGCGCTAGCGCACCTGCGCGTCTGCACCTTAGCGCCTCAGCGCCCCTCAGCGCCATCCAGCGCCCTTCAGCGCGCACCTTCGTGCTCTCCAGCGGGCACCTTAGTGCCCTGTGCGTGTGCTCTTGAATCACATCTCTAGAGCGCACACCGTCATCTAAATGGGTTTGGTTGCTTGAAGTCCACACATGCAACTAAACCCTTCTATGTCCGTGTAGACGAATCTTATCTTCAGTCCATCGCTCCAGTCTTCGGTTTCCAGTATGTCAGAAAGCAAGGCGGATATTCCATCTATTGGCACCTTTCGTGGTCCAGCGCCTATCGTAAAGATGGATGGTACTAACTATGAACTGTGGGCGATGCAGTTCATGAGTATGATGAAGTCAACTGGTAAGAAGCACATTCTTACCGAAGAAGAGCCTGCTGAGAAGACTGGAGCCAATGCCTCATGGGAGGCCGATGACGCATACGCCAAAGTCTGGTTATCTGGAACTTTGGCGATCGAGATTGTCAATGATATTCTACATCAGCCCACGACCAAGGACATGTGGGATATTCTGGCGGCCACATACTCTCAAGCGAAGAATGAGACAAAGATTCTGCAACTCCAACATGATATATTCACTATAAAGCAGAATGGTCGCCCTCTACATTCACTCTACACATCCCTACGAGGGATGTTCGAGAAGCTGTACAGCTTCATGCCCCTGACAGCCACGCCAGAGCAACAGAAGACCTACCGGAATGCGACTATGGTGGGCGTTTTCCTTGCTGCACTTGATCCCGAGTATGAGGCGACACGATCCCAGATCTTGGCCGATTCTACTATTCCTCCCATGGAGGAAGCCTTTCACAGACTGAGCTGCATCATCGTCCCTTCTACGGCCACGAATCAGAATGCTTCAGCCATGGCCGCCAACAGGGACCGTGGATTTCATCATCAGACCCGTGGACGTGGACCTCGTGGCAGAGGAGGCTGTACTCGGCCAACATGTACCTACTGCCATCGCGTCAGACACAATGAAGACACATGCTACTCTAAGCATGGATTTCCTGCATCTGCACGAGTCGCCGAGCAGATAGAGCCTCCATCTGCTGCCTCTTTGGATCAACGGTTCGATGATCTAGTTGCCCGTCTAAGGAGCATTATTCCCCCATTTGGCCCAGCACCCACTATTGAGAATCAATCTGATGCTGCTGCATCTGCATCTACCAGTGCATCAGGTATCATACTTGCATTTACCAAAAGTAGATCAGATACTTTACCTTGGATTATGGACTCGGGAGCTACACATCATCTATGTGGCGATCAGAGTTTACTTACAGGATACACTCAGATCCCTCCAGGCCGAATAGTGGTCATTGCCAATGGTACACATTCCCCAATTACTGGTCAGGGGGAGACTAGACTGACATCTTCTATGCAGCTCAAGAATGTGTTACATGCGCCTGATTTTTCAATGAATTTATTATCAATCAGTCAGATTACAAAGGATTTACAATGTCGGGCAATTTTTAATCCATCTTCTTTTATTTTTCAAGACATCCTTACGGGCAACGTGATTGGTCGTGACTATGAGCAAGGAGGCCTCTATCGCCTCAATCAGACCCCCTTTGCTGGAACCTCATCCCTACCTACTGGACCCGTATCTCCTCTGCTGTGGCATCTGCGCTTTGGACATCTATTGCTTCAGAAGTTGCGTCGTGTGTTACCCCAGGGTCTGCTTTACACATCCATCCAATGTGGGGCTTGTCAGTTGTGAAAGCATCACCGGTCTACCTTTCCCAGTCGTCCGGGTCGGAGTAGTACCTCCAAGTTTGAGTTATTTCATATTGATATCTGGGGTCCGAGTCGTGTTCCTGATCATCAGGGACACAGATTTTATATAGTTATTGTGGATGACTTCTCTCGTGTGTCATGGGTATTTTTGTTGAAAAATAAATCTGAAGCAGGGAATATTATTATCCATTTTCTTAATGAGATTCGTAATGTTTTCTCTACATCTGTTAAAATTATGAGAAGTGATAATGCCCTGGAATTGTGTACTCATGTCCTAGCCAATTACTACTCATCCCAAGGGATTATCCATCATACATCCTGTGCTTATACCTCTCAACAAAATGGGATCGCTGAAAGGAAACATCGCCACCTACTAGATGTCACCAGGTCACTTCTTATACAGAGTCATGCTCCTTATTCTTACTGGGGTGACGTGGTTCTCACAGCATGCTACCTAATTAATCGTATGCCGTCCTCTGTCCTAGGTGAACATATTCCTTTCTCCCTTATCTTTCCTGGTAAGGATCTGTTTTCCCTTACTCCTCGTGTGTTTGGTTCGGTTGCCTTTGTCCACCAGTTGTCTCCCGGTACTGACAAGCTCTCTCCTAGGGCTGTCAAGTGTGTGTTTGTTGGGTACTCCAGAACTCAAAAGGGGTACAAGTGCTTTGATCCATTGCGCAGGCGGTATATTGTTAGTGCAGATGTTACAATTTTTGAATCCGTAATGTATTTTTCATCCTCAGGTGATCAACCGCTACCTCCAGTTACTACCGATGCCATCTATATGACAGCACCACCACCAGTACCACCACCATCACCACCACCACCACCACCATCTCCTTTACCATCATCCGCACCTCCTATTACTATCCCTGTTTCACCACTACCATTTCATTATACCCGCAGGCCTACTCCAGCTCATGGTCATGACTCATCACCTAGCTCGCCTAAGGTATGTGCTGAAGATATTACTCTTGATGGATCTAATGATGTTTCTGAGCAAGATATGTTGCAGAGGAAAGATGAGGACACAATCGATTTAGATGTTCCTATTGCTATACGCAAGTCGAAAAGGAGCTGCACCACATATCCTTTAGCAGCTTCTGTGTCATTTGAACGACTATCTGGGGATTTCAGGGACTTTGTGGTTGCCTTGTCAGCTGTAGATATTCCACGGAATTACCAAGACACTCTGAAGGATAGTAGATGGCGTCTAGCGATGGAGAAAGAAATGACAGCACTTCAATCTAGAGGAACATGGAGTCTAGTTCCTATACCTGCAGATGTGTCCCCAGTGAGCTGCAAGTGGGTATTTACAGTCAAGCAGAATGCAGATGGCAGTATTGATAGATACAAGGCTCGCCTTGTTGCTCGTGGCTTTACACAGACATACAGGGTGGATTATCTTGATACGTTCTCGCCAGTAGCCCGTCATTCTACCCTACGGATATTGCCGTCAGTTGCGATTACTCGAGAGTGGCCGTTATATCAGTTGGATGTGAAGAATGCGTTCTTATATGGTGACTTACATGAGGAAGTCTACAAGCAACAACCACCTGGTTTTGCTGTTGAGGGGGAGTGTTCTAAGGTGTGCAGACTTCATAAGGCTATCTATGGCCTTAAGCAGAGCCCCATATCATGGTTTCAGAAGCTCTCAGACCTCTTTGAAAAACAGGGATACAAACACTTTAATGCTGATCATTCCTTATTTGTACAGAAGACTTCAAGAGGTATTATTGCAATCATGGTTTATGTAGACGACATCTTGATTACAGGAGATGATGAACAAGGAATAAAGAAGGCGAAAGAAAAGCTGGGTAGCGAATTTGTCACTAAGGACCTTGGAGTCCTTAGATATTTTGTGGGGCTGGAGTTTGCCAGAAATCCGTATGGGCTAGTAATGTCACAGAGAAAATATGTTACGGACCTGTTGAATGAAACATGTATGCTTGGGTGCCGGCCTGCTACAACACCAATGTACCCTAGCATGAAGCTATATGATGATGATACAGAGGAGGTGGACAAGAGAAGATAAAGAGAATTGGTAGGCAAATTATTGTATGTCACGATCACTAGGCCCGATATATCCTTTGCAGTAAGTCCACCTTTGGGTTTGCGGTTTATGTTGGAGATTCTCTAATCTCATGGAGGAGCAAGAAACAAACTGTGGTAGCCAGGTCGAGTGCTGAATCTGAATACAGGGCTATGGCTCAGGCTAGCACAGAAATGATGTGGGTAAAGGCTGTGCTTACAGATCTATGTATAGACGTACCACTTCCTATGACCTTAGAATGTGACAATCAGGCAGCCTTGTTCATTGCAAACAATCCAGCATTCCATGAGCGAACCAAGCACATTGAAGTTGACTGTCACTTCATACGTGACATGATCCAGAAGGGATTCATTGCTACATCTCATGTTACTTCAGATAATCAAACTGCAGATATATTCACCAAGGCATTACTACGAGGCCCATTCCAGAAGTGTGCGTCCAAGCTGAGCATGATTGATATCTATGCTCCATCTTGAGGGGGAGTGTAAACATATATTAGTTTCCTTTGTATTTCTCTGTTATTTTTCTTTTCTGCCGTATGCTTTATGTAATTTACCCATAGGCTACTCTCCCATATAAGAGAGCCTAGGGTTGATGGAATAAACACTTCTTCTATTTTTTCCAACATTAAGGAAATAACTCAAGAATGATCGAATCAATGATTTCTTATGATCAATATAACTAGTAATTTCATCAAATGCTCTTTTAGGTATACGCCACTATTTATTGATCACTATTAATAAGATCATTGACAAAAATACCTAGATCTATACGGTCAATTGCAGAAAGGACTGAGAATAAGATGAATAGTTAAGGAAGGAAAGATAATGGTGAATCAATGATGACTAATAATTAAGAGTGACGGTCGATGATCCTTACACCTGACTGTGCGAGGGTGCGGTGACCCTCAACTGGACGGAAGATATGAAGCCCTGTTTGGGTAGCGACCACCAAGTGCGCGGGTATAGGATACTAGTCCTTTGTATGGTTTTTACATGAGCTCGCATTGTTTTTACGCTTCGTTGGGATCCAGGTTTTTGACCAGTTCCGCTGACCCTGTTTCAGTAGGGTGCCTAGGCTGGAGGAACCTCGGTTTTGATTTTTCTTTACGAGCTCATTTGCCTGTATCGGTCGGGCCGGGTTTTGGAGTGACTTTTCCAGAAAATCTCTCCCACCCGTCTCAGGGGCGTAGTTTTGGAGTAGGTCTAGCCCTTTGTTGGACCACACTTCCTCTTAGAGAGTGAGACAGAAGAGTCTCTTAGGAGGCTTCTTTACTATTTGAGTTTTGGTTATTGTTCTGTTAGTAGGTCCTGGCGATGAGTTACTGCTGAGGGTTGGTTACATCTAAGCTGAGTTACAGTTGAGAGTGTTACAGTTGAGCTTGATAAAGAAATCATCAATCATCGTCAATTATCAATTATCGGCATTTAATCAGATCTTAGAACTATTTACTACAGATGTCAGGAGAAGCTAGTGGACGTGTTGGGAACTGAGTTAGGATGCATTATACTCCATCGCATGCCTACGGAGGCACCCCAACCTTAAGGTATTCTTCACGCCTTAGAGTCAGTGTGAGGTCATACTTAGATCAAGATCACATGATATCCACTAGGCTTCGAAATTTGACATAGACAAAGATCAGATAAGAGACTAATCATCTATAATCTTAAGATCCATCACATCAGTCATATGTGATAAAAAGTTAATAACCTACACGTGGATTATTAATTAATATATGAAATAGTTATTTATGGAAAGATATAGGGTGATGGGTGATTAGGGGTTCACTTACAAAACAACTTGAAAACAAATTTCCACGCAAGTAGCTTGTTAAATTTAAATAATCAACACCTATCTACTTGCTTTCTTTTGATACCGCTGAAATACCTATTTTAAATTTTAATAAATTTTGATTGTACCAATATTTGTTGACATTTCTCTTATTCCTATCATGTATGGCAGGCAAGTCGCCTGTACCGCAGTAGATTGACAGCAGGACGTTGAGCTTCCACAGTTTCTGTTACGGTCAAGGTTTGAAAAAATGAAAAGGCGGAACGAGGCGTTTTCCCTAGAGGCGAGGCGAGGCGAGGCGTAGCCTCGAGGCGGTCGAGGCGTAAGCCTCAGTTTGTATAGGAAAATACATATAAAAACTATAATAAATATATTTACTGATGCAATCTAATTGAGGTTGTGAACTGAATGGCAATTCTAAAACTTGGAACTAAAGGCTTAGATGACGGGAAACAAGTGAAATGACGTACAACGTAAGACTACGGGGCCGAAAATACGATGAATTAAACTTTGGCGATGGAAACAAAGAAGTGATGTCTAAAATTCAGCAGTCAATATCCACAAGATACTCGCATTCCAGCACGGATATCACCACAAATTTAGGGCAACTCAAATATTTAAGACTATTGGAAATAGAGAGCGATGTTGCGGCAACAAAGCCTCAATAGTTCACCAAACCAAACAACAATATAGTAGCCCACAACACTAAGTTCATATGGTGGAATAATATGCAGGAAATACGCTCATACCACAACCGGCAAGGGGAAGAGTGCGTGCTTCAGATCTGATCGGCGGCAAACGGGGCAGGGTGCTCACGGCCACTTGAGGTAGCCCTCGTCCGGGAATAAACCGTCGGCGACTACACAGGGGTTATCGGGGCGATGGGCGGCTGCGGCATACGACTAGCAGGGGGCTGGCGTGGGCAGAATCATAGGGTTTAGGGGTGAGAGGTGGCGGCGGGTCCGAGTGATGTGGTTAGCGTGGAAATGAGAGGGTTGCTGCAGTGGAAGGGGGGGACGAACGGGTAGAGGAGACCTGGGCGGTGGCGTGGCTATATGGAGGGCATCAGGGGACTGGCGCGCGAGGGGGGGAAGAAGGAATGGACAAGCGTTAGCGGAAGAGGGGGGGAAAGGAAGGGTGGCGACGCGCGATGGTGACTAGGGCGTTGGCGATTAGGGCGAGCGGCGGAGAGAGGATAAGCACAGGGGGGAAACGGGGCATGGAAAAGATGCGGAAGTGAGGGGAGGAGGCGGCAGGTTAGCGAGTTAGGGATGGGGAGAAAGAGGCGCGGGAGGGGAAGGGGGAAAGAGGCGGCGTCGGGGAGAAGGTTAGGGCACAGGGAGAAGAAGAAACACAGGAGAAGGAGAAAGGGAGGGCGGCGGAAACGAGAGAAGGAGAGAGAGAGAGTGAGAAAGAAAAGAATAGTGAGGGAAATAATTTCATTCAAACTTAATTCTTCAACCCTAATCCATGGGGTGCCTTTATAGAGGAAACTTCCCCTAAACAAGCAACTACTCTCCTAAAAATAGAAAAAAGAAAGGAAAAGAAAAAGATGATAAGGCCTTATATAGTGAGCCTTTTTACATAAATAAATAAAGGAATAAATAGAAGAGAAAAAAACATATGCTCGACTAAAAGAAAAACTCCATAGTATCATGCTGCATCAGCTCCCCCCTTCTGAGAAGAATCTCGCTTCGTCGAGATGGCATCGCGATAGTTCTGAAGTATATCAGGGCGGAGTTGTTGAAGTTCATCCTCGTCAATCCAGGTGCAATCTGTCAGAGGTCGTCCCTTCCACTTGACTAGATAGCGACGGAAGAGACCACGTCTAGTCGTCATATCGCGTATGTCGGTAATATCTTCAATCTGATCGGCATCAGTCACGGCTGGTGGTTGGTGCGTATCATCAACGAATGCTACTGGCGTGGTTGCATCTGTCGGCTCATCTCCGTGATATAAGAAGAGATCTGAAACATTGAAGACTGGCGATGTCTGGATATCTGGCGGTAGATCTAGTAGGTACGCATTCTGCCCAATCCTTTTGAGGATTCGAAATGGACCAATCTTTCGGACACTCAATTTTTGGTGGACACTCGAAGGAAACCTCTCTTTTTTTAGGTGGACCATCACTAATTCTCCAACTCTGAACTCGCTCTCTCTACGATGGAGGTTGGCTTGGGCTTGGTATTTCTGGGTCATGGTTTGGAGTTTGGCTCGGATTTCGGTATGGATATGGGTTAGGTGTTCGACCAGGTCCTCAACAGCTGCACTACTCCTCCCTTGCATGGTTGTGGGTGTTAGGTCTAGAAATTGGGTAAGTGGAAAACCGTACACACTCTCAAATGGTGATTTTCCGGTGGACCTATTAGTGGAACTGTTATACGCGAATTCGGCTTGGGGAAGAATTAGATCTCATTTGGACGGAGAGTCCCCTGCAAGGCATCGCAATAAATTTCCTAACGATATATTAACTACTTCGGTTTGCCCATCTGTTTGTGGATGATAAGTAGTGCTGTATTGCAAACGAGTACCAAGATGAGACCAAAGCGTGCGCCAAAAATGACTCAAAAATCTGGTATCACGATCCGAAGTGAAAGAACGTGGAACACTATGCAATCGAACAACATCACGAAAAAACAAATCAGCGACATGAGATGCATCTGAGGGTTTTTTACATGCAATGAAGTGCCATTTTAGAAAATCTGTCCACAACCACAAAAATAGAGTCAACTTTCCGTACCGTGAGGGGTAAGCCTAGCACAAAATCCATAGTGATGTCTTCCCAGGGTTGCAGAGGAATCGACAAAGGTGTATACAACCCAGTGTTCTGCCTATGGCCTTTGAATCTCTGACATGTTTGGCATTTTTGTACAAACTTTGTAACATCCCTTCGCAATTGCGGCCAATAAAATCGCTCTTGGAGAAGGGTCAAGGTCTTGTCCCTTCCAAAGTGTCCAGCTAAACCACCGTTATGCAGTTCTGAAATTAAGGTCTCTCGAAGGGAGGTGGCAGGAATGCACAGTCGGTGGGCCTTGAACATGAATCCCTCATGGAGAACATAAGTGGCTGTTGGATCCTGTTCAGTATCAACACATTCTGCATAAGCTTGTCCGAAGTCAGGATCAGTGGGGTAGAGATCCTTGAGTGTGTCAAATCCTGTTGTGCTGACAGTCATTGTGGTCAGGGCATGTGCTCGCCGGCTTAATGCGTCGGTCACACGATTCAGGGTTCCAGCCTTGTGCTTGAGATGGAACGTGTATTCTTGGAGGAAACTAACCCATTTGGCATGTCGCTTGTTAAGGGTTTTCTGTGAATTCAGGTATCTTAAGACTTCATGATCAGAGTTGAGGACAAATTCGCGCTGGATCAGATAGTGCCTCCAATGCTTGAGAGCTTGTACCACGACATAGAATTCGACATCATATGTTGAGTACCATGATCGAGCTTCGTTCAACTTTTCACTGTAGAATGCTACAGGTCGTCCTTCTTGACTCAGGACGGCACCGGTCCCGACGTGTGAGGTATCGCAATCGACTAGAAAACCTTGGTAAAGTCAGGAAGTGCCAAAACATGGGCATGGGTCAATTGATGTTTTAGCCTTTGAAAGCTGGTTTCTGCTTCAAGAGTCCAAGCGGGTGCGCCTTTACGCGTGCAATCTACCAACGGAGCCGCACAAGTGCTAAAGTTCCGGATGAAGCGCCGGTAGAAAGAAGCCAATCCCAGAAAGCTGCGAATCTCAGTGAGGGTTTTGGGCACGGGCCAGCTCTGAATGGCCTGAATCTTGGAGGGGTCAACTTTGAGTCCATCGGCAGTGACAATGTATCCTAAGAAGAGGACCGTGTCAGTCATGAAGGAGCATTTCTTAAGGTGGACAAACAATTGTTGGGCTCTTAAGGTTTCCAAGACTTGTCGCAAGTGGGCCAAATGGTCGTCTTTGGTAAGGTTGTAGATCAGTATGTCATCGAAGTACACAACCACAAATTTACCAATGAAGGGCCGCAATACGTGATTCATGGTTTGCATGAAGGTGCTAGGAGCATTAGACAGACCGAAGGGCATTACAGTCCATTCATAAAGGCCCTCTTTGGTCTTAAAAGCAGTCTTCCACTCGTCTCCACGTCGGAGGCGAATCTGATGGTACCCACTGCAAAGATCCATTTTGGAAAACAATTTGGCACTCGATAGCATATCGAGCATGTCATCAAGGCGCGGAATCGGAAAACGATACTTGATCGTTATCTTGTTGATAGCACGACTATCCACGCACATACTCCACGTGCCATCCTTTTCCGGGGTAAGTAGAGCAGGAACGGCCACTGGGCTCATACTCTCTCGAACATACCCACGATGTAGAAGATCGGTGACCTGTTTGTTCATTTCTTCGTGCTCCCCTGGGCTCATCCGATAATGTGGCAAATGGGGTAGACTGGCTCCAGGGACTAGGTCAATGTGATGTTGAATGTCTCGCAATGGGGGTAGTCCTTTAGGCAACTCTTCAGGCATAACGTCAGCAAACTCCTGGATGAGGGGCTTAACCTCAGGCAGGACTTCGGGTGTAGTTGTCTCATGTTTGCTCACTTCACGTCCCATTAATGCATAAATAGTGGAGCTCTCCTGAACTTCACGTTGGAATGTCTGGGCTTCCATCAACAATACCAGACCCGTAGTTGAAGGCTTTGATGGTGGAGTACTTTTACCAGATTGTGCAGTCGCGGATCGAAGGGTAGCCACCTGGCGAGGGCTAAGGGCTTCGCGTTGTGGTCTGAGGGTCACACACACCTTGTCTATGAGAAATGAGTAAGTGTTCATTTTTCCTTTGTGCTCAGTGTCTCGATCGAACTGCCAAGGTCTCCCAAGTAGTACATGACAAACATCCATAGGGGCTACATGGAACCACACCTCGTCTTTATATGAAGGCCCAATCGAGAAGCTAACGAGGCTCAGACGGTGGATCAGAAGTTAAGTACCACCTCGAAACCAGGCCACACTGTAAGGTTTCTCGAGTTGTTGAGTGGGTAGACCCAACTTATCGACCATTTCTTGAGACACGAAGTTCTCAACGCTTCCTCCATCAATGATCAGCGAACAACGACGCCCTCCTGAGGTGCAGGTGGTTCGGAATATGCTGCGTCGCAGCCAATTATCAGCGTCAATGGCAACGGGTGTAAGCAAGATGTTTGTGGGTGCGCTGTCAGGAGCGATAAAGTCCTCATGTTCAATTACCAGGAAAGGTCCGGATACATCTCCATCCACTCCCAGAAGCTTATAGTCATCAGCTCCCATGGTGTCAGCAGTCAAAGCGGTCTGATCCTCTTCAGGTGATTCCTGTTGGTCAGGGTCAGGGTCTTCAGGGTCTTCGATGGTGCATAAATGAGCGGGCCTAGCCTTAGGGTTTGGGCACTCTGCTGCTCGATGTCCCTTTTGATAACATCGGAAACAAGTATCAGGTCCTAAAACAGGTCGACTTCCCAAGATGCCTGGTCCGGGGTTTCCAGTAGGTGGTCGGGCGACGGCAGGAATTGAGGGTTTAGCTTGGGATTTACCCGTAAGGATCGATGGGGAAACTATTGGTTTGGAGGTCGTCATCGGGGTACTGGTGCGTAGGACGGAGTTCACAGAAAAAGACATCCTCCTTGTCTGGGCCTTAGCAAGCTTAGTCTCAGCCCGTTCAGCCTGCTTGTAAGCTTCGTCGACGTCTCGACAGTTGTGGAGGTAGAGTTCATCCTGGATAACTTGGCGGAGTCCTTGCATGTAGCGGGTGACTTCCTGGACAAGAGTCTCCTGCAATCGGTTGCGATGAACGAGGGATTGGAACCCTTCGGTGTATTCTCTCACGCTCATGGTGCCTTGTTTCCATGATTGCAGTCGCACGTATAGATCTCGTTTGTAATCTTCAGGCACGAATTTGGTTTTCAGTTTGGCCTTCATCTTGCTCCAACTGCGGATCTTACCTTTTCCTTTTCGTTTGCGTTCAGATTACAAACGGTCCCACCATAACAGAGCATGTCCCTTTAGTTTGATTGTGACAAATTGAACTTTTCGTTCGCTAGGCATAGTCTTCCATACAAAGAAGTGCTCGACGGCTTGGAGCCAATCTAAAAAGACATCAGGGTCTCGTCCTTCGTCAAATTCCGGAACATCGAGACAGATGCCTCGACCCATCCGTCATCGGGCCTAGGTCCAGGTCGGGGCGGGAAGTGATATCCACCAGCAGGTTGTGAAGTATATCCAGAGGTGTGTGGATCTTGATTCTTGGAAGTGAATGTGGTGTCATCTCTTAATCATTCTTCTTCGCTTTCTTGTGAAAGATAGTTGCTAACATGTCCATCGGAAGTAGAAGAGCTAGATTCGTGGGATGTGTTACTTCGTGAGTGCGGTCTCCGACTAGTACGCCGGCCTTTGTTTGGCGTCTCGTCACCATGATCTTTCCCTAGCATTTGACTATTTAGAGTGGCAATTTGTCCGCTTAGTTGTTCGAACATCTGTAGCATTTGAGCATTCAAGGATTCTAACGTTAGCTCCGTGTATGGGGTGTAGCCGGTTTTAGAGGTAGTTGGTTTGTCGGCCATGGAAATCCTAGGCTTTCTGCTCGAGTGACGAGAGGGATCGCCAGATCGTGAGGACGACCTAGATGCCATGCTCTGATACCAAATGATGCAAATTGATTTTGGCGCATCAACGAAAAATAAATATTTGAACGGTGGATTTTCGGTGGTAGAGAAATAGAGGGGTTGAGAAGAGAAACTCGTCGGAGAACGAGAGATTTGAGGAGGAAGAAACACGCAGATCACGTGGGAGAAGAGAGAGTCGAGAGAGGGAGATAAAATCTCAATTTTATAAATCACTGAACTCCCTAACACCATAGCCTATCATCCCTTTATATAGGAGGGACGAGGTTACAAAAATAGACTCAAATTCAAATTTGAACTAATTACCCTAAATTGACTCTAACTAATTAACCGACTAATTTTGAAATTCAAATCGTTAACTAATTAATCGAGATCACAGGCGATCTCGTTTATTTAATTAAAATTGCGACAACTCAAATAAACGTAAATAAAATTAACGGATAAAATTAAATAGATATGCAGCCTTATATTTTGGTTCCACTCTGCATCAAGGTCGGTGAGGGCATTCAGGATGTGCTCCAAACGATCCGTCATCTCATGACCAACTTTGGACATCATGGTTCTGCACGAGAACGAATATTATTAATCATAATAGTTGATGTTCGCTGACATTTCTAACTGTGTTTTTCTCTTCTTAGGATACTATATGTAAATTAATTGTAATTGGTGACATGTAGCTATTGAATTTGATTGTCATATTTCCCTTTCGAATTCGTGACAAGTCGAAGGACAGCCGCTATCCGAGAACTTAATGCGATTGAAATTGTAATACTGCGAATGTGTGTAGCGGGACACCACTGCTCTGATACCAATCTGTGACGCCCGTGGATCCGGGTTACCCGTTTACACATCACTCGTAATATTATATCCGTGCTTAGTTGCATTATTTTACTAAAAATGAGGGAAAATTTTTTGCATTTCGAAAAGACATTCACAATATAACTAATCAACCACAGAAACAACAGTGTGTCACCAATTCACGTTACATTAATTTCCATATAAATTACATGTAACAAAAGAAACTGCATTATGTATATGTATCAAACATGTAATAGAAGAGAAAGGAAAAGTATATACATTTTCACGTACATAAACTGTAACATGTGTACCGTATCCATGGTATTAGAAGGCTAGCCTCGAGGCGGTCGAGGCGGAACGAGGCGAGGCTTTTTAGCCTCGAGGCGTACGCCTCAGATGGAATTGATGAGGCGTACGCCTCAGAAGGTCGAGGCTGTCCGAGGGGGTGAGGCGGTCGAGGTGAGCCGAGGCGGTCTGTGAGGCGTTTTCTGGAATTTAAAGCATTTTTTAAGGATTTAAATTGTCTTATTGGTAGTTTTAGATGCTTATAAATGTATAGTTGTCTAGGATATATATTTACAAGATGAATGCTTGGAATTTTAAGTTTGTTCATATTCATATTGAGCATTAAACTTGTCTAAATTTTTCAAGAAATTCTTAATATTGCACTTTTAAATACACAATCCATAAAGCTTAAAGAAAAGCTAGTGTTAAGAGAGGTGGCATAATGAGCAACGTAATATACCAACTAGAAAAAAGCAAGATTAGATTCAAAGCATGTCAATGTTGTCATATCTTATATATTAGTCATCTAATCATAATTTTTTATGCACCTCAATACTATTAGCGAAAAATATATTGTCTTTGATATTTTAATGACAATCATAGCTAATGATTCTATTTTTGATTGGGTAGAAATTTAGTAGATAGGCTTATGGAATTTACATATCCTTTCTTTCACGTTCTTATCTTCATAATTTCATCATATATTGCAATGTTATATATTATATGTATGTCAATTAAGATAATTTCATCAGTAAATGATGCAAATTGATTTTGGCACGTCGGCGAAAAATAAATATTTGAACGGTGGATTTTCGGTGGTAGAGAAATAGAGGGGTTGAGAAGAGAAACTCGTCGGACAACGAGAGATTTGAGGAGGAAGAAACACGTAGATCGCGCGGGAGAAGAGAGAGTCGAGAGAGGGAGATAAAATCTTAATTTTATAAATCACTGAACTCCCTAACACCATAGCCTATCATCCCTTTATATAGGAGGGATGAGGTTACAAAAATAGACTCAAATTCAAATGTAAACTAATTACCCTAAATTGACTCTAACTAATTAACCGACTAATTTTGAAATTCAAATCGTTAACTAATTAATCGAGATCACAGACGATCTCGTTTATTTAATTAAAATTGCGACAACTCAAATAAACGTAAATAAAATTAACAGATAAAATTAAATAAATATGCGGCCCTATATTTTGGTTCCACGCTGCATCAACTCTCCTCCGCTTTTAAAAATTCTCTCCCGACGAATTGTTGGATCTTCGAAGCTTGCCGATTTGATGTCAATTTTCTTGTTCGCCTCGTGGAAGAATAGATGTGGAGCAAACGGTGGAACCCAAATGGCGTTGGTGCGGTGGCCGGAATCGTCCACTTCATGTTGGAAGAACATGTGTGGTGCAAATGGCGGCGTCTTCATGAACCTTGTCTTCTCATTGCGGTGATTGAAAAATTGATGAGGCATGAACAACATGGCCTTTGGAGAATCCATAGTAAAGTAATAGCACAAGGCGAGTAGAGGAGGGGATGTGTCCAATGAATGAAGCCATGGGGCCTTTAAATAGGAGAAACCCATGGTCCTAGTCCTATTTGGATAAGAAGGGTTCCCAGATTTCCTCTTTTCAGCACTTCTCTTTAAATATTTCTGCCACAGGGGGTTTGGTTGCAATTTTCGCACCCCTTCACATAAACAAATTTCGTAAGAGGAGTTTTTGAGTTTCCCCTTTGACTTAAAACATTTGCAAGGGGTGTCTGGTCTGCAATTGTTCCAAGTTATTTTCCATCGAGAGGAGGTCTCAACCCATACTAGGGTTTCGACTCCCATAGGGCATCGACGGCACTGTGTTTGATGGCGGTCGTGCGGGAAGCGATGAGGGCAGCGGCAAGGCCTCGAGACCGTTCGGCGGCGCGCAGGCGACGGTCTGGTTGTTGGACGACTGAGGACGTAGGCAGGGGCGTTGCTGCACGGGAGGTGGGGGCGGCTCGGGAAGCGGTAGGCAGGGCGTGGCGGCGAGGAGGGAATGGATGTGGGGCGGGCGGCGAGGAGGGGGGGGTTTGCGGGGAGGGTTGGGAGGGAGGGTGGCGGCGTGGGGACTGGGGACCATATCTTAGCTCAACAAACATAGATTACCGATAGACATGTTGATATCGAGATGAGATTTGAGGTATCTGATTTCACTTACCGTCCATCTCAGGATGGAACACGACATGACCAACCTTAATCTGTTTAAGTTCAACAGCCTCAGTTCGATGATCCACATGAAGAGATACTAGTACATGGAGTCGGGAATGGAGATTATGGCTGGGAGTATGATCCTGTACTCTTTGCAGATGAGGACACACGAGCACTCCGCCATTCACATGCATCAGTCGGTTTTCACTTCCTATCAGCGAGCCAATGTGTCAATGTTCGAGGGCACCATAACAACAGATGAGGCCAAGCAATGGCTGAAGTTGGTGATGAAGGTACTTCGGATGATTCACGTACCATGAGACTCGTGGTTATCTTTTATGGAGTATTCACTGACAGCATTCGCCGAGAGATGGTGGGAGGCGACAATTTCCGAGTTGGGATATGAGCCCACATAGGATGATTTCGAGACGAGATTCAGATCCCACTTCTTTGATGGAAGGAGGGGGGGATTCTCGTGGCTGGCCGTTCGGAGGCGGAGTGAGGCACGAGGAAGGAAGGCCTCTACCAAGTCCGGTCCCCTGCGTCCCTTTCCCAACCCCTTTGGTAATGGGTGCTATCGGTGCAGGTCTACGTCGCATTGGGCTCATCAATGTCGAGAGCCAATGCGATGCTTCAGGTGTCACCATCATGCGCATAGCTATCGCATGTGCCCTCTAAGGAGGAAGGCCCCCGGCAATGCTGGGTGCTCGGTTGCTCTGGTTGGGGAAGGGGGTGGTCAAGGTGATGCTTTGTTATCGGGTCTTCGGATGTCAAACTCGTCTTGGCGGCGTGTTTCAAAGGGGTTGTGGTGCAGCTGACTCCATGGCGCGTGGTTGCGAGGGGGCTGTCGGCTAAGGAATCCAATGAGCTACTGCGGCGATCTAAGGAAGGGAGCTCCCTTCTGATATGGTGTTTGCCGAGGCTATCAGACGGAGCGACCCGGTCGAAGGACGTGTCTCTCCTTTCCATCTCGGGGGTCCCGGTTGGGTTCCGCAGCCTGGGGGACCTTCGTGAACTACTTCGTGGGGTCGTAGAAGTGTTGTATGTGGTGAACTCGGGAAGCAGACCCGACGCGCCGTTGGACCCGGTTGTTAAAGTGAAGGAAATATAGGTGGTTCTGGGCTGGAGATATCTCCCGGTCAGAGGCAGCCGCATCCTCGTTCACCTTGCTGACGCTGATGCACGACTCGGTGGTTGGGTCAGGCAGTGGGAGGCTTCTTTGGTTCCTAAGATGGCAGAGTGTGCGGTCCCAGATCGGATTCCCCCGGTCACGCTGGAGTCGAGGCGGCCGGAGGTGGAGGCGGCGCCATCATTGTTAGCTGAAGAGTCAGGCGAAGATCAGGAGTCGAAAGGTTGCCCTCTGCTCGCCGGGGAAGCGAAACCGACGGGAACCGAAGCGTTGTGGGAAGCGGAACCGATCTCCAATTTCCCAAGGCAAATCCGCTTTGGAAATTTCGTTGCTGACGTGGAACACGGGGTACGAGATTCGAAGGTTAGTGGCTCATTGAGAAAGGTGCATCTCAGCCTTCGCGGATCTTCGGGTTGCTCCGGAGATTTGGTTCGGATGGAGTCCGCGAGCGGTGCGGAGTTGGATCCTCCCGTTGTGGTTGCGGAGTGGGATTGGAAGGGCTCGAAACAGACACTCGAGGACATAGTGCGGACTTCGGCTCAGGAAAGAAGTGAGTGCCCAGGTGAGACGACGCCCGCCGGCTTCGTCCACCCTCTGGATAGCTGTGGGGTTGCGACGCCTAGGGAGGCCGAGTCCACGGCGGTGATCTCAACCCTGCTGAGGATGACTGCTGTGTCCCAGATTTAATGGGATTCCACACCGGAGAAGCACGTAGAGGAGGTACGGCCTTTGATGGCGGGCTCGACTGCGGCGGCGCTGCTGATGGGGCTATTGAGTCACCGGTACCTGTGCCGGAACATGAGGAAGGTACGCAACAGGAGGGAGGGGTCCCCAGATTCGGTGCGCAGTATGAAAGACGCTCAACGACCAGACATGCTAGAAGATTCGAACTCCTTTGGTCCGTGGAAGGCCAAGTCTCTTCCCCGCTACAGAAGGTGCTTCTCACTACTTCCAACAGGTTTCGGGCGCTTGATAAAACCATCACCGTCCGCCTTGGCTTGGTTCCCCCTAAGAAGGCAGCAAGTGACCTATGCTGATAAAGCGTCTATCCTGGAACGTCAGAGGTCTTCGATGCCCAGACAAGCAGATGTGTGTCAAGAATCTCATTACCGAGGCTAGGGCTGATATCTTCCTCTTGCAGGAGACCAAATTAGATGAGAGCCGAGTCGCTGATGTGTCGAACTCTTAGCAGGAGCTGTCGGTTCGCCATGGCTCAATTGGGCGCCAGGGGCTCGGCTGGGGGCCTACTGACCGGCTGGAGGAGTGACCTTTTTGATCTCTTGGCCGTGTCCAGGTCGCGGTACTACCTATCCGTGAATCTTCAACGGCGGAACGATGGGGATTGTATTCGGTTATCTGATGTCTATTGCCCAACTGGCAGAGATAGTCGGGCTTTGGCCGAGGAGCTTGAACAGTTGGGGCGCAAATTCGCCGGCGAAGCATGGATTATAGGTGGGGATCTGAACCTGACGCCGCTGGCGGATGATCGTCCGCGTGGACTGGGTGACTGGGGCCAGGGATATGAGGAGTTTCGGCGTGTGGCGCACAACCTGGGCCTATCCATTTTTGATGTCGCAGGCTACAAGTACACTTGGTGCAACACGTGTGCAAGGTCGATACTGGATCGCTTCCTCTTGTCGCAGCAGCTCGTGGAAAGATTTCCCCTATCGTAGGCTTGGGCCCTCCCGCGGGCGCGTTCAGATCACACTCCAATCCTACGGTCTTCTGGGGAGGGAGAGAGGGGAAGATTCTACTTCAGATTCGAGAAATGCTGGCTCCTCGAGACCGGCTTCAGGGATTTGGTAGCTGAATCATGGAATGCTGAGCAGGTGGAAGGTTCCGCCGTTGTCAGGTTCGCGACCAATCTATGTCATATGCGTTCTGTATTCATGGCCTTCGGGAGGGAGGTCAGGGCGAGGAGAAGGGCTTCATGAGTTGAGGCTCAGGCGGTCGTTTCCTGCTTGGATTCGGGTTGATGATGAGAGGGGTCTCTCTTCGGAGGAGAGAGCGGAGAGGGATTCCTGTTTGGCTGCCTTGCTCCTGGAGGATAAAAAGGAGGAGGTGGAGTGGCGCCAATGCTCTCGGCAACACTGGCTAAGTGAAGGCGACACAAACACGCATTTTTTCCATACCGTGGCATCGGGGAGAAGGCAGAAGAATTTCTTGCATGATTTAGAGGTGGGAGGGATGCCGGGGGAGGCGGAGATTGGGAAGGCGCTGAGGGATCACTTCGCCGCGGTCTCTCGGCGGAAGAGTGGGAGTGGCTGGGGGTGGCTCGGGAGAGAGGTGAAGATTCTTCCGGTCGAGCAGGCGGGATCGTTGATCTCTCCTTTCATGATGGAGGAGGTTAAGGAGGCGATATAGAGTTTAAACGTGGATGGGGCCCCTGGGCCGGATGGATTCTCCGTTCTCTTCTACCACGAATTCTGGGACATGCTGAAGTTAGATATCATGGAGGCGATCGATAAATTCAGTAGGGGCAACAGAGGTTTTGAGAAGGTTAACCACGCTTTGCTTTTCTTGCTGCCGAAGAAAGACGCGCCCACATGTATTGATGATTTCAGGCCCATCGCCCTCTCTAACGCCATATACCTCATCATTGCGAAGACGCTTGCTAACCGCCTTAAGTTCGTCTTGGGTTCCGTCGTGTTGGATGGGCAATCAGCTTTCATTCCTGGAAGGCAGATGGTTGATGGGCTCGTCATGGCTTCTGAGATTTGCATGGATTGGAAAAAGTCCAGAGTGAGGAGCGCTCTTTGGAAGATAGATTATGCAAAGGCTTATGACACCGTTGATTGGAAGTTCCTCTGGGTCTCGCTCCACCGGAGGGGTTTCCCGGAGATGTGGATCGAATGGATCAGGCGGTGTGTCATGACCTCCTCTTTCTCGGTGTTGGTGAATGACAAACCGGAGGGTGGGTTCTTCCAACCTCAAAAGGGGGTCAGGCAGGGATGCCCTTTGGCCCCGATGTTGTTCGTGCTGATCTCGGACGCGTTGGGTGTCTTGTTCAGGGAGGCGGTCGACTCGGGCTGGTGTGCGGGATACCGTAGGGAGGAAATATCCATCCCCATTCTTCAGTACGCGGATGACACAATCCTCTTTCTCGGGGGCAATGAAGAGCAATCTGCTAGCTGGTCGACATCTTTGGGGATATGGCGGGGTTGGAGATCAATAAGCGCAAATATGTGGTAATTGCTTTTGGGTTGACGGAAGCTGAGCGGATTGCGTTGGAGAGCTTGGTCGATTGCCCCTTAGGGACCCTGCCAATACACTATCTTGGGCTACTGCTGGTATCCGGTAGGCTGTCGGTGGCTGACTGGGATGATGTCATCAGAAGGTTGGAGCGAAAGCTGGCAGGCTGGAAGGCGGTCACCTTGTCCAAAGGTGGCCTATCATGAAGAATTTCTTCTGGTTAGATGGGAGGCAACAGAGGAAAGGCATTCATTTGATCGGTTGGGAGGAGATGACAAAGAACCGTGAGGATGTGGGGCTGGGGATCAGAGATGTGCAAAATATGAACAACGCGCTGATCGTGAAGTGGATCATTTCTATTTGGGGCTCCTCCTCTACCCTGGTGGTAAGGCTGATTCAATCAATCTATGGGATTTCCAATCAGTTGATTGCGAGCAGGGTCCGTCACGAATCCCCTCTCTGGTCGGGCGTCCGTGCCGTTCTCCCGCTGATGATGGATTGGTTGCGCCCATCGATTGGGGATGGCAACCTCTTCCGGTTTTGGAGCGATGGCTGGTCGTTTGCAGGGATTCTCGTTGAATGTTTCCCTTGCCTATTCACGATGGCTGAATCGAAGGATGTCTCTCTTGCGCAGACTGAGGCTACGGGTAGCTGGGCCCCTTCGTTCCTCTCGAAACTCTCCGACCAACGGCTGGACGAGTATATCCAGTTGCAGGAATGCCTACCCCTGACGAGCATCTTGTCTAGGGGTAGAGATCATTTCAAGTGGTCGGCCGGGACGTTCTCGGTGAGAAGAGCTTAGGACACACTGAGCATGCATGAACAGGTCCAGGATCGGGAACTATTAGAGGATGTCAAAATCGTGTGGGAAGCAAAAATTCCGAGCAGAATCAAGGTTTTCCTCTGGTGTCTTCATAGAGGCCGGCTGCTGGACAAGGAGCGTCGTGGCCGTCTGTTGGGTTTGGACAAAACGAGATGTGACCGTTGCGAGGAGGCGACATAGGACTCGGCCCATCTATTCTTGAGGTGCCCGGCTTCCGTCTGTGTGTGGCAGGCCCTCCAAATTCCTTTGCTCCAGACTGGGGGGTTATTGGAGTTCTGGGCATCGATTAGGAGCGCCCGCATGAACGCCTCGACAGACTATTGGAAGCCCTTCGCTACCCTGTGGGCAATCTGGTTGGGGCAGAACGAAAAGATTTTCAACAATCAGAGGTTCTCCGAGGAAAATATTGTAGCACATTGTAACGCTTTATCTAGCCTCTGGGCTTCATGACTCTTGTAAATCTCTTAAATCCAATTAATTAAAAATGATACAGGTGGTGGCCCCCGCGATGGGGGTGCACCCAGTTTTCAATAAAAAAAAGATCCCACTTCTTTTTTGGGAAGTGGAAGGAGTCCCAACACCGACTACTTGCAGAGCTCAGACAGGGCCGGATGCCAACTAGACAATACTTTTCGCTATACTGAGCTGTTGCGTCACACACCAGCAGCCATTGCTTTTCCAGATGAGAATCTGGAGAAGTTCATCAAAGGTATGAGGGAAGAGGTGCAAGAGAAGTTGACCGGACTAAGTATCATTTCTATCTCTGAGGCTACTGATACAACGGAGAAGTTTGAGGACATCAGAGAGGCACTTTGGTAGTTCGTCTGAAGCGGCATCTACGCCACAACGATCATTTAGATCGATTTGATGACAGTTTCAGCAGCAGAGGTCAGCCACATGGTTTCGTACTTCAGGTTCGGCATTTTCAGGTGGTGTTCGCTCATCTCCAACGACTACTTTAGGAGGAGCACTGCCGAAAGTGGCACCAGTTTAGCACGACCATCTGGGTCGCAGAGAGTAGAGAGACCCTCGGCAGGACCGACTCGAAGCACCGACACGACTACTACGCCTACCCAGTCAGGCCATGTTTCTTATGCAACCAATGGGGACATTACCGGTCTCAGTGCCCCGATGCTTTTGGTGAGCCTCGACCTCAACCACAACTGTCACAGCCACAAGCACAATGTACTGGGAGGTTCTGTGGCAAGAACTCCAACTTCAGGAGGCCGCTGAGACAGAAGTAGAGCGTGTCCAGTTCGAATACTGCACCGGCTAGACAGGAACAATTACATACAGTGATCGAAGAGCAGGAACGATCAACATCTATTGTGGTGAAATGTATGGTCTCAATCCTGAGCTGATCTTTCCATGTTTTGTTTGATTCTGGAGCAATACATTCCTTCATTGCTTTGAGGTTACTAGCTTCATTTGGTAGAGTTGCAGAGGCTCTATATCCTCCTTACCACATCCATGGGCGAGGTGGCTAGTTCTTCATTTCACCGATAGTTAGAGACTTACCGGTGTTGATTGGCGAGATGATCGCATACTATCTGTTACTACAACTCGATGAGTGTGACTTGATTTTGGACATGGATTGGTTATCAACTCATCATGCTCTTGTTGATTGCTTTACGAAGACAGTAGTCTTCAGGATTCCAGACTTGTTGGAGTTCACTTTTGAGGGTACATTACATGACTCCAAAATGGAGCCATCTTATGTTAAGAGCCCAGAGACTTGTTGATCAGGGATCTGATTCCTATTTAGCACTAGTTCAAGAGACATTCGATCATGAGCCGATGACCTAGGACATCAGAGTAGTATCTGATTACCCAAATTTATTTCCTGACGAGTTACCAGGGTTACCTCCTGAGAGAGAGATTGAGTTGGAGATCACATTATTACCTGATACACAACCGATCTCGATGGCTCCTTACTGCATGACTCTAGCTGAGTTGAGAGAGCTGAAGGTGCAGTTGCAAGAGTTACTTGATTTAGGTTTCGTGAGGCCGAGCACTTCACTTTGGGGTGCTCCAGTTCTTTTTGTCAGGAAGAAGGATGGATCGATGAGATTGTGCATTGATTACATGCAGTTGAACAAGAGAACGGTGAAGAACTGTTATCCTTTGCCGCTCATCGATGACTTATTTGATCAGCTTCAGGGATCTTCAGTATTTTCGAAGATCGATCTTCGATCTGGCTACCATCAGCTAAGGTTCGAGAGGCAGAATTTCCGACGACAGCTTTCAAGACCCGATATAGACACTACGAATTTGTGGTGATGCCGTTTGGGCTTACCAATGCCTCTGCAACACTCATAGACTTGATGAACATGATCTTCCATCCATACTTGGACAAGTTTCTGGTGGTATTCATTGTGGTGGTATTCATTGATGATGCGTTGATTTATTCTCAGAATGAATGGGATCATGCGAATGATCTGAAGATTGTCTTGGACACATTGTGAGAGCACAAGTTGTATGCCAAGCTGAGCAAATGCGAGTTCTGGTTATCCCATGTCTTATTTCTTGGACATCATTTTTGGAGCAGGTATCGCAGTTGATCATGCGAAGATTGAGGCAATCATGTTTTGGGAACAACCCAAGACAGTCACGTAGATTCGGAGCTTCCTTGGATTAGCGGGGTATTACAGACGCTTTGTCAGCGGATTTTCACGCGTTGTTCTTACTCTGATACGGTTGATACAGAAGGGAGTTCTTTTTATCTCGGATGATTCATGTGAGCAGGCCTTCAGGACATTGAAGGAAAGATTGACGCTGCCGCCCATTCTTGCACTTCCTTTAGACACTCGGGTTTATGCAGTATATACCAATGCCTTAGGAGTAGGTTTAGGAGCGGTGTTGATGCAACGAGGTCATGTGATTGCTTACACATCACGTCAGTTGAGGCCGCATGAGCATAATTAACCCACCCATGACTTGGAGTTGGCGGCAGTTGTCTTCGCCTTGAAGATCTAGCACCACTATCTTTATGGGGCGAATTTTGAGATTTTCACGGTTTAAGCCGGAAGTATATTTTTTGTCAGAAGGAGCTAAACATGAGACAATGCAGGTGGCTTGAGCTACTGAAGGATTACGACTGCACGATCTCTTACCACCCCGGTAAGGGAAACGTGGTGGCAGATGCGCTTAGGAGGAGAGTTCATGATGAAGGTATGACAAATTGGTTATACACGTGGGATATGCTCGTAGCTTTGACTGATTGACATCATCAGGAGAGTGCATCCATATTTACTGTCGTACCTCCACGATTCAGCAGTTTGTGTAATCATATAGTAGAAGGCCAGATGTCAGATCTTGAATTCAAGACAGATATATATGTGCCGTCAAGGATGAATTTGATGATTTTGTTATGACAGAGTCTATTTTGTGGAAGGAGGGACGGGTCGTTGTGCTCAATGATGAGCAGTTACGCAAAGACATTCTTGATGAGGCACACAGTTCACGGCTATCTATTCATCCTGGTAGCACGAAGATGTACCGTGATCTACACTGACGTTTCTGGTGGGACGGGATGAAGCGCGATGTGGCATAACATGTTAGCAGATGTATGACCTGTCAGATGGTAAAGGCTGAGCACAAGAGACCATCAGGATTATTGCAGTCTCTCCCCGTTCTTGAGTAGAAATGAGAGCATCTCTATGGATCGTCGCTAGACTATCGAGGACACCAAGCGATCATGATGCTATTTAGGTCATTATTGACAGGTTGACCAAGGCAACCCATTCCATACCTGTCAACATGACCTACACTCCATCTTGATTGGCCATATTGTATCTGTAGAATATCATTAGGCTTCATTGTATACCACGCGAGGTAGTGTTTGACAGAGACTCAAGGTTTACATCTCATTGTTGGCATCAGTTCATGTCATACTACAAGCAGAGCTGAAGATGAGTTCCGTATACCATCCACAGACCGACAGACAGAGCGAGCGTACCATTCAGACACTTGAGGATTTACTACGTGCATGCACTCTGGAGTGGAAAGGGTCTTGGAAGGACCACATGCCGTTAATAGAGTTCACATACAACAACCATCATTCCAGTATCAACATGGCACCATTCGAAGTTCTACACGGGCGGAGATGTCTCACTCCTCTCAGTTGGCGTGAGGTAGGTGATCATACTCTTTACTTCGTAGATCTCTTATAGGAGACTGCGAGAGATGTTGATCTTGTGAGGAGGAAGCTTCTGACAGTATAAAGCCGCTAAAAGAGCTATGCAGACCATCAGAGAAGAGACTTGGAGTTTCAGGTAATTCGATCATCTTCTCTTAATACATTCAAATATGACTTATCAATATTCAACTTAATCTCGTATACTGATGAAATTCCTGTAAATACGTGTAGGAGATTAGGCATTTCTACGAGTATCTCCCATGAAGGGAGTACAAAGATTCAGTGCTCGTGGCAAGCTGGCACCACGATATGTTGGACCGTTTGAGATTCTTGCTCATATTGAGAATGTGGCCTATCGAGTAGCCCTTCCTCCACACCTATCAACTATACACACTGTCCAACCTGAGGGAGTACGTGCACGACCCTCGACACATCACCAGCTACGAGAATCTTGATGTGGAGTCTGACTTTACATAAGAGGAGAGGCCGGTGCAGATACTTGACAGTATTGTGAAGAAGCTCCGCAGCAAAGAGATTCTCTTGGCGAAGGTACTATGACACCGATATGGTGTTGAAGTGACGACATGGGAAACCGAGGCAGACATGCAGGCACGATACCCACAACTCTTTTCAGGTAATTATCAAAACAAGCTCATTTAATTATATAAATGTATTGAAAGAATATGGCTTGTTTTTCCTTTGAGGTTTTTATGGGTTCAAACCCTTTGAGGTTTTTATGGCCAGATGAAATCCATATAAAACATATAGTGACCTTGACTCGAGTCTTGAGGATGAGACTCCCTTTGAGGTTTTTATATTTGCAACATCCGGATCCGAATAATATGAACCCGACCTGTTATGATCCTTTTGATCTGATATAACTATCGATTGATATTAAATGATCTAAATCAATCCATAGATCATAGATCAAAAATTCGTTTGGGATCTGTAGAGACTTATGTTATGATATTATGTGCCGTTCCTTATTTTCTGATTATTTTCTGGAATCTTATGTATTTTACCCACGGGGTCTATCTATATAAGAGAGCCTAGGGTTCTATGGAATAACAATTCACTCGTTTCCACCATGGTATCAGAGCCAAAACCCTAACCCTATTCCCTTAAGCCCGTCGCCCACCCTCTCTCCCTCTTTCCTCTCGGCGGTGCCGCCCACCCCCAGTCGGGTACTCGCCGACCACCGCCAGGTAGCACAACCCTCTGCCAGTCCTTCGTAGGGCACCGCCAGGCCCCGCTAGGCTGCGCCGAACTCCGCCGGACCCTCCCGGTCCATCGCCATGCCACCACCAGGCCGCCACCGGGTCCCAGCCGGACCCCCAGTCATCCGCCAGGCCCCGCCAGGCCGCCGCTGGGTCCCAGCCGGACCCTCAGGTCACTGCCAGGCCCCCCCAGGCCGTCGCAGGACCCCCCAGTTGTCCGCCGGACTCCCCAGCCGGCCCCGTCAGCGGCGCAAGTCCCCATCAGCGGCTGATATCGTGACATGGATTTGAGTGCATAAAGTCTACATATGCACTCAAATCCTATCCAATTGATGTAGACACCGTATCTTGTCTACAAACCCTAGTTTTCATCTCTGGCTAAATGTCAGAAAGCAAAGTCGATGTGCCCTCCATAGGCACCTTCAAAGGTCCTGCGCCGATAGTCAAGATGGATGGGATGAACTATGAGCTCTGGGCGATGCAGTTCATGAGCCTCATGAAGTCAAACGGTAAGAAGCATATACTTACCGAGGATGAGCCGGAAGAGAAGACGGAGATCTATGCCTCTTGGGAGGCCGATGATTCGTATGCCAAAATTTGGTTATAAGGAACACTGTCGATGGAGATTGCCAATGATGTCCTCCATCAGTCCATTGCCAAGGCAATGTGGGATTTTCTGGCCGCTACATATTCCCAAGTGCAGAACGAGCCCAAGATGTTGCATCTCTAGTATGATATATTCACAATGAAGCAGAATGGGCGGCCACTTCACTCGTTGTACACATCCCTGAGGGGAATGTTCGAGAAACTATATAGCACCATACCACTCACGGTGACTCCAGAGCACCAGAAGACCTTTCAGAATGCTACCATGGTGGGTGTACTTCTTGCATCGCTTGATCCTGAGTATGAGGCAGCCCGCTCTCAGATACTGGCTGATGCCGTTATTCCTCCTATGGAGGACGTCTACCGGAGGCTCAGTCCCATATCTGTCTCGTCCAGCTCATCTACTACACCTCCATCGGTGATGGCAGTATCGCGTGGGAGAGGTGGTCAGTTTTCAGGTCGTGGATGTGGACCTCGTGGCTGAGGAGGTCGCTTTCGCCAGCCGTGCTCATTCTGTCATCGCACAGGCCACTCTAAAGATACATGCTACTCTAAGCATGGTTCCCAGCATCTGCGCGTGTAGCTGAGCACGTCACGTCTCAGTCGGCATCCACTACAGATAACCGGTTTGAAGAGCTTGTGGCATGCCTACGAGATATTATGCCTCAATTGTCTACTGATTCTCCAGGTGGATCTTCAGATGTTGCTGCTACAGCTTCAGCTAGTTCGTCTGCCGCTGCCAGTACCTCAGGTAGTGCCGCTGTCTTTACGTATTGTCATGATCTCTCTGATTGGATTATAGATTCTGGCACCACCCATCATCTCTGTCGTGACAGAGAGAGACTTGAGTCATACAGGGACATCCCACCAGGTCGCTCAGTGCTGATAGCAGATGGGACTCATTCCCCCATCGTTGGACAGGGAGAGATTACCTTATCACCTTCTATGCATCTACAGAATGTTCTACATGCCCCTGAGTTCTCCATGAATTTATTATCTATTAGTCAGATTACAAAGGATTTGCACTGTCGTGCTATATTTGACCCATCATCTCTTATTTTTCAGGACATACTAACAGGCAGGGTGATTGGCTGTGACTCTGAGCAGAATGGTCTCTACCGTCTGGTCCGGAATCCTTATGCTGGTTCCTCCTCATATTCAGCCGGATCAGTCTCTCCGTACACTTGGCATCTTCGTTTTGGCCATCTCCCGCTCCAGAGGATGCTATATCTCTTACCTTAGATCTATCCTAGTTCGTCGTTTCGTTGTGAAGCGTGTCAGTTGGGAAAGCATCATCGGTCTAGCTTTCCTAGTCATCAGAGTCGGAGCAGTAGCTCCCCGTTTGAGTTGTTTCATATTGATATATGGGGTCCAAGTCGTGTACCTGATCATCAAGGACACATGTTTTATCTAGTTGTGGTTGATGATTTTTCTCGTGTATCTTGGGTCTTTCTTTTAAAGAATAAATCTGAAGCAGGGGATGTTATTAAAAATCTGATTAATGAAGTGCATATTGTTTTCTCGTCTACTGTCAAATATATTCGTACATATAATGCATTGGAATTTTGCACCCGTTCTCTCTCTCAATTTCTTTCATCTAAGGGAACTATCCATCAAACCACCTGTGCTTATACATCCCAACAGAATGATGTTGCAGAGAGAAAGCATCATCATCTTCTTGACATTACTCGAACCATACTTATCCAGAGTTGTGCGCCTATCACTTTTTGGGGGGATGCTGTCCTTACGGCCTGCTACTTGGTCAATCGCATGCCATCATCTGTTCTTGGTGAGAAAATTCCTCTTTCTGTCATTTTCCCTTATAAGGAATTATTCTCACTTACACCTCGTGTCTTTGGTACCGTTGCATTTGTTCATCACCTATCTCCTGGACTTGACAAACTCTCTCCTAGAGCGGTCAAGTGCGTCTTTGTTGGTTACTCTCGGACTCAGAAGGGTTATCGTTGGTTATGACCCCATAAACAAGAAATATTTTGTCAGTGCTGATGTTACATTTTTTGAGTCCGTTATGTACTTCTCCCCTGCAGGTGACAGGTTGGTCATGTCCACTTCCAATGGAGATGTCTATGTTCCACCTCCTCCTAGTCTGAGTATACCTGAGTCCAATCCAGCTCCTGTTGCTACGCCACCACCACCACCACCGCCACCTCCACAACCACCTATCCCACCTTTACCTAAATTCTATACACGTCGGTTAGGTCCTGCTCAGACTACACCTCAACTATCCATCACGCCTCAGGTATGTTCAGATCGCATTACTAATGATGGATCAGATATTGTACATGTGCAGGATTCTTCACTGTAGGAGGAGGCTGCACCATCCAGTACAACGACTGACGATCTAGATGTTCCCATTGCTATTCGGAAGCAGAAAAGGACTTGTGCCTCTTATCCTTTTGCTTCCCAAGTGTCCTTTCACCGTCTTACAGGTGACTTTCAGAGGTTTGTTGCGGCTTTGTCTGCTGTGGAGATACCACGTACCTGTCAAGAAGCTATGAAGATTGATTGTTGGAGATCGGCTATGGAAGAAGAGATGCGTGTTTTACAGTCTCGTGGTACATGGAGCTTGGTTAATGCTCCGTCTAGCGCATACATTGGTAGCTGCAAGTGGGTATTCACGGTCTAATACCATGCAGATGACAGTCTCGAACGGTATAAGGCACGCCTTGTTGCGAGAGGTTTCACACAAACCTATGGCGTGGACTATATGGATACGTTTTCTCCAGTGGCTCGTCACTCTACTCTTCGCATTCTTCTATCGGTTGCAGTGGTACGTGACTGGTCTATATCTCAACTTGATGTCAAGAATGCCTTCTTGTATGGAGATCTGCATGAGGAAGTCTACATGCAGCAGCCACCAGGGTTCACTGCTGAGGGGGAGAATCATATAGTCTGTAGATTTCACAAGGCGATCTATGGCCTTAAACAGAGTCCAAGGGCATGGTTCCAGAAACTTTCCCACCTAATTGAACGACATGGATTCAAAAGATCAAATGCGGATCACTCGTTGTTCACTCAGAAGACTCCTACAGGTACGGTTGTCATCATGGTCTATGTTGATGATATTCTGGTTACAGGAGATGACGCTCAGGGAGTTGAGAGAGCAAAAGCATTCTTGGGCCGTCAGTTTGTCACGAAGGATCTTGGTACCCTTAGATATTTTCTGGGGTTGGAATTTGCCAGGAATGCACAGGGTCTGGTGATGATCCAAAGGAAATACATTACAGATTTTCTGATTGAAACATGCATGGTTGGATGTAGACCATCGAGTACTCCTATGGATCCAAGCATGAAACTATATGACAATGATAGTGAAGAAGTGGACAAGAGAAGATATAGAGAGATGGTGGGTAAGCTTCTTTATATTACCATTACTCGACCCGATATTGCTTTTGCAGTAAGCCGGGTGAGTCAATTTATGGAGCAGCCAAGACAAGTTCATATGGATACCATATACATGATACTGAGGTATCTAAAGTCTTCTCCAGGCTCGGGGTTGCTATTTCGAAAGAGCACAGATTTATCTATTTCAGCATGTGTAGACGCAGATTATGCAGGGTGCCCTAAGGATCGAAAGTCTACTTCAGGATTCGCCGTTTTTGTTGGGAGCTCTCTAGTTTCTTGGAAAAGCAAGAAATAAACTGTTATGGCAAGGTCCAGTGTTGAGTCTGAATATAGGGCCATGACGTAAGCGAGTACGGAGATGATGTGGGTTCGAGCTGTGCTAGAAGATCTACATATAGTTGTACCTTTACCCATGCAGCTTCAGTGTGACAATCAGACAGCTTTGTTTATTGCCAACAATCCAGCATTTCATGAAAGAACAAAGCATATCGAAGTAGACTGCCACTACACCAGAGATATGATCCAGAGAGGTTTGATATCCACATCTCACGTTAGTTCAGAGGATCAGACTGCCGGCATATTTACCAAGCCGTTGCTCAGAGGACCTTTTCAGAGATGTTCTTCCAAGCTGAGCATGATAGACATCTATGCTTCATCTTGAGGGGGAGTGTAGAGACTTATGTTATGATATTATGTACCGTTCCTTATTTTCTGTTTATTTTCTGGAATCTTATGTATTTTACCCATGGGGTCTCTCTATATAAGAGAGTCTAGGATTCTATGGAATAACAATTCACTCGTTTCCACCAACAAGATGAATCGGAAAAAATCAATTGCACTGTAAGCGTGCCACCAGAAAAGCCGCAACGCAATTGGAAACCGTAAAAATGATTCGAGACCATTATAAAATCTGATTCGACTAAATAAGACCGACAAAATCGACTGATTGGTAGTTTGATAATTTTAAATCGCAAAATTTAAACCGTAAATCAAGATTGTATTTAGACGATTTCTAAATTTATCTCAGATCAAAAGTATATGCATATTATACTCATTTTGATCGTACTTCAGAGATGATCGAAACACGATATTGTACATCCGAATCTCTTGCTCGAGGTACGAATGCGGTCGACTTTGATATCTCAAATAAATGAGAGAATTTTTTTTTGAAATTAAATTAAATTTTTTGTACATGTACAACAAACATCAAGCCTTTTTCTTCTCAACTTGCCCCCACAACTCCTCCTCCACTTGTCAAATAACAAAGCCATTCTCTTGTTATATAAGCCCATACTCCTCTTATAGAAATCTCCATTTCGATCCAAAAGATACCATCGATGGAGCCCTCTCTCCTCATCCAATCTCCAGCTGAAGCTGCTCCAGCAGCCCCCAACCTCTTCCTTATTGCTGCTGCACACCAACAACTACTCCTCTTCTCCTCTGTTGCTGCTGCTCCAAGCAGCAACCTAAAGCCACTGGAATCCCCCTCCCTGAAGTACCTGGAGGTGCTCCATGCAGCTTGCTGCTGCTTCTCTTCGCCAAAAAGCTCTTGCATGCAAGCTTGGTTCTCCATTTTGGAGATCCACAAAGGTACAGAATAAGCCCTTCCCTTTGCTGCCATGCATGTTGATTCGTTGATCCCTCAGTTTGATGCCTTTCTTTGAGTAATATGTGATGGGGGAGGATATTCTAGATACCTAGTTTTGAGTTTCACAAATTAAAATTTGGGCTGATGATATATCTTAGAGTGTTTGGTACATGTTGAGCACACATTCTCTTAAGTCCTTATAGCAGAGACGTTTCCTATAAATTTGATTAATGGGTTTCCCATCCTTCTTGAAATAAGCAGTGATATATATTATTATTTCCGTTCTATTGCATTTGTATTCGTTATTAACAACTTGCTTGGTAAAGAAGGATTTTCTGTTGTCTGTAGTTACTGGAAGTTAGTTTCCATATTTGAAAATCTTATTTTTTTAATATATATATATATATATATATGATATTTTACCTGGTTTCCAGATCTTCTTATCATAGTATATGTTACATGATTCCATCTATTCATGAGACTATTTCATCACAGTTGGTCTCTGTGATTATGTCCAGATTAGGTTGACTTATCAATATCTTGGTGGCGTACTCGAGCATCAAATAGTATCAGCTTGAATTATTAACAAGATTAGACGATTCTCTCAGCTTGAACTATTAACAAGATTAGACGATTCTCTGGTCATCAGATAATATGATGCTGCAACTACGGAGTTGTAAATCGATGTTACATGATTTCAATACACGTATTGCGCCAGTAAATATTGCAATCGTACAAAATTGCTTGATATTATTCATTTTCTAAACAAACTGTAAAAAAATATTTACAGTAGATGATTTATCTGCTTGATTAACCCATATCTTAATTGCCTAGTATGCTTCAGATTTGCAGTGGTTGTATCTATACATTGATTGGCTAATATTTTGTTGACAGTAATGGTTATAAACCTTGCTGTTTGTTTAGGACTGTAAGGACAAATCTCTATCGAAACAAACCCTTTTAACATTTTCCCAAGTGGGCTAAAATATTCCAATTGTTTTTGATTTATTAACTTCTGTTGCCAATTATGGTTTCAATTGAGATTGGCTATTATGCATGAATCATGATATCCATTACGAGTAAATGACTTTACTATGTTTCAAAATACTAGCACACAGATCATGCAAGACATGGTTGACACAATGAAGCATAATCATAGTTGTCGGAGTTGAGGTGCAAAATTAAGCTAGGATGGTGAAATGCCATAGTCTATATGTGAGGT
This sequence comes from Ottelia alismoides, assembly GCA_037367405.1. Lineage (NCBI taxonomy): Eukaryota > Viridiplantae > Streptophyta > Magnoliopsida > Alismatales > Hydrocharitaceae > Ottelia > Ottelia alismoides. Next base: position 524,076 of record JAZKJV010000096.1, read on the forward strand.
TGCTAGCAAGAGTAAATTCGAAAATTGAAAGCTAGTTCAGCAGTAAGTTACCAATTAGCAACTGAGTATAAAGGAGATCATGATGTGACTATCTGTATCAAGCTGTTGGATTATGGTGGAAAAATTAGCATGGGACTAGGGTTTGTCTTCATGTCAGGTTCACCTATTCTTAAGGAAATAACTCAAGAATGATTGAATCAATGATTTCTTATGATCAATATAACTAATAATTTCATCAAATGATCCTTTAGATATACACTACTATCTATTAATCACTATTAATAAGATCATTGACCAAAAGACCTAGGTTTATACACTCAACCACATAAATGACTGAGAATAAGATGAGTAGTAAAGGAAAGATAACAGTGAATCAACGACGAATGGTAATTAAGAGTGCCAATCACGGTGATCTTTATACCTGACTGTGTGAGGGTGCGATGACCCTCAACTGAGCGGAAGATAGGAAGTCCAATTAGGGCAGCGACCGCTAAGTGTGCGGGTCTAGAATCCTAATCCTTTGTACGACTTTTACGCGAGCTCGCAATGTTTTTATGCTTCGTTAGGATCCAAGTTTTTGACCAGTTCCGTTGATCCTATTTCAGTAGGGTGTCTAGGATGGAGGACCCTCGGTTTTGGTTTTTCTTTACGAGCTCGTTTACCCGTACCGATCGGACCGGTTTTTGGAGTAACTTTTCTGTAAAGTCTCTCCCACCCGTCTCAGAGGCATAGTTTTGGAGTAGGTCTAACCCTCTATTGGACCGTACTTCCACTTAGAGGGCGAGACGGAAGAGTCTCTTAGGAGGCTTCCTCACCGCTTGAGCTTTGGTTATTGTTCCGCCAGTAGGTCCTGGCGTTGAGTTACTGTTGAGAGTTGGTTACATCTAAGCTGAGTTACAGTTGAGCTTGGTATAGAAATCATCAACATCGTTAATCATCAATCATCGACATTTAATCATATCTTACAACTACTACTACATATATCAGGAGATGCCAACGGACATGTTGGGAACTTAGTTAGGATGTATTATACTCCACCGCATGCCTACGGAGGCACCGCAACCTTAAGGTATTCTTCACGCCTTAGAATCATAGCGTGAGGTCACACTCAGATCAAGACCACATGCTATCCACTAGGATTGGAAATTTGACATAGACAAATATCAGATTAGAGACTCATCATCCATAATCCTAAGATCTGTCAACATGAGTCATATATGATAAAAAGTTAATAACCTACATATGATTATTAATTAATATATGAAATGGTTATTTATGGAAAGTAATGGGGTGATGGGTGACTAGGGATTCACATACAAAACATTGAAAACAAATTTCCACGTAAGTAGCTTGTTAAATTTAAATAATCAACACCTATCTACTTTCTTTCTTTTGAAACCACCGAAATACCTGTTTTAAATTTTAATAAATTTTCATTGTACCAACATTTGTTGACATTTCTCTTGTTCCTACCGTGTATGGCAGGCAATGCGCTTGCATTATAGTTGATTGACAGCTGGATGCTGAGCTTCCGCAGTTTCTATTATGGTACACATGTTACAATTTATGTACATGATAGTGTATACGCTTTTCCTTTCTAATCTGTTATATATTGGGATACATGTATATAATGCAGTTTCTTCTGTTACATTTAATTGTATATGAAAATTAATGCAATGTGAATTGGTGACACATTGCTGTTTCTGTAGTTGATTAGTTACATTGTGAATGTCTTTTCGAAATGCAAAAAATTTTCCCTCATTTTCAGTAACGTAATGCGATTATTATGAATATAATATTGTGAGTGTTGTGTAAAAGGGTAACCCGGATACGCAGGCATCACAAAAGGACTCTGCATAGTCTCTGAAGGGATAAATGACCAAATTGGAGATGTCATAAGTAGGAGTTGGTCCCATAGAGATAGATATGATTGCGTATAGAAACTAGATCAATCTGTAGAGACCACCTTGTCACAGCTGCATCCAAGAACCTTGCTCGTATGTATGTCCTGAAACACAAGAGAAGATGGATCAAATATGGCACGACAATGGAGTTCCTCAGTAAGCTAACTATTGGAAAATATGTTCATAGAGAAACATGGAGCATATAAGACATTCTGCATGTGTATAAAGGACATCCAACTTATTTCCCCTTGTTCTGTGACAGGAGAGTGTCTCCCATCGACAATGATGATAGAGCAATCAAGAGAAATTGAGCTATAAAAGATAAATTGTTCTATTGCTACATATATGTTGAGAAGCTCTTGAACATGTTATCCATAATGTAAAGTATGTACTATGAGGTGCTGGTAGAGGTATCCTTGTCAGATGGTGATGGAGGAGCACTAGTTGCAACGGGTTTAGGTTCCATGATCTTTCCTTAAACGGGAGACAAGATCCTCGTACTTCTGATCAAAAGGTACCATGACTTTCTGTGGGTGCTCAATAGCATGAGTAGAAGTACGATGACCATGCTTCTGGTAGCATGTCTCCTCAAAATGCCTTAAGCAATTGCTGTAAGTGCACTGCAATCGAGAACAATCATTCCCTCGACCACGGATGCCATGTTCTATGAACTGAGTATACCCTCCTTTGCCTCATGAAGCAGCCATGATAGATGAAGTTTGAGGTGCTAGTGATGATGGCACATAGATTCTGCTGAGATAATTGTATGCCTCCTCCATAGGAGGGATGGATGCATTAGATAGAATCTAGCTACGAGTTACGCAATAGACTGGGTCAAGATCAATAGGGAATATACCAACCATCATGATGTTCATGTATGCCGGTTACTACTCAATAATGAGTTTGGGAGGCATGTAACTATGAATTTTCTCGAACATGCCCCTCAAATTGAAGTAGAACGAGGAGGGTGGCCATCGTGCTTTGTCATTTATATGTCATGCTGAAGCTGAAAAGTTTTGTTTCACTCTTCGCCAAGGAATATGTTGTTGCTAGGATGTCCTAGTCACCTTCACAGTCGGTTGGTGCATGATCTCGTTGGCAATATGTCGTCAAGAGTGCGTGAGACCGCTACTCTGTGACCACGCAAACGGGAACAAGAGATATTTTATGCTCCAGGGTTCTCTTTATATTATATATAGACATATGAAACCCTAGAAATAAATGGAAGTTGTCTTGTTGGGCTAAATGAAGTGAACATTTGTCATTTTACATATTTTAAATGATCTTATTACTATAGCAATTGTTTTTGAAATTCGTAGATCAAAATGTTTAAAAATAAGAGCAGCTATCTTCAGGAGCCCATTTCAACCGATATGCTCAAATTTTGCTTGTAAATGCATCAGCCGAAGGGCTGTATTATTTAAATAGAAGGCACCCAAATTGGCAAGTTTTGGAAGGAGAATTTTATTTGTATGTATTCTACTCAAAGAACAGGCAAGACATGTACTTGCCTTGTCTGCAATGCTACCTTTTTAAGATAATTTTCTTCGACAACTACTCACAAGCCAACGGCAGAATAACCATGAAGGTGGTCTTGTGTCGCTTATTTACAGTTTAGTTGTGATCTTGTGACTCTTATGATCTTATCTGCAGTTTAGTTGTGGTATTGTCACTTATGTACAGTTTAATTGTGGTCTCGTGTCACATATCTACAGTTCAGTTGATTTCTTTTGGGCATCTGTTTTACAGACCCAGGAAGGTTGCTTGATGAAAATTGTAGTAGCTATACGAACATATAATACAGTCAGAGGTATGATTACCCCATTTAATGAAAAATTAGACAATTGTCATCTAGGCCCAGTTTGGCTACCATATAAAGTGAATCTATGGATTTATTTTTAATATACTCTAATTTAAATGAAATGCTACTTGAAGGCAACTATGGTGATTACACAGATATTGATGCATTTAAACATAATCCAAATAACAACTTGTGAAATAATTTGATATACTCAAATTAGATTACAATGCTATATGATAACTTAAGTTTAATAGCAAACACTGGGATCCAATTACAGGGAAATGATCCTAAGCAGTCACTTCGCATTACATATCCAAACGGAATCAAAGTTGTCCTGATATTGAGGATGAGAATGATTTAATGGGATTTCTTATTATATATAAATTCTGTTGGATGAAATTTGACTAAATAGAGTAAGAATAAGAGCATTTAGCGAGGTGGAGATTTCAACTCATTCTAGGGAAAGAACCCTCATTCTGGTAAATTTTAAAATGGAAATGTCTGCTAAAATGAATCTATTGCCTATTTTTATTGGGAAAGGGGGAAGTCTAGCTAATCTGGTGAAGATCGTATTACCATTCAAATTTCCTGGAAAGAGGCCATGTTAATAATTATATGTATTGGTTAAAATGGACAGCAATTGGATTTTTAAATGTTTGCTGGTTGTATAAATGCTGATATCAGTTTTTGTCAGTATATTTACATGATCAGAGGAGAAGAGCTATTCCGGTTGGTCAAGGATTATGTTAAGTACCTATTTGGCTCTAAAGCTAGTGTGCGGTTGAGACGAGCCATGTATGTCTGGGGAAGGTTCTACAAGAGAATAACAACGAGGAAGGTGGTTGACAGGTACTGGTTAGAGCGAGCAATCCTTACGACTCCAACCTGGTGGGAGAACCCCAGGCTACTGGCACACAGGATGAGCCCAGACGAGGATTAGATCCTAAAGCCTGTTGGGTTATTTTCTGTAGTTTGTCATGATAGTCTTCAATATTGTCTATTTTTATTCAGTTTTTTTGGAGTGAATCGGTTTTGGAGGTTAAATGTAAATGCAGATGCTCTGTACAAGATGACCCGCAGTCGAGGCCCTGTGGTCATTCAGAATTACATCATTTTTGTTACCCTTGCCGCTGCTTATTTCTCTCTCATTTTTTGCGGAGTATTCCTTAAAAGATCTTTCATTAGCAATATGGTAACACGAGTATAAACCAAGTCTAAGACGGGCTTTACTTATTGCTGTGTGCGAGGTGAATAATACGATCAGCACACAACTGAATTCTCAGAAAGTATACAAAACTATGGAGACAGCCACTGATGCTTACCCTAGTTTTACGTGTATATGTGTCTATGTTGCAAAGTGAGCCTCCTGAAGGTGTATAGCATGCATTTCATTATGGTTTTATCTATGATCATCCTTTCCAGGATTTGACATCATTCATCAGAGTTCAGTCATGCAGACAATCACATAACAGCCTTCTTTTACAATCTATGTAGAAATTTGGACAAACTAAGAACAGATATGATGCGAGAGTAACAGTTATACCCTTATCCTTTCCTAGAATATGCTTTTGATTGCATGTTAAAATTTCTATTTTAGATTTTTTTGTTTGATCAAGTTCGATACCTGCATACGTAGTGAGGCGTCACATTCTTGATCTGATGAATCATAGTCGAGGTTTGTTCATCGTTTGCTTTCTCCTATTCAACGAGCTCTTATACGTGGCATTTCCTTCTCATGGTTTTCCAGGTTGCTCTTGGATGTGACTCAAATCCAAAATCTTGTTAACGTCCACGAGGTCATTGCCATTTGCCACCTGTCATATATCTCGCAAGAAAAATTTAATCCTAATCTCATAAGAATTTTGTTAAAATAATCGATTAATCTAAATAAGACTACCTGAATCCATGTTGCTTAAATTTATAGGAGAATGATTTTCCAAGGTTCCAAAACCTGCTATTTTTAAATGCAAAAAATATTCCTCAAATAGCTAACTCACTCTCTCTCACACACAGACACACACCCTCTTTCTCTCTATTTGGACAGGGATATAGAAAAAAACAAAAAACTGTCATCTTTTGTACCTAGGGCTAGGGGGATAACAATCCCATCTAAAACTTGGTAACTATTGATAATTTGCAACTCTGCCCATCAAGGAATATGCAAATTGTTGAGGGTGTCTGCTAGGGTGTCTGCACGTTTTCCACCATACCATGAGGATGTTATAACACCATTTTTATCTTAACAGATCATCTTTATTCTCCAATATAATCAAGATGCATATAATGTGACTTATATGATGATTTATGGTGTCTTGTTGGTAAGTCACATTCTTCCATTTTGGTCACGAAAGTCATCTTGCATGTAAGTTCACATTTAACTGTGCGAGCTCAAGATCACTATCTCGTAAGAATAATCTTCACCAGTCTCATGTGCACTTTGTCATGCTGCATGCAGTCCCTCTAATTCCGTCTTTGATTGAGAGCATAGAGCGGAACAATGAGTGGGTGTACACTTCGCTTTTCTTTGAATGGAAGAGCTATATATAAGTAAATCACTCCGTTAAGATCACATGGATCTGAGGAAGACTAGCTAATCATGAGATCCGAGTGAGGGTAGCTAATCATGAGTTCGAATTGTTGTGTATAAGGTGGTCGGAAAGCTAAATCATCAGCAAAGTCCTTTAAGGAAATTGAGACATGTTGCCACTACTTCCAAACAATGGATTCAATAATTTCTTGCCTTGGACCATCCCCAACCTGGTAAGTTAGGTTTTTGTGGTAGTAGACTACTCGCTTCCATGATTATATCAATATAAAATCAAAATGACCTTAGTCGTCCCTTTATGATTAGGCCTACAATGATCACACATGTTAATATATTCAATGACACGCATCAAGTATAGTTGCATATTACGAATATTGTATCGTAATGTGATTAAAGCATGCATTTTTCAATTGGGTCAAGCTGAAAAACTGCATATGAGTTCAAATTAAACTTAAAAATATGTATATTTTAATTGGGCCAAGCTGAAAACTGCATATGAGTTCAAAATTAAACTTACACACACTGTATTTTTTAGAAACAACAACTATGTTCATAATAAAACAACACTGAGGAACAACTCCTCTAAACCAAAGCATCATTTAGTTGTACAACACCCAAATATGCAACATGCTCATGAAAGACCATTGGTCTTAATCCCTTAGTGAGTGGATTAGTAGCCATAAAGTTAGTTGCAATACGCTCAACAGAACTTGATCATTTTGGTCTCTTCCTTTAACACTCATGAACTTGATGTTGATGTGCTTTAACTTTGACAAACTTCTGTTATTAGTGAATACAATACCGTTGATTAATTATCACAGAAGATCTTCAATGGACTTTTGATATCATTTAAAAAGCATGTGAAAAAATTCTACAACATATTCCATGATTTTTCACCTCATAACAAGGTATAAATTATCTTGACATAGTTATTATTGATTGTTTAACACTTCTACATGAAATAACTCCTCCAACTAGCAGATAAATATAGCCTAATCTAGATCTACAACTATCCGACAAAGTCGGAATCTGCATATCCAATGATTTCGAATTGCTTTGATTTCCTTTATGCAAGCATAAAATCCTTAGATCTTTGAAGATATTGCATCATTTGGTTAGTAACTTACCAATGATTTAGCCCAAGATTGTTCAATTATCTACCCAACATTGCAATATTGTGTGCAATATCTAGACATGTATAAACTTGAGCATACATCAACCTTCCCACAATAGATGATAGGAAATATTCTTCATCTCTTTAGCTTCAACTTAATTCTTAGGGAATTGGTTGAGACTAAATACGTCTTCCTTAGAAATGGTGTATCTCCCAATTTGCATTGTTTCATACAAAATCTATGAACATTTTCTGTGCGGTACTTTTGTAGTAATACAAGAATACATTTATAGTGATTGCGATATAACTAGATTCTAATACAAAATAAGCATCAGCAAGATCATTCATTTCAAATTGATTTGAAAAAATTATCTTTATTTATATGCAACATGATAATATCATTGCAAGCAAGTAATATATGCCATCAACATATAAAATCAATAGAGTGTATCCGCCCTTGGAAAATGCTTGGTACTCCCATTCATTGGCTATGTTTGTCTCAATTCAAAATGAGGCAACAACTTGATGAACTTATGATACCATCGAGCAAAGTTTTGTGATTGCACCGTAAGTATATAACATCCATTAAGAAGTTTCGTATTAGCATCTATATAATGTAACTCAAGATCATAATGAGTCATTAATACCATTAAAGTTCTAAATCGTCTTTGGAAAAAACAAGAGAGAATGTTTCAATGTAGTCAATGCCTTTCTTTTGGGTAAAATCTTTTGAAACAAGACGGGCTTTTTATTTTTTTGACATTACCTTTTGAATCCCTTTTGATCATATAAACACATTTACAACCCATGAGCTTCATACCTTCAAGTAATGGGTCAAACTCTCATATGTCATTGTCACTCATTGATTTCACTTCCTTATCATGGCATCATTCTTGGGATTAAAATTATGTATAATGTGTTGTAAGGTGATTGGATCATCATCTATTAAGTCAACTTCGTGATCTTGGAGAAAAACAATGTAACTATGTCAATTTGTACTTCTTTTCTCCCTAGTAGATCATGTCGGAGGTACTTGTTCTTGATTTTTTTAAGGCTCTGTTGAGTTTAAATAATGTAAGAGTTAATATTACCTTCTTGCATCTCCATTGGTTTAAGGGAGTAATATTTTGGTCATTATCGATATTATAATTTAAAGAAGAGTCAAGTTACTCAAATGAGATGTCTTTAACCTTATCTCAACCACCAAAACCAACATCTTCAAAGAAATGAGTGTTCTTATCTCAAAAATGGATATCTCACGATTATAAAATTTATAACCTTTATACCATTTTGAGTACCCGTTAAAATAGGAACTGATGGTTCTTGAGTCCAATTTCCCTACATTTGGTGTATAATACATTGCCTTCGATGGACATCTCCAAACATGACAGTGTTTCAAACTAGGTATTTGTCATCCTATGATTCGTATGAGATTTTAAGCATTGCTTTTATTGGCTCTGTATTGAGTATGTAAGTTGTAGTCTCTAATGTTTCTCCTAGAGCGACTTTCGGTAAAGTTCGATGGGCAAACATGCTCCTTAGTATATCATTTGTTGTATCGCTTCATCTCTCAGCTATACTATTCATGTTAGGAGTACCATGCATTGTATATTGAGTAATAATGATGTATTTCTTAAGGAAAGAAGTAAAAAGTTACAGACATTGTTCGCCCCATTCAACATATCTATCATAGTATTCTCCACCATGAATGGCCTTAACCCTTTCAGTAGATTTATTTTCAACTTCAAACTTGAATGATTTGAATATTTCTAAGGATTGAGACTTTTCATGTATCAGATACATATAGTCACATCTTGAGTAGTTTATGAACATGCTGAAATATTGTTGTCCATCCCAAGAAATAGCAGGGAATGACCCACATATATCTGTATGAATTAGTTTTAAGATATCTAAAGCTCCAAATCCATTCTTTTATCTTTTAAGCATTCAATACATACATTAAAAGTTGGTATAATCAAGGGAGTTAGGAACTACTGCGAACACAAGTCGATTTATCCTTTTCTTAGATATATGACGTAATTATGCTATACCACACCGGAATTCTCATTAGCATTGCACTTTTTATCATATGATTTGGCATGCAATGTTTTATTATACAAAGTAGGCGTATGAAGCAAATAAAGATTGTCATCACTAGATAACAAACCAATGACAACCTAATATGAATGAAGAATAACTAAAGGGATTTTTACACCCATAACCTTGAGTAATTTTGCAATAACATTCATAACCCTGCATAATCGCGAATTACACGAGAATCCCCGAGTAATGCTTTACTCTTACATGACATAACCTTGTGTCATGTTCCGTTTGGGATGTCCGTTATGTTTGACGGTTTCCATTAAAAAAGTACAAAACTGCCCCCTAATATCCATTTTTATTTGCAAAACATGCCATCGACACTCCCCTCTCCCCCTATCGAGCACCACCTCCGCCTCCCCTGCAGGCCATGCATCGAGCACTCCGGCGCCGAGCTCATCCCTTTCGGACCCTCTGTCGACCTCTGAGCAAGCTCGCTCCCCTGCTCGAACTATGTTGCCGAGCTCCATCCCCTTCGAACCCCACCTAGGACCTGCTCGAAGCCCACTGTCGACAAATCTGCACCGACCGAAGCCCCTCGTCGACAGACCTCCAACCCACCCCGTCCACCCAATCTCTGTTCCCCCCCAGTCCGACGCCCCCCCGCCACCCCCGCGACCCCCTCGGCCTGCATCCCCCGCCCACCCAAGCTCCAACACGACCAAGCCCCTTGCTGTTGTTTTTCTCCACCGCTCCTCTGTACCCGCCCGCCTGCAGGCCCGTTGCAGCCCTCTACGATCGTCGAGCTGCCACAACTTGCCACCATCGTTCCGCATGCAGCATCCTCATTCATGTCTCTGGGAATGTTGAGGTACGCCTTCTTACTTCGGCTGCGCGAGAGCGAGAGAGATGTTAGGATGGGAGAGGGATCCCTAGCGAGGGTTGTTCGTCGGGGTTCGACTTCCATCTATGGAGGCCGTTATTTATAGGGCGTGAAATGCCCCTCGCTAGTCCGCCCTTACTCCCCACGCCCGCCAGATCCCCGCAAGACTCGGTCTTTCCGTAACCGTCGGCTCCGAAACCGTCGGCGGTTCTTTGACCACGAGTTCATATGGACTCGTTCTACATCTCCCACTTGACCGAAGTGGTCAAAAAAACATATATGCTCCCACTGTTCGTGTAGTATATACATGGAGATTTATCATGTGAGGATCATTATATATGAAACCTCTTCCTTGACTCATACATTCCTGAGTCCCATTAAACCAATATGTTTAATGTATGTTCCTGCTGCTATTCCCTTGGTTAGAGAATCAACCAACATGTCACTAGTAGGGATGTAGGTTACCGTGATTTCTTGCTTCCCCACTATATCTTGTATATAGTGTTATTGGATCTCAATGTGTTTTCCTTTAGAACTATTAGCCCCAGTATTGATCAAGCTTATCGCAGCTTGATTGTCACAATACATTTCAATTGGCCCTTTGACCAATTCGAGGATTAGGTTCTCTAGAAAACGCCTGATCCATACAGCATGAGTGGTGGCCATGCTACATGCAATGTACTCAGCCTCCTGTGTATGTCGAGATACACATCCTTGTTTCTTTACCCCAAGAAACGGCTGCACCACCAAACATGAACAGATAACCTGATGTGGATTTTCTATCATCCACATCCCCTCCGAAATCAGCATCGGAGTATCCTACTACCTCAAGCGATTCTGCTTGATACACAAGTTTCAGATGTACTGTTCCTTTCAGATATCGAAGAATCCTCTTTACAGCTTCCCAATGTGCTGGACCGGGATTGCTTTGATATCTACTGACTAGGCTTACTGGATAAGCTAAATCAGGTCGAGTACACATCATTGCATACATTAAACTTCCCACCGCCTGTGCATATGGTACATCTAAAGGTTTCTGCCCCTTTCCGGGATACTGACTCTTACTGAGTATCTTTCCCATCACAAGTGGTGTTGGAGCTGGAGTGTTATTCTGCATTCCAAATCTCCTTAACACAATATGCAAATATCTTTCTTGACTAAGACCCAATGTCCTTGAGTCACTGTCTCTTGTTATTTGAATTCCAAGAACATAGGATGCCTCGCCCATGTCCTTCATCTCAAATTCATTGCTCAATTTCTGTTTGATTTCATCGAGCATTTGTATGTCATTACCTGCAAGCAGAATGTCATCAACATATAATGACATGATTGCAAAACTGCCAGGTCGAGTACACATCATTGCATACATTAAACTTCCCACCACCTATGCATATGGTACATCTAAAGGTTTCTGCCCCTTTCCGGGACACTGACTCTTACTGAGTCTCTTTTCCATTACAAGTGGTGTTGGAGCTGGAGTGCTATTCTGCATTCCAAATCTCCTTAATACAGTACGCAATCTTTCTTGACTAAGGCTCAATGTCCTTGAGTCCATGTCTCTTGTTATTTGAATTCCAAGAACATAGGATGCTTCGCCCATGTCCTTCATCTCAAATTCATTTCTCAATTTCTGTTTGATTTCATCGAGCATTTGTATGTCATTACCTACAAGCAGAATGTCATCAACATATAATGACATGATTGCAAAACTGCTCCCACTCTTCATGACATACACACAGTTGTCCAATTTATTTGAAATAAATCTAAATTGAATAACTTTCTCATGAAATTTGAGATACCATTGCCGTGAAGACTGCTTTAAGCCATATAATGACTTTCTTAACTTGTAAACCTTTTTATCCTGACCTTCAACCTGAGATCCCTCAGGTTGTCGCATATAAATCTCCTTTAATTCTCCATTAAGGAAGGCCGTCTTCACATCCATTTGGAATAATTCCAAATCCATATATGCGACTATGGCTAAGATCATCCGAATCGATGCAAACTTAACCACTGGAGAGTAGGTTTCCTGGAAATCTATTCCAGCTTGCTGAGTATAACCCTTGGCAACTAATCTGGCTTTGTATTTCTCAACAGTACCGTCAACTCGGTACTTTTTCTTGAATACCCACTTACATCCTATGGATTGCCTACCGTATGGCAAATCACATAATTCCCAAACACCGTTTCGCTCGATTGAGTCCAACTCATCTCTCATGGCGGCCGACCATGATTCCGACTCAGATGAAGCCATAGCTTCATCAAAGGATATGAGATCTGTACAATCCACGATATCCTCATCTACGATGTAGCACGACGCCTCGCATCCATAGAAATGGTAATCTTCCATCCATGCGGGCCATGTTCTGGGTCTCTTGTTGCCGATTATACTCGTGGGTTGTGTGGGTCCACCCACTTCCTCCAAAGGATCATCATGTTCCATAGGTTCATTCTCTACATTTGGATGATTGATATCATCCGCAAGTTCTTGTCTAATGCTCAAGTCGTCTTCATTGTCCTGTAAGACAATCAGAGGATCTGATTCCTCTACTTCATATGAATTTCAAGGAAAGTAGCATCACGACTTTCGATCAGACCTTTAGTTTAATGGAAGAACCTATATCCTTTAGAATTCTCACTATACCAAATAAACTTGCACTTTAATGTCCTGAAGTCTAGCTTGTCTCTAAGCTGACTCGGTACCAGAACATGTGCTACACATCCCCATTTCCGGAGATGGCCCAACTCAGGCTTTCTGCCATTCTATTTTTCATATGGCATTGATTCTACGGACTTGGTGGGAATCCTATTCTGTATATAGTTCGCAGTCAACACTGCCTCTCCTCAGAATTTCTTGGAGAGTCCTGAGTATGAAAGCATACACCTTACTGCATTCATCAAAGTTCGATTCTTTTTTCTGCTACACCATTCTGATGTGGTGTATATGGCATTGTAGTCTGCCTACGAATGCCTGCTTGAATGCAATAATCCTCAAATTCCTTTGAGGTATATTCCCCACCTCTATCTGTCATAAGAGTCTTAATTGGTTTTCCCAATCTTGTCTCCACTTCTGTCTTATATCTCTTAAATGTTTCAAGTGCTTCCGACTTTCTTCCTAAGAGATAGACATAGGAAAACTTCAAATAGTCATCAACGAATGTTATAAAATATTCCTTATTTCTATGTGTGCTGACGCTCAGCGGTCCACATATGTCTGAATGGATCAAACCTAGTAACTCTATTGACCGAATTCCGGTTGAGAAGGGTCTTCTCGTCATTTTACTGGTCAGACAGTGTTCACAGGGCAATGTCTTTGCACCCGTGATTTTAGGCAACAAATTTGCCTTTATCATTTGATCCATCTTAGAATTTCCTGGATGACCCAGTCACATGTGCCACAAGTCATAATCAGACAAATAACACAAGGAATAATCAGAAACGACATTCATTGATTCACTGGAATTTATTATAGGAAGACAGAATAGGTCATGCTCGGGTACAAAATTTCCCATCGCATAGACCTTCTTATTCTTGCCAATAGAAATACGCTTATTATAAAATCTAACTTCGAAGTCTTTTTTGAGCAGCACTGAGACAAATATCAGGTTCCGACGTATCCCTGGGGCATATAGTACATCATTCAGTACCATAATGCTATCTCCCAGGTCAAGTCTGTATGTCCCAACACCTTCCACGTCCAGGTAGGTGTTGTTTCCCATGAAGATCCTCTTCGCCTTTGCTCAGCTCCTTGAAGTCCACCAGGCCTTCCTTCATCTTGGAGATGTGTCTGGTTGCTCCAGAGTCGATCCACCATCCATCACTGTCCGTGATGCCAGAGTTGCATTCCACAACAACCGCAAATTTCATCTTCTTCTTGCCTTTATTTTCAGGCATTTTAGAATTTCCCAGCTTCTTCTTGTTGGGGCAATTAACCTTGAAATGGCCATATTTGCCACAACCGTAGCAAGAGCCGCGTGGGTATTTCCCACTCTTTCCCTTGAAATTCGCCTTGAAGGGGCCTAGTCTTTTTTTTGCGTGTACGATATTTGCTTCTTCTTCTTCCTCGACCTCAAAGATCTCAGTTTTCGATCTTTGTTTGGAGAGGTCCTGCTCAATCGTCAGCTGTGCAGGTAGGTCCGTCACAGACTTAATGTTGCCGTTCATTCTCAGAGATGTGGCAACCATGTCGAATGACGGAGGGAGACTTCCTAGTATGGTTGCGATCTGCATCCTCTCCGGAATTGCGCAATCAGCAGCCGCAAGATCCTTGGCCATCACGATCATCTTGTTCACGTGCTCGAGGACGCTTTCAGATTCCTTCATTCTACACGAGTTGTACTTGTGTAGAAGAAGCTGGACGCTCACTTCGGATTTGGAGTGATATTTCTCCTTAACCGCGGTCCAGAGCTCGTAAGCTGATTCGCAGGTCTCAAAGACCCAAATCAGGTTCAGATCCATGTGGGTCAGCATAAAGCTCCTAGCCCTCTTATCTATTTTCTCCCACTGTTCGCGGGATCTAATTTTATCCACAGTTGGATTCTCAGATAAGATTGGACCAGGTTTATCTATGATGGAGTGTATGCTATCGTGCAGCAGGCCATAGTAGATCTTTCTACTCCATAATTCGTAATTAGTACCGTTAAGGTACTCTATCTTCCCTACCTCAATGGCAATAGTTTTGCTTGTCATTTTGGATCTAATAAAAATAAGTGTAAGGTTGGAATGAGAATAAGTAAAGATTTCAAAAAAAATAACTAACAACTATTAAGTATGGTTTGTGTGAGATTATTTTATATACCAAGAATATGCAAAGATGTATATTTTTTTAAATAAACAAATCCCTACCCTTTTAAAAAAACACTGATGTTAATTACCCTTCAATTAAACAATTCCCTTCTTAATCAACCTTTTCAAAAACAAAAAACATCTATGAATGGATGAACCACGGGCAGATTTTTTTTTAAAAACCCTTTGATTCAAGTTTAAAGAGGGGCCTAAATTTCCGAAGTTTAAAAAACAACTTAGGCAATAAGAAACGGAAATAGAAACATGTCAATATTAATCTCTCTCTCTATATATTTTTTAAAATATATCCAATAATAAAAGTTGAATGTTCAAACAAATTTCTTTACAAAGAATTAAGGTTCTAATCTCAAAAAAAAAACAAAGATTTTTAATCGACAATATTTGTCGAAATTTAATCCGAAAGAAAAAAAATACAAACAAGGATTCCGTAACTAGAAGATCTACTAAACACAAAAAACATAAGCACGTGACATATAAGTCTTTTATATATATTAAAGAATCAAGTGGTTTAAAAAAATAACCCTAAAAAGAATACACATCACGTTTTTTTTAATAAAAAAGGTACTAAGAGAATGGTGGGCAAAAAAAACGGCACAAGAATGGTGGGCAAAAAAACGGCCCTTCCACCAAAAAAACAACAACACAGGAACCTTACGGATGGCGTCAAAAAAATATCAGTCAAACAAGAGGGTACGGAGGTAAAATAAATAAATATAAAAGGTAACCTGGCTGGAGTCCTAGACGTTGCTAGGGTTTTGGAGAAAAACAACTGTTCTCAGCGGCGGCGGCTGGAAGCCCGATCAGCGATCGGATTTGTGGAGGCGTCGCCAACAGAGGAGCTCGATGAAGGAGGAAAGCGCCGACGGCAAGTGCTCTGATACCAGTCTGGGAATGTTGAGGTACGCCTTCTTACTTCGGCTGCGCGAGAGCGAGAGAGATGTTAGGATGGGAGAGGGCTCTCTAGCGAGGGTTGTTCGTCGGGGTTCGACTTCCATCTATGGAGGTCGTTATTTATAGGGTGTGAAATGCCCCTCGCTAGTCCGCCCTTACTCACAACGCCCGTCGGATCCCCGCAAGACTCGGTCTTGCCGTAACCGTCGGCTCCGAAACCGTCGGCGGTTCTTTGACCACGAGTTCATATGGACTCGTTCTACAATGTCATTGCCCTTTACTATCTCCCTTCCGACCGCGTGCAGACGCGTCGGCCAAAATTTAGAGTCACGATTAATGCAGAGGTTGGCTTCAGAGAAAGAGACATGATACTTATTTTTTTATTTAGATTAAATTTCAGCTGTTAGATCGTTCATTGGTTAGATTAACTCAATCATCTGGTTAAGTTAACGAAGTAAAGTAACGGAAGGTTATAAGTGTAAGACGGCACACTTATTTAGGGTCTTGAGCGTAATTCGAGATTATGCATGTTATGAATGTTATTGCGAAATTACTCAAAGTTATTGGTGTAAAAATCTCATAACTAAACACTCTATTTTCAAATGAACATCCCTGATCTAATTTATCAAGCAAGTAAACGGAAATCAAGTTCCTCGTAAATACAAATAGAGACAGATGACTGTAGTGAGAGAGCAGAACCAACATCAGACTAAGAGTATGCGTATGACCACGAAGACTGTGACTTTCTGAGCTCCGATTCATGACCTTCGACAACAATGAAACATGAGTTCTTCTCATGAGTGATGAGAGAGAATGTGAATTTTGAGAGCAGCTAATCAAGAGTTAAAGAAATGATAATCCACTTCTGACCGATTCCAATGCAAGATAGAGTGCGAGAAAGTTTCAGCATTTTTTATTTCAGATGTCACATATTTAGTCCAAAAAGTTTTTGATAGAGAAGAGCTTACACATGCAAATCGGGTAGCCTGTACAAGCACAATTACCAAGCCAACACCGCCACTTCGTTCTTTTCAAGAGCTCAAGTCGCTTCCATCTACCATGAAGTAAATATTTCTTGCGAGTGAGCCCAACATATTTTTTGTCGTAATTTCTACGAATTTAATTGACAAACAAGAGTCCTGTCTGATCGAGTTTCTTGAAAGATGAAAAGTTTTAGATTTCAATGAGGTCAGTCCATTTTTCTGTTCTCATCACATCTACTTAGAGGGTGGTTCTAGTTCCTCGTGAGAATTTCAATGATGGTTAAATCTGAATCTTAGAGAGGTAGTCATGAAAGAGACATCTAATTGGTGGGGTGTTTATTTTATCTATCCCATTTCAGAATCCAAGTGGCTTATCCCTCTAAATATGGCGAAGAAATCCAGTACTATAAATGTGATCAATGAGGGCGATGAGATTTTAACCAAGTTACCTACATCTTGGTGTGTCTATATGGACTATCAGTACTTTAATCAAGCTAGCAAGAAGGACTACTTCCAATTGCTATTTATAGACCAGGTCATCAAAAAACTGATCGGGAAGAGGTTATATTGCTTCTTAGATGCGTACTGAATATAAGTAGATAACGATAACACCTAAAGACCAAGACAAGAAAATGTTTCCATATTCATTCGGAACATATGCTTTAAACGGAATTCCATTGGTTTATGTAATTCTCTCACTATATTCCACAGGTGCATGCTTTCCATCTTTGCAGATATAATGGGTGACTTTCTAGAGGTCTTCATGGATGGCTTCTCATTCTACGGAGATGGTTTTTATGCATGTCTGGATTATCTATACCGAGTGCTACATAAGTACTTAGAGGTGAATACAATTTTGTGTCGGGAAAAGAGTCACTTTATATTGGCCGACGGGATTGTGCTTGGTCATGCCATCTCCAATAGGGGCTTGGAAGTTGACCTGACCCAAAGTGGAGGTTCTCAAGAAGCTTTCTCTACCAGCCAATTGAAAGAAATTATGGTCTTTTCTGTGGCATGTCGGTATCTATTGAGGATTCATCATTTGATAAAGATGCTCGATGATTAACTACATGTTTTGTGAAAGACATCAAGTTCCATGTCGATAATTTTTGACTTTTGAATACCTCAAGAATATGATTATTCAAGCACCCATCCTCCAACCACCTAATAGATCTCTCCCATATGAGATCATGATGGACACTTCTGATTTTTGCCATTGGAGTTGTGCTAGGATAGAGGAGGAATGGAATACCATCTACATTGCACTATGCTATCAAGACCATGGATGTTACATAGCAGAACTACACTACTACATAGAAAGAGATGCTAGCCATGGTTTTTTTTCCTTAGACAGGTTTAGGTCCTACCTTATGGGTTCAAAGGTAACCATTTATATGGACCACTCTATTATCAAGTACCTCATGGCCAAGAAGGATGCCAAAACACGACTTACCCACGAGATCCTTTTGCTCCAACAATTTGACATGGAGACAAAAAGACAAGTCTGGAATTAAGAATACGGTAGTAGAACACCTTTTGAGATTAAAGCTTGGGAAGACTTTTGAGTAATATACACTAGATATCACATAGACTTTTCCGGATGAGGTGCTACTTGCGGTTGCCTCGCTTCCATGGTATGCAGCCATTATAAACTACCTTGTCTCCAAGGTGATCCCACAAGGTTGGTCCAATGAAACTTGAAACTTTCATTACGAAATCCAAGTTGTTCCATTAGAAGGATCCCATCCTTTATAACAAGGATGTTGATAGTATATGGCATCTATGTATTCCTTGGAAGGAATACTTGAGTGTCCTTGACTACTTCAATAAGTTGGAGTAGGGGGATACCATTCTAGGAAAAGGACAACATAAAAGGTAATGGAATCTGGCCTATTGTGGCCAATATTTTTAATGAAGTGATTGCGTCAGTGAATAATTGTATTGACTGTCAGAAGATAGGTACCTGCGGGCATAGAGATATGATGCTCATGCAACCGATTCATTTCTGTGAGATTTTTGATGTATGGGGTACCACCTTATGGCTGCACGTCCTGTCAGTTAAATATATGAATACATAAAAATTTTATGGGTCGTTCATTATATTAATCAATGGGTGGAGGCTATTCCTACCGTCCTGTCAATTAGGGATATGCATATATTTTGTTGGTCGTTGCTTATATTAGTCAATGAGTGGTGGCTATTCCTATGTGAGTTGTAAATAGACAAACTGTTTGCTAATTCCCAGTGACGAATATCATTTATGGTTTGAAGTTGCTAGAGTTCTGATTTCAAATGGGGTAGACATTTTATCATTCAAAAAACTAAATAACTTGTAGAAGAGTATGGAATCAATCACAAGTCATTACTCCATCCCACCCTTAGACGAATGGCTAGGACAAAGTGTCTGATCATGATATCAAAATCATCTTCTAGAAGAATATCCGACAAGATAGGAAGGATGTGCCTCAATTGTTAGACATGGTTATTTGAGCTTACATCACATTTTACAAGACTCCTTTGGGTACATTTCCTTTAACACTTGTGTATGAGAAACCTTGTCATATGCCAGTGTGAAATCCCGCTTCTCCGGCTACTAAAACTAGGACGGGAGCATCAGACCTACGGTCCAAATATGCCCATGATATTTGATACTCAGCAAATAAATTACTAACGCACAGTAGATTAACATTTGATATTATATATATATATATGGATTTACTGGGGCTGCCCCCTGAGGGCAGCCAACATGGCTACCCCGCCCCCTTATTTCGACATTTTTTTAATTTTTTTGAAAAATATCGCCACGTATATTCATCCCTATATCCCTCCTATATGTCATTCGAATTTCGTCAGAAAACAGAGACTCCTATGGCCTCCATCGAGATGGTGTCGATTTAAAAAATCCCGTTACCGTTAAAAAATGACTGTCGGGATGGAAGTCGTAGGAATTCAAGTGGCGTATAAGAGGGATGTATGGATGAATATACATGGCGATATTTTTTGAAAAAAATAAAAAAAATGCTGAAAATGGCACGGGGCCAGCCATGTTGGGCCAACCTCACTAACCTCTCTCTCTCTCTATATATATGGTGCACTTGAATTGAGGTGGCACCTTTCCTTGATTATGGAAAGGTGTCATCTTAAGCCGTTGGATGATGAGTGTATGGGTGAGATTCAAACCACTAGATGGTTTTTCGTGCCAACTAACATTCCTAAATTTGGACGGATTAAATTAATGCCAATTTATTCAAATATACGTCATTGAACATTCTATATTTAGTAAAACCCGAGAAGTGTACATTGTAGTTTCTAGAAAATATGATGGAATAAAAGCTTGCATTTTGAAATAAATATTATCAATTTACAAAAGATGGATATGTTTTACAATCATGTGTTGTAAATTACAAAAATCATAATCACTGATGTACGAGAAAAAAGCTCAAATTCGACAAAATTGGTGTATTACGTATAGATGTGTTTCCTAAAATATAGTGAGCTTTGATAATGACCTAATTAATTGTTGTACACATGGAAAATATTCCTATAATGACGTGATTTTTGTTACAACTGTATTTCCAAATATATCGGATGTTGTAAATTACGAACGCATTAAATATTATACACGTCATATGCATATTATTTTTAGAAGGATTTACATATGGGGTATATTTTTATTCCGCAAATTCGAAAATGGATGTCATAGTACATGCTGGATCTCATTTCATCCAACATTCTTTGGAAGCAATATTTGTAAATTGTAATATTTTCTTGTAAATTAGTGGTACATTTGTTTCTTACAAAATTAGAGGTATATTTTTAATCCAGAAATTAGAAAATACACGTCATAGTACATATTGAATCTCATTTCATCCATCATTCCGTGGAAGCAACATTTGTAAATTGCAACATTTTCTTGTAAATTTTGTGATCTCTTTTGCAAACCACATTTGATTTATTTTGAAAATTTTGCAGTCTTTTTTAGAACATTATGTGGGAGTAACGTTTGTAAAATGTGATATTATTTAGTAAATTTTGTGGTCTCTTTTGTAAAATACATGTGATTTTTGTAAAATAGACTTCTTATTATTAATGTATAAATTATTTTATATGTCCATTCAACGTGTTTTCCAATATCATGGGTCCATTAAAATTTGTCATCCATTGTAAAGTTTGTGTAGGTTTTGTAAAATCCACGCTCTCATTTAACAATTATGTGCTAATCTGCAAAATAAAAAATCAGTCAGTAGTTTATCAGTTATTTCTAAAAAAAGGATAACATGTAAAAAATATACGTAGAATTGTAAATCAATGAATCAAAATATCAATTATACAATCAATTATGTAAATTAGTAGATCAAAAGTTAAAATATACCATCATATTTGATATTTAATCCATCCAATCGAATCTGTAAACTTTGTCCCTTTAGTATTTAATGCACAATAGATGAGATTTCATCTAATTTCATTTTTGCAAAATACATCACCTTCTGGGCAAAAATATAACAAGATGCACAATCTTATATAATAAAAAATCATTTATTGATACTAGCAACCTGAGACATGTTTAATATGTAAATAAATATTTACATTCTGAATCAACAATTTCTTTCTTTTGGGTGATATTTCATTCTCTATCTACTGAAGTCAATCTATAAACAAAACTCAAAAGGAAAAAAATGAAAAGTATGATTAACTCAAAAGTACATAGGAAATCAAATTTACAAACAATTGAATATTTCAGAAAATATGATTGAACTCAAAAGAACAAAAAGTTTGTTGAATATTCCAGAAAATATGATTGAATAAAGCCTCGCGTTTTAAAATAATTGTTATCAATTTACAAAGGATTGATATGTTTTACAATCCTGTGTTATAAATTACAAAATCGTAATAACTGATGTTCGAAAAAACATCTAACCATAAACAGTAGTGAATCGGGAACACTAATTAAAAAATAAAATAAAGTAGAAACTTTGAAAATTTAATAGAGATGAAATCAAAACAGAAAGAAAAATCAAAATCTCAATAAAAAACAAAAACAATCTAAAATAACCCGGAACTTGATTAATAGATGAATAAAAAAATAAAAAAAAACACACTAAGAACATACATCATCCTCTGTGCACAACCACCTCATGTTGCTCCATGCATCATCATCGTCGTCGTCGTGCATCGTCATTGTCACACACCACCATCATCTCTACGCACATCCATTGCCTCTACGTCGAGGGATGACGAAGATCTGGAGAGGAAGCAGGCCCCCATCGAATTTTGTTTTGGGAATTTCGAGTAATTGAGAGGCTTGATTATGATGGCTATATTTAGAAAATAAATTCGAGTAATTAATCAACAACGAGATAATGACGCAACTAAATAGAATATTCAATTTTGTTTCTAAATATAAAGAGTTGGATATTATTTGGATGGTGGTTTTGGGTTTAATTTGGTGGTTTTGTTTATAACCGTTGATCAAGATCTAACGGATTTTATGCAATGTCATACCATGATTGTGGTGAGGTATCACCTTAATTCAAGTTTTTCCTATATATATAACAACAGGATACTCATATAAAATGAAATGTAAGACTTTTATATGGGTTTTTTCTCTTTAAGATTTTTTTACCTCGGTCCATATCCTATCCTCACCAAAGCACCACCATATTGGCCAGATTAGTCGCTGGAGGGTTGCCGTCGTCGTCGTCGATGATCTAATCAAATATCCATGACCACCATCATGTAGGGGAGCTCGAAGTCACCGTTGTGCGCACTTTCGCGATAAGATCGAGTGACGGAAACACTGTTTCCGCACGAGAAGAGATCCCGAGAGAGCATCATCGGAGGTAACGACATCCCTTTCCCTAGTTGTTGGTTTCACAAGATTTTCAATCCTATATTTGGAACATTTTTTTAGAACCTTAGATATCTTTATATCACGTATCTTATATTGTAACAAAGTCCTATCACTTCTTGCTTCTTGTTGTTTGTTTTTTTTATTTTATTGGTCCTATTAGATTGGATATCCATAGAACTGTAGGTCTCCTTATGGTTCGACTTTTCTTTATGTGATTGTCAATGTTACATCGAACATTTAATTGTGTACACCACACGTAGGTAAATGTGTGCTTGGGAATGAGTAAACAAGTGACAACATTTTGTATACCACCGTAGGATTATTTGTATGCAAAATATTTTAGCGATAAAATTAGATATTTTGTATCATATTAATCAACGTAGCCTCATCTTACGTTCACGTCTCTTTAGACCCATCAATTGATAAATCAAAATTTGGTTCTTTTTAACAAAGGAAGCTTTAGTCGTTGATTATTGTCCCTCAACAAATTCTATTAGTTTTATCTCCTACTTTGTTTCGCATGGCTTACGTTAACTAGATAAAGAACATGCATAGGTCGACAACATGCGTTATCTATCATCAGAGAGAATTGACGCATATTGAATTGGATTCCTACCTCCACTGATTACCTATATTAGTTAAGGTATTAAACTATAATTCATTTCATAAGATTTCTATAATGACATCAGTCACCTCAACATTTATTTTCAATCGGTCCATATTCAGATCCTAGTAACTGCTGAACATATTAATCAAATCAAATATAATATGGATTCCCAAATACGTTTAAACCTAACGTATACTTTTACTCCCTATTTCGAAAAAGGAATGCAACATTAGTATTTTTTGTCGTCACTATTAAATACTTAGGTATAATTCACGACATCACCCATTTTTCATGAGAATAATAGCAACAAAAACATGCGTCTAGTATGGATCATAAACCAATTCACATAGCATCTAATTTAAATTAGGTTTAGATGAGTATCATTGTCTTGCATAAATGTGGTCACCCTCAATGAGGATTACTGAACACCTGTACACGTACACAGATTTGATTATTTGTCTACTAAATGTCTGTGCGACTTAAAGTTTACGTTAGTTAACTCTTGTTGAGATTTTCATATTGATTTACATGTAAGCTTATATCCATAATTTCAACTTGGTCTTGGTGCTTACAATTAACCTTTGTTAAAAAGATATTGGGAATCTATTGCATACAAAAAAATCTTTTTTAAAATGGTTGTTACAGCATATAACTAACGTGGCTCATGATCATGGTGGTTATTGTCCATCGGGTAGATGGAGATAAGTACTGCAAGGGATTGGGCATGCACCATTGCGCCCTGGATAGATGTCATGAAGGTCGCAATCCCAACCGACGAGCTGGGTGACGTGTTGTACCTAGCAACCCGGTTGCATCCAGAGTCGCTCGACGGAGTAAGCAAGCGACGCGATCGACGTTCTAGGTTTCACACTTATACACGACGCTAAGACTCGGAGTAGAATTAGGTGTAGCCGCATCAAATTCTATTTCGAGTATTAGTATTGTAAAAGATGTTACGAGATGTGGGTTGAATTTAGAGAAATCAAGGTTATGATTTTTTCCTGTTCTAGTTGCAAAGAGGTCCTTGAAGGTTCACTCAAGATGACAATCAAGTTTCCATGCAACAGAGACATGCGAATCACTACTTACGTGTGCTAAATTAATGAAAAAAATGACCCATGATCGAATTTCAAAAATTACAACTGTATACTATTACTCTAACCAATGGATGGACATATCAAGATCAATGCACTGGTCCTCAAATATTTATTAATAAATAAATAATATCAGTAAACTTGTGATTCAATGTAAATTAGAATAACTCGGTAATTCAGTCTTCACAATAAATGCATATGTCAATAGATAGAGTTGAGCACACATGCCTTACCCCAACATTAGATATTATAGTATTTGGCTCGTTGCTGGACAATTGCTTATCATGTTACCCTCGTGTGAAACCAACATGTGTAACTGAGCAACAACCTCAACAGTAGTAACTTTTGAGGAGATCGGAGTTTCTGTCGTCAAAATTGCACTAGCAAGGTGCATAATATGTAAAGTAAATTGTTTGCTTCCGCCTTATTTTCCGTTCTATATTAGAGACAATGAAAGGTGATATTTGAAGAGCTTCTGCTACATATTTTATAGTTATATGGTGTATCTCATTTTGTGAACATGTTGGACATTATTAATGAGACTAAATGGCTGTGGCAGTTTTACATTTTATTTTATATCAATCTCTTGTTGTTATATATATTTCAAATACTAGTCTAATGTACATTAGTCAATTTGTTGAGTCTCAGAGATCATGGGCATATGTGGACTGTCGATTTCGATAGCCGGATGGACGAGGTATCACAACCAATGAAGATAAAGCAGAAATCTTTATGGGTTGTGAATGAGGTGACCTTAGACCTAGAAGAAGGAAAACGATGTAAGGTAGAATTAGCAAAACTAGAAAAGCTTAGAGATTTATCTTTTTTTTAGCAGTCTGACTTATAAAGAAAAAATTAAGGTGTAACACAATTCTCACATCAACCACAAGCAATTTGAGCCCAATAAAAAGTCTAGCTATTTGATTCGAGGTTGAAGATGTTTCTAGGGAAATTACATAGTAAGTGGAAATGATTGTATGTTATGTGGAAGGTGCATGACAATGGCAGTATCTAGATATCAGAGCCATCCTTCGATGCAAAATTTTAGGTCAAAGTCAGCACTTGAAGCCATATGTTGATCATGAATGATTGTTGGAGTTGCCTTCATCTAGTTTATGTAAAGACATATTGGCCATAGATCATACCTCGCGTCTTACACTAGAGATGAATCATTCTTCTACATTTTTTAAAATTCATGTCGTCATACACCCCATAGTCTCACTTAGGTGTGTGTTATACTTAGGATGACTTTATCCTAAGTATATGGGATATATAACATGAGTTCTTCATACGACATCATGATCGATCACTTATTGTTGTCGCATATTCTTAGGGTTTCCTTATCCCAAGTATGTTGGGTGACCCATTTTGTTCACCTTGTTTCTTTTTCATTTTGTATAGTCTTCTGCTCCATCAAATGTCTCTCAGTTGTTCATATCGCCTGCTATACTTAGGATACTTTATCCTAAGTATAGGGAGAACAACTAGAGTCGTTGAGTGCTCTTTTCATTTTCTTTCTTGACCCTTTGTCACCCTAATTTTTGTTCTTCTTGACTATACCTGAGATACTTTGTCATAAGTATAGGGGGTGATCGAATTCTTTTCTTTTCATCCAACTGACTTGGCACAAGTTATGTCTTCCCTATCGCTCTGTGGTCACTACGAGGATATAATTCATGCTAAGTATAGAGGGATTGTTGTATATATTCTATATGCTTTCAGTCATAACTTGTACTTTCACATATTATCTAATAAGACTCAAATCCTAGGTTTTGCTTCTAAAATCCACAAAAAAAGAGAAAAAAATAAAGATAATTATAAATATTAAGTTAAAAATGTTAATCCAACAAAATCCATGTAAAAACTCTAAGTAATAAAAAGAAAGAAAGAAATGTTGCAGAGGCATTAGCATTTTTCAGTTTAGTTTTGGCCCTTCAATTGATCTGGAATAAGATCTAGCTAAATGAGCATTATTAAAACAAAATCAACCTATTTGAAATTGAAACTGAGACTTCTTAGGTGAATTGACTTAATTCTTTGGGTTCCATGAAACATAGTTCATATGTCAAATTGATTTGTCAAAGTAGATTATTTCATGTTATGCATACGACTCTTAAATCATATACTGACTTGGAATACACACATTATACTTAGCTTGATCTAGATGATAGGGCTACGGGTTGTTTCATTCTAAGTTTGGTAGGCACTTAACTGACCAACCTAGAAGGTCTACAAAGATCGGTGCGTCCTGAACCAATTGTCTAGTGGCACGAACATCTAAATATAGAAATTGTGAGTTGAAATAAAGATTCAGATGAGGAATAGCCTGTTGACACAAGAATACAAATGCTTTCTTTTAATAAAAAATAGTACGAAATAAAGTCTCCAAAACATGGGAAGACATAAACGATTCTCTATCTGTCGCAGCAAAGTTTTAATAATGGAATGCAAATTACAATGCCAAAGCCAAAGCAAGAATCCTAGAGCTGGAGGCTTGGCTACATCAATCAAGCTCCGTCTGGGAGATGTGGCCACACTGGTCACACAATGTGGCCACATTGGTCACACTCCACCTTTCTTTTTCTCCTCCTCTTCTTAGAGTCAGCTAAACTTGAATAAGAAGGGAATACCCAACTACTTAAGGAAAGAGTAGCTAAATAAGGGAATCTCAGTGTGTCTTGTTGAAATGGTTGTTTTTTTGCCTCTTTTAGTGGGAAGAGCTAATCCCTTCACGCACTATACAAGTCAAGTTCAAGGTTATAAGAATATTTGTATGACGAAATGGTTCTGACATGATGCTTAAGGTGGACTTGACCAGAAATCATGAAAGTTAAGTGATATTGAGTCTAAAATCCCAATCCTAGAGAGGTTCTACCAAACTAATAATCCACATGTCCGACGGAGTTCCATACTTTGATTTTATGAAGACTGGTTTAAGAATGCCAATTATTATAAGTTATTTCTTTTTCTTTTCTTTCTTGCACTTATTCTTCTAATTATTGTTTGATAAGGGACTAGCAAAGTTTAAGTATAGGGGATGATATATCTTTGATTCATCTCCTTTATCCTTTCATTTTGTCTAAATTGTGAAGTAAAATACCTATTAATATGCACTAAAATTCATTTCTTATTAAAATATGCTCATGAAAAAATTTGTATTTATCACTAATATTCACAAAATAAAAGAATAAAGGATGAAAATAAAAAGAAAGAATCAGAAAGAATGTACAATGTGTAAATATATAAAGAATTGACCCTAAATCTTGAGACCGAGCTAGTATTGGATTATTTACTTAACAATAAAGTAGGGAGAAATATGAAAATCCGTATAATATAACAAAAAGAACTAACTTTTGTGTATAACATTATATTCAAACTAACTTGTATATATTAAAAAAACTTCTTCATTTTCTTTAGAAATTATACTGTTAGTAATTATGAGACATTTCTTATTCTAACCCCAATAAGGGGCAGTTCTGTATTTTTCCCTTTCTTGTACTATTTAGGGTTTCCAGGGTTTTTCCTATATAAGGACCCCTAAACCCATTGTAATAAACATAACAAAACATTCTTTTCCGCATGGTATCAGAGCCACAATCTTGGGCTCTAACCTAATCTCTCCCCTCTCCCCACCTGCCGCCCGCCCTCGTCTCGTCATGTGCGAACCCTAGACCTAGGGAACACCACCCGCACCTCCCCACCCCACCTGCCTTCCTCCCCACGCCGCCTGCACACGCCGCCGCCACGCACCCGCCTTCCTCCCCACGCACCACGTGCGCATCCCTCCCACACCACCCTCCAGGCCGCTATCGCCCTCTCCCCGCACTCCACGCACCCCACTCGCACCGCGCACTCCGTGCGCACCCCACACACACCACCCTCCAGGCGACCCCCCGCCCTCGCCTTCAGGCAGCCATCACCATCGCCTCCAGGCCCCCGCCTCCAGGCCACAATCGCCTCCAGGCCACCATCGCCTCCAGGCCCCCGCCTC
Source organism: Ottelia alismoides (assembly GCA_037367405.1). Taxonomy (NCBI): domain Eukaryota; kingdom Viridiplantae; phylum Streptophyta; class Magnoliopsida; order Alismatales; family Hydrocharitaceae; genus Ottelia; species Ottelia alismoides. The sequence continues at coordinate 552,586 of JAZKJV010000096.1, forward strand.
TAGGCCCCTGCCTCCGGGTCGCCCTCGCCTCCAGGCCACCATTGTCGGGCCCCCGCCTACAGGCCGCCCTCGCCCTCGCCTACAGGCCCGCACCTCCAGGCCACCCTCGCCAGGACCCCGCCTCCAGGCGTCCATCTCCTCCAGGTTGCCCTCGCCCTGGCCCTAGCCTCCAGGCCAGGCCATCCCCATCTCCAGGCTGCCTCCAAGCCATCTCCAGGCCACTTCATTTGCAGCGTGTCTCACAAGTTCGCCTCCTCGCACGGTACTCCTTGATCGATGACAACTCATTTATCGCATGGTGATGCTCTCATAGGTTCTCATGATCATTGAGATAGCCTAGATTATCTACTCTTTTCTAGTTTCTCTACTGCTCGTTCTACTCGGCTACCATGACATCTACTTTCACTTCTGAGGACTCCAAGCCCCTGTATCCAACTTCTTCCATGATGGCTCAGGGCACTACTATAAAACTGAAGGGATCCGAGAACTATGTTATGTGGTCCCGATCCTTCAAGGTTTTCATTGGTGGCCAACGTAAGAACTATGTTCTTACCACTGTCCCGCTTGCTGCGACAGGCAAGGATTATGATACTTGCTATGCTGATAATTGTCAAGTCAATACATGGTTGACGAACAGTGTTGACATTTCCATTGCATCCAATCTCCTCTATAAGGAGACTGCAAAAGCGATGTGGGAGAGCCTTGAAAATACATATTCACAAGAAACAACCAATCTAGGCTTTCTGATATATACACTAAGATTTGATCTACAAATCAAGGCGACACATCATTAATCAAATATTACAGGCTACTGATAGGTCTATTTAAAGAGCTTCTTATCTTTCAACCTGCCTGTTGTGATAAGCAGGTAGGGGAACGGGCAGAATGACAGGTTTACAGATTCTTATCAGGTTTACATCCTCGATATAAACCTATCAAAAATCAATTTCTAACTGATGCATCGTTGCCTAATCTTGAGACCATTTTTGGTCGTCTACAAGAACTTGAGTCTCCACATCCTCCTCCGTCTGCCGAGACGTCAGCACATTTTGCAAGGGGAAGATCTTTTCACTCTAGAGGACGTGGACGCGATTCTGGCTAAGGACGTGGCCGAACTTTGGGTCGTGGACGAGACTCATCACGTGGCCAAGGACGTGATCGTTTTCCTCCTTGTACTCATTGTGGACGCATGGATCACTTGTCAGAACGGTGTTGGGCAAAATTTGGCATGCCCCCTAATGCCAATAGTGCATATGAATCTGCCCTCTCTGATACTTATTATGATGCATCTGAACAACATACTAGTGATAGTCAGCCCTCTTTTACTGCCTCAAAATATGCCCGACTACGACAACTACTGCAGAATACTCCCGCTGATACTACTACTAATGCATCTACTGCCACCTTGCCACAATCTCGAGTACTACTGCCAGCACTGCTTCGACATCTGCGCCTGCCTGGATCATTGATTCCGGAGCCTTGACTCATCTCACAGGAGAAGGTAGCCTTCTATCCTCTTCCCGACCTTCTTCGGTCATGAAATCTGTTCGGGTTGCCAATGGAGATTATTCGCCTATCACTAGTTTGGGCACTATGGAGCTCTCATCCACACTACGACTAACAGGGGTTCACTGTGCTCATGTTCCCTCTAAGCTCATTATCTGTTCATAAGCTATGCCTTGAACTTGACTGTAAAGTGATATTTGATAAATCTTGCTGTTATTTTCAGGACATCCGGACGAAGAAAATTTTTGGTGGGGGCATGAGAAGAATGGACTATATTATCTTGACATTCCTACAGATTCTGATTTCTCGGGTGCTGCTTCCATCTCCATCGATCCTCTACTATGGCACATCCGTCTTGGTCATCCATCCGCTAAAGCCCCTCCATGATGTTTCCTGAACTTTCTTCGCTCAAGCCTTTTGAGTGCGAGGCATGTCAGTTTGGGAAGCATCATCGAGCCTTGTTTTCGGCTCGTACTGAGCCCCGTCGTTCTGTCCCTTTTTCATTAGTTCATTGTGATATTTGGGGACCTTGTCCGATCCGAACTCTGAGTGGTCATAAGTATTTTGTTGTCTTTATAGATGATTTCAGTAGGTTATCTTGGGTCTTTCTGCTGAAAGAATGTTCGGAGATTAATCGTATCATAAAGAACTTCTTTCACTATGTTAAAATTGTTTTCTCCTCTAACATACAAATTTTTCGTTCGGACAACGCATTAGAATTCATCTAACATGACCTTGCCTCCTTCTTTGCCTCTGAGGGAACCATCTACCAAACTACTTGTCCCTACACGTCCCAACAAAACGGGATAGCAGAAAGGAAACTGAGGCATCTTCTAAATATTGCTCGCTCTCTTCTATCTCAGATGAAGGTCCCCAAAACCTATTGGGGTGATGCCATTCTCACAGCCGTCTATCTAATAAACAGAGTACCCTCGCCTACTATTCATGGGTCCACTCCATTCTCCCTTCTTTATCCCAACGAGTCTCCTTTTCCTCTCCCTCTACGGATCTTTGGATGTGTGTCCTTCGTCCATAAATTTCATAATATCGACAAACTTTCACCACGGGCTATCAAATGCGTCTGTCTTTCTAGGTTACTCACAAACTCAGAAAGGGTACATATGCTATGATCCTGCTGGTCATCGATATTACATCTCTGCTGATGTAACATTCTTTGAGCAAACTAGCTTCTTCTCAGATTCTATCACTGATATTCCACTTGATCTCCCTCCACCACCCATCGTCTATAAACAAAGTAACGTTCCAAAACCACCAGCCATCCCTTTACCAGTCTCTTTGCTGCAGGATAATATGCCTTCTCCGACTGTCCCCTCCAAGAATGTCCCGGATGATCCTCTAGAGCTTCCCATTGCTCTACAAAAGAGTAGAAGACACTGTGCTACTTACCCCATATCCAACTACACATCGACAGCTGGATTATCTATCGATGACCAACGGTACGCTGATGCTCTTATGACTGTCTCCATTCCACGAGATCATAATAGTGCTCTACAGGACTCTGGCTGGAAACATGCAATGAATGAAGAAATGAATGCACTTATTTCGCGAGGGACATGGGATCTTGTTCAGTGTCCGAAAGGTGTTCGACCTGTAGCATGCAAATGGGTCTTTACGACCAAACAATCCCTGGATGGCACAATTGATAGATTAAAAGCTCGCCTTGTGGCTAAAGGTTTTACACAAACCTATTGTGTAGACTATTTTGAGACATTTTCTCCTGTTGCACGGATGGGGTCTATCCGAATATTCTCTCTATTGCTGCAAACAAATCTTGGCCCATCTTTCAGCTGGATGTGAAGAATGCATTTCTTTATGGCGATCTTGATGAGGAGGTATATATGAAACAACCTCCGGGATATGAAGTTGAGGGGGAGTATGTATGTCAACTTCGCAAGGCCATATACGGTCTCAAGCAAAGTCCAAGAGTGTGGTTCGACATGCTTACTACAGAAATAACCACTCTTGGTTTCTAGAGGATGACATCTGATTATTCTGTATTTGTCAGGAAAAGAGCAACTGGAACCGTTATACTGGCAGTCTACGTTGATGATATGGTTGTCACAGGTGATGACTACAATGGGATATCAGAAACCAAGGCCTTCCTTCAAAAGGTATTTGTTACCAAGGACCTTGGATCTCTATGCTACTTCTTAGGCATAGAAGTACTTCGCACTACCGAAGGACTTCACCTCTCACAAAGGAAGTACTGCATGGACATACTTACTGAAGCAGGACTTCTTGGATGCAAGCCCTCTGGTATTCCTGTTGATCCAAAGAAGCATACCACCTCGTCTGATTCAGCCTTTGAGGATGCCTCCCGATATAGAAGCCTCATTGGTAAACTTCTCTACCTTACTGCAACTAGACCAGATATCTCCTATGCAGTAAGCAGAGCAAGCCAACATATGGAATAACCATGTTACAGCCACTGGCAGGATGTTCTCCAAATTCTTCGATACTTAAAGGAATCTTCAGGACGTGGACTCTCCTACAAAGCAAATGGACACATAGACGTGGTTGCCTATGCAGATGCTGATTATGCAAGCTCTCCAGAAGATCGACGCTCGACTACAGGCTACGTTATGATGGCTGGAGGAAACACTGTTACCTGGAAAAGCAAGAAGCAAACCGTCGTATCCAGGTCAAGTGCAGAAGCAGAGTATAGGGAAATGGCACAAGCCACATGTGAGTTCACGTGGTTATTGGCCTTTCTTCAGGAGCTTGGTATTAACATCACTACACCTATTCCCCTGTACTGTGACAACAAATCTGCAACCTACATTACCACAAATCCTGTATTTCATGAACGAACCAAACACATAGAAATCGATTGCCACTTCATACGAGATGCAGTCAAAATTGGAAGAATCACCACTCCACACATCAGTACTGATCTACAGCTTGCAGATGCCTTTACAAAGGCATTACCAAAGAAACGCATGTCATGGATTATATCCAAGTTGGGTATGATTGATAAATACGCTCCAACTTGAGGGGGAGTGTTAGTAATTATGAGACGTTTCTTATTGTAACCCCAATAAGGGGCAATTCTGTATTTTCCCTTTCTTGTACTATTTAGGGTTTCTAGGGTTTTTCCTATATAAGGACCCTTAAACCCATTGGAATAAACATAACAAAACATTCTTTTCCACATATATTAACTTAGATTCATTTAGTTATTTTTCTAACATATAAATAAAAAAAGAAAAACATAAAAATATAAAATAATTTCTACCATGAATAATGCATATAGATCCTATATTGAAAAATGTCTTACGTTCAACTTGCAGGTTAATTCCCACGTCGTATGAATCCTAAATAAGTGAACTAAAAATTTTTAAATGAACTCACTTACAAATTCTAAGTCACAAAATTTTCTATCTAATGAAAGTGGTTTCATGAAAATCAAAACTAATATGCAATGTTTTTATTTTGGGGCATATATGATATATGTATAATTCTGTTTACTAATTTTTAACCATGGATTTATTGTATTATTTTACTAATGTATATTTTTCTTATTTTGTATATATTATATATTATATAAATAAAATAATGATTAAAAATAAAGTACTAGTAAATTAATCAAAATATAATAAAGAGGATAAAACACAAGTATATATGACCTATTGAGCACATTCATATTTATTTATACAATTATGATAATAAATAAAATATAAAATTACTAATTGAGAAGATAAAAATATGTATACATTTCAGGTAAAATATACATTTTACACTTTACACCTGATTCCTTTATTATAATGATATTACTTATATATGTATTGTACATCATATAGAAGAGAATTAAATTTATTTTATTTTATTTTTTAATGTATTTTTATATTTCGTATTACTTACCATTTATTATGTATTTTATGTAATGTAACTATTTTATTTTGTATAATACATCGTAGGTTAACATAGATGACCTACCTTTTTCGTTGTCAACAAGAAAGATCGAAGCCTATTGGTTGAGAGCCTTGGGAGTGTTGACCAACCCTTGTCAACACTTCCTTTTCCATTTTCCCCTTTCATTCTCTCTCTATTTTTGAACCAAACCACACACGAATACTCGACTCCGTGTGCATGTATTAATTCCATTAACTATGCCCTTTTCGTCTATGACCATCGTGCTCTGAAACCTGAGTCCAACTGTCATCGATCGGATCATCATCCAACCTAACCAACCTCCAGCATCTCTAGGCAACCAATTACCTAATTCTACTGATTCAAACTCTCTTCATTCCAACACAATTTTTTGATGAAACTATGGTCCCAAATAGTCGGCAAGAAACCTAACCACTTTGCATTGCCGGCTTTGTCTAGATACAAAACCTATAACAACCCCTCGATGATTAATACAAAAGTTGATTTGCCCTTGATCACCCATATCTTAAACTCATGTGAGCAACCTTCTTTAAGTGACAGATGTCCACGGCGTTCTCCAGTCAATCATCGATCTAGTAGGCGAGATCCCACACAGTTGTTATCACTGCAACATCGCGTCTAGCCCCCTCGTTTCCATCTCTCCATTTTTGTAGGTAGTTCCTCTATCTATTTTGCCTTCCTCTCCTCCATCGTCTTGCTTCTACTACTCTGTTTCTTCTCTCCTATTCTCTTTCATTCACAGTGAAACCCATAAACATATTTTCCTCCTATGTGGTTTCTTCCTCTCCTTCCATTCTCTTCTCAATCAAACTGACCAATACTAAATGACACCACCTCATTTCTCCCCTCTTCATTACATCTATCTTGTCAGAATCCCCCTTAACATCTAGTGAATCGTCACTGGAGTTGTAACTCTTAACCTCACTCTTCCATTTGAAGGAGAACATCCATCTTCCATTTCCATTTGGCTTAAACGATAAGCCAATGTAACATCCGAAACCAATTAAAGCCGAACTTGATCCGATTAGAGTTCGTTTAATCCAATAAAGTTATCAGACAATATTAAATAACCTAAATCGAGCAATTAATCGTGAATCAAAAGGCGTTCGGGTGAAATCGATTAAAAATCAGTCGCACCGTAATGCATGACACGGAAATCCACGATGCAAATTCGGAAACCGTGAAATAAATCGAGACTGCCATAAAATCCGATTCGATAAAATAAGACCAATGGAATCGACCGTTTGTCAATCAGAGATCGTTTGATATTTAAAACCATAAAATTAACAATAAACCGAAATCGTATCTCAAAAATTTCAGGCATGCAAATCCGACCTAAAATATATCAATATTATACTCATATTAATCGTCGTTCAGAGACGATCAAATCGAGATATTACGCATCAAAATCGGAGGCTCGAGGTGCGATTGCGATCAACTTTAAGTATGACAAATAAAGATAGAATTTGGTTAACAAACTAATATAAAATAAAAAAATTTTATTTAAGAAAAAGAGGAGAGAAATTAATATACCATAAAATCATAGATGATGTCATGGGGAGTGATGTCATTAAGTGACATCATGAGTGATGATATCATTTTTTGTTTTAAAAAAAGAAAATGAGGAAGATTCCAAGAGCCTTCCCCTCCTCATTTCCTCCCCTTTTTCTTTTCATTCCCCCTCCCTTATTTCTATCTCCACCGGAAGCACTCTTTCTCCAATTCCACTCTCCCTTTTCTTCCCAATTCCTCCCCTATTGTCTCTTCTTTTCTCAAACCAAAGGATCCTACCTTTCTTGCATCAGTTGCTGTCCAGTAGCTCTAAGAGCTATTGTTGGTGCTCTTGGAGCTTCCCCTTGCATCCTAGAGAGCCCTCTCTTGCTGATGCCATGTTGTAGCCATTATTAGAAGACCCCCTAGAGCTTCAAACACCCATTGGACCTGCAACAAGCAACTCCTTTTTCCCTCCAAATTGGAACAATAAGAGGTACAATCTCATACCCTTACTACTTGTTGCCATACATGTTGTCTTACCTATAGTTCAAAGCTTCAATGTACAATCCTTAGACTTTTCTTTTGCTGCCATATATGTACAATATCTATTCATCTTTGCTACCATACATGGAGATTCACCTGATTTTACATTTTCCACACTTTATGCTTGCTATGGATATCAGATTTTAAGATAGTACTCTCCATGGAATATTGATTCATGAGTAATTTGGGAGTTTTATCCAACCTGATGGTCCCAACTCTCAATATTGATCGTAAGTTTTAATCTTGGGCATAAATTCTGAATAGCATACATATTAATATCATTTTAGGGTCATGTTTAGTAGGTTTGGACTAACCAGGAGTTTTTTCATAAAGGTTTTTGAAGCTTACAAGAAATTGTCCTTTCTTTTATATATATATATATATATATATATATATATATATATATATGAGGAAAGGGATCCTACTCCATGGAGTAGGTAACTTACCTACTCCACTTTCATTTTTCATTTTTTATTTTTTTTTGAAAAATGCTTTCATGGATTTTCATAACCATATCCCTCTAATATATCATTCAAATTTCATCAAAAACAGAGACTCCTACGGCCTCCATCCAGACATTCATTTTTTAACGGTCACAGATTTGTTGTATTTTACCTGATGGAGGCCGTAGGAGTCTTTGTTTCTGACGAAATTTGAATGACATATTAGAGGGATATAGTTACGATAATCTATGGAAAGCATTTTTCAAAAAAAATAAAAAAAGCGGAGAAAATAAAAATGGAATAGATAAGTTACCTACTCCATGGAGTAGGATCCCTTTCCTCTCTCTCTCTCTCTCTCTCTCTCTCTTTCTCTCTCTCTCTCTCTCTCTCTCTCTATATATATATATATATAATTGTAAATACACAAACACTCACCTTTATATACCTCAAGGTTGTTTTTTTTGTATTGTGAGAAAGTAGGAAAAACATATGTCCAGGTTAGGCTACTTATTTTCGATTTTTGCATTAATTGGATTATGTGTACTGTTGATTATATACTACAACTATTTGTTGATTATTAATTTTGTAAATATATTCAATTGTATATCTATTTCCATGTTAAATTACATAGCTCATAAAGATGTTAAGTACAAGAAGTGTATCCATATCAATATACATATAAGTGTTAGTGAACTTGATGAACATACTTGATTATGAATATCCTTATGGCGATGATGTTATATGTTTGGCCCTATTATTCTCATTGGAGACACACCTAATGGAAACTCAATCGAAGAAGTGAATGATCTTTTGACCCTTACGCTAGGAAATGATACGTAATGTTTCTGAGTAACTATTATCAAATCTATATCTTACATCATGCTTAAACTAGGAAGGTTAGGAATGATTTTCTCCTTTGTATCTTATTAATTCCACCATCAGGTTGTAGCTAAACTAATAAACTAGTGACCAATTCTGGTTGAGAGTGAAATTTCCAGATGCAATATATAGATACATAATATATATAGAGAGAGAGGGCTTATCCAATGAGCCCTGTGCCCATTAACGTTTCAATGAGCACCCATTATGGGCCATACACGTGTATTAGCAATAACTATATTTCTAATTATAGGCTATCACGTATTTAAAAAAATCCTATATTTCCTATTATACAACGCCCTTAAAAATTGGAAGACGGTTTTGGAAAGAAACGATTCAAATAAATGATTCCACGCGGTTGATTAAGGATCCAAACGCTATGATAGTAATAAATATAATTCGGTCAAGTAAATGCTTATTGTGAGATCCGTAATATCAATACAATGATCAGTAATTTACATCCAAATAGTTACATTGTACAGAATTTAGTAATATGTATAAAATGGTCAACTAAATGTGTGTTGTGAGATCAGTAATAACATAACAAATGGTTAGTAATACCATTGTCTATGTAATGTGCATTGCATTAACAAATAGCTACTTTATTACTTGAGCAATGCCCATGACTTACTGACCATTACTTTGTTATCACTGATCTTACAGTAGCTGTTACTTGAGAATCGTACACATATTACTGACATTTGTTATGTTTTTACTGACTTCACAACAACCACTTACTTGTTCATTGTGTATATGTTACTGAAATCTGCACCATGTAATAAAATGAATGTAAATTATTGACCGTTGTTTGGATATTACTGACTTCACAACAAGCACTTACTTGTCTATTGTGTATATATTACTGAATTATGCATAATGTAATAAAAAGAATGTAAATTACTGACCGTTGTTTGGATATTACTGATCTCGCAACAACCATTTACGCGAGTATTATCCCTAAATTACTGAATTCTATTCTAAGTAATAATACATATAAAAATTACTGACCATTTGTTATGGTTTTATGATAGCACCAAATTTATCTGATCGACTAAGGCTAAAGGTCTGGAAATGGTCGTTGCGACCTCAATCAATCAGACTAGGTGTATCAAGAAAAATCAACCACTCAGAATAAATCAAATCAATCAAAACGAAGAAGAGCGGTCTCGCTATGGGATTAACCTGGTATAGCTCCCAGGGTCGAACACAAGGAGCACGGGTTGGCCTAGGGCCTACGAAGTAGTAAAAATAAGATAAAATAAAAGAAAAGTCTTTTTTAGTGGTTTTTAATAATTTTTATATTTTTTTGGATTTTTAAATTATGAAGAAAATAAAAGAAAGCAAAATCAAGCCGACTTAAGTAATTTATTTAACACCCTAAAAATCAAGCAAAAATTCAAGAAAAATTGTTTTTATGTTTTTTAGGTTTTTAAGTATTTTTGGTGAATTTTTGATATTTTTCTAATGGGTGAATTATTTTCTAAAAATCAAACAATGCTAAAAAGCTGGGTACTGTCCAGCAAGGCCTGAAACCCAAAAATAAAATATTTAAGGATCTCAACAGGCCTTGGAGGTAATTTTCCTGTAATCTAGAAAAAATAAGGAAAATTTAGGCACCTGAATTATTGTTTTTGGATTTTTAAATTAATTATTATAATTTTTATGAGTTTTTAGGTGTTTTTCAATTTTTAAGGTTTTTAAGTGATGAAAAATAGCCAAAATTGGCTAGAAAATCAAACAACCAACAAAGAACAGTAGCTAATTTTTTTAGAATTTTTGGGGGTGATTTTATATTTTTTTGGTATTTTTAAACCTAGACAGTAGCTAAAAAGGATGTTTTTGAATTTTTAAAAATACTAAATAAAATCAAAATGTCCTCAACAATTCTAAAAAATCCAACAACATGGCAGGAGCCATGTGTCAAATTTTCATCGAATTTGGAGGTGGTTTGATATTTATTCAAAAATGAAAAGGGGGCACAGTGCACAGGGACGTAAGTGCAAATACCCTAAAGTCTGGGGGCCAAGGTGCAAAAATCCCAGCAAGTCACGCGCGTGGCGCGTGCCTGGGGCACTCAGGGACCTTTTGGTAATAAAAACCAAGTTTCAGGGCCTTTTGATAACTCGTACCAAAAGCCCAGGGACTCGGTTGCAATTTACCCACTAATACACGCACATGTTCAAATAAAACATTCACAGGGGTATAACTGAAAATACCAAAAAGCATTCATTCATTTCAGAACCCAACAGAACTATAGGATCAAAGATGCAAATAACCCAAACAAGCACGTGACGAAGCACGTGGTCTCGTACACACAGGGGTATAAATGCGAAACTAAATAAACACAAGGTCCACAGTGCAAATTACCCTACGTAAATAAAAGTTCTAAACTATTTACAGGACTGACACGTAAAACAAAAAGTTACGAGGGGGCCTAAGTAATTACCCCCTTATTAAGTCGACGGCTAGATGCGTGCCACGTGGCTGGATGGACGGCTGGTAACGAGTGGCGCTCCAACGCTGAAGCCCTCGTAGTGATCGGACGGTCCAGGCGCTGCCACGTTGCAGATCGGACGGTGGCTAGGAGAGGTGGCTGAGCTGCGCTGGATCGACGGTGGGGATCGAACCTCAAATGGATCTGACGGTGACTGCTCCTCGATAAATGGACGGTCTCGATCGAAACTGGGAGCTGAGGCTGATCTGACGGTCGAGGAGGATGGTGGAAGAACTGGCGGCCGGCGAGCTTCGCCGGCCCCCTGCGTGCACGGTAGTCCTCGTCGACCGCTCCTGAGGTGCGGGAAAGCTTCCTCGTGAAGCTCCGCACCCGATGTGCTGCTCCGATGGAAGAGAGGAGCTCAGGAGAGCTCCGGCGACGTCGAGGAACGGGAGCTACTGTGCTCTGAAGCTCCGACCTCCAGATGAGGTCGATGGACCTGAAGACCTGCACAGCAAGAAAAAGGGGTCGAGGGCAAAACTGCCTCCACCCGTCAGAGCGGGCGGAAGGTGGCTGGTGGTGCGCTGCGAAGGCTCTCCGGCGAGCGGCGGAGGGGTGAGAGCGCGAGACCTTGCTCCTGGGCGAGACAAGGGGTGTGAAGGGGCGGAGCAGGTGGAGAGAAGGCTGGCGGAGGTGATGGCGGTGTCGGATGGATCAAGGGAGTGGACGAAGACGGCTGGTGGAGGTGGCGGAGCTACGCTACTGCGAATCTAAAAACCTAAAGCTACGGTACTCTAATGGCTAAGGAAGGTACCTGATGGGCGCATTCGACTGGGCTGGAGCCGAGGAGGCTCCCGGTCGTTGCCTCAAGGGTCGTCGAGCTCCCGAGGCTCAGGCGCGCACGCGGCGGCGCACGGCGGCGATTACCACCGGATCAGTGATTTCCGGCTGCCCAGGCCTCGCTGCAACTCCACCGGCCACGGCTGTCACTCGGGGATGATGGAGGAGCTCACAGGCGCCGAGGGGAAGATCAAAGATGGCGTGAATAGGTCGCCGGTGACGACACTAAATAGTGTGGAAGATCCGAGAAGATGGTGATCGGGCGAGGTGCTCGGGCTTCGGATCTGGCAAAACCACCCCGGGCGAGGGTCCTGGATGTTCGGGGAGCAATCAGAGCCCGGGGTTAGCGGTCATGGCGGTCGGATCGAGCGGGAGAAAAATCGAGAAATCGGGTCGGTCCGCTGATCCGCGAAAGAGGAAGGTCCGCGGGGGAAGTTGACCGGGGTCAACAAACCCCCGTGGACCAATCAGGAGGCGCCAATTATTGCATCTTTATTTGATTTTTTTGGGCCATAAAATGGCCGAATTTCCAAAAACTTAAAACATGAAAAATATTTATTTTATTTTTCTCTATTTTTTGGTGATTTTTAATTAATTTTTGGAAATAAAAATAAAGTATATACAATATATAGCTATACATAGGTATATACAATATAGGATTTTGATTTTTGATTTTTAATTAATTATTTTTATACATTTTTATTCCTATTTTATATTTTATTTATTTATAGGATAAAATGAGGAATAAAAGGCTATTTTTATTTTATTTTTATTATTTATATACATAGGTTAAATAATTATTTATGTACAACTATATACATGGTATATATACAAGATATTTTTGTATTTTTAATTTTGTAATTTTTATTTGATTTTTGTTTTGTTTCTTTTTTATTTATTTTATGTACAATATATACCATAGAATATTTACAAAAAGTTTTGAAAATAAATAATTTTATTTATAGGGTGAAATAAATAAGGATGATGGACTTATGTACATGGTGAAGGGGTCATTTTTGAGTTTTTGATTTTTTTAATTTTTATTTTGTTTTTAAGAGTGTATAAATATATATAAAATATATAAAAACATATTTTTGGTTGAGGAAAATATTATTTTATTTATTTACAAATGTATGTACACATGAGCCCCTATCTCCCTCTACTTTGGCTTTTATGCGGTCAGGCCCATGCTGAGCCCTCCCTTGGGTTAGGTTGCTCAATATTTATTCTAAATATTTCCCTCTTTTTCTTTTTCTTCTTTATTCTTTTATTTTTGCACAAAAACATGCTAATTATCTATATTTACAAACATGCATGCTTTTGCTAAATGATCCTATTTACACATATCTACATGCATTTGCATAAGTTTTTGTAGCTAAAATATAAGAATAAAGAGTGATGAATGGGTATTCATCACCCCCCTATACTATACTTTGCTAGTCCCTTAGCAAACACTTATTTGAAAAAGAAGTGAAAAAGAAAGAAAGAAAAAGAAAAAAGAGAATGTACATGGATCAAGGTTGATTATTAAACTTGCCTTCATTAAATTGAGGTATGGAGCTCAATCAGATCTTTAGATTATTAATGTGTCGGAACCTTATTTAGACTTAAGCTTAAAACCTAACAGCCTCCAAGTTCCACTATTCTATAACCAAGACTCCTCAATGCTCCAGATCAGAACAAGTCATCAACTACAAACCCTGAAGACCATGAATCTTTTCTTGTCCTGTGAAAAGTGAGGTCTAAGCTCTCCACCTCAGAAATGGCAACTTGACAACCCTCCCAACAAGGTAACTCTATGACCTCAATCTGGCCACTCTTTCCTCGAGGAGCGGGGTATTCCCTTCTAAGTTCAAGTACAACCGGCTCAAGAAGAGGGGGAAGAAGAGAATGGGTCAAGGCCAGTGTAGCCAAGTACCCTTGGGAGCTTGACCAGTGTAGCCAAGTCTCCCTGCTGCAAGCTACAACAGGTGGATCATGAAACCAAGCTTTGCTTATTGCACTTATATACATACTCCGGTGGGATTATCATTTTCTCTCAGACCCACCACTTTTTTGGAGTTCTTTTCTTTTTGCATTTTTTTTGAGTGCATCTATACAACATATACATGTGCAGCATATATACAAGGAGTTTTTCCTCTTGAGCCAGTAGACTATCCCTCTTTTGAAGCTTTATTGCAACCCACAACTCCCGTCGTTAGACTTCATGGCAACCAGACCAAGTTGAGACGCACTTCCTTCACTAAATGAAGAAGATAGGTTCCGCCTAGAAGTACTACCCTCATATGCTACCCCAAGCCAAGGAAGACTGCCTCCTCACCACCTCATCCGTAGAGAGCTCGGTGCATAGTGCGGTTGTCCAAGTAAAGCCATAATCTATATGAGTCATGTGTTGTTGTTAAGTGCTCTACTTAGGCTCATTGAGATGACATGTGATCATAGCCTAGTGGACTCAAAGAATTAAGTCACCATGGACCTGAAAAGCCTTAAACCTAAGTCCTATAAGGTTCCTCTTAGAATTAGGTGGATTAAGATCTTAATCAAGCTCCATTTCTCAATTTGATTCCAGGCTAGTTTAAATGTCAACTATCATCCAGAAAAACTATATACAGATGTACAAAAAGATGCATATTTACACAAATTTTATAATCATGCAAAATTTTTGAAAAATGTTTTGAAATCATGAATGATGATGCATGGAGTGCAAGTTTTGCAAAAAGATATTTACACACATTTACACAAGATTTTTGCAAACTTTTGATTTTCAAAACATTTTGGAAAAATTTTGTACTATATACATAATTTTGATACAAAAATATTTACACAAGCTTTACACACAAAAGATTTTTGAAATCATTTTTACAAAAATAATTTGTACACTAGCTATGTATGTGCAAATAAAAGAAGATTATGTACATGAAAATTTTTAATTTTTGTGGTTTTTAGCCATTTTTATTTATTAACACACTCACACAACGTACGAGTTATGGCTAAAGTATATATGAAATATATACACACCCCCCTATACTTAGCTCGAACGATGTCCTCAGAGTCAAGAGCGATGAAGAAGACATAACTCGTGCGATGTATAGGGAAGTGAAAAGGAAGGCTATACAAAAGGAAATGAAAAATCAAAAGGGACTCGGGTCTTCCCCCTATACTTAGGATCAAATAATCCTAAGTATAGCAGGCTGTACACGAAGGGAAAACCGAGTGGAGAATGTACAGGGTCTACCCCCCCTATACTTAGGGTGGAATATCCCTAAGTATAGGCAACAAAACAGGGGTAGCAAGACACGAAGAACATCACGAATATATACAAGAAGGAGGACATCACTCCCCCTATACTTAAGGTGAAGAACCTTAAGTATAGGCAACAACAGAAGTGATGGAACAGAACGAAGAACAACCCGGTGTCTTCACCCCCCTATACTTAGGATGAGTAATATCCTAAGTATAGCCAAGATAATCCTAAGCGAGACCTGGGGTGAAAACAAGAACGGAAGAAAGAAAGATCAAAATAAGACAAAACACGTATATACAAAAGAGTACAATGTTGAGGTGCCTCTCAACAAGCGCTAGTTTTTACGCCCCTAGCTGGGCGCAAAGGCTAGGATAATGCAGTATCAAGGTTCAGGACGGCATCGGTAAGGCGAATGCCGTACTGTCGCCGCAGTCTCGGTGTGAGAACAACGACGAACTCAACAGTGTAAAGTAAGACACCCAGGTATGCAATCAAGCAGGTGTCTGCTACCGGCCAAGGATATGGAAATAAGTGATCGGGATCCGGTAGCACAAAGGAAATCATCGGCTCTAGGTCAGACTGGAGTGGAAGTGTGGAGCCGAAGAAATCAAACGTGGAGAAGGATGGATTAGTCAGAGAATCCTCCACGTCAATCAGTGTCTCAAGCAGGTAAGGACAGTCAAGATCAGGAGACTCTCTAAGAAGACTGATATCCGATGAATAGAATGGAAGAAGATCAGGCAGGTCATCGAATATCTCCAAGATGGGCTCATCCTCGCGAGGGTCGTCGAGGTGAGAAGAATCAGAATCAGAATGATCTAAAGACTCGGTGTCGTGTTCCGCCAGATCGGAAACACTCTCAGCAGGTGAAACCGAGTACTCATCGGGTGTGGCATCCTCCCGCAGATAACCCTCGGGGAGAGATGCAGGATCAGAAGTGAGAAGAAGAGGATCATGATCTAGATGGGCATCTGCGCTGATATCAAGTATCCACTCAGTGCACCAGGCTGCATCATCATCGAAGTGTAAGTCTCGGCAATCTGGAAGTAGGAGAAGGTACTCGTCAACACCGCGGAAGCTGGCAAAGTGTCTGCGACTGATCCTCGCTCTACGGCTATGCTGGCTGTCAGCTGGTCCTCAGGAAGTGTATCTATCTCAACAAAGTGGAGGACAAAAGGCTCGAAGACGGTACTCTCTATATCTGTGCTCTCAAAGTGGTGTCCCTCCTCAAGCTGTGGCTGCTGGGCTGAGTCCTGGTGACTGTCTGTATCCGAGAAGTGTCTCTGCAGCAAGAAGACTGACTCCTTCTGGACTGGAATCTGAAGTGTCTGAATCGACGGCTGCAACAGCTGGGGCTCCTCCGGCTCCTGGAGTATCAGAAGATCTGATATCCAAGACTCGTCGACTGGAAACTCCTGGGACTAACTCGAACTCCAACTGGAAGGCCAACGGGAACTCAAGTAGACTCTGGGTCCGAACCTCTGCTATCGCGGTCCATCTCCTCTGTTGATGATATGGCATCATCCCAAATCCTCGGGCTGGTGTGTAGAAACTGTCTCATCATGCAAAGTGACACACCGCACTGGTACTGCATCATCCGCATGTGTTGTTCCGATGAAGGCATCTCGTGAAGAAGAACTCTGCGATAGTAGCCGTGAGATGGTATCCAGAAGGTGAATGTCGGAACTGCGGTGTGAACCGCCACATGTGGTAATCACCAGTGCTATCTGCTCCGCGGTCATCCCCCGCATGGAGATCTCTATCAAGTCTGTAAGTGGAAGTCCGTGCTCAGGGAATCTCCTCAAGAGGTCAAGAACCTCGGCCATGCCTCGTGCAATGGCTCCTGGGGGTCAACTGAAAAGTCCATGATCAAAGACCGCATAAACTCTGCTCTACGTGGAGGGAAGTATCTCTGCAAGAACTCTCGGCGTAGCTCTCCCCACGTCTCGAATGTCCTCCCCAATCGTCGGTGCCATCTCATGGCTCTGTCGTGAAGTGTGAAGGGGAAGGTCCTGCTCATCAGCTCCTCTGCAGTGACGTCTGAATATCTCTGTGCTCTACAAAACTCCTCGAAGGCTGACAGGTGAAGATAAGGCTCCTCGTGCGCCTCTCCTGAAAATGTCGGCAGTCGCTGAATGTAATCCAACTCCAAGACGAATGGACCTAGTGTAGAAGCTGACTGAGCTCCATATGCTATCTGCTCCTCCATCCTTCTGGAGTAGGATGTGTCTGCTGATCTCCACTGCTCTCTCGGGTCACCACGGAGTGCGCTCTCAACTCAGCAACGGCATCGTCCGGGTCTCGCATCTGCTCTGTCTGATCTCCTCGGACGTCTAGCACAGCATGTCCAGAGTGATGAGATGAAAGGGAGGGAGGGAGCGGGAGGTTGGTCGGAGATCCGACCTCCCTAGAAGGTGGACTGGAGTGATGGTCAGAGGATGGAGAAGAAGCCGTAAGAGTCGGCTCGAAGTGAGGGGGTCCATCATCCAGGGGTCAAGGAGAAGAGAATGAAATGAAGGGAGGAGAGGGTGGGGAAATAGAAGGAGAAAGGATCGAAGGGATCTGGTAATCAAACAAGATGAGCAAGCAAACCCCCAATTCACCTACACACACAAAGCTGAAGACCGAAGGGATCGGTCAATTATCTTGTCAATTTTATTTTAGGTGATCATCCAGTCTATCAGAGCGATTACGTGAGGTAAATAGGTGTCCAAATCTCTCTCAACCGACTGTCCCGTACTGAAAGCCGGTAATCAGTCAAGAAAAGATCGGAGGCTCTATCCTAATGTGCGGATCACTCTCTCGCTCATCCAAACCAGACAAGGAGGGGGTTACTCTCCCCAAGACAGATTTTTCGGTGAAGTGTCTTTTAGGTCAAGTAAGATTAGCAGTCCCGATTTTATTGTTTTTGTTTTTAAGTATTTTTCAATAAAAAGAAACGCCTAACGAATTTTCGATTCTCCTGATTATTAAGTCCAAAAACGGGGGGAGAAGTCGAAAAAGCCGATGCACGAAAAATCAATGATGCATGCAAAGTCAGAAATGCGTACCTGCCTCCAGCTCTCTACATGCAAAGTGATCCGCGCATAAAATAAAAGACAGAAAGTAAACTAAGCTATATGATGCAGCGGGAAAAAGCCGAGTCCTAGACGAGCAACTCCTAGCGAAGAACCGTCTAACCGGTCACCTACCTCCAAGCCAAAGGGTCCGGTCTTGGCCCGTCCCTCCCCTGCCCGACAAATCGGGGGTAGGAGTGCGCTTTACAGGACGGGCTCTCGGCGCGTAGGCTACGGAGGCTAGCGAGTCGGTTATTTTTATTATTTATTTTAAGTAGGTCCAATTACGGTCTATAGGAACAGATAAGCCTTAGGTGCGTGGATCCTACTCAGTTACGTCACAGTCACCAGAAAGTCCTAAATCTAGGGGCTCGACAAAAACCGCGAAAAACCGGCAAATGACAGTAAGAAAGGAAAAAGAAAACCGCGAAGAAAGCCGCGAAAAAGCCGCAGGTCCTAATGGGTCCCCCGAGCACGCCGGTGCTCGGCGAAACAGACCCGCTACGGTCTAAGTGTCTAAACAGTCTCAGAAAGGCCTGTATTATTACAAATAATAATGAATGAACTGAAATAAAACTATCCTAATACCTCACCCACTCAACTCTCTCCTCTCGCTCTCTCCTACGGCTTCGTAGAGAAAGAAGTCGCCTCCGAGTCTCGCGGCTGCACCGGCTCCTCGAAAGTCGCCTCCGCGGTCCTCGGGCCCTCGCAAGAAAGACAGAAGAGTGGTCAGACAATAATCAATAATCAAATAATCAGAAAAATAAAAGAAAATACAAGTGAGGTATATGTGCAAAAATGGAAACAAAATAATCACACAAAATAAAACAAAAACAAAATAAGAGAAAATCAAAATAAAACAAAATAAATCAAAAAGGAACTATGAACAAAAGCCGCAGAAGCCGCGAGCTCCGAAGAGCCGCGAAAAACCGCGAAAACAAAAACGGAAAATAAAAAACTCAAAAATAGCTACTAAGCCGTGCTCCCCGGCAACGGCGCCATTCTGATAGCACCAAATTTATCTGATCGACTAAGGCTAAAGGTCTGGAAATGGTCGTTGCGACCTCAATCAATCAGACTAGGTGTATCAAGAAAAATCAACCACTCAGAATAAATCAAATCAATCAAAACGAAGAAGAGCGGTCTCGCTATGGGATTAACCTGGTATAGCTCCCAGGGTCGAACACAAGGAGCACGGGTTGGCCTAGGGCCTACGAAGTAGTAAAAATAAGATAAAATAAAAGAAAAGTCTTTTTTAGTGGTTTTAATAATTTTTATATTTTTTGGATTTTTAAATTATGAAGAAAATAAAAGAAAGCAAAATCAAAGCCGACTTAAGTAATTTATTTAACACCCTAAAAATCAAGCAAAAATTCAAGAAAAATTGTTTTTATGTTTTTTAGGTTTTTAAGTGTTTTTGGTGAATTTTTGATATTTTTCTAATGGGTGAATTATTTTCTAAAAATCAAACAATGCTAAAAAGCTGGGTACTGTCCAGCAAGGCCTGAAACCCAAAAATAAAATATTTAAGGATCTCAACAGGCTTGGAGGTAATTTTCCTGTAATCTAGAAAGAATAAGGAAAATTTAAGCACCTGAATTATTGTTTTTGGATTTTTAAATTAATTATTATAATTTTTATGAGTTTTTAGGTGTTTTTCAATTTTTAAGGTTTTTAAGTGATGAAAAATAGCCAAAATTGGCTAGAAAATCAAACAACCAACAAAGAACAGTAGCTAATTTTTTTAGAATTTTTGGGGGTGATTTTATATTTTTTTGGTATTTTAAACCTAGACAGTAGCTAAAAAGGATGTTTTTGAATTTTTAAAAATACTAAATAAAATCAAAAATGTCCTCAACAATTCTAAAAAATCCAACAACATGGCAGGAGCCATGTGTCAAATTTTCATCGAATTTGGAGGTGGTTTGATATTTATTCAAAAATGAAAAGGGGGCACAGTGCACAGGGACGTAAGTGCAAATACCCTAAAGTCTGGGGGCCAAGGTGCAAAAATCCAGCAAGTCACGCGCGTGGCGCGTGCCTGGGGCACTCAGGGACCTTTTGGTAATAAAAACCAAGTTTCAGGGCCTTTTGATAACTCGTACCAAAAGCCCAGGGACTCGGTTGCAATTTACCCACTAATACACGCACATGTTCAAATAAAACATTCACAGGGGTATAACTGAAAATACCAAAAAGCATTCATTCATTTCAGAACCCAACAGAACTATAGGATCAAAGATGCAAATAACCCAAACAAGCACGTGACGAAGCACGTGGTCTCGTACACACAGGGGTATAAATGCGAAACTAAATAAACACAAGGTCCACAGTGCAAATTACCCTACGTAAATAAAAGTTCTAAACTATTTACAGGACTGACACGTAAAACAAAAAGTTACGAGGGGGCCTAAGTAATTTACCCCTTATTAAGTCGACGGCTAGATGCGTGCCACGTGGCTGGATGGACGGCTGGTAACGAGTGGCGCTCCAACGCTGAAGCCCTCGCAGTGATCGGACGGTCCAGGCGCTGCCACGTTGCAGATCGGACGGTGGCTAGGAGAGGTGGCTGAGCTGCGCTGGATCGATGGTGGGGATCGAACCTCAAATGGATCTGACGGTGACTGCTCCTCGATAAATGGACGGTCTCGATCGAAACTGGGAGCTGAGGCTGATCTGACGGTCGAGGAGGATGGTGGAAGAACTGGCGGCCGGCGAGCTTCGCCGGCCCCCTGCGTGCACGGTAGTCCTCGTCGACCGCTCCTGAGGTGCGGGAAAGCTTCCTCGTGAAGCTCCGCACCCGATGCGCTGCTCCGATGGAAGAGAGGAGCTCAGGAGAGCTCCGGCGACGTCGAGGAACGGGAGCTACTGTGCTCTGAAGCTCCGACCTCCAGATGAGGTCGATGGACCTGAAGACCTGCACAGCAAGAAAAAGGGGTCGAGGGCAAACTGCCTCGACCCGTCAGAGCGGGCGGAAGGTGGCTGGTGGTGCGCTGCGAAGGCTCTCCGGCGAGCGGCGGAGGGGTGAGAGCCGAGACCTTGCTCCTGGGCGAGACAAGGGGTGTGAAGGGGCGGAGCAGGTGGAGAGAAGGCTGGCGGAGGTGATGGCGGTGTCGGATGATCAAGGGAGTGGACGGAGACGGCTGGTGGAGGTGGCGGAGCTACGCTACTGCGAATCTAAAAACCTAAAGCTACGCTACTCTAATGGCTAAGGAAGGTACCTGATGGGCGCATTCGACTGGGCTGGAGCCGAGGAGGCTCCCGGTCGTTGCCTCAAGGGGTCGTCGAGCTCCCCGAGGCTCAGGCGCGCACGCGGCGGCGCACGGCGGCGATTACCACCGGATCAGTGATTTCCGGCTGCCCAGGCCTCGCTGCAACTCCACCGGCCACGGCTGTCACTCGGGGATGATGGAGGAGCTCACAGGCGCCGAGGGGAAGATCAAAGATGGCGTGAATAGGTCGCCGGTGACGACACTAAATAGTGTGGAAGATCCGAGAAGATGGTGATCGGGCGAGGTGCTCGGGCTTCGGATCTGGCAAAACCACCCCGGGCGAGGGTCCTGGATGTTCGGGGAGCAATCGGAGCCCGGGGTTAGCGGTCATGGCGGTCAGATCGAGCGGGAGAAAAATTCGAGAAATCGGGTCGGTCCACTGATCCGCGAAAGAGGAAGGTCCGCGGGGGAAGTTGACCGGGGTCAACAAACCCCCGTGGACCAATCAGGAGGCGCCAATTATTGCATCTTTATTTGATTTTTTTGGGCCATAAAATGGCCGAATTTCCAAAAACTTAAAACATGAAAAATATTTATTTTATTTTTCTCTATTTTTTGGTGATTTTTAATTAATTTTTGAAATAAAAATAAAGTATATACAATATATAGCTATACATAGGTATATATACAATATAGGATTTTTGATTTTTGATTTTTAATTAATTATTTTTATACATTTTTATTCCTATTTTATATTTTATTTATTTATAGGATAAAATGAG
This sequence comes from Ottelia alismoides, assembly GCA_037367405.1. Lineage (NCBI taxonomy): Eukaryota > Viridiplantae > Streptophyta > Magnoliopsida > Alismatales > Hydrocharitaceae > Ottelia > Ottelia alismoides. Next base: position 574,931 of record JAZKJV010000096.1, read on the forward strand.
GAATAAAAGGCTATTTTTATTTTATTTTTATTATTTATATACATAGGTTAAATAATTATTTATGTACAACTATATACATGGTATATATACAAGATATTTTGTATTTTTAATTTTGTAATTTTTATTTGATTTTTGTTTTGTTTCTTTTTATTTATTTTATGTACAATATATACCATAGAATATTTACAAAAAGTTTTGAAAATAAATAATTTTATTTATAGGGTGAAATAAATAAGGATGATGGACTTATGTACATGGTGAAGGGGTCATTTTTGAGTTTTTGATTTTTTTTAATTTTTATTTTGTTTTTAAGAGTGTATAAATATATATAAAATATAAAAAAACATATTTTTGGTTGAGGAAAATATTATTTTATTATTTACAAATGTATGTACACATGAGCCCCTATCTCCCTCTACTTTGGCTTTTATGCGGTCAGGCCCATGTTGAGCCCTCCCTTGGGTTAGGTTGTGCTCAATATTTATTCTAAATATTTCCCTCTTTTTCTTTTTCTTCTTTATTCTTTTATTTTTGCACAAAAACATGCTAATTATCTATATTTACAAACATGCATGCTTTTGCTAAATGATCCTATTTACACATATCTACATGCATTTGTGCATAAATTTTTGTAGCTAAAATATAAGAATAAAGAGTGATGAATGGGTATTCATCATTTTACTAACTTCACAACAAGTACTTACTTGACCGTTGTGTATATATTACTGAATTCTACACCATATAATAAAATGAATGTAAATTACTGACCGTTGTTTTAGATATTACTGACTTCACAACAAACACTTACTTGTCCATTGTGTATATATTACTGACCTGAGCATTTGGATCTCGATTTTCTGTAAGAAATCATCAATTCGAATGTTTTCTTTCCAAAACGATCTTCCTATTTTTTAGGATGTGATATAATTGGAATACCACATATTGTTAAATCCTTTTGCATATTAATCTCCTTCCAAAACAACATCCTTCGAAATAGGTAACCACTTAATTGGTAATACACGTGTGTGGCCTACAAATGGTGCTCACCGAAACGCTAGTGAGCCCTGTGCGCATTGGATAAAAATCCTATATATATATATATGTATGTATAATTTTGAGGACATATTGCTCTTTAAGTTGGAAATTGACTTAACAATGGAACTGGTAATACGTATTAAGAAGATAACTACGAAATAAATATGCAGGAAAATTTACATTCACAAAAGGAGACACTATCCGATATAACAACGATGGATTGGTCGATAGTTGCAAATACATTTGAGTGATTTCATTCTTGTGGTCCTTGTCAATAGTTTTCCTATGATTCTTCCTAAGTGATTAAGAGGAAACTCTGAAATTAGGTCTGAAGGGTACTATGACTGGAATGTTAGGATGCATAACAGAAGGTACTTTGCTTCTGTAGTATATTATCTAGTCTATACCATTAATATGTCATCACACTGTTATGAGTAGCCCTTGTCTTTAACAATACCAATTGTTTTTTGGCATTGGTTGCATCTGAAATCAATGAACCAAGGTGGTCAATAAGAAGTTGTGGCAACGAATTATTGTGCCGATCATAGTAACCTCACATCTGACCGTGCGAGGGTGTGGTGACCCTCAACTGGACGAGAGATAGGAAGCTCAGTTAGGACAATGATTGTCAAGTGCACGGGTCTATGGTCCCAGTCTTTTTCATGGTTTTTACGTGAGCTCGCAGTGTTTTTACGCCTCGTTGGGATCCCGACTTTTGACCAGTTCCGTTGACCCTCAGTTTTAGGGTACCTAGTTGGGCGTCCCTCGATTTTAGTTTTTTGTACAAGCTCGTTAGTCCGTACTACTCGGGTCAGTTTTTAGAGTGACTTTTTCGGAGGAGTCTCTCTCACCGTCTTAGTGGCGTAGTTTTGAAGTAGAAATATCCCTCTATTAGATCGCACATCTAATTATAGGGCGAGATGGAAGAGTCTCTTAGGAGACTTCCTCATTGCTAGAGTTTGGTTACTTTCCGCCAACAAGCTTGGCAATGATATATCTCATCTATGTCTATATATGAATAATCTAGGGTCACATTTGGAGGACTTACAATTAAACTCGAAATGAAGCATAATGGATCTTGGTTAAAAGATGAAATTATTATAAGTTGTGTTGGCTAAAGTTATTTATAATTAAGATATTGGATGTGTTAGGAACTTAGTTAGGATGCACAATACCCCATAGCATGCCTGCGGAGGCACCCCAACCATAAGGCACTCTTGACGCCGTAGAGTCATAGTGTGAGGTCACACACAGACCAAGACCACATACTATCTACTAAACTTGAAAATTTAGATAAAATCAAGAATCATATTAAAACCTCAATTTTCCTATTTTCAAAACACATATTTAAGATCTCTAAATAACAAGAGATTAATATATATACACACACACACACACGAGTCATTAACCACGATATAAAAATATGACAAATGAAAGGTAATGGGTAAAACTTGGGGCATCCCTTCAGAATAGCAAGTAGTTGTAAATTTTTAAATTATTTATGCCTTATTACTTACTTCTTTTGCAATCATCTTAAATGCGCTTGTTTTAATAAGTTTTCGAGAAGTATCAATGCTTGCTGGCGTCTCTTGTTCCTTTCATTTGTGGCAGGAAAGCAACCTACAATTCAGTAGTTGGTTGATGATTCCAAATATCCGCTGCTATTCCAGACGGTACAGTTACATTTGTCACAGTTTTTGTTCAGTTTATGATGTAAAATGTTTTCTTTCACATCTGTATATTTTTGGGAATACATGTATGAACTGCCATCCTCTTTATTACATGTTGGTTATATATATGGAAATTAACTGAATGGAAATATGATGGCACATTTTATTGTTGGTTCTGCGGTTGTTACTTGATTTGTGAATGTCATAGCAGAAACACGAAAAATTTCCTCGTATTTTTAATATAACTTGTGTGATCTTTTGTGAATGTAATACCACGAATGTGTTATAAACGGGTACCTGGATCATCGAGGGTTCACAGTTTGGTATTGGTACCCGTTGCACGTTTTTATAGTATTACAATTCCATCCGCATTAAGTTCTCGGATAGAGACAATCCTCTGACTTGTCGCGAGTCCGAGAAGGAAATTTGACATTCATAACCACAGATGTCACCAATTTCATTAATTTTCATATTTATCCCAAGAAGAGAAAAAGCATATACCATAGTATCTGCGAACACAAATTTTATGACTAATAATGGTTGTGACGTCCAGAGATGCCTAAGATATGACTGATTGTTTGGAACGCATCATGACCACACTTACTGATCTTCAGCAACAACATGCTGCTATGAGAGGTTAGCATGACTAGATTTTGGCACAGCAGACTGAGATCGCAGACCGACAGAATGACATAGAGATGAGGTTCGAGGTACTCTCAGAATCCACCTATCATCCATCTCAAGATGGAACACGACATGAGCAGCCACCGCCGGTTGAGGTACTACAACCTCATTTAGATGATCTACATGAGGAGATACCAGACCATGGAGCGGAGGATGGAGACTATGACAGGGAGCAGGACCCTGTAGACTTTGCTGATGAGGACGCACATGAGTACTCCGCTATTCACAGGCATCAGTTAGTTTTCACATCCTATCATCAAGATTATGTACCCATGTTCGAGGGCACAAGAACATCAGATATGGCAGAATAGTGGCGGAAGCGGGTCATGAAGGTGCTGAGGATGATTCACATGCCATGTGACTCGTGACTATCTTTCATGGAGTATTCACTGATATACTTCGTCAAGAGATGGTGGGAGGCAATAAGTTCTGAGTTGGGTCGCGAGCCTACATGGGATGACTTTGAGATAAGGTTCAGGTCCCACTTCTTTTCTGTAAAGTGGAAGGAGTCCCAGCGCTGACTTTTCCAAGAGCTTTGTCAGGGACGGATGACAGCTAGGGAGTACTTTGTACGATACCTGAGCTGTCTCTATACACTCTAGCAGTCGTCGCATTTTTAGATTAGAATCTGGAAAAGTTCACCAGAGGGATGCGAGAGGAGGTGCAGGAGAAGCTGTCAGGATTACGCATCACGTCTATCTCTGAGGCTAATGACGCAACGGAGAAGTTCGAGGACATACAAGAGAGGCGATTTGAGATCTGTCTAGAGCGGCACCTAGACCACATCGATCATTTGGGTCATCGATCATTCCAGCAGCAGAAGTCAACCAGACGATTCCAACCTATAGGTTTGTCATTCTCCGGCATTGCTCGCTCATCTCCATCGACTACCTTAGGAGGAGCACTTACCGGACGTGGCACCGATTCAGCTCGACCATCTGGGTCGCAGCGAGCAGACAGACCCCCGATATAATCGACTCGAAGCATAGACATGACCATTCTACCTGTCCAGTCAGTCCGATGTTACTTATGCCATGAGTGGGGACATACCGAGCTTAGTGCCCACAGGCTTCTGGAGAGACTCCGACTACAGCTGCAGCCGCAACCACATCATACAGGGAGTTTCCGTGGTAGGAACTCCAACTTTAGGAGGACCACAAAGACAGACACAGAGTGTGGTAGGATCCAGTACTGTACCAGTCAGGCAAGGGTCATTACACGCAGTGACCGAGGAGCAGGCTCAATCAGCAACTACTGTGGAAAAAGGTATGGTCTCAATTATGGATCAACCTTTCCATGTTTTATTTTATTTTGGAGCGATACATTCTTTTATTGCTTCGAGGACTACTAGCTTCACTGGGTAGAGTTTCTAAGGACCTATATCCTCCTTACCGCATTCAAGGGATAGATGGCCAGTTGTTTATCATTCATTGATAGTCAGGCACTTGTCAGTACTAATTGGCGGTCACGAGATGATCGTAGATTGTCTACTACTACAGCTTGATGAGTTTGACTTGATTCTAGGCATGGATTGGTTATCAGCTCATCATGCTCTTGTTTATTTCTTTAGGTTGTCTTCAACATTCCCAGATTTACCCGAGTTCACTTTTAAGTATACATTATATGATTCCAAAATGGAGTATATTTCAGTGTTGTGAGCTCGGCGACTTGTTGACCATGGATGTGATTCATATCTAGCATTTGTTCGGAAGCTATCTGATCATGAGTCGATGACACAGGACATCAGGGTAGTACCAAACTACCTCGATGTATTTCCTAATGAGTTAACATGATTACCACCTGAGAGAGACCGAGTTCGAGATCACATTGCACCAGATACACAGTCGATCTCGATGGCACCTTACTACATGGCTCCAGCCGAGTTGAGAGAGCTGAAGGTGCAGTTGCAGGAGTTACTTGACTTCGGATTCGTGACGTCGAGCACTTCACCTTGGGTGCTCTTGTGAACCCCCTTGGATCCAGGTACTCGTTTACAACACATTCGTGGTATTACATTCACAAAAGATCGCACAAGTTACATGAAACTGCGGGGAAATTTTTCGTATTTTCTGCAATAAAATTCACAATCTAAATAACAACCACAGAATCAACAACAGAATATGCCACCAAATTTCATTCATTAATTTCCATATATATATATATTCAACATGTACAAAAGAGCTGGCCATTACATACATGTATTCCTAAAAATATATAGAAGAGAAAAGGCATTTTACATCATAACTGAATAAAAATAGTAACATTTGCAACTATACTGTCTGGTGTAGCAACGAATGTTAAAAATTCTCAACCAGCTCCTGAGTCGCAGGCTGCTTTTCGTCAATCATAAAAGGAACAAGATACGTTAGTAAGCACGGGTAAATCCCAGAACTTATTAAAACAAGCAGACATTTTAAGGTGATTGCAAAAGAAACAAATAGTAAGACATAAACAACTAAAAATTTCAACTACTGCTATGAAAAATGTTCTCAAGCTACCCTAAGGTGCCGTTCGGGTAGGGGGTACCCCATATTTTCTCCCTCCATGTGGGTCCCACTTTTTATCTTTTTAAAAAAATTAAATAAATCAATTCTCCATCATCAATTCCATCAAAAAATAATATACTATACCATCATATCATATAAAAATTATAAACTACTCCACTTCTACTCACTTTTCAAACTCCAATACATCACATCACAATAACTACTCACTTTTTCAAACTTCAATACAATCATATCACAATAAACCCACTTCTAACCCACCCCCAGTTTAACCCTTTATCCCAAACATCAAAACCCAAAAATGGGTTACCTGCACCAGTTTAACCCACCTAACCCACTATCCAAACTCACCCCTAAGGGTGCGTTTGGTTAGCAGGTTAAGACGGTTAAACTGGTAGAGGGTAACCCGTTTTTGGATTTTGGTGTTTGGATAGAGGGTTAAACTGGGGGTGGGTTAGAAGTGTGTTTGAGGTGATATGATTGTATAGAAGTTTGAAAAAGTGAGTAGTTATTGTGATGTGATTGTATTGAAGTTTGGAAAAGTGAATAGAAGTTATATTTTTTATATGATATGATGGTATAATATATTATTTTTGATAAGATTGATGACGTAAAATTGATTTTTTTTAAAAAAAAGAATAAAATGGGGCCCACGTGAGAGGGAGGGAGGGTGGATTAAGGGGGGTAAACTCCCCAAGGGGAGTTTAACCTCCTTGCCGAACGGCACCTTAAGGAATGCCCCAAGTTTTACCCATTACCTTTTATATGTCATAGATTTATATTATGCTTAATGACTCATATATATATGCTTGTTTATTTAGAGATCTTAAATATGGATTTTGATAATGTGAAAGATTAGGTTGGAAAGATTTCTTGATTTTATTTAAATTCTCAAGTTCAGTAGATAGTTTGTAGTCTTGGTCTGTGTATGACCTCACATTATAACTCTAAGGTGTAAAGGAGTGCCTTAGGTTGGGGTGCATTCATAGACATGCGAACGGGTATAGTGCATCCTAACTAAGTTCCCAACACGTCCACTAACTTAATTATAAACAACTCTAGCCAACACAACTTATAATTAGTTCCATCTCTTAGCCAAGATCCATTATGCTTCATTCCGAGTTCAATTGTAACTCCTCCAAGTTCAATTGTAACTGATTCAGATGTAACCCTAGATGATTCCAATGTAGCCATAGAGGATTTAGATGTAGCATCACCAAGCCTATTGGCGGAAAAGTAACCAAAACTCAAGCGGTGAGAAAGTCTCCTAAGAGACGGTTCTGTATCGCCCTCTAAATGGAAGTGAGATCCATTAGAATGATAGGTCTATTCCGAAACTACGCCATTAAGATGGGAGAGAGAGAATCTTCGAAAAAGTCACTCTAGACAGGTCCGACCGGTATGGGCAAACGATCTCATATGAAAAACTAAAACCAAGGATCACCTGCCTATGTATCCTAAAATAGAGGATCAGCGGAGCTGGTCAAAAGGTTGGATCCCAATGACGCGTAAAAACACTGTGAGCTCACGTAAAAAAACCGTGAACAGATCGGGATCCTAGACCATGCACTTGACGGCCGCTGCCCAAACTAAGTTTCCTTTCCTCCGCTCAGTTGAGGGTCACCGTGCCCTCGGGTCAGCTGTAAGGGTCACCATGACCGACACTCTTCATTATAGGATATAATTGTTTTACCAATTTTAACTACTTGAACCCTTCGCTATCTCCCCTATAGATGACTTACAAATCTAGGTAATTGTCACAACTTATCTTTAGTGGAATGTATAGAAAATTTACACTCAAGGATCAATTTAATTGAGGATTATTATTCACAATGATCTTAGAAAATCATTGTTGACTTCATTCTTGAAAAGTTAACTCTGACTAGATAATAGGGCTCAGTGGTTCTTTTTTTTCTTTTTTTGGCATATTCACATACAATCAATATTGTTAAGTGGTTAAGATTTTGTAGGAGCGATCAAGGGAGAGCCTAACTGGAGGTTGTTAAGACCTTATGTACTGGATAACATGAGAATGATTGCTCCACCTACCAGTGTACATAGAAATACTTATAGTAACAGTGCATAACAATTAAATTTATAATTCAATGAAGAATTAACTAAATTTATTTTTCAAATAAAAATATAAATTCTCTTTTTTATTAGAGTACAGGCATTTAGTGGTACTGTCAAGTTTTGAACCTACATGGTGAAAATAACACATTGGTGCATAAAACATTGCACACATGTTCTACAGTCATGAATCTACATGGTGAAAATAACACATTAGTGCATAAAACATTGCATAGATGCTCTGCAGTCATTGCATTAGGATCTCTTATCCTAGGTAACCTGCTTTACATGATGATAAATGTACGTCTAATGATGGTTCAGTCACTGACAAATGACATAAAGATGGCTTTATAAACCAGAAAAGCAACATTTTCCATTCTGGAGTCTAGTTTTCAAGATACAATATCAACAAAGCAACAAGGTTGACAACATGAGACGAGTCAGCATCATATGTAATCCACCGTAAGCTTGTAGTAATCTCATCTGGAAATTTATGCATATAGAATTTAAATATATAAATACCATAACACTCCCTACAAAACATGGATTTTAAATTTTTATGCTACAGTATGTGAAAAGTTTTTTAAATTTTTTTAAACTCAATTATACAACAGTAACAGAACTTGGATCTTAAAATTTTCAATCTAAAATTTTTGAAATTAATTATACAATGGTAAGAGAACTAGGATCTTAAAAAATTTAATCTAATTTTTTAACTCAATTATACAACAGTAACTGGATCTTAAAAATTTTAAATATAACAAAATTAAACTTAATTATGCAACAATAACAGAATCTGTATCTTAAAATTTTTAATCTAAAATTTTTAAACTCAATACACAATAGTAACAGAACCTGAATCTTAAAAGTTTTAATCTTAAAATTTTTAAACTTAATTATACAATAGTAACAGAACCTGGATCTTAAAAATTTTAAATCTTAAAATTTTTTAAACTTAATTATAACCTGGATCTTAAAAAATTAATCTAAATTTTTAAACATAAATATACAACAGTAATAGAACCTGATCTTCAAAAATTTAATCTAAAATTGTTGACAGCAGATTTCACCCTCAATTTCATGATGAAGTTTTTAACCCATATATTAACCACACATGCATTCCATTATATACTAGATTTTCAAATTTACAACCTTATTAAAATTTAAATTAGGAGTTATATTTTTGGATAGGAATCAGATATATATTAGAGCATAATTAGCAGCAAGATATAGAGGGTTTGTTCATGCAAGGCAGCAAAAGGAGGGAATGAGATTGTAACTAAAATCTTCAATTTGAAGGAGGTTTTGAGCTTAGATCCAGTATGCATGCGGTGGGTTTCTAGCCTTGCAACTGCAGAACACTTGTTGGAAAAGATCTTTGCACATGCAGCAAGGGTTTCTAAAAACCTTGGTGCTTCAAAAGGGGCAGCAGAACAAATTCCAGAGCTTGAAAGTGGATAGCAACAGGAGGATATGGAGAGGTTTTCTCGTTGGGGATGAAAGATGTTAGAAAATAGGAAGCGAAAGCAAATTGATAAACAAAGCATAAAGATAAAGAAAGATAAACTTGACACACAATTTTTTACGTAGAACCCTACTCCCTAAGGAGCGGGATGAAACCCCAGGAGAAGGCCTCAAAGGGCCATTATGTGTCTATTGATTTTCTCATCTGATTACAGGAGTGTGGGGCTCTATATATAGCACCCACGGAGTCTCCACATCTCCTAACTGGTAGATGTGGGACTAAAGACTGGATAGGGTAAATGGATCCTGGAGGTAACTATTTACCCATCTACAACTTAATAGGCGCACAACCAATACTCCAACACTCCCCCTCAAGATGGAGCATGCAATGCTCAGCTTGGACAAACAGAAAGAAACTCAACTCACAATACATGACACTACAGATAATATCAACTCAACATGCACAATTGTTGGCTCGTGTCGAGGACGTTGCTTATCATGTCCTCCAGGTGAGGAGGATGAACGGGCTGGAGTGTGAGTCAAATTGAAGGACTCGGAATCTGACCATCGAGTCTGAAACTGCGCCTGGAGTCTCCTCATCGGAGAACTAGGTCTCTCCCATCTAACTCAGAGAATGGTACTCTGCTCTGGAGTCCCTATGATACCACATGAAAACCCCTGCCCACAAGGCATAGGGAATGGTTCTCTACTCTGGAGTCCCTATAGCTCACATGAAAACTCTGGCTGACAAAATAAGAAAAGATGGGGACCACTACAAAAGATATCATACGGGTGCTCATCTGTGAATACCGCATACATGCGTGAGTCTGAAACTGAAGACTCGGAACTAATCGTCGAGTCTGAACAACCAATGATCTGTAGAGTCTGGAAACTGGCTGGTCTGGAATCTGGAGAGCTGACATTTGGAACATCTGAATAGACATGTGACTCTACATATTACTCCCCCTTTCTCCCATATTTGTCAGAAAATGGATCGATAATGCTGGGAGAAGATAATAAAAGAGGGGTAAACAAACCCAAATAAGTCGATTACATTTTCTCTTTTTTTCGGCTTGTCTTCTAAAAAATCTCAAATCATTCTTTTTTTAAGTCGGTCATCAAAATATCTATTTTTTTCAGCTTTTCAAAATCACTTTTTTTTGAAATCAATCATTTTTTAAGTTGTTCACTCATTTTTTTTCAACTTTTCTCTGTATTTTCTTTTCGTAGAAGTTTTTTTATCTTTTGCGTATGGTTGTTTAATTGTACGCATCCTTTTTTTCTCGAAAAATATTTTTTGAACCTGAACCTTGGCCCAAACAGGGGCCCAATCTCTCTCTTTTTGTTGTCACTCACGTTGGACCTCCCCTCCTTTTTCTTCATTCATTTTTTTATATCACATGGCCCTGGGCCCTTACCAGCAAATGACCCACATCTTTTTTATCAACTGTAGCCCACTTGGGCTCTACAGTAATAGCCCATCCTTAATAGCCACAACCCTCCTTAGGGTTCCCAACGTGGGAACCCTTTTTTATCGCCAACACCCCCGCTAGGGTTGGGTTTCTTGCGGTGCGGAGGAACAGGAGATCGTGTGGTGGCCAGGAAGTTGCTCCGCCTACGCGGGAAGGAAGATCGGAGGGCATCATGAGGGAGGCGATCGGGGGCTGCGCGTGTTCTAGAGGCAATGAGGGTGGCACCACCTCTGCTTGCGATAGGAGAGGGATTTGTGTCGTCGCTTGTGATGCGACTGGAGAAGATTTTGGAGAGGGAATGGTGTTGGTACTGCAGCGAGACCGATTAGGAGAGGAGTTTCGATCGCCGGGCTCCTGAAACGCCTATCGCTTAGAGGTTCTTTATCGTACGGGAGGGTTGTGCGGTCTTTTCTGCCTGGATGGTTGTCATGAGGGTCGTTGTTGGCGCAAGAAGAGGGTATGTTGGAGATGCATCGCTTGCTGGCAATCTTGTGTGCTTGGGTCTTCTACCACAAGAGCGGGTGTTGTGTGGTACTGATAACAGGCCTGACCACTCGGGTATAAGGTACAGAAATAGGGTCGTTGCGACCCAAGCGATCAGACCGTGTATATCAAGAAAAATCGAACCACTCGATAAATAAAATCAATCAAAGCAAGGAGAAGCGGTCCTGCTATATGTTTAACCTGGTATAGCACCCAGGGTCAAACTCAAGGAGCACGGATTGGCCTAAGGCCTACGAAGTAGTAAAAACAAATAAAATAAAAGAGGAAAATGTTTTTAGTGGTTTTTAATTATTTTTATATTTTTTTGGATTTTTAATATGTGAAGAAAATAAAAGAAACACAAATAAGCACACTTCAAGAATTTATTTAATGCAACAAAATTCAACCAAAAATTAAAACAAAAATATTTTTATGTGTTTTATATTTTTTTATGTTTTTGGTGAATTTTTGGGATTTTTCTGATATTTATTTTAATTTCTAAAAATCAAATAGTAACAAAAACAAGGGGTACTGTCCAGCCAAGCCTAAAGTCCCTAGATAAAATACCTAAGGACCTCAAAAAGGCCTGGAGGTAATTTTCCTATAAAATAGATGAAATAAGGAAAATTTAGGTACCAGATTTATTGTTTTTGGATTTTTAATGTATTTATTAGAATTTTTATGGGTTTTTAAGTGTTTTTAAGTTTTTAAGGTTTTTAAGCAATAAAAAATAGCCAAAATTGGCTAGAAAATCAAACAAACTAAACTAAACAGTAGCTAATTTTTATGGAATTTTTAGAAGGGTTTTTATATTTTTTGTGATTTTTCAATCTAGACAGTAGCAAAAATGAGGGTTTTTGAATTTTTAAAAATAGCAAACAAAATCAAAAATGTCCTCAAAAATTCACAAAAATCCTACACCATGGCAGGAGCCATGTGTCAAATTTTCATCAAATTTTGAGGTGATTTGATATTTTATTCAAAAATGACAAGAGGGTACTGTGCACAGGGACTAGAGTGCAAATACCCACAGTTCTGGGGGTCCCGGTGCAAAATACCCAGCAAAACGCGCCAAGCGCGTGCCTGGGGCACTCAGGGACCTATATGTAATAAAAATAAGTCCCAAGGACCAATTGGTAACACGTACCAAAAGTCCAGGGGCCTTAGTTGCAATTTACCCAAAAATAAACGCACCTGCGGAATTAAACCATTCACAGGGGCATAAATGCAAATATCAAAAAGATTTCATTCATTTCATAACAACCAGAACTACAAGAGCAAAAGTTGCAAATACACCAACAAAACACGTGACGAAGCACGTGACACACTACACATAGGGGCATACATGCAATAAGAAAACAAGACAGGGTCCAAAGTGCAATTGTACCAATGTAAATAAAATACGAAAAATAATTACAGGACTGAAACAAAATAAGGCTAAAGCTAAGGGCCTAAGGGATAAATTACCCTTTATTAAGTTGGCCGTCGGATGGGCGCCACGTATGCTGATGAACGGCTGGAAATGGGTGGCGCCCAACGCTGATATCCCTCGGGTTGATCGATCGGTCCAGGCGTCGCCACGTGGGAGATCGAACGGTGGAGAGGTACTGTGGCTAAACCTCGGGCATCGATGGTCCAGATCGCTCCTCAGATGGATCTAACGCTGCTGGTGGCTCCTGAAGCGGACGGTGGCGATCAAAACTGGAGCAGGAGGGCAATCCAACGGCTGCTGGAGGTCCTCGAAGAACAAGAGGCCGACGAACTTCGCCGGCCCAATACGCACGCTCCGAGCCTCCGCGGGGGCTTCTGATGATCGAGGAAGCTTCGCCTTGGCCTCCCGCGTCTGTGGGACGTCTCCGATGAATCAACGGAGCTCCGGGGAGCTCTGTCGACTCCGGCGGAGAAGAAGCTCCGGTTCTCAAGTAGGAGGGCCTCAGACAGCCCTCGATTGACCTGCAAAACGCAACCAAAGAGCTCCTGGGTCGAGTGCAAACTGCCTCGACCCCGTTAGCGGTGGTGCAAGTGGACGGTACGGTGGTGCGGGCGAACCCCGGCGATGCGACGGCGAAGGGGTTCGAACCCAGCTCCTGTTCGAGCTGGGTTGAACGGAGGGGCGGAGAAGGTGCGCGGGGGAAGGGCGAACGTGATGGGAGATTCTGATGATCGAACGGAAGGGGGAGATGGCCGGAATCGATGATGGTCGGCGACAGCGAGATTTGGGGGAAAATGGAAATTGAACGGAAAAGCGGAGCTAAGGGACTACCTGGGTGAAGGAATGGGCTGTGGTCGAGCTTGCGCAGCTCTGGGTCTTCGCCTCAAGGAACGCCGACGTCCGAGGCTCGAGCTCCAACTCAGGGCGGAGCACGGCGGTGATACTCGCTGGATCGATGGTTTTCACCTCCTCTCCTCGCTGCAACAGGTCGAGGCGCGAGCTGTCACTTCTCTCTCTCTCTGGAGCTCACTGGAGAATGAAGCAAATGGCCAAAGATGGCGCGGGAAGGCGGCTGAGCTCCAGGCTTTATATGGCTAGGGGTCCGAGAAGAGGGGGTCCGGGCAAGCTCAGGAGCGCGCGGATCCCAAGGGAGCGGCTCCGGCGAGGATGCCGGATGCAAGGGGAACGATTCGGACCCGGGGCTTGGTGGATTGGTGATCGGGTCGAGCGGGTATAAATCCGAGAAGATGGGTCCGATGCTCGAGTCCGTGAGAAGTGGTCCTGGGGGTGCCAGTTGACCGGGCGGTCAACATCCCCAGGACCCAATGGGGTCAGGCCACGTGGCAGGATTTTAAAGCTCAAAATTAAGGTAGTTATGGCCCGATTTTGTAAAAACTCAAAACACAAACTATTTTTATTTTATTTTTTTCTATTTTTTTGGTGATTTTTAATTATTTTTTGGAAATAAAAATAAGGTATTTTCATTATATAGCTATATATAGGTATATATACAATATGTAGGCTTTTGATTTTTGATTTTTAGTTATTATTTTTGTATAATTTTATTCCTATTTTATATTTTATTTATTTATAGAATAAAATAAGGAATACAAGGGTATTTTTATTTTGTTTTTATTATTTATATACATAGGTAAAATAAATAGATGTATACATCTATATACATGGTATATGTATTTTGGTATTTTTGATTTTTCTATTTTTGTTTGATTTTTGTATTTTATTTATTTACAATATATAACATATAATATTTACAAAAAGTTTGGAAAATAACTTTATTTATTTACAAGGTTAAATAAATACATAGATGTGATATATGTACATGATGAAGGGGTCTTTTTAATCTTTTTGATTTTTAACTTTTTATTTTGTTTTTATCTTTTATAAATATATACAAGCATATTTTTGGTGAGAAAAAATATTTTTATTTATTTACATAAATATATACACAAGAGCTCCTATCTCCCTCTACTTTGGCTTTTATGCGGTCAGGCCCATGCTGAGCCCTCCCTTGGGTTAGGTTGCTCAATATTTATTCTAAATATTTCCCTCTTTTTCTTTTTAATCTTTATTCTTTTATTTTTGCATAAAAACATGCTAATTCTAGGTTTTTACACAATGCATGCTTTTGCTAATTATTCCTATTTACACATATCTACATGCATTTGCAAAGGTTTTTGTAGCTAAAATATAAGAATAAAGAGTGATGAATGGGTATTCATCACCCCCCTATACTTAACTTTGCTAGTCCCTTAGCAAACACTTATTTGAAAAAGAAGTGAAAAAGAAAGAAAGAAAAAGAAAAAAAGGATGTACATGGATCAAGGTTGATTATTAAACTTGCCTTCATTAAATTGAGGTATGGAGCTCAATCAGATCTTTGGATTATTAATGTGTTGGAACCTTATTCAGACTTAAGCTTAAAACTCAACAGCCTCTAAGTTCCACTAATCTATAACCAAGACTCCTCAATGCTCCAGATCAGAACAAGTCATCAATCACAAACCCTGAAGACCATGAATCTTTTCTTGTCCTGTGAATGTGAAGTCTAAGCTCTCCACCTCAGAAATGGCAACTTGACAACCCTCCCCAACAAGGTAACTCTATGACCTCAATCGGGCCACTCTTTCCTCAAGGAGCGGGGTATTCCCTTCTAAGTTCAAGTACAACCGGCTCAAGAAGAGGGGGAAGAAGAGAATGGGTCAAGTCCAGTGTAGCCAAGTACCCTTGGGAGCTTGACCAGTGTAGCCAAGTCTCCCTGCTGCAAGCTACAACAGGTGGATCATGAAACCAAGCTTTGCTTATTGCATTCTATGTACATACTCCGGTGGGATTATCATTTTCTCTCAGACCCACCACTTTTTTGGAGTTCTTTTTCTTTTTGCACATTTTTTTAGTGCATCTATACAACATATACATGTGCAGCATATATACAAGGAGTTTTTCCTCTTGAGCCAGTAGACTATCCCTCTTTTGAAGCTTTATTGCAACTCACAACTCCCGTCGTTAGACCTCATGGCAACCAGACCAAGTTGAGACGCACTTCCTTCACTAAAAGAAGAAGAGAGGTTCCGCCTAGAAGTACTACCCTCATATGCTACCCCAAGTCAAGGAAGACTGCCTCCTCACCACCTCATCCGTAGAGAGCTCGGTGCATAGTGCTGGTGTCCAAGTAAAGCCATGATCTATATGAGTCATGTGTTGTTGTTAAGTGTTATACTTAGGCTCATTGAGATGACATGTGATCATAGCCTAGTGGACTCAAAGAATTAAGTCATCATGGACCTGAAAAGCCTTAAACCTAAGCCTATGAGGTTCCTCTTAAAAGTTAGGTGGGTTAAGATCTTAATCAAGCTCCATTTCTCAATTTGATTCCAGGCTAGTTTAAATGTCAACTATCATCCAGAAAAACTATACACATATGTACAAAAAGATGCTTATTTACACAAATTTTTCAATCATGCAAAATTTTTGAAAAATGTTTTGAAATCATGAATGAATGATGCATGAAGTGCAAGTTTTGCAAAAAGATATCTACACACATTTACACAAGATTTTTGCAAACTTTTGATTTTCAAAACATTTTGGAAAAATTTTGTACTATATACATAATTTTGATACAAAAATATTTACACAAGCTTTACACAAAAGATTTTTTGAAATCATTTTTACAAAAATAATTTGTACACTAGCTATGTATGTGCAAATAAAAGAAGATTATGTACATGAAAATTTTTAATTATTGTGGTTTTTAGCCATTTTATTTATTAACACACTCACACAAAGTGCGAGTTATGGCTAAAGTATATATGAAATATATACACACCCCCTATACTTAGCTCGAACGATGTCCTCAGAGTCAAGAGCGATGGAGAAGACATAACTCGTGCTAGGTATAGGAAAGTGAAAAGAAAGGCTATACAAAAAGGAAATGAAAAGTCAAGAGGGACTCGGGTCTTCCCCCTATACTTAGGATCAAATAATCCTAAGTATAGCAGGCTGTATACTAAGGGAAAACCTGAGTGCAGAATGTACAGGGTCTACCCCCCCCCTATACTTAGGGTGAAATATCCCTAAGTATAGGCAGCAAAAACAGGGGTAGATAGAAACAAAAGAAATACCCAAAAGGTCTCACATCCCCCCTATACTTAGGGTAAAGTGCACCCTAAGTATAGCATAATCACAAGATGAAGGAAGGGATGTGGGACTAAAGAATGTGGTGATATGGACATCTGGATCTATACAAGGCGGAAGATCAGTGAAACTCAGGCGTGAGATGCATTAGATGTGAGTCAAAGACCACATCTCACGCAAAATGAATAGGGGCAAGATCAACGACCCCCGGCTCATGATCTAGAAATGGTTTGAGCTGTTGGCCGTTCACTCGAAAGGTACTCTCAGAAGACAACTCAGATATGTCGATGCTACCGTTGTCGTGTACCTTCCTAACCAGATAAGGTCCCTTCCATTTGCTCTGTAGCTTCCCTGGAAATAGGCGTAGCCTCGCATCAAACAGCCATACTCTCTGTCCAATCTCAAAATGCTTGTGGCTGATATGAGAATCATGCCACTCCTTGACGTTCTCCTTATAATGTAGGCTGCTTGAGAAAGCTGCATCTCTAAGCTCCTCCAGGGCAGCTAGCTCTGCCCTCCTCTGGTCTCCCATACCATCTGGATCCATCAAAATATCTGTAACTGCCCAAAGTGACTTGTGCCTCAGCTCAACAGGTAAATGGCATGGCTTGCCATATACGAGGAGAAAGGGAGATGTGCCCAAAGGTGTCTTGAAAGACGTCCTATATGCCCACAAGACCGATTCCAAAAGCTGTGACCAATCCTTTCGGTCAGGGCGGACGACTTTCTGCAGAATAGTCTTGATCTCCCTATTCGACACTTCGGCTAGACCATTCGTCTGTGGATGGTAAGGTGTAGCAACACGATGGTCTATGCCGAACTCGCTAGCAAGTGCCTTCACCTGGTCGTTGATGAAGTGAGATCCCCCATCAGAAATCAGAACTCGTGGAACCCCGAACCGCGTGATGATGTGCTTCCTCAAAAATCTGCAAACGGTCCTCGCATCAGCGGCTCGGGCGGGGATAGCCTCCACCCAACGACTCACATAATCAACGGCCAACAGAATGTACTCAAATCCCTGACTCTTAGGGAATGGACCCATGAAATCGATGCCCCATGCGTCAAAAACCTCACAGAAGTGAATGGGCTGCATCGGCATCATATCACGCTGTCCACAAGTGCCCATCCTTTGACAGTCAGTACACCTCTTCACGAACTCATCAGAGTCCTTGAAGAGGGTAGGCCACCACAAGCCGGATTGGAGCACCTTCTGTGCCGTTCTCCTCCCAGAATGATGTCCTCCTGCCTCAAGCTTGTGGCAGTAAGTGAGGACGCTATGGTGTTCCTCCTGAGGAATACACTGACGCCAGACGCTATCCCCTCCTTCGTGGTAAAGGATGGGATCCTCCCAATGGTAAGACTTGGCCTTCGCGAGGAAGGTCTCAAGCCTCTGCCGGGGCCAATCTTGTGGGACTTTCCCAGCAACGAGAAAGTTCACAATATCGACGTACCATGGGAGTGAGGCGATAGCAAGGATCGCCTCATCTGGGAAGGTATCTCTAATAGGGTCAATCTGCTCAGAATCCTCAGGCTGCTCTAGTCGGGAGAGATGATCCGCCACCACATTCTTGACTCCAGGCTTATCCTTGATCTCAATGTCGAACTCCTGGAGTAGAAGGATCCATCTAGTCAGTCTGGCCTTGGCATCCTTCTTTGCCATGAGGTACCTGATGGCGGTGTGATCTGTAAACAAAGTCACTCTAGATCCAATGATATACGATCTGAACTTATCTAGGGCGAACACTACGGCTAGCATCTCCTTCTCTGTGACCGTATAATTCCGCTGGGCGGAATCCAATGTGCGGCTAGCATAGTGTATGGCAAATGGAACTCCATCCCTCCTCTGTCCCAGCACTGCCCCTACGGCAAAGTCGGAGGCGTCCGTCATGATCTCGAATGGGAGAGACCAATCAGGCGGCTGGAGGACAGGAGCCTCAATAACACACTGCTGGAGAGTCGCGAACGATGAAAGATACTTGTCATCGACAAGGAACTCGGTGTCTTTCGTCAAGAGGTCAGTCAACGGTCGGGCAATCCTGCTGAAATCCTGAATAAATCTCCTATAAAATCCAACGTGCCCCAGGAATGACCGTAGCTGCCTCAGATTGGACGGCGGTGCGAGTTTCCTAATGACATCAACCTTGGCCGGATCAACCTCCATGCCCCTGTTGGAGATGATATGGCCAAGCACCGTCCCTTGAGTCACCATGAAGTGACTCTTCTCCCAAGATAAGACCAAATGAAACTCAATACATCGCTGGAGCACCCGGTCTAGGCAGTCAAGACAAGAATCGAATCTGTCGCCGTAGACCGAGAAATCGTCCATGAAGACCTCCAAACACTCCCCTACCATGTCCGAGAAGATCGAAAGCATGCACCTCTGAAAAGTCGCAGGGGCATTGCATAGCCCAAATGGCATGCGTCGAAAAGCATATGTGCCGAAGGGACAGGTAAAGGTGGTCTTCTCCTGATCCTCAAGAGCGATGGCCACTTGGTTGTAGCCCGAGTACCCATCCAGGAAGCAATAATGGCTTTTCCCTGCCAGTCTCTCAATGATCTGGTCAATAAAAGGCAGGGGAAATGGTCCTTCTTGGTGGCCTGGTTGAGTCTCCTGTAGTCAACACAGACCCTCCAAGAGGTGGGTACTCGTGTAGCAATCTCCTCTCCCGACTCACTGATCACAGTCGTGATGCCCATCTTCTTGGGCACCACATGCAAGGGGCTGACCCACTTGGAGTCGGAAATGGGATAAATAAAATCTGCACTCCACCATTTTGATATTTCCTTCATCACGACCTCTCTCAGGTTGGGGTTCAGTCGCCGCTGGAACTCACGCGACGGCTTCGCCCCTTCCTCGAGATAGATATGGTGGGAGCACACTGATGGACTAATCCCATGGAGATCTGCTACGCTCCATCCGATCGCCTTGCGGTTCTTTTCAAGAACCCCCATCAAACGGGATTCCTGCTCTCCAGTCAACTCGGCGGAGATGATGACTGGGTACATCTCTGGCTCGCCCGCAAGGAATCGATACTTCAGCGAAGTAGGGAGCGGCTTCAGCTCTAGAATTCTCGGTGCTGGCAAATCTGGCTGCGGAAGAAACTGAGTGAAAGCTGCTAAATCTGCCAAATCTGCCTGGGAAAGTGAAAGCGTACTCTCGCAAACTGGATCGGGAGAAGGCTGCTCAACTGCACTGTCTCTGGTCTGCTCTGCATCTGCCTCCTTCTCATCTGTAGGCTCAGATGGAATCATGTCTGGCATCTGGTCATCACAATCGGCGCAATCAGACTCTGAATCCGAGGGATCTGTATCAACCGCGATGGCATCAGTACCACCGTAAAGCAAGGTGGCCTCAGCACCACCATCACTGAAAATCGTGTCGCGATCAAGGACCGGCTCTGCTGCCTCTGTGGTATCCTGAACCAGGGCTGTGCTCTCCGGACTCTCCTCTGCTATCATCTCGGCATCAGCTGTATCTGAGTATGAGAGGATGGTCTGTGCTGCAGGATCTGCCCAAGCTGCCTCGTCATCTGTGATCACAAAATCACAGTCCTGGTGGATGTCTGGCTCTGCGTCCGTCAGCTGCTCTGAATCTGTACTCGCATCTGAGCTGGCTCTCTCTAGCTCTGTAGTCCTCGACCGTCTCTATTTGTATACTCTCGCCCTCGATGCGAAAGTACACCTTCCCGCTATCATGATCAGTCACCGCCTTGGCTGTGGCCAAGAACGGATGACCAAGGATGATGGGGGTATCGGCCACTGACTCAGGGATCTCCATGTCCAACACTACGAAATCCACGGGGAATTTCAGGCCCTGAATCGTGACGATAACGTCTCGTAATAACCCCCTCAGCCTCTTGACAGATCGATCAGCGAACTGAAGGACTGTCCTGCTCTGTCGAAGAGTGCCCAACTCGAAGCGGTCGAGAAGGGCTGCCGGAAGAAGGTTGATCGACGATCCGCTATATAGAAGAGTACGGTCGAACCTCTGCTCACTAATCTGGCATCTGACATACGGGGCCCCCTGAATCTGGCCTCTTGGCTGGCAGACGGTTCTGGATCGCAAAACACGTGGCTTTCGTCAGCACATGGATCTCTGAAATGTGGTTCCTCCTCCTCCTCCTGACTGTGGTCCTATCTCTCAAAGAACGCTGGAGCAGGGGGATGTGCTGCAAAGCCTCCTGGAGGGTCAGCTGGATGTGGAATCGATCGATCATGCTCTGGCTGAACTCCTCAAGCTCTCTCTTTTTTAGATTTTCTTTTTTCTTCCCCTTCCCCATCTGAAGGGCTCTAGGGAAGGGGATCACAGGGTCCTTCGCAGATGAAGGACTAGGAAAAGGCCTAGACGGTTCGATGACCGGATCCACACATACATCATGCACCACAGTGGGACCAGAAGAAACTAAACCTTTTCCTTTATTCAAACCAAAGTCCTGAGATACATCAAGGCGGGGAAAGATAACATCTCTCTCTATACAAACACCGGTGGCCTCAGTACCACCACGGGCTGGCTCTGCTGCTGCTGCTGGTAGACGTCTCGCGGCATCAGTACCGCGGGCTGGCTCGGCTGAACTGGTGGCGTCAGTACCACCTCCTCGATCTGGTGAAGCGGCGGCCTCAGTACCGCCGGTGGGATCAGCATCCTTGGTGGCCTCAGTGCCACCGTCATCATCTGGAGCGGCCTCAGTACCGTTCTCCTCCTCCTCATGTGGCGCCTCTGAAATATCCTCGTGGTGAAGCTCAGATGAGGCGTCGCCGCCTGCTGGGGTCCTACCGCTCCTAAGTGTGACAAAATCAGCATCAAATAGATCCGAAGATGTATCAACAAATGGGTCACTAGGAGTGGCAGACTCAGTGTGTAATACCTGCTCAGATTTCCTCTTGAGGTTATTCGGATTCGGCTCAATCTGGGCTGGAATGGCAGCCTTCCCTCTCACCAAGTCCCGCATCTCCTGGCGGAACTCGTCCATCTCCCGTCTGAATGTGGCCTGCTGGTCCGTGAGGATGCGGGCGATGTCATCCAAAGCGGGGCTCTCGTGGGAGCCTGACGGGTGGCCTCGCTGGGGGTGAGGCTGCTGGTACTGCTGCTGGTGGTAAGAGGGGTATGAGGAAGGGTGCTGCTGCTGAACTGGGTGAGCCTGCTGCTCACGTCTCCACGACTGTCCCTGCTGATGATAGGGACGAGGACCGAAGGATGATGGCTGGTGCTGCTGGTATGCTGGGGGCTGCTGCTGCGGCTGGTGATCTCTCTGATGGGAGTACTGCCCTCCCTGTCCTGACGGCTGCTGCTGGGGCTGGGCACCACCACTCCCCCACCTGAATCCGGGATGGTCTCGTCGGATCCCAGGCTGGGGGCGGTCATACCAAATCCCGTTGACATCCATCAACGGCTCGGCATCGTAAGGGGCTGGCGGGAGTACTGCCAGAGGCTGGTCCGGCTGGTAGACCACCATCTGCATCTCTGGAGATGGTGGGGACTGGTAGGTGGGCTGCGGCTGCTGGTACGGCTCCGCCTGTACAAGGTGAACCTGTCTAGGCTGCACAGGGGTGCTGGAGCGCTGGGATGAGCTGTTGCTGCTGCCGGAGTCGCCTCGCGACTAAAGACGGGGCTGAGGAGCCGTCTGTGCCTCCTGGAGACACATGAGCTGTGTCTTCATGTCGCTCAGAACCTGTGCCATCTGTTCCATCTGAGTGATGCTCTGGCACTGCTTCTTCTCAATCAGCTCCATGCGGTCCAACTTCTCGCTGATAATGCCCATGTCCGCAGCTGTCGACTCTGCCTGTGCTGCTGCGGCTGCGGACGAACTGGATGGACCTGCATCTACCCGTGCTATCCGCTGGTACTGCACGGGTCCTGGCTGTTGTGGCTGGGGTCTCTGAGTATACAACCTAGTCTGAGACATCACCATATAGTTCTCAGCCATCTCCTCAAAGATGGCCCAGACCTGGTCGTGGTCCTTGGCGAAATAGGACCCGCCGCAAGAAGCATTCACCAGGCCCTGTAGCTCTGGTGTCAACCCGCTGAAGAAGCTCTGCACAAGGTTCGGCTTCGTGATGTCGTGGTACGGGCATCTGTCTAGGAGCTCTCAGAACCTCTCCCGTGCCTCGTGAAACTGCTCGTTGGGGAACATGGAGAAGTTGCTGATCAGGGCCCTCGCTGCATTCGTCCGCCCGAGTGGATAGTACTTGTTCAAGTACTCGGTACGGAGCTGCTCCCAGGTGTAGACAAACCTCCCAAGATGCTTCAGCCAGGTGGCTGCTCTATCTGCCAGTGAAAACGGGAAGGCTATCATCCGGATCGTGTCCTGGTCCACATGGCGATCGTGGACAGTGCTGCAGATCATCAGGAACTCCTGGAGGTGGAGGTGGGGCTCCTCAGTGGCAAGTCCGTGGAAGCGGGGTAGCATCTGCAAGGTGTTCGGGGGGAACTTGAAGTCCCCCACGATCGCCGGCACCACTACCCAGTGATGCATCAGAGTAGATCAGGGATTGTGTAAATCCCGCATCGGTCGTGGTGGTCCTCCTGCCGCAGCGCCTCCCGATGCGGCGGCTGCGGCTGCTGCTGCTGCGGCTCGTGCCTCTGCATCAGGTATCTCCTCAGGCTCGCTCTGCTGGTCTCGCTCTGCTCTGAGCCTCTCCAACTCTCGCCTCATCTCTATCATGAATGCTCCCTGATCGCGTAACTGCTGTTGGACTGTCTCAAGTGATGCGATCAGGGTGGAGTTGATCGCTCCCTGGTCAAGTACAAAGTGCTCAGGCTGACGGGAGTGATCATCGGAACTACCGGCTCCGGCCATAGCGACGTCTGCAAAATCAAACGAGCCCAACTCAGGTGTTGTCAAATCAATCAGTCTCTCCTCGGGCTCGTGTCTCTCAGGTAGAACAGAAAGGGGGTCGAGGGGGAACAGGGTGGAATCGTACTCGGGCTCGGAGAGCGGGTCTGGGCTCTCGCGAGCCAACCTAGATGATGAGGCAGACGTGCCCGAAAGCGGTGCAGCCAGAGGTTGCCTAAGAGAGCGTCTACCCATCATCTTGATCTGGCGAGTAAAGCGGATGAGATCTGGAAAAATTATGATCAGAAAACAAACCCCCGGTTCACCAACGCAACGCGAGCTGAAGACCGTAAAAGTTCGGTCAAATTATCTTGTCAATTTTTATTTGATGAACACACAAAATATCAGAGCGCTTACGTGACCTGTTAGGATATCCGATGCTAAC
This sequence comes from Ottelia alismoides, assembly GCA_037367405.1. Lineage (NCBI taxonomy): Eukaryota > Viridiplantae > Streptophyta > Magnoliopsida > Alismatales > Hydrocharitaceae > Ottelia > Ottelia alismoides. The sequence continues at coordinate 599,115 of JAZKJV010000096.1, forward strand.
CCAACCGACTGGCCCGCACGGAAAAGTCGGTAATCAGTCGGGACTAGCAACGGGGGCTCTACCTAGGGTGCGGGTCACTCTCTCGCGCATCCAAACCATCCAATGAGGGGGTTGCTCTCCCCAAGACAAAGTTTTTAGGGTGAGCGGATTTTAAGATCAATAATATTAGCCAGTCCCAATTTTATCACTTTTTAGTATTTTTCAAATAAAAACAAACGGCCTAACAAATTTTTCGGTTCTCCTGGTTATTAAGTCCAAAACAGGGGGGAGAAGACGAAAAAGCCGATGCGTGATAAATCAATGATGCATGCTGAGTAAGAAATGCGTACCTGTCTCCAGCACTCTACATGCAAGATGATCCGCGCAGAATTTAAAGACTGAAAAGAAACTAACCTAAATGATGCAGCGGTAAAGCCGAGTCCTAGATGAGCAATTCTAGCGATGAACCGTCTAACCGGTCACCGACCTCCAAGCCAAAGAGTCCGGTCTTGGCCCGTCCCTCCTCTGTCCGACAAATCGGGGGTAGGAGTAAGCGCTTTACAGGACGGGCTGCGGCACGTAGGCTACGAAGGTAAGTGAATCGGTTATTTTTATTAATGATTTTTAAGTAGGTCCAATTAACGATCTATAGGAACAGATAAGCAGTTAGGTGTGTGGATCCTACTAAGTACGGTACAGTCACCAGAAATTCCTAAGTCTAGGGGCTCGAGCAAAAACTGCGAAAAACCGGAAAAGGCAGAAATAAAAAGAAAAGAAAGCCACGTAAAAACCGCGAAAAACCGCGAAGGTCCTAAGGGTCCCCCGAGCACACCGGTGCTCGGCGAAACAGACCCGCTACGGTAGAAGAGTCCAAGTGTCTGAGAAGGTCCTGTATTATTACAATAAT